>OZ026812.1:7760318-8484459 GCA_964023185.1 Macaria liturata | reverse complement strand
GCCCTTCCGCACCCCGAGTTTCCTGGGTTCAAAACATTCTCAAAGTCGTCACTTTAAAAATAGCTTAAGCGGCTAATAGTTTTATGACACGCATCACAAATAAAATGATCTACGAGGAGCCATTTAGATATAAACTTTAGGAGATTGAGTTAAAGTTTAAATTTGCGAAACAGTGTCACCGGATATGACAGTCGCACGGCGACATTAGACAAGGGTGCCATCGGTTTGATAAAATAGTGAATTTGTAGCAAAGGTGAGAGAAGTGAGGGCGCTGCGACCGCGGGGATGTGGGCGTGTCCTCAATAACGAAATAAAAACGCTCGGGGCCGATTCTGCCGCTTGTGGACGAGCGTGCGAACTCCGCGTAATGTAATAAACATTTTAATTTGAACACGAAACTCATGCTGAGATGTGAAATTACAGCGAAAAGGGCGAGGGAATCAAATCACGTGAAAATTTTCGCGAATGGTATTCATGATTTGGTGCCATATTTTGTCTTATCTGCTGCGTACTAAATATATTTGTTATACCTATACCTAATAATAAGTGATTTCTCCTATGGGTCAATATTACTTAGCTTAGGTATAGCTCATGGTACATGTTTATTTAATATAATAATTTAGAAAGTATTTCACACAATAATTGAATCTGTAATATGAGTGATAGAACAATTGAAATCTGTTTTAGATTCAGGCAGGTACCTACTTGGTCAAAGCTTGAAAAGTAAGGCGTTAGCGTCATTTTTAATTTTATGTGAGATTATTATAAATAGACGGTCTTTGGAATATTTATATTCTTTCACCACGAGCTCAAGATCTCTCTTTGAGTAGTATTTCCTCATGACTGAGGGTCGTGACTCCCCCGCAGAACTAATTTGTTAGGGGAGTTCTCTTGGGCAGATACATACATCGTGGTGGGCGCCCAGGCCCTTCCACGGAAGTCATGTCCTCGGACATTTTGGTCTTCAAACATGTCGGTTTCCTCACGATGTTTTCCTTCACCGTTAAGCGAGTGCAAATCCACACTTAACTTGAAAATACAAGTCATTGGTATAGGGCCGGATTCGAACCAGGGTGCGTCTGGATGAAAAGCAGACACTGGTACCGCTGAGACACACTCGCTCAAGTTCAAGATAGACTTAGACATATAAGTCGGTAGATCATAGATGTATGATAGTAGTGTAAGTGTATCAGATAGGTTAGCCCGGCGCCGGCTCCGGCCCGGTTGCCGGAAATAGACTGGATTGGTGACGCCGGACTCTATCGATTGCTAATAAAACGGACAAACGCTTTCACTCTCGTAGGTACATTTCTATTTGATATGTGAACAATTACAAGATGAGTTAGAGCTCACCTATAGGTAACTCTTAGTAGGTGTAAGTACATAGGTACAAACAACATGTTACCACATATTGTTTGTAAGTACTATAAGTATGGGTAATATAAAAAATAGGCATCTTAATTGTCTTGAAATCTAGGTATAAATTTTAACTCTGTCTCAGAAAAACACTTAAAACTGGAAATGGCTCTGATTCCAAAAGTGAAACATACCGCATCTAATGCAAAATAAACCATATTAAACATAACTTACTGAAAGCCTAAATAAACCATTGTAATCAAAGTGTTTAAACTTGTTTTAAAATATCTTATTATGACAATATCACTTACCTACGTACAATACAAATTGAATCAACGACCTACTTCTATGAAAACTTGTTTTAAAATATGAAGTGTTAAATTACTTGCTACAAGTATCATTACTGTTATCGCTCTAAAGCAAATAGGTAGTATATATGCACATACCTACATCAGCAGTTAACTTATGCGTAAGTCCAATATGAATTTTAGAAAAGGTCAAACAATTTCGGTTCACAAAAACATGAAAAAGCCATGAATTATAAGAAAAACAAACCGACTGTCCGTTTTAGTAAACAGTCAAACAAAAACACCGACACACAAATCGCCGCTACTCGATAAAATCAAGCGTTTACCGGTCCAAACTATCAGCGCCTATGTTTGCGTTCACAACAAATAGGTTAAACAGCGTTTATTACAGGTTTTTAGTCCAACAACTTTCTAATAACAGCCAGTCCGAGTCAATGGAATGATAGCCTATCATTGTCTTGCTAATAGCAAACTTGTGGTGTTGTATAACTGATACCAAATTACAACGACCTATAGCTATGGACCGTCAGACTAACATAGTTATCTATAGCAACTCTTTATCGACTTGTTTCAATCATTCTGCATGGTGCATGGTAATGGTGGACAGCAGCACAATTTACCATCTTTTGCACCACAATTACCTACCCATGTGCTTACGAATAAATGATTTGAGTTTGAGTTTGAGAAAATGACTGAAAAGCTAAAAGTTTACATTTGTTTAACTATCACATTGAAACCATAGTTTTGTCACTTATATAATCAAACAATCTCTATTATATATATTGATCTGTAATAATAAAACAAGAATTTGACGGGTAGGTTTATATTTTATTGGATACGTTACGATACCTACATAAAACTGAATAGTTGCAGTTTCATTGTGAATTAATATTAATGTTTATTGACTACCTTAACTTTACTCGTGTAACAATAGCACAAGCATCAGGAAACCATTGCCATTTTAACGGGCCCCAAAAAAGTGTCCCTTTTAGTCTCAAAACCAGACCACCCGACTTCAAAATCATATATATCATACCGCACGATATAGTATAATAACTTTATTGTAACCTCTCAATAAAATGCGTATGTTATATGTACTTATGAAATACATGTATATTGAAAGCCCGATGAATATTGGCAAAGAACAGTACATTGAGTCATAAGGCCACACGCCGCTGTATAATGCCCCGCGGCGACGCTTGCTCCAAACTTTCAATGCTCATTGTACAAGAATCGATAGTCGTTTCAATTGCATATTCAATCGATACAAACAGCACAAACAAACGTATAGCTTAGATGTTTTGTCTTCAAGCTATTGCTTGATATTGTTTAGCGCAGTTGAAAGCTCGGTTGATTTATGCAGGCATTAGCTTTCAGCATGGAAAAGCTGGAAGAATTATGCAATTTATTCGATGTTTTTTGTTAGTGGAAAACTTTAATGTATTATGCTTTTTACTAACATTGTTGTTTGCAGCATGTTATATTAAGCTTTTTTGTGTACTAGCCGTTTAATATGCCTTCTCATGCAATAATAAATATTTTTTCATGCTATAAAACAGACTTAGTTTTAATTTGACAGGACTTTCAAATCACTAACTTATTTATTCTGTTATTTTTATTTGTTATATAGTGACGATAAATTGTTACTAGATAAAGTCTGATCATGAAACATGAAAAAGTTATGTAGCACCTTGTAACCTAAGTAGTCTGTTGCAATGAAACTCTCACTACTGCGCAATACACAAGATTTTTCCAAGTCTGAGTATGTATGAAAAAAAAATATCTTTACTGTTTCATACATAATTCTACATTATATCACACTCCCACACTGGTGTGAATATTATAATAAAATCTTCTTACCCTGTGACCGGGTCTTATATTTTTTTTCCAGAAACCTTTCAACACAACAAAGTAACTCAACATTCAACTTAGCAACAACGTGAAATTGCGCGGCATTGTCAGAATTGTCGCGTGTAGATGCGCGCGCGCAGCCTGTGACGAATGCATTTCCCGGTGCTCGATCCAACGCCGCAGAATCTCTCCCTGTGGCCAACGCTATCGCACCCAATAAACTCCTTATTTTTCAAAAGTATGCATTACTATGCCAAATAAATAACCACATGATAGGTCACAAATATCACGTCATAGATTTGCATGATGATTGATCCGTTACCACGAACGAGTTATAAGGCTAAATGCTGATTGGTCAAAGTCTTAAATCGCAAGATGTTGACAAGTTAGATGTCTTCGAGTAAAACGTCTACGCTTGTGGCCGATCGGACGATTAAATCTAAATAACCGCTTTTGTCATTCGTTCCGATACAATTTCCCAACTTCGTACCGGAAAATTGTCCGATCGGACCGTCCAGATATCATTAAGAAATGACCGGTAATCAATTCGAATTACATCAATGCAATGCCTATAGGTACTTGATTATAGATTATTCGAGTATATTGATTGCGATATATTTTGATATGATTTAAGAGCCTGTCGTTGCTAGAGGAAGCTTTCGTCATCACTAATGGATTTGAAATCTCGGAAGGATAATAACACGTTAGATGGACTTTTTGTAACAGTCCAGCTTTTCATGCTTGCATTAAAACATCTGTTCAATTTGAGGAATAGAAAATATCACGTACCATATAGATATAGCATTTATTGTATTACATAGTAGGTATTTATTGGTTTCAGAAGACAAAAAAGTGCATGTAAGGCACAGAGCTTTGAAGTCCATGCTTGTCGCCCTGTGACTAGAGGCGAATTCTTTCTTTATTCGATACAAAACAGGTGTCACCATTTACTAAAACTAACACACTTTCGGCACGCACACTACGACGCACGAGATGTTCATGTACACAGTACGCTTCAACTTCATCGGCTGTGCAATGTCGATATTTTTTATCGATTATTTACACATTTACTTCGAAGATGGAAATATATGTCTTTAGTATAACTATATTATTTAAGTACAAATTATAGTTAACTAGCTATGGCCCGCGGTGTTATCCGTTGTAAAAACTTTTTTATCCAGTGGGATAAAAACTATCCTATGTCCTTACCGGGGACTGAAACTATCTCTATAGCAAATTTATTTTTATCTATTTTATTTAATTATCAAATCATCTTCAAAATGACTGGAGCATATTCTGGCATTTTTATGAGGAAACCAGTTGTATCTACCGGTCGCCAATATCCATTTATTTTTTTTAACAATGGATTTTTTGGAAATCTGTAAATTAAGTAGGTATGTGTTAAATAAAAACCGTAATCCAGAAACATTTCCATACAAATCCAGAAACATCATATACATTATATCGATTATCGATAATTTGCTAGGTTCCATTTACACATCACTTTGCTATCGAGAAGGTAGCGTCGTCAAGACAACGAATGTGTTAATGCCATTCAAAATGTCTAAAGTTTTATTTATTAAAATTTCGAAATTTTACTACTTACCGATGGTATTTCACGCCGGTAACACTGGAACTTGTTCTTACAATTTTTAACTTGACACCAGAACATATTTAATAGTTTATCATGCTGTAAAACCGAGTAAAACGACCGAAAACTCTCTCTCGCTCGGACTATGTTTGACAACAGACTGACAAGCGCTGTCGTAGGTTAGGTTGGCATGTTTACTGGTCCAAACGAGAACCACGTATTATTAGTCATTTCGCTTCTATGGGGGGGCGCGCGCGGGGGCGATGTGGCCCGATCGTTGTTCTGTGATGTAAGGGAAACAATACTTTATTGTGTAGTTTTTAAATTTCTTTCATTATGTAATTTTTTGGTGTACATTAAAGAAATATCTTATCTTATTGTTTCAGATCCCGGGACTTTTTATAAATTTGCATGGTGGATGCAAACATCTGATTTTACAGGGCACAATTGAATTGGTGACCTAAGACATACTACACATTATTTCAGAAAGTCTACGTATATTTACTTCAAATTAGTATACTAAGTAGATTAAAAGAAAAACAATATTCTGGATCATTTTTGGTGCAAAGGTTAGCCATCGCGATTCAACGTAGCAACGCGGCGAGCGTAATGGGAACCTTTGCGCCGGGAACAATCCGGGGTGGGTTCTTTGATTAATTTTTGTTTGTTTTATTTTACTTCATATTTTATTTTAGGTATATTATATATTTTAATATTATGTTTAAGACTTGTAAATATAATAAAAATATAAATAGTAGATAAGATATATAAGTAGGTAAGTAGATATTTATAGTTTAGCGCTAGTTCGGAAGGTGCATAATGTAATTCTTTCAAATAAATAAAACGTCTTCATATCGTTATTAAATATGATAAATACATATATACGTAGATATGGTGCTGTGTGTACTTACTAAAATCTTCATGTCCCTGTGATCGGCGGACACGGAGTCGATACTAACCTGAAATAACAGAAAAACATTAGACAAATTAACCCTCGAACAATCACAGCGATCCTCAATCGATTCTTATCGGGTAAGCACGCTCCTTTTTTGCTTTTCATCAAGCAAACTATGGTCAAGTGCAAACCCGTCTTAGATAAAAAAAGACAACCAAAGCTCGTGAACAAATTGCCTCAAAATTAAATAACTTTTCCTATCCCATCAGTCAACAAGTAAAAAATGTATTAGAAAGTGGGTAGATAAAAAGTTAATATCATAAGTCGGGTATACACGAGCGAATTTAATTTGGAGCTTTTTTAATTATGGCTGGAGATTCGTTTGGAGTTGGAGCGTCCGCGTCGTTTCGGCGCCGGGCGGCGCGGCCCTGTAATTATGATGGTAATTGCGGGACCCGGCTTTGTGGACGCAGCCTTACGTTTGAGGGACTAGGAAAGTTGACGACCTTACTGTGCATATTTTTGAAATATGATTATCGTAGTGTGATTGTGATGTAAACTTAGGTCAGCTTTTAAATCAGTCTAAAGTAATAACCATAGCAAAAAAATGATGGAAATCATTGGTATTATAATGTATTTTTTTGCATAAAATAGAACATTTGATAATCTGGCCATATACTTATGTAAAGTATCTATGATTTTTCATATGCAATTTGTGAGGTAATACATATTGTAGTAGAACTACGAGTTATAAAGATTTTGTGGAGGAATAAATACCAATTCTGTTCAATTGTAAAAATAAAGTATATCAAGATTTGTTAAATGTCTGGAGCGGTTTAAATACAACCTCACACAAATTTATCTGATATACAAACAGCAATATTTTAAAATTGCTAATAACTGTTATGAGTAAATAAGAGAACGCAATTGTATTTCTAGTGAAAACCAAAATACGAATGAACCTACGCCAAAATACGAGTATGTTACTTGTATTATCAAACTAGCTGTGCCTGCGACTTCGTCCGCGTAGAATAGTTATTTTGGGCATTAATTCTTTCATACATATTTTTTTGTTATCTAGAACCGTTTTCGCAGCGCACGCAACGGAAGCTCTCAAAGATGAATAATTTTCCCGTTTTTTCCACATTTTCCATTGTTTCTTCGTTCCTATTAGTTGCAGCGTGATGTTATTTAGCCTAAAGCCTTCCTCGATAAATGGTCTATTCAACACAAAAATAGTTTTTCAATTCGCACCAGTAGTTCCTGAGATTAGCGCGTTAAAAAAAACAAAAAAACAAACTCTTCAGCTTTATAATATTAGTATAAATTCACATCCATACATAAAAACACTGAAAGTTAAGGTCACAAAGACTTCACACAGTCGTACAAAGCTGGAGGTGTTTGTACACCATAATCACACCAATTAAATATTTTTATTCCCATTGTACCTTTGTTAGGACCCAAGGTGTGCTTTTGTTACCTCGTTTCGACGCCAAACGAAATCATATTTTGATCTTTAAGTCATCGGAATACAGGTAAGTAAACTCCTTTGTACTCAGTTAGAGAACTATTTGCGATCGTCTTTTGTTTCGTGTTTCTTCCAGATTCAAAACGGAGTTTTTTTTTGTCAAAAACCAATCTCGCTAATTTGAACGGAATGAGCATAATTGGTCGTATTAATTTGGTTGTATTATCGCGTGAGTCTATTGTTATGCTTTTTGTTAATGTTTTATTTGTGATTTTTAATAAAAGTATTGTATTTGTAATTGCACTCAAGTTTGTATACAATAGCTTATTTTTAACAATAAAATATAATATTATATGCGCTCTGATTAATGTTCATACAAATTATTGATAGTTTCTTGAATTAAATATTGAGATACGTCAAAAAGTAAGTTGTTGCTTGCTGATAACTTACTCAGAAAATTATTTAATAAAGGTATAGCTACAATAATACACACATTTTTGATTTGATTTGATTTGTTTTCTTACTAAAGATTTTCAGTAACAGTTTTCGCAAACACATAACATCATCAATTTAATCAAGCTACAATATTAAAATTAAAAATCATGTAGCAATTTCAGAAACCGGTTAAAAAGTAGCTTTTAAAATGTTTATTAAATTAATACAAAATACGTTTTACCTCATTGAAGTAGTTGTTGTTAACATTATGGTTGGCGGGGTGCTGCCCCCCGTGCTGCTGATAATACGCGCAATTCATCCCATAAGCTTCTTACGACCGCGCACTGTCACCACACTCACGAAAATCCATTAAAAAAATCAGAAAATTTCGAATAAAATTTTCCTCGGAGCAATTATCTCGTAACGAATCGATGCCGCGAACGAATCTCGCCTACTAATTGTAGGGTCGAGGTTCGCCGACTCAGTCGTGCGCCTCGCTCGCACAGTTGCCGTCTCTGTCCCTCTGCGTGGTTTGTTTACTCGGGGCGGCGCGAGTGACGCAGGGCGGCGTAGGGCGGGCGCTACGCACGCAAAACTAACATAAGTGATAACGCACTTTTTCTATTCAAATTCTGTGTTGGGGGTCGGGACGTAAAAACTTGATTTGGATTGTAAAAAACAAATTTATTTTTATTAATTAGTATCTGTTACTTTTTTTTCGTTTTATCAAATTGCACCACGTGGCAAGCTACTAATCGACCTAGTTTTAAGCACAAAACTAGAATTAACTATTCAGTTCTTCATAATATGAGTATATTTATTAGGACTTTAACATCTTTAAAAAAGTCTTTACTCTGTTTTCCATAAACTGACAAAATATGGTCAAACAAACTACGACCAATTCAAAAAATAGATTTATCCATATTTTTATACAAATAATGGTATTAGTTCTTTGCACGTAATTTTATTACAGCTAAATGCACTAGAACATTTCTGTTCCATAATATCTTTTTCCAAACTGCATTTTTTTGTAACTCAATAAGTAATAAACATTTCCGCTTCATAATAATGCAACCCCGTACTATTATAGGAAGGATTTGGGCCATTTTTTACCCAATCTGAGCGTGGGCGGATACGGCTCGTATGACAGGATACAGCATAGCCATTGATATCACGCAACCACGTGGTAATGTAACAGATGGTATAACGTAATGAGATGGGATTTTTTATGGGAGCTGTAATTTTGGAGTTTTTTTGTTAAGATTTGAATGATAGAAAGCTTTGGAAATTTATAAATGTATTTAGTAATGATATAGCTTTTGTTACAGTTTTACATAATAATTGCCAATTGATACATCCGTACTAATAATCGTCCGTGAAACATTACCACAATTAATTTACATAGGGTTATAAATTTATGTAAAATTTTATTCAATTCTTCTTCTTATCGAATGAGAGTGGCCAACTCTGGTGTCGAGAGTTTATCAAGCCGCCCTAAAGGCCTCTGACATGTCTTTTAGACTGCAGTACTAGACAAACAGTCGGGACCTACAATTTAACGTGTTATCCGACCCACGGAAGCGCCCAAAATGGAATGCCACTTTTCAATTTTATGTCATTTTATTCATTTTATTGTGACATAAAATTGTTCTGAATGCAAATGAAACTCTACTATGTAATGTGTAAATAAATCAATTACTACCTAGTCATTACTACATATGTGATAACGTTACATAATGTGATTAGTACTATCACATATGTAACGATTTTAATACGTTACGAAAACTTCAGTTTAAAATCTGCACACAGTACATAAACACAGTAGCTCACGTCCCCCCTTCTAGTACCCGATAACAATCAAAGTTCCCATCGACCGTTACCCATTACCCGTAAGGCGCGTCATAACCGATGTCACTCACAATCTCCATCGCGATGGAACAAAGTATTTCGCACACCATGAAATACAGGCGCGTTCAGCGCACGGTACACCTCAAGGGTATATCTTTTTAAAACCAGTATAATAATGTGAAAGATTTCTATGTGTTAGTGCTTTTATAAAATTGAGACATCCTGGTTTTTGATGGTAGTTCTTAAACGACCTATTTTAGCAGAAAAATATTTTGATATGGAACTCAATTATAAGTTAGTCACATTGGATAAATTAATTTAGATAAATCGCAAAATAGACGTAGACATCCTGACATAAGAATGTGAGAATCCGAAACATACATATATTAGTCATACCTAAATAGCGTTGATAGCCAGCTAGCTTCTAGTATAAATAATTATATATTTGATCATATGGGCCAGATAGCGCTGTACGAAATGTCCCTAAGTACCTATTTATTTCAGTAAGTGAACACCAAAACAATGAAAAAAGAACCTCAAATCAAAACATTGCCACAATATCGCCTCGCACACTCCGTTCACTCAGTCAATAACATGTGCAAATGATAGTGATTACAGTAACGGGGCGGGCGCGTGCTGTGTAATTATTGTAATCTCGCCTCTATTGTGCAGGACTTGACCTACTGCGGCATAATGTACTGCGGCTCATTCATGAACGCAATGAGTATGGATTAAAAATAGATCGAGGTTTATGGAGGTTTGTTGTAAACGTGTGGTTCATGGTCTCTATTTGACGTGAGTGAAGTGTTAAGTCCATGTTGTTGTGTTGGCGTAGTATTGGTTATTTTGTTGTATAGTGCACTCGATTTATGAGGATCACGTGTAAACTACAATAAATGTGATTGTGTGGCTTCCGTTTACAAGGCATTTGTTTGTGAAGCCTAAATTTATCGAACAAACAATATTATATATTCACTTGAATCTAACAAAAAAATTGAAAACGTTCACTCAAACTCACAATCTTGTTGTAGATATTTCTGTGCTTAAGTTATGATAAACACGTTTTAAATTATGATGTCAAATATTGACCACTAATAATAATGATTACATAGGCAATATACATGAACATGACGCAAAATAATTAATAAAAATAACAAGGGCAAACATTAATTTGTCCCTCTGTATGAGGTCGCACGTCGCGTCGCGTGCGCATCTGTTCCCGCCCGCCCCGGCGCCGCCCAATCACCGCCCAGCGCCGCCCAGCCGCCTAGCTATCGCAAGCATCGAATTGCATCACAAAACAAATGGACCTTCAATTATTGAGCTCGTTTTTCACTTATTGTTGCGAATAACAGTTATTGAATCCATTCATTCATTCTTTAACTCGGTGGGAGTCGCTTTTGTTGATGAAAAAGTGTTATTGCAGTTTCGTGTCTATGTGCCGAATATATGGGGTGCGTGGAGGATTTAATGGGAAAATCTGGTTACATGGTTCATTGAATATGTACTAGAAAGAAAGAAAGAAAATTATTTATTTATAATTACTAAAATATGTACTACAATTAAGGGCAAAATATTTGTTATGATAACCATACAATTTATAAAAAGCAAAATTGAGTTTTTGGCCTGTTTGTTCCAATTTTACACCACAATGGGGAAAAGAATTATGGAAATTTAGGTGTGGTGATAGTCTTAGTCCTAAAAGCTATTTTTATTCGGAAAAAACGCTAGTAAAGCCCTAGGTATCCACTAGTAATCAATTCTCAAATATCAAACTATGTCATATAGGCCAGAAACCTTAACACCTACAGTACTTATTACCATACTTATGAACAACTACTAACCAACTCTTCTTAGATGTACTCCTATGTACTTTGAATTTAATATTTTCCTCTATCGCGAGATTAAGTAATTCTATAGACAGTATTTAGATACTACAGTTACCTTATGCGTTTCCAAACCTCTCACACAAGTGACGCAACTAAGTGACTCCATTGTTGGCGGCGTCACATGTCCCAATCGTTCCTACATCGAGCGAGTGACTGCCGTTTGAAGGGGTGTTGCGTCCGGTTGCAATCTTATACCGACATCCGTTGCTTGGCTTGCTTGGTAAGTGCCGGTCTTGGATGGTTTGGTAGCTAAGAGCGCCTGATGTAAGTTAACTGTTTCGGTAATTTGGGATAGAATAGTCAGACTTGCAATCCGATTTTTGAGAAGGCTTTGATGAATTGTACACTGTACATATACGCATTACATAATTAAAAATTAAATAATACATACAACAATTAAGCAAGCTAAATGTCTATATTTATTATTTGTTAACTTACAGCAATACAAGTTTTTAACTGTAAAATAATCTCTGTGAGAAATTCATGCAGAGATCTTGGAATATTGTCATAATATTTCCAGAAATCATTGATCTTATAACATTTCCTACGCTCCAATTTGTTTGTCCGATATTCCAAAAATCCGATAAAGCATCGGAGATTATCTGCGGATTACCATCAAATACATTGTTCGGGCTTCATTCGACACACGTGTGATCATTCCTTTCAGAAGTGGAGTATTATCGTCAGGCTTACTCCATTCATAGAGCTTCATTCACAATTTCAATGCTGCGACATTTGACGACAGCTTCCTATGCAAAATGTCGCGTAATCCCGGAATAAAGGCTACATTTGAATGTTTCCGCTTCTCCGCCAACAATGAACGTTCACTTGACGGAGACACTTATAGAGATGTCCTTACGATGTCGACTGTTTACTCACATAATAGGATTAAACTTGAACCGCGAATTGTGTTTTGAAATATTGAATGCTCACTTCAGAGATTAGATCACTGATAGATATTCATATACGCAAGAGATTATAAAGATTTTCGATAAAATATTGGATCGCAAATCAGATCATATTTTCCTCGCGCTCTACAAAACGCTCTCGTAATACCTGTTGCGCGTGAAATTTGCTCATTGATGAACAGGAAAATATGTAAAGCGAGCGTTTTAATAAAACTAACACGAGAGTGAGCGATGGCGTGCGGCGCAGTGAAGTGCAGGCGCGAAGCTCATGACAACGCCGGCGCGATCATCCAACAACGAACCGGCCAGCCCGTGTAATAATGGTGTTTCCACCCCGTAACAATAACTACATAATAGTCGAGTGCTTTTACGAGCTTTTGTGAGCTTGTCGAAGCTCCTACTTCACGTTTTTTGTGATGGACGCCGCGCTGACTCGCGGCCGCTTTACGGCCGGCCGTATTTTATTGAATACTTATTCAGGACTTCAAGAATCAGCATGACTCGAAAGTGGGTCTTAAATCGGTTTACTGTTTGTGTCATCATATTGTTGGGGAAATGAAATACTTTCTTTTACGAATGCTGTTCACGAATGTGTCTTGCGCCCATATTCCGGGCACGTATGAAACAATTTAACACAAGAATGGAGCTCGGCTCGGGACACTGACAAAGCGTCGATTACCATATAAGTGTACGCAGTGAGAGACTGTGAGAGCATCCCACACTGGGAATTTTCCAATTTATAAAACATGATAACACTGACCAATATACACTTAATGGCACTAGTTTATTGAAAAAAATAATCATAGTTACGCATTTTAATTACACACCTTACTGCTATCAGTTCTTAAATCGTACTCGGGCTATTTGTTAGAGGGTATTGCAGTGTCAAAATGCTGAAGACTATTAATTACGATACAAAGCTCTAGGTGCAGAATAATTATAAACAGAGATGCGGAGATTGCGTTTAATCGATTCTAAGCGTAAACGACGAATAGAAAACTTGGTTTAAAGACGCGTGGCTGGTATTGGTCAGTGTGGAGATAAAATTAATCGCAGCTATTAAACCGCGAAAGTCCGAGGAAGACTTCATTAATTTCTCGCAAGAAAACGCCTGCAAATTCCTCAGATATTCCGACGATAGGTTTATTAATTTATTGGACATTACTCTGGCTGTCTATTTCGTTATCAGATGGGAATCCAATTAAATTATTGTGTACAATTAATGCGGATATATCGTCAAACATTATTTTTTTAATTTAGTATCAGCACGATACTAAAACAATTTCGGAGATGCATGTTTTGTAGTTATTTCTAAAAGATGGCACTATTGTTAGACATCCTTAAAAGTACCTATATATTCTGAAATATTGTATTGAGGTAGTTCGAGCACCGTAGAGGCCTCTGATTATCCTGTTGTCAGTTATTTTTTTTAAAATACACTCATGAAATCTTTCTACATTGTCATGATAAAAAAAACCATATTGGAAACGACACAAATTCTGAAAACTTTTGCTTATATTTTTATATCAAAAAGATAGTACCTGCATTGCGGTCCCTCCGCTGTAAACCAGGTGAGTCCAGAGGTGGAGGGGTGGGAGGGGGTGAGGGGGGAGGGGTGGTCGATAGCCGCAATAAATCAAGATATTATCTCCGCGAGCATTGCGGCGCCGATACCGAGCCCAGTCGACGGACATCGCTAGTATGCACGATATAAACAGCTGGTTAAGACCGTTGCTTTACATAATGTCTCGTCTTTTCTTGTACGTGGAAGGTTTATGCGTAAATGATCTCACTTCAGTTGGTACCGTTAAATACTCCATAGACTGTGTGCAAGAAACATCTGCGGCTCACAAATAGTCGAAGAATTACTATACACATATAATAAATGACCTAATAAATTTCAAAACTGATAGTTACATCAAAACCTAAAATCACAGCCTTGATCAACAAAATGATAAATGTTTCTCCAAATCCGAAAAAATATCTAAAAAAAAAGGGTAAATAAAAAGTATTTCTATAATTCACCCAAGCAACAGTGATAAATCCGTTTGTTCCCTCTAAAAGCAATAATCAATAACGCCACAATGTAGTGATTACACACGTGAACGTATAATTTGGAAGCTATTAATTAAAATTCAACTAAAGTTGGAAACAGTGCGGGATCACAAATCACTGGCAAGTCGGCGATGGCCGCGGGGTTATAAATCTCTCGTGCTTAGGGCTTCTTAGCTTTTCTAGATAGAGATTTATCCCGTAATAACATGTTGTTTTTGAGTAAATCAAGCTCCGAATCATCCGGTAGAGCTAGGGTGATTAATCGAGTCGGCTGCCGATGTAATGTCGGCATTCGATCGGGAATCGACTCGACTCGACTCGACCACGACATCGCCGTTTGGAGGAGAGAATTTGCGACGGTATTTGTAGACGGAATCTAGAGATGTACGTACCTACTTACGGTTAAGCTGAAAAAGGTTGGGTGATTTCTTTTACTATTTTTTTATATTATAAGAAATTAGAAAAGTACGACGTTAGTAAATATCTTAAAACAGGTTTTCAAGCAAAGTTGGCACGCTGGCAACGAATCTCATCCCAGCCATCTTACCATCATCCATCTGTTCAGCGATTAACTTTAATTAAACGCTATCTTCAATTAAAGTTACAAGCGTCGGCGGCCATTTCATAAAAATAAAATACATTTGTGCACCTAGGAAGTCTTTATTAAGATTGCGACTGCAAAGAGGCGGGACCACGACTCGTTCGAGAATTTGAATAATCGGCACATTACAACTATGCATTACCTATTATTTTATTATGTAGCGAGACGCTCAAATATAACTTGACGCTAGCTTATAATTACAGCGGAATGTTCCGCGATAATCTATTAAGTTACGCGGCCAAGACGTTATCTCTTTGTAAAGTGCTATTTTACCACTCATTTTTGAACGTTAATTACAATTAATAACGTTTAATTACACGTCATGTGCGCCGACTCTATCTTTTTGTGCGGATTCGGATTTGCCTGTCAACGCTTTGTTTGTTCCGTGCGGCAATTTAATTATGATATTGTGCGTATCTACTTCAGTGAATGAAATTCCGATAGTTTTTTGTTAATACATTGTTCTTATTCTATTACAACTTTTTTGTTATAAATTTCTTTTTACAGATTCAAAGATGAATCCAAATTATCCAATCACATTCTTTACCAGCATTTGATCAAAGCACAAATCTATAGCGAATTCCAAGTTTGCATACGATCCACCGATCGGCCATATTTCAACGATAATGATAGCAAGCGAGCGTGATAATGATTGTTATTACTATGATCCACATCTACTATTATTTTATAATTGAGGCTTTTGGGCGAAACCCTACAATTATAAGGAGAGCCTGGAGCAACAACGAGCAACATGCAACGAGGTGAGCCAGTTTTTGCCTCGTTCTAAAATTATGATATATTTTACCAAAACGCATTCCTGCAGACGCGAACGCTCTAATGCGGCGAGGTTAACTTTACACAGTTTTCAAATTTATTAACCGTTTTAATATTCGATTAGCAATCGGTTTTACGACGTGCTCAGTGAAAAAGAATCGATCAGATAAGCGCGTCGATGCGAGCATTATTTGCGGTGGTGGAGAGCGAGTGAGCGACGGCTGCGATCGTTCGATTAGCCCTCCAAATATTAATCGGCCTACAATCTATACGCCATAATCCGTCGAGAGTCCTGAGAACGGAGAGTTCATTATTTATTATGAATATTAGTCAATTTTTATTTAGTCAAAAAAGCGAGCGACGTACGTTGGGTCGAGCGCCCGCCTGCAATTAAGTGAGGCTGCCCTGTAATTATGGCCAGTAAATTTCTGGACGCGTCCTGGCCGACCGTATATTGTTCTATCGGGGATTAGCTCACCGACCAGCCGAGAGGATCACTTTTAATGTAGCTGGATTATTATCATTCGCGTAACACTCTTTGGAAGCTGATAAGTGAAGTACACATCAAATAGACTTGATTTGATCTTTACTTAACTTTGCTTCATGCCAACGAGCACAGTTTAGTAATTTCATAATTTAAATGCTGTCGATGTCACTAATTAGCAATCAATGAATATTGCTTATAATGACTTAAGAAGTAAATTGAAAATGTTTTTTTTAAATAACTGTATTCGTATCTACCTTTGAACTTTAACTAGTCATTAGAACAGAACTATGATAAAAGTAAAAGAAGCACTAGACAATAAAAGTATTTTTTTGTAATGTAGCATCTAATTACAAAAGTCAAGTACGCCCCTATCCTTGTAACCTCTACCAAGTCCAAAACTCTCCCTCAGTAGAGTAAAGTAGAGGCAAAGAAAAAAAAACTTTCCAAGTTAATTACATACGGGCTCTATCAGAAACAAGAATCAGCGCAGAGACTCGTAATTGAGTTTCCTATTTAAATAATTTAAATTCGAAACCGAACGATCAGATATACATAAAATATATGATAATTATAGATATTTCATCGCCGTAATAATAAGTTGAGAGACACAATACTACGTCCTTGAATAATAAGTGGAGTTGGAAGATGTAAGATGTCATATTTCGTTTTAGAAATGAATGATATTCATGACAGAAAATAGGTATCGATATAAAACCTCGTCGATCTTTGACCTCCATTCATTCACAATTAGAAGCGTGATGCTACATGGTGCTAGCACACACAGGGTTGATATTTGATTGCTAGGGCCATTTAAACAGGTTTAAGCGGTTACCTATTTTTATTAAATTGATTGATCATTTATCATAATGACACGCACTTACACATGGGAGATTAGAACAACATTATTTTTTACATTTTTCCGAATGGATAGACCACACATAACTCAAAGAAATGCCATCTTTCTGTGAGCACTACCTAACCATGACTCCATTTTCTAATCTAGCATCTAATACGACAATGTCAACCCGAGGTACCGTGTCATTGTTGGATTCTTATGATTTGTCGACATAAAACCATACCGAAAATCCTAGTTGGTGTTGTTATTTATTGATATATAGTACCACAAATCATTTTTTTGATTTATAACAACATATGATGTAATTCGAAAAAAAAACTGTTGTTCCTTGATATGATAATATGTACGTTCGTTCACATCAGTCCGCATAAATACATAACGTTTTCTACACAAAGTTAATAATATATCCTAATCAAAAGTCTACAAACCTAGACATACTAATGTATATCTAGGTTTCACTACATGTAATATTTCGTGTCAGCCCTATAATATATAGATACCGTGTCATTGCCGTGTTCTCGTGATTCCTCGACACAATGCCACACAATGGGAATCCCGCCGTGACTCGCCAGAATTCCATTCATACTCTGGCAAGTACCATCGCTTGTAACCATTAAGAAATTAAGAAAGGTCTATATGTACATATACAACGCATAAGTATTTGACACTCACATGCAATATACCTATGAACTCGTAAATGCATAGGTAAGAATAAAATCGCAAAATTTGGTACATATATGTATGTAGCTTGTACAGGTTTACTCATAACTAACTATAACCTTTAAAATGGTTGGGTTAGGTACACCAAAAGCCTTGTTTATTGTAAAAAAATAGTTCCCCCCCATTTTTTGCTGTAGCTATAAGTAGTATGTTTAGTTTTTCTTTCCTTGTTTAATGTATTATTATTGTAAATAAACTATGTTAGACTATAAAAAATACTACTTTTAAAAAAAAAATACATTCTGACAATATCCCGTGTTTTAAGACTTTTACATACTGGTCGAATTTATTTCCTTAATTTCTAAGAAGTTGGCTTAAAATAAATATGTATAACGTACTAATAAATTGCAATTACTTGTTAGGTGTTCTTCAAATTGCATAAGGTGCTGATTTACATTGAATACAACAACCGTACACCAATATATTTACATTGTACTTAAAATAAACTTAAAGCCCAACACAATCTGAAAGTACATCCATCAAGGTCCACAGGAATGGACCAATAAGGGCTCGCCGGCCACAGCATGCGCGAGCGCACGAATAGCGACCTGCGACCTGTGATTTGCATACAATGTTCCGTGCGTGGGCGATGCAGCATTCCGAAGCACACGTGCTATGCCCTATATGTGTAGCATTATTCAAGTTTATTCTCAATATTGTAATGGTTTGTTTTTCATGTTTATCATGGCGGTCAGGGGAAACAGGTCTCAAGATGAGCGAGTAGATTTTTAACCGACATCAAATAAAGGATGAAGTTCTCAGTTTTTGTGAATATTGGATTTATATTGACATGATTTTAATAACAAAATTTTTCATTATTTGATTAATAAAACTAGACATATGTAACTTCTAAATTTTTATAAAAACTAAATGTTATAAATTCAATTTGACGAGATATTGTAATTTGTGTATGATATTCTGTGATATTAGTACTTATACCTATACCTATGTATGTTACAACTTTACATTATCAATAAAGATTCTTTATCTTTATGTTAAATGTAATATTTTTTTTACACGGAATAGGCCAACGTTTGACTACAGCCTGCCTGATGTTAAGCACCACTGTAGTCTAAGATGTGGCACGTTTGCCTAGGAGAAACCTATTTACTCTGCATTAGATAAAGCTTTGTTATGTAAGTACGAGTAGATATTTTTCAAACAATATTGTTAGTTATAATATATTACTAGCTGTCCCGGCAGACTTCGTACTGCCTCAATGTTGTATAATTTTTTTTTCCCTTTTAAACTTTCCCTAGACCTCCACGAACATTTCAAGACTAAGATAAGATAAATCCGTTCAGCCGTTCTCGAGTTTTAGTGAGACTAACGAACAGCAATTCATTTTTATATATATAGATAGATATATTGTAGTATATGTATATACTTTTTAAATTGTCTCATATTAATATCAATTATAATAGATACCTACTTAATTAGCTAGGTAATGAATTACAATAACTTATCAAATCGTCACTCAAAAGTTAATAAGGTTATAAATGTAAGACTTATCTCATAGTGAAACACTTTATTATTAAATCACATACCTATTATAATAACGCTGTAACACTATAGATGAATAAATGAATTATTATTATTATTATTATAGTATTTGTTGTATAAAACAAGTTTGTTACATGTACGAAAATTACTTAGATCTTATACTTATCATTACGTATCGAGATTTATAAACAACTTTACTTACATGGGCGAGGAACTGGGGCAAAGCATCCGAGCCTTGCTGAATTATCACGCCTTCAGGCGGGGTCACTTACCATCAACTTGTAGCCTTATATGCGACGTTTACAAAGTTGAAGGCATGATGTGTGTTATAAAGATGGAGGTGATTTTGTTTTTTCTGTTTGGTTGGCTTTCCTTTTCTGAAGAGCAAAGTGATGTTTCACTATTAATTCATTTATGGTTCATTACCTAATTTTCATTTTATCCCTCCCTTTGTTATTAATTCAGGTAAAACGTCAGTCATTTTTAAGATTTTTAAGTTGTTGGAATATTTATATTGTAGGGTGGTAAACATGGTTGTTTTATCTTAATTTATCCTAAAAGGAGCTAAAACTTGATACACCTCATCTTATTTTAGTCCCTCTTTCTGCTGTAAAAATTAAACACACATTTCTTTATCCGTTGTATTGTGTATTAGAGTTTAGTTTGGAAATAAATAAATATAGGTATGTTAAATTAAATGTGTTTTAGAGATATAAAGTATTATTTAGTGTATGTAATAGTTATCTATAAAAATGCCTATTCTGTCTAAGAAGTGTATGTACTTTATAACCGAAATTCGTTGACATCAGCAACTAGATCGCCGGCTCTATCGTTGTTTAACATCAGACGAGTTGCAGTTAAGAATGATCTTATATAACAAAAAAGCAATTTAGCAAAATATAGATTGCCAGATTGGTTACCTGGAAGAGATCGCTGTTAGCGATCAGGTCGCCAGTTAAGACACTAGGTTTAAGTTTCTTTATATTTCATGTACATTTCGGTTTGTGCTGGTGTTTTCAATAAAGCGTTTATCTATCTATCTATCAATATATAGGTATACATAAGTAACTACTACTTCTAGTAAGTACTAACTGTATCGAGCAAAAGAACTCACCGATCCATTCGATCACGTTTATTTCAATCGGCAATTTTTCAAGTCCCCGCGATGCAGTCTCCGGTGATTTATCGGTCGATCTAGCGCACACTTGATTAATGGAGCCGCAGACTGCAGCCATGTGACTTTGTAACGAATTAATTTAGTCTTTTCATAGACTTTACTCATAATTGACACCTGTTATAGAATGTTTTTGGCACAGAAGAGCCACGCGAGGGCCATATTAAAGAAGGAAGGCGTCGCTGTGGTCCTTAGAAATCAGAACTAAACAAAAGATATGAAAGAAATCCACATGGGAAATAAGTTATGAATGTCGCTTGATACATCGTGCAAGACACACGATTCATCGTGTGTCTTTCAATATATCTCAATTCAATTTATCTTTATTGCACACCAAAATAAATAAACAATATACAAGATTACAAAGGACTTAAACTATAAGCACATGTACAAGTGGGTGGCCTTATCACATTAAGTGATCTCTTCCAGACAGGCTTGTCTTTGCATGTTGCCATTGGAAAATGATTAATACGTTCTTACATTTGCTTAAAAATTTGAGTTTAAGATACCTAATATTTTGAGGTGTCTCTGGGTTTATAGTCTATGATTGCCTCTGAAGCCAGACGTCTTCATTTAATTTGTAATTTGCATGCGTCGGTATACACGTGGAATGACTTGACGATTGACTGGAGATACATAAATTATGCCAACTTAGTGAGGGAGGAAAGTATTGTGAAGAGTCTTTGTCTCACAAAACAAAGACATAAATTTGTTTCGTTGATTCCGACCTCAATTAAAATATATTATCTAGGATCCTACAAATGCGTTTCAGAATAATGACGGCCATTGCAGATATTTCTGAGAAATGAGATAATATTTAATATTCTAATTTAGAATGTGTTAAATACTGAATAACTAAGTGCTTTAAAAGGTTTTATTTTACTCAATATACTTGTAAAGTTTCTCACGTAACCATAAATACCAAACTAAATATATCACTACTACTTCCCACTATCAACATCACACCAAACAACTGAAGTGGAACAAAACGAGAGCAAATTAAAACGGTGATAAATTCTCAACATAAACACTCATTGCCATTTCATCCTGGTTCCCAGCACGTCAGGGTTACAGTCATAGACATCTAAATAATTAATAGAAGTGGCATAATTTTGTAAAAGCCTAGATTGCTCTATATGTCCTAGAATATATATTGATTTATTAAGTACATATAATCCTGTGACATTTTCGCTAAGTTTTGTTTTGACACAACTATCTTAGAACTCGCTTGTAACGCGCGCCAGTCGCAAAATAATAATGTATGTATCATCATCATAAGCCCATTATCACTCATTGCTGAGCATAGGCCTCTTTTCTAGTACGCCACTTGTTCCTGTCCTGCACAGATTGAATCCAGGTGCTCAATGCGTTTTTTATTATGTCATAATATAATATACATATATTTACGACTATTTAAACAATATTCGAATGCTTAACTTGGAAATGCTGGACCATTTCTCTACTTTTTGTCAAGATCTAGCTGATGCTTCACCACAGTGGCGGCGTGAGGTACGTAGTTTTTAGAGGCGACACGCATTTCCGACCAAAGACTAATAAGTATTTTCTTTTTATAAAAATGTGGCAAAAAGGCACGGCCCGCCTAATGGTAAGCGGTCACTGTCGCCTATGGACGCTTGCAACGCCAGGGGGTTGCCACTTCTATTTAATTTCAAGACTTCTATGGTGAGAGTAGTTCGGGGTACACCCCATACGTACTTGGGGTACTAATAGACCCCAGCACCCCACGTTGACCGCATTAGAGCTACAAAGCGTCTCTGCACCCTCGGGAGCCATTTATCAAATGATCATTTGATTTTCTTGTGTTTGATCACTGAACACATTAGAATTTGCATCACCCGCGCTTTAGGAGTAGCTTTACTTTGTTTTTTTATGTTTATTTATTTTGTATTTTTTTCTTCATAATGGTCGTTTTGGTTGGTATATTTTGTGATTACTTATTGACAATATTTGAAAAGGTCAATTTGGCCGCTTTTGTAGTTGTGTTTTTACATATTTTTTTCTAGAGACTATTTCTGGTTTATTTGTTATTATGTAATTTTTTCAAATGGTTTTGTTTCTAAATGATCTTCTATATAAACCTCTAAATGCAATATAAATTTGTTTCAAATAAATAGATGTCTTAATTTCAATTATCTTTTTTATACGAAATTAACGAATCCAATTACTTAAAAATTTATCATGTGACCAGTAAATAGCTATTTATTCACATAAAAAAACTCTTAACATCAAAAATCTCTGCTCCAGGAATCGAACCCACATCCCATCCTCTCGCGCACTGATCCATCACTCACCCTCGCCCTCTCGGATACGTCTTATAAAATACGATCTGTTTTGATTGTGGCCCGGGGCACAAATCAATTAGGCCCCCCGGCGGCGCCTGCGACACCCGAACCAGTGGCTCGCTTTATGACAACTCATCTACGAATAATTGAGACTGTAGAATCGTAACTCTTTACATTTTTTTTACACAGAATGTTAAAAAATGGTTCGCTTACCCTCAGGCGATTTATGTCTAATTGCAAACCTTGATAATTCGCCTGATAGTAAGCGATCACTACAAATGTTATGTTAGTTGGTGCGGTGCCATTAGGGTTTGAAAACTCTGACACCAGAGTTGACCACTCTCATACGTACTTACTTACAAATTTCGCATCGAAAATGCTTTCGTCTCTCTCCCATATAACATTCAGACATTCTTGCATGTGATTTGTTACGATGGCGGAATTAGTGAAATGCTTGGTGACAAATACTCACTAAAGATTTAAGCCCCGCATACCGACTCAACCACGGCGGTAGCGGTTGACCATCTCGTGGTATCATTTATCATAGCTCAAATACGTTTCTATAATACCAATTATTCTTAGCCACTTACAAACCGAGGCGATTCATTAGTGTGCACTGGCTTTATTATGGCGTTATAACCAATCCACGGGAGCTGTATTGATTAACTTTTGGTTTATGGTCCAATTGGTTGCGTGGTAGAATGAGCGACCGTCAATATGTATGCTGAATAGGTTTATTGTGTCTAAGCTTCGTTTGTTTTAGGTTGGTAGATAGCTTTGAGTGGATAGTGATTGATTTATATTACTTTATGTTAGTGTATATGAGATTTATTTACAGATTTGCTTTTCATTGGTTAACTGTTTGAACGTATAATAAAATGGTTAGTTTATTGTGTCTGTGCAAATACTGTGCCGGTAGTAAAATATTTCAAGTCAATAAAATTTAATACTTACTGGAGACTGGAGAGTCGATTCACCAATACTCAATAATCGCTAATCATATTCTTCAGACAATTCTATGATTTAATAAATACTGTTATTTTAAGTTATTAAATTAGGACATTTTTTACTAAAAGTAAATCACTACAATAAAATTACTCTACCGTCAAAAATAGGTCATGTATGTCAACATCCCGGTCTCATTACGTTAAATTGATTCGGTTGGTTATATTCGGGTTATGGCTCCCATAAATCGATAGTACAGGTACACGACCGCGTTATTAACTGTATCGATTTACTATTAATCTTCCATTTAATATAAATTCTAATATAGAAAATAATGACGTAATAGAGGCCGCCGGCGACAGGGTGATTCCCACGCCGCACACACATCATAAAATATATACTTTTTATACATGGAAATAAATTAAGTTTGGGTAATCAGACGCCGACCCGATTCCTGACCCGCTCCTTCGCAATATTTCTAAAAGCTATTACAAATACATTTATATCGGCGCACAAAAAAGCTCTCGGCCAATTTTCGCCACTTAATGAGGCCATTATGGGGAATTTTGTTTTACCAACATAATAACACCGCCTTTTATTCGTGCGATCCCGGCTTCGAAGGACTTCGTGTTTCAAAGGACAATATTATTCCGGGCTTGATGAGATTTTCGTGCAAAATTTTAAAAAGTAAATTGCCGTCATTATGTATTTAGCGGGGGATTAAGACGGTCGGTCGGTCGAATAGGTCGTTCCACTCCGTTACCGGTTCTACTCCCGCCAATAAGTAGATAAATAAATCATAAGTCGTATATTTCATGTAAGTTGTCTGCACCTGTGCAATTATTGCCGAGAAGTGAATTCAAATGAGCAGCTCTTGGCCGCATCTCGATCAACAGTCACACTTACATGGTACTGGGAGCTAGATTGTAAATAATATCTCGCGTGTAGATCCCAAAGGTACCTATGTTTTTCTTGTAATGTAAAGAAAACACTTTTCTTGATAATTTAGTTACCGACTCTTTGGAGAAGTAAAGCTAGTCGCCGACTCAAACTCGTTAGTGGGCGTACGTAATTTGTTTGCTATTTCTACAAGAGAGGGATGTGCGAGTATGACTGTGTGTTTATCTGATTGACTGCCCACTGCCATAACAAATTGTAAATTTGAAGTGATATACAAATGCATTTCTGGTTGAAAAGAGCGCTTTAAAATTACGAGTAGGCTGTTTGAATTAAAGTTCTCTTGAAAACAATACCGAAAATTGTAATTTAAAATAAAGGTATTTAAACTTTTGAAGAACAAAACTATGTCTGTGGCTATATTGATTTAGAATGTTATACTCCATCTATTATATAATTGTGCCGAAAGTTGTGTTAAAATTACGTAATATTTTGGGTCTCACTACCTTTTAAATACCTTATTATTGTTTAATTATAGCAGCTACAGACCCAGATGTCACCAAAACAAATCGATGTTATGCTCAACTTTAAACGAACGTTATCAAACAACAGAGTCATCATTTGACCAGTTGTATGGCAAAAAAGCTGACTAGCGCACTCTTAAGCGCTTGGTTCAGTTGATTTAAAGTTGTTTGTCAGAGTGGTAAAACATTAGAAATCCCCACGAGCTAAAATACCTAACAAAAATAGAGACAATAAAGATATATTAAAATAACAATACCAAAGCAAAGGTTATGTCACATAGCGTGACTGTCTCGCATAAAAGTCTCCGTTTTTATGCTAACGTCTATTGTAAATTCACTAAGTCGAAGAATGGAGGCTATAAAACAACCATGATTCTTTAATGCTGACACTTATGGCATAATATCTGAAGGCAATTTAGCTGTATTTTGGTTGTCGCTATCTGAAAATGAATCTAGTTTTCATTGCCAGTAAATTATTTAAATTATTTTTTTTTGTATCAAAATGTCGTTGCAGCTGTACCTACCGTCAATTCTGATTGAACCCAAAGCTTACCTAAAGAGAGCATGTGACTGAAATATTTTAGTTGATTATGTTAGAACAATAATATTACCATTTTATTAGACATAGTTTGTGTTATTTATTGGGCGCGCGTTAAAGTCTTTTTTACAAAGTTTAAAATTAAAAACTTTGCAAATAAGTCACAATTCTAACTTTATACAACGTCGTTGTCTTATCATCTGCATTGATTCTCAAACCCTTTTCCCTGTACATAATACTTGCTATACGATAAACACAAAAATGAAGAGCTCCCTAGCTAATCACCACTAACCTTAAATAATAAGCACTAACATTACTGCACGAGCGAGGCTGCGCTTTGAAATAATTTCAGCTATCGAAACCACAATTACGCGACACGTGACGGCCAGCTCCAACAGATTAATTTCCTTTTTGTTTGAGAGCCCTCATTACAAGATAAGATAAGATAACTTGAAGACTCATAACTACGTAACGTATTTATACCCCAAACAAACCGTTTCGCTGCCAGCTGTGGTGGCGTACTAGGACTAGGCAATACTAGGTCAAGGCTGATTATTTTGTGTACTTAACAGGCAGTCAAATTTGATGCATATAAAGCTACATTGCCATATAAATTGGACCAATTGGTATATTGATCTTCTGTAACTACCCAATAGCAGAGCGTCGTGATTTTTGGAGCCACGTTATGACATATTGGACAAATCGTTTATTCTATGTAATGTAATGTGGTGTCTATTAGGTATTTCGGTGTTACACCGAGGTTACCTATCCTAAAGAGCGGGTAGATTGAGTTGATTTTGGCACGTCGTAACGCTGTAAGCGGCGGAGTTATCAGTGCGCCCGCGCAACCATCGCTCCCGACATTATCCTTGTAATTGGCGATTTTGTGCAATTTATGGCGATTCTCGCAATTTACGAGCAGCGGACAAGTGGGCGACGTACCTTTTTTCCTCGGCCCGAAGCGAAATTGACTCGCAGTTTCAATTAAAATTTTATGTTCCTCAAATTACCTGCCAATTATATTCCATTAGCCTAAGCAAAACAACCGGCCCGCCATTATGCCGGCTAGTTTTTCTTTCGCAAATTATAATAATGATCTACGTATTCTAATGTGATAGTCTTTATGGTTGAATTTCATATTTATGTCTGATCAGTGAGTACACTGATCTACAATAATGACACATTAAAACCATGTGCGATAATAAAAGAGAATACATGTTAATAAATTTAGATAGAGATTAGAGTACCTAGCTAAAAAACTTAGATAAGACGAGTGGTCAGACTAATCTATTTTAATGTTTATAAAACTCCGTAACGATATTTATAAACTTAAAATTCCACATCAAAAGCGGTTTTTAATTATGGCTTACGTCGACACCTGAAAACCATGGCGCTATATTATAATTGCATAGCTTTATAAGTGTTTAAGTCACCAGCTGATTGACTTATTTAAATGATTACGAATAAAATATTGGAAAACTACCCATAGATGCATCGTTTCGATCAATTTATGTATCAGAAAATAAGCAATTTATAAATACGTTTGATTGAGTGACTCAGTCTTATTATGGCCAGGTAAGGCTATGACACACAGCTGCGGTCTTTTAAATTGCTAAGTTAATTATTTTATTTTTTAAAACATACATTAGTATTCAGTTTTCCTTATGGGATTCCGTTGACAGAATAGCCGCGTGGTTAAGGTTAGATCAATTGTGACTAGTTATAACTTATTCTAAAAATAGACGTACCAATGTTTAT
Source organism: Macaria liturata (assembly GCA_964023185.1). Classification (NCBI taxonomy): domain Eukaryota; kingdom Metazoa; phylum Arthropoda; class Insecta; order Lepidoptera; family Geometridae; genus Macaria; species Macaria liturata. The sequence continues at coordinate 8,456,775 of OZ026812.1, read as the reverse complement.
TGCGCATACCAATTTATTATATTTCTAATTAGACATAAAAATAACATGAAATCAACATCTTGAAGAAATTATAGCATCGAAACATTTGGCTTTACGTTAGAACAGTACACGTTCTACCATAAACCGTCACATAATAATTAAAATCAAGCACAAGGAAGTCGTCAAAAACAATTCACAAATGAATTTACGACTATATGCGACAAATAGTCCGAGGCGTCTCAAGTCCAAAATAGCCGCGGCTCGATCCCAGTTCTTATGACAGCGATCCCATATTAATGTCGCCTGGCCCCGCCCACCGCCGTGGCTTCATTCAGACTGTTTGTATTTATTTCGAGCCTATTTATTTGTATTTGTTCGGGTTTTGAATAATGCATGAGCGGAGCGTTTCCGCTGAGTGTAGGCAGCGTGACGCCGCCGCTTGTGCCCTGCCAGGGTGATGCTATTGTGCTTTTTTGAAAGTTTTGGTTTTGAGTTGAGATATTAGTTAGTTTGGTCGACGTAAGTTTACTTTGTAGAGTATAAAGTTTCTTCTAGACTGTTTTTGTTTGAGTTTAAACCAAATCCTTTCTATTCTAGAGTAAATTGTGCTGGTATATATTGCCGTTGATGCTCAAATACGAAATAAGTACTACATTATTTCCCACGGATACAAGCGATTGGTTTAAAACGCACCGATTTTAGTATTTGACCTGTTTGTAGCGATAGATTTGCTATAATGGTTATCATAATAAAATAAGTACCTACCTACTTACAAAAATACAGATAGCATCTCCACGCAAATTACGATAACTAGTTAAAAACTAATCAATTGTTAATCTAACTTTTAATTTAACAACACGACTATGGTTTCTATTACAACTTAATCAAAAAACGCTAGTTTATTTTTTAATCAAGCTAGCTTTCGCAGGTTCACACAGAGTTAATTAACATAGGGTGGGGACTAACGAAATTAATTATCGATGTATCGATAGTATCGGTGATTCGATTATTCGATTGGTGTGTGCGATCATTCGGTGGGTAAATCACGAGGTATCTCAGTGCAGGGACCACGCCCTCTCGTGTACCGCCTTAACCCTGCCAGAGTTTGTTGTCCATAGCTATATGTTATTTACATTATCGTTTCTGTTTAATTCTCTTCGTGACTCTTTTATAGTTATTCATTAACACGAACCGTTACTCATATTTGATAGTTACAGAATCAATACTCGATACAACAAAACTATAGTAAATATCTTTGTATGCATAGATAAGAGATTGAATTTTGTTTGTAGCGTTTAATTTACATGACCGAGCCTGTTAATAAAGTAAAGTAAGTAATAATAACTGTTGTTATTATTACTATCTACACCATTATGTATATAATTACTATGTATTCACTAAATACACAGATTATATATTTGTTTACCTATATGATTTAGGCATGTAATATCTTCATAGCGTGATTTTGCATTGTAATAAACTTATGTAAAGCCATTATGATACCAACAATTATTCATTGACAACGTGCAATTGTTGACTTCTTTTATAATGTGACCAGGATAAAACGTAACAGGTAACTTAATGTTATAAAAATGTGAGTTTTATCGATCCTATGAAATGCTTGGTACATTTGGCGTATTTAGATAAACCTATAATTGAAATCCGTTGCCTTGAGTTGAACACTTTTGTAGGTACGGATAGTTTTCCATTTTCGGATGCGTAAATCATAATGTAATATAATAGTTACTGTATGCCTCAATACACGATAATTGCATTCCTTCTAAAATAATCTAGCTTTTTCTTCGTCTTCGTAATTATGAGTTTCTCGTTTATCAGTTCAGCTGTTTTACGTACAAATATATTGCCAACTAAGTAACTGTTCATCGTGGTCCTACTATACGCTTATAATTACTGGTTGCCTATCAGGCACGCTGAGAGCTGTGGTTTTACGAAATCCACAATTATTTTGTACTAACGCGATCGCGCTATTGATCATTTCAACACTGTGCTTAGGAGCCCTAAGATGGACACATTCAAAACATCTCGATAAAAGATGCATTGTTGCATGCGCCATCGATGATATGGTCCAGATAAGTATGAGGAAGGCATATATAGGTATTATGTAAAATAACAAAATATATAAATTTGAAATGTGTAATAGATTTGTTTATATAGGTATGATATGAGGCTTAAAATAATCATAGGTACAACCCAAATTAAATCAATATTCATTATTTGTGATTTTCATAATATTTACAGCACACTATTTCAATTCATATTACACAAAAGTATTTTTATTATTGTTTTTTTGCTGTAGTAGTACTACAATCCTTTGACTCTCATTTCTAAAAATCATAATTGATTTCCAATTTATTATGATAACTCATATATGTATATTAAATACAATACAATAATATGTGTCCATTTTAGTTCTTTTGTAGTGTTGATTTGTTTCGTTACATCCACTGTTATCATGGAATAGCAATTACTTGCGTAAACGTAATGGATGCGAACTAAACTACTGTTGTACAAGCTTTCATGATTTGTCTTATAGATAGTGTAATCAACCTGCTTTTAGCGGGTCAAATACTCACTTTGTTATTTAAGTTATAGTATTTCAAATCTTCTTCTTAGGAATGCCAAGGTTAAACTTTAAGTGAAACTTAAACAATGTAACTTAGTGCTAGGTAAAGTAAAGTAAAAAAGTTTTTTTTTTAATGAATGAATGTATTTATTGTCCGAAAACTAGGTTTAGTACAGATCTTAAATAATATTTTACATTTAGCACGCTAGTTTTTACCTTGTTAGGTTTACAGACATAAGATATCTAATTGTTAGTTACAATAGGTCTCTACAGAGTAGCCTGGCACAGCACTTGAAAAATGTTTTGGTTGCTTTAAATCTGGTCTTCATTTTAACTAAAAATAAATGATTCTTCGCAATTAGTTTGCAGAACGCTAATGCTCCTAACTTTAAGGATACAAAACGCCTCAAATAAAACGCTTCAAATTTTACAATATTGCTATGGATTTACTTCCTATATCTACCTACAAACATACAAGTTAAAATCTTTTATAGAAGTAGGCAAAATAATTGCACTCCAATTTAGCCGAAAACCGTGTCAATTCTCAATTACCTCAGACACAAACGTAGACTAGACATCTTAGATTTGACATGATAATAGTCGTATATTATTTGTAGCACAATACGTGCGCGTGCGCACATCGCATGCCTTCTCTCATCAGAGATCGCGCTTTGTTCACTGCTTTATTGCTTGTATTTAGTTATTGTTTTGTTACTTCTTCTAAGAATAGTATGAGTACAAACATTTTTGACCCAATTATATCAAGTTTTGATGCCTAGATAGTTATAGACTATTGTTAGCTGCTTGAATTATTTACTAGTGCAAAACTAGTGACATGTTTCGCTATCAAGATTCATATATTCAATTTATATAAGGTAGGTATACTATAGGTACTTACGAAGTGAAATAATGTTACATTCCTTTCCTACACACACAAGAATTTAACATTTTACAATCACACGTTGTCATGTTTGTATCTTTGCAACAATTCTAGCAAATTCATCACAAGTCATTTCCATCGAGCTTTCGGTGTTTGTAATTCATAGGCAGCACTATACTAAATGGCCGCAACGTTTACCTTCCCGACTACATACAAAGTCCTTAAGTGCCTTCACCCCAAGGCTCGGTCGCTACATAGCGGGGGTTGCCATGGCAACGCGGCTGTCTTTCGGATCGCTACCTCTCTTCAGTTTATGTGTTCATTAAGTGGTGCCGGCTTATTTATATCCCTACGGGCTATTGTGGCTGCGGAGAATTAGGCAGCTCTTTGTCTTGCTGACTCGACTCTCTGGGGGACTATAAATAACTTCGGACACAACTTTGCTGGCCGCTGACTTCGGATTTTCGTGCGCTTCTCTAGAAAAATATTTACATGACAATCGAAACATCACTTCCTGAATAACATGGAGATGTCATTCTAATTCTGTAGAAGCCAAACTGAATATGAGAAGTGACTTTTTTCCGGCTCGCCGATGTCTCCGAGTGTAACTGTCACAGATGTATGATTAACGTATGATGTGCTCGCATTCCTGTGCGGTGGCCGCCCGTTACAAGTTCATCCCATTTAAATTTAGCGCGGCGCGTGCCGTGGCGGGCGGCGCGGGGGTGGGGCGCGGGCGGGGGAGGGACACGCCGGGGGCGGGACGCTCTACCATCACTCAAGTGACGAAAATTGACGGAAAATGGGCGGACACCGGTTGGCCGCGACGTCATCAATTACCGCGTCCCGACGGTCACCGGCGCAGTCGACGCCGTCGCCACCGCTGCATACCTAATGCCCTTCCTAAGATGCCATTATTAGCGCTCGACTTAATCTGTCACCCGCGACATGTCAGAATTTACACTCGTGCTCGACTGATTTGTCCAGCGGAGCATTTCATTAGTAGGGCTGCCGGAAGGCGCGACGCACGCCGCAATCTGCCGATATCTCGAGCGCGGATTATTGAGATGCAATCTAGGAGCTATCGATCGATCGATAATTCGATCTAACTGCGCCGGCCTTGCGCAACCACTCATCAGATGTAAGCTCCGATACTCCATGATACCTTTATTAAATGGTAGCTGGATGCGATAGGCTACCTTGCTGCCTGCCCGTATCGTACTAGAACATTACGAGACAGATGTTGGTAGCACAAATACTCTTCTTGGTGGTTTTACTTTGAGAAAGGTACGTAGGCAGGTGTTTACTTGTATTTTCTCTCGAACGAGCAGCGCAGGGAGCCACAAGAGCAGAGCGAAAGCTCGACGATCGATTTTGAAAATTGCCCATAATTAGCATGTATCTCAGTCGTCCGGACGACTGTGCGTTTAAACTGGGAACCGAACCACAGACTACAGTATTCCAGTAGCGTTTACCGAGTAACGGCAAGCGACGGCGACGGACACAAATTGCCGGAGGAGCTGCCACTACGCAAATTGTAGTTAAAGGTTTGGAGAGCGATCGATTGTTCTGGGAGGCTCCCCGCGGCCGCAGCTCGCTACTCTTTGTTTACGGACGTCACTCGCACTTTTCTCGCCCGAGGCGCGAGCTGCATTTTACGACACTTCACTCGCGACCAGTAAAGTACGCCTCGTAATAACCGCACTTACCATTTTCTACAAACAACTGAATTATTTTAACGCGACGCCCACGTCCGTAGACACGGCGCCGTTATTGATGTGGCTCCGCGCGCCCATTAATATCGAGCCGACACCTTTGGGCTCGACCTAATCGCCTCAATAATTTCGATGCGACGTCGATGCTTTTACGAGGCTCCTTTAACAAGTCAAAATGAAAGTTTCACATTAGATATGCATTAAAAGTAACGGCGTGGTAGCGAATTATGCAGTCATTATGAGTGCCACTTATTGTGCCCTTGAGGTTAGGAGCGGGCTCGTGGCCGCTGCGACTTGTGAATAATTTATTGAATGTAGATAACGTCGGATTGGCAAGCGGTAGTCACGTACGAGACATTTTGATCGGCAACGAGAGTACGTTGTTTGAGTTGGCGGCGGGTAAGTGCGGTGTAATTACGCAGGCATTATCGCTTGACCCCGTAGTGCGGTCGCTCGCGCCGTCGCCAGTGGCTACCCGCTAATGGTTACAATACGACTAAATATACATGAACGATGACAGGCAAAATGTCTCTTGTAATGCATTTGAAATGCACCAATCGGGAACTGTTAGACTAACACGTAGACATTATGGAGCTTTCAGATCGAAGGAGCTGTGATTTGCGTCAATCATGGTGTCGCTTTTATGCTGGAAAGTCTGCAGACAAATACATCTTGATTTTGAAGTACTATATGTGATAATATTAATATGAAATTAGGCTATTAACAGAAATCTTATTGAACGGTAAGAAAACACAGCCTATTTTAGTACCTACTAGTGTAAGTAAAAACAAACTCATGTATATTCCACTCAATCCTGAGCTTGCGTAGGACGAACAAAAGCACACGAGATCAAGCGCGAAAGCAATGAGAATAAATAGGTACATCCATGGCGGCGACAGAGCGGCGCGTCCTTTGAAGTCCCAATTAGTAACGCGAGCAAGTAATTGTGGCGAAATTAATTCGCGAGCGCGTTTGAGCATCCTCTTTCAAGGGCTAACGGTTACAGAGGGGCTGACTGTTTTCATTCGATATTGGAGGCATAAACAAGAATTTGCTGTACAAAATTAACTTGTATCATTTTTTTAGTATTTTATATACACAATCAAGATGATCCTCGTTTTTCACTTGATAAAATAATGAAACCTACGTTACAATAAGCACTAGTTGCGCTCTACGATGCTACTCGCATTGAACTACGTTCTGTTATTAACAGCGATTAAAAGCTCTTGAGTATATTTAATAAATATACTCAAGAGCTTTTAATTAGTTTAAAAGTAATTATGTATTATATCCGATATAATACATATATACTTTTCTTTCGTAAATACATACTTATTTTACTTAGAAACGACAAAACAATAGCACGGTATATGCATTAGACTGAAATGTTGAGTGTTTGTGTGTGTGTGTGTATTTATGCAAACTAATATTATCATTTATATTCAACACTACTGGTCCAACTTTGATTAAATTTGAGCCTGTCTAGCTTACATACACATTTCCGCGCTTATAAATTCGTGATATTAATAAACCGCTATAACATATTAGCTAACCACCTAACGTAATATTTATCGTGTGAACTACAAAAACCGAAGCTTAACAGACGTCATACCTAAGTGTCGGAGCTTTCTCAACATCAATAAGGCTTCAATACCGGAAGTGACTAGACGCAACCGTGTAATGCGTTCACACCGCCAGAGCCTTAATAAACCAATTACACTTCATTACCTAATGCGGCCGGAAGAGGAATATTACTCGGTCGTCATTAGACCACTACCCCCTTAAATATAGCAGTGAAGAAGGGTCGTGGTGTCAATGTGGTAGGGTAGATTTTGTTTCTAAGGCAGTTTTGCTACTGGTATTTTTTAGATGAAAAGAGAGATCCCTTAACCCGGCAGTGGGAAAAAGCCGGCTGCGGATGATGATGATTGGATAGATAGTTGGATTCACAATTTGTGCATACTGTTATAGGAACATTAACTGCTTTACTAAATAGACATTATGGACTTTTTACTGTGTCAATTGTATATTTAAGCAAATAAGAAGCAAATAAGAATTACTTGTATGATTTACATATATCTATGTACATTGAATACCTACTTACTTATCCTTACATAACTTTATTGAACTTTGAAAAGCATGGTAAAAAAATGCCATGGCAAAAAAAACTCCAAATTTCATCAAATCAATCATTTGAACTTTTATCTTTTGTAAATAATGTGTATTTGTTTGTGTATTAAGCATGCCATGATTTATTATTAATATGTTAAATATAAAAATTTATTACAAGTATATAGTGTGACTGCTTTTAAGTTTAACTAAAATCTACCCTCCCGACACCGCTTTTTGAAATATAGATATAGTGAAACTGAAAATGCCTCGGTTTGCGGTGGCATGATGGATGTTAGCGGTCATTTGCCAGCACATTACGCATGTCATAGCATATGGTGCTAGCATGGGGCGAGGGGATTACTACGGTCGCTGAACTATAATATTGTGGTTGTCATCTTACCTTGTTGGATTTTATAATGGAGAAAGTACTGTCATTGATCAATGGGGATCATGGAAAAAGAATTTTTATATCGGATCTCAGCCAATATTTTTATATAAGTACAAAAAACAACATTAAATTATATTGACAATCTTTTCTTTTTTCAAAAATGAATAAAAAAAAAGGGTTAAAATTTGCTTTGTGTACACAATTTATCATTATGTTGCTGTCGGTTTGAAATATAAGTAAGGATGTTACTTTTACAGAAATATTCAGAAGAAATTAATTAGTTTAGGCAAAAAAAAGAGTCTTGTAATGCAATTTTAAAAGATATGCTCATGGTAACCTCATTAGGACTACTATTGTTTGTTTTGTTTCCCTCAGGATAATCGATCTGGACTTTCTACCTTTACTGTTGCTATTGTACGAAGCAGTAGCAGTGTAGTAAAACTGTGACTAACAAACTCTTTTTCTGTAAAATAGACTGTCGTAACGTAACATAATAACAGAGTAATCGCGTAACATTGGTCTTCTTGACCTTGAGATGAGACTTGACAGTCCACAAAAAAACTTTCAGAAGACTTGTTAACCTCCTTTTATGGCGTCGGTTAAAAAGATAACGAAATGATTTTAGTGGAAAACAAAATATAAACTTGTCTGTACTCCTATTTATATTTAAACTCATGTAGTTTGAAACAGTTTTTTTATCCATTTAAAAAGAAAGGAAAGTAATACAGATCATTTATTCTAAACACACAAATTTCGTTGTATATTGATTTGAATATGTGTATTCATAATAATATTGTGGTTTGTGATTTACAGAAAAACATTTTTCTTACTTATTTTCTCTGCTTTCTTAGAAACAAACAAATACTTCAAACAATGTATGTTTTTTCAACCAGTCAGTACTTATGTACTTTGAAAGCAGTCGTAACCAGCGACAGCGGTTACGAAGAAAACGAACTGAACATTCCGCGGGCTTAGCACGGTTGTAGTATACATGTATGTGAATCACAATGTTATTCCTACGGCCGAAAAAGGACCTTTTATGATTTATTATTCAAGTTATTGAAGAAAACATATCGATATAAAATTCTCTACTAGCCAATTGTTTCTCGAGTGTTGTTGTTTTGTTGTTTTTCGCTGTTTGTATACGATGCCACGATGTATCTTCCCAAGAAAACTCCCCTAACGAATTAATTCTGCAGGGGAGTAACGACCCTCAGTTATGAGGAAATACGACTTAAATAGAGAGATTTGCTTGTATTTTATCAACACCCTGACTAATAATAGAGTCTTTGTATAAATACCAAAATTATCATAAGTTACGAAATATTATAATCCAATGAGTGTAAGTTATTTAACTTATACTTTTTGGTTACAAATTAAAAGAAGAATCAGATACAGTTTCACCAAAGCCTCCATGCTAAGCCTGCTATACGTAGAGGGGAGCACAATGAGGCTGCAAGAGGCACGCAATAAAAGTCGCATTAAGTCAAGAGCAAAGACCTCGGGAATGGATTGAATTGAATCTATTTCGCGACCCTTCAGCAGAGCGTGCGGTGAAAATATTTATAAATTCTCGCCTGGTTTTCAGACAAGTTTAGGTGTGCTATGCGTATTTTCTTGTTTGATGTTTAATAATTTGTTTTTATCTTAAGTATAATACTATCCTATGTATAACTTCTACATCTATGTGTTTGACATAGAAGTACAAGTTTATGTACCTTTGTTAATGTTTCGAATGTAACTATTTGGACATTATTTTTTTAAACCAGTGACATTTATGAAATGGTTATTTTTAATCTTCTTTGTTTTTTTTACCTGTAAAACTTTTGCATCAATAAAGCAAACCTTACATATATATTAATACGACATGTACACGGATGGCAGAACGTTGGAACGTTTTAAATATTACATGGCAGAAAGCATACCAAAGACACGCCTAAAGTAATTTACTATAATAGACGCTTTTAATTATCAACCTATTAAACTCGACCCAAGCCGCTCCAAAGCTTATTTCAGGTGTTATTTGATCAAAAATTCAAACTGACACAATTAAATTTCCACGTTGGATAATTTCGATCACGTATTTTGTATCGAAGACGTTGAATTTAAAATAAGGCTGGGTATATAATCACGGATAATAATTTCAGGCGAACAAATAGGGCAAAGGACATAATTATACACGGATGTATTTAATTACGGCTCGTTATTTGAAAGGTGTTCGGTTTCACGCGTACGAAGCCACGGCATGTTACTAGTTGGAACTCAAACTTAGATCACGCGTACGAAGCCACGACATGTTACTAGTCGGAACTCAAACTTAGATTGAACTCATCCACAATACTTTTTCTTTTTTTTTGTTGTTTCCTCTATACTTCCTCCGACAATGAATGTCAGAGACATTGTTAGACTAAACATATTGCTTACGCAGTTTGCTTTGTTTATTCATCTAATCGGTAAATATTTCACCATTTTTATTGTTCGTTTTAATAATATATATCTACAATACTTTAATCTACAATACTTTAATAACGGCTTTAATAATGAACTTTTAAATACTGTCGAAAGACCAATTATTTTTAGAAAAACTGTGCTTTAAAATTAACTCCGACTTTTTGATTTCATAAATCATCGACACATGTGTGTCTATTATAAATCAAAAATCGTAGATGGTAATTAAAAGCACGATTTCAGGTAAGATTCGTGCACACCATATAATTATGTTTGTGTTTCTTTAGATGAATCACCTATGCTGCGTGGAGATTTCTCTAAATCCAAATGCAGATGTTTACGTTATAATTGCTTTCCTAAATAACCCTTTCTCGGGCCTAAAAGTTGTTTAATATAGCAATTCGCGTGTAATAAATTATCGCATGCTCCGCAGCTATCTATAGTACAATAACCATAAATCAGTGTGATATTCCCCTTAAAATTGTTTTTCGCACGTCCTTATGGGCGCGATTATAGCAAAATTATAATAATTGTGCGCGGCATAATTACGTGATGTAATGTAAGGCCAGCGATGTATAGCGGCCAATTTGAATTTATGTAAAATATCGCGCAATAAATTTACATTTTATAAGTTGCCGTAGCCCCGACGTGGGCTCCGTATCTTTGTTTAGGATCAAAAGCTCGTATCTGCAAATTGCGCATACCTATCTACGTTGCGTCAATCAATTTTACGTCTGTGAAATGGGTTTTTACGTCTATATTACCTATCATTATTCCTATTTGTTTCGCTGTTTACACGAATGTGAAAAAATTTAAAATAAGTTAAAAAAAAAACAAACGCATTCCAGTAAATACTAACATTTGAATAGTCACATTTAGAACTAATATAATATAAATAAAGTACATTTCAATTAATTTCTTCAAAAACTCCAAGGTTTGATTCTAGACACCTTTATATTATACTGTCACGAAACAAAACCCTATCACGGTTATAGTCGCGATTAAACACAATAACCTTTAGCCGTACATTCTCTGTATGGTAATGCTTAATTCTTGACATATATAATGCAAGCCCGAGGCGAATCGACCGACACTATGTCTAATAAATTTATGGACGTCCATTTTCATGTTGATCGGACCTCGAAGTTATAATCGTCGCGCTTGAGGCGCGCCGAGTCGCGTGACGCCTGCGCCCGCGCACGTTGTCTTCTTGTTTTGACAGATGTCTGACAGCTTGGATTGACAATAACACAAGTGAACAATTTAGTGTCAATGATTGTTTCTATTATGGTAAAAACGGTAAAAAATCTTCCAATATATGGTAATTCTTCTTTTTTAGACTTAGCACTTTTGAACTTCATTTCGATATAATATATCGGCTGATAAAATAACAATTTAGAGAAATTCTGAAGAAGGCTTCAATTGGAGAACAAAAGTAAAAAAAAAAACGTTTAAACGATTGTTTTTTTTTATTCAAAATGCGGAATTTGGTAAACCTTATCAGACACCCCTAAGGCGTTTTGAAATTGATGACACCGGAGTTGGCCAGTATCATACAATCTTACTTACTATGTGAATTTTGCATCAAAAGTTGAAGACACGTACCTATCACTATTTTTCACACATTGACTTTTGTTACTATTATTCACATTCTCACAAACATTTTCACAAAAAGCGCAACAAGCTTGGCGTAGCGCCGCAAAAAGCTTGAATATTAATGTCAAAGCTCTGTATAATATAGGTACTTATAGTGAAAGCAGCTTCTTAGTAATGTTATTTCATAAACAGCGTAATGTGAGTGGAAACGTGACGCGGGGTGTAATGGTGTGGAAACTTCCGTGGGTCGGGTGAGAACATCGTGTTTAGGTTACGCTCTACTCTGCAAGCTATTATGCTGCTAAGCAGTAGTATACAAGAACTTCCTACTGATATTATGAAGGAGAAAGTTTGTGTGTGTGTCTGTGTGTGTGTTTGTTACTTCTTCTTGCTTGATCGGCTGAACTGATTTGGGTGAAATTGGGTGTGGAGTTAGGTAAGATCCTGATTTAACATATCCCGGGTTAACTTGGTTAAAACCGCTGTGTAAATAATTTGTACATATTGTAGAATGATTTTTGAGTAAACGATTTATAGTACGGCTAATAGTTTGAATAAAGTAATCGTCATCCTGTCAGCCTGTGTTCATCCACTGCTGAGTATAAGCCTCCTCTTCAAGTAAAAAATGTTATGAATGACCGTAATCCGTGTTTTAATTTAATTATGCATACGTATCTTACTAAAAAAAATACGCATTTACATTTTTTTATAGCTTTGTTACTTTAATTTAAAACCGGGAACTCACCGAGCATTATCGTGACAGGAAAATTGTTAATTGTTTGATATGAAATCATATAATGCGTCACAATACTAGAAACAAGCTCAACATACGAGATTGAAGATATCATCTACATAGTGCGCCGACACTGATACGTATCGCTGTGACCAACGTTACTGTGGTGGTCTAAACAACTAGCAGTTTAAACTAACTAAATTAAATGTCTTGTTGCTATGAGCTGAAATCAACTTTAGGTTATGGGGCTGGATTGCGTTTCTTCTAATTTGTGTATTTGGGAATGTTAAAAAAAAAATATGAATGTCTCTTTCTTGAGTCGTATTTCCTCCTGACTGAGGGTCGTGACTCCTCCACACAATTCATTCGTTAGGGGAGTTCTCTTGGGCAAATAGGTACATCGTGATAGTCGCCCGGGTCCTTCCACGGGTATTTATATAAGAGTAGCAAATTATGGTGTTGATCCCAAATAAGGCTAAGTGACTGATGTATGTTGTGATACCAGCTTTAACTTTCAATTTTGCGTATTATCCGATCTATAAAAGCCCCAGATATAAGATTAAATTAAATAATTTTTGATCATTTTTATTCTACACTAGTGGATTCCCGCGGCGTGGCTTTCATTAGTTTATGATAAAATGTAGCCTCTGACCTAAGACCTCATACTACCTACATACCAAAAACATGATGATCCGTTAAGGTGTTTTTACGTTATGGGCGTTTAAATAAACAGACAAACAGAGACATAGATAAACAGACAAACAGACAAAAAATAGAAAACTGCTGAAAACGCTGACTGGTGTACAACAAGCCAATGGTGCTTCGTTTTTAGATCTAAACCAGTCTTCAGAAAATACATCGATAGCGCCCACGCCATAGCCACGCACAGCCATCGTATAATGTTGCTTATAGTTTACACCCGCGACAAACTCCTTGCTCAAGCGCATATAACCTCTTTGTACCGAACATTACTTACAATGTTGCCAGTACGGCAAGTAATTATTGTAATGGGTACGGGGTAAACCACGCCGGTTATATCATGTCGAAATACGTTACTTTTATCACCATATATGGCATTTTAATAGGATGTGGACCTAATTTATAACTTTGATTTGATGTAATATCGACTTTCAGATTAATTGAATCATAATTTGTACTACGGAAATGTGATGTCTTTCAATATGTTTGAATTACCGCTACACTCCATAGAATACTGTTAATTCAGGGATTACAGAACTTTTACATGGCCATGTACTGTTGTACATTGAAGTGTATTTTAAAAATATATTTTATTACGAAACATACAATATATCAAAAACATTCTGTTCATAATGGTTAATATAAATAAATAAAAGACACTACAAAGTTTCTAAAGAAGAATACATAACGACTATACATGGAAGGGTCTTAGATAAAACTAAACTGCAAATATACAATTATTTATTCGTTCATTTATAGTTTCTGAGAAAATCTTAATACAAACACCGTTTTACCTCGCTACAGAACAACGCGGATTAAAAACTAGCTGTATATCGACATAATAGCAGCCCACGTCCATATTAATTAGTATTTATAGTTGCAGTCAATAATTATCATAGTGTTAAATTAATTGGCTGTTGCAGAATATAAATCAATTATTGTAAAAGGTATTTTTCTGTGAGTTTATTCGGTATGACCATTTATTAATTAACTAGTGGATGCTCGCGGCTTCGCTCGCATTAAGAAGTAAAACATGCATCCCCATATTTCACCCATTTAAAAGCGGCTTTTCCAAAAATCCTTTCTTAGCGGATGCCTACGTCATAACATCTACCTGCATGCCAAATTTCAGCCCGATCCGTCCAGTGGTTTGGTCTGTGCGTTGATAGATCACTATGTCAGTCAGTCAGTCAATCAGTCAGTCAGTCACCTTTGAGTTTTATATATTTAGATGTAGTTAGTTTTGACAGGCAAATACCTACCTCGGTATCGATTTGAAAGCGAAGCACAAATATTTTGATATAGATAGAACACCTAAAGAATATCTACCGATTTGAAACACACAGATACTTGTCATGCATTTTTTATATTTAACTTTGGTATCCATCATCATCATCCACAGCCTTCTCTATCCACTGCTGGGCATAAGCATCTCTTTGAATGTGCTAGCTGCGTCTGTGCTATTAGTCCATATCAAAGATACAATCAATAGATAATTCTCAATTTTAACCGGATATACAAGAAATAATAAACATGCCGTACACCAAAACTTAATTCAACAAGAAAGCGCTAAGCTACAATGATTAATGAACAAATGGAAAATGATTTGTGTTGTTATTATGATAACTTATGGGAAACATAATATTCTATATTGAAGAAGAGACTTGACTTTTTTATCCATTCATTGGAAAAAGCAAAACGTTGTTATCGCAATGCCACGTGCATCCACCGCTTACAGGAAAACGCACAAAACAAACTGCCGCTTCATGCTAATACACCATTCATACCGGAAAATATGCAACGACAAAGCTACTTGTTCCGGATATGCACCACTCTAGCCACTGAGATTTATGTTATTTTTTGTTATTGGAAAAGATTTTCAATACAATTATATGCGATGACTTCAAATCGTCCCTAAAAAGACGTGGATGCTGCCCTTTTTCTCACTGAAAGCCAAGAAGTCACTCTGTACGACTGTAATACGAAATATGGTTCATCGAGCATATTTTATCGAGAGTTAACAAACACCCCCAACACCGTTAACAATGTTTTTTTTCATATAGGTAATTTTTTTTTAATTTAATAGATTTTATTGTTGTTGTTTCTAATTTCTATGAGTATATGCTTCTGATTCTAAAATGACTCGCAAACAGTGCTCGAAAAAGGAAGTTCTGTATTTCATTACTGTGTCTCTGTTTGATTAAATTGCTTATTTGGTTTTATACATCAATGCATTTTATCTTTTTATTTACATTTTGTGCCACTTTATTTCTTTTCTGTCGCTGTGCAACTCACATGTGACAATGCGATGCTCGTTGTCGGCTTTACGGGAAATGCCGGCAATTGTGAGTTTTGTGAGGGTCCAACCCCATGTTGTGTGATATACACAACACAAACAAACACTATTTCTATAAAAAAAACCGCATTCGAGCAACAATGTTAAAAATTATCGATACTGCAGATTTCATCTAAAGATAAAAATATAATAATCATACTTACTTATATAAAATCAAGTATGTTTCAAGTCGGTCTATTCACAATTAAAATAATTGTATCAAATTAATAAAACAACAAGCAGAACCATCACCATTTTGGAAATTTAGCCTGGTTAAAAACTGGTCAAAGGCATTATCTTAAAAATATCCAGTTTAATTCAGTTATAAACATAATCATTTCTCGCTGCACCTGACACAAGAACTTGTACTCCTTCACAAAGTAGGTGAGTATGCGCATAATAAGCTCAATCATTTTTAAATTATGCAAATAGCCTGAAACTTCGTGACTTGTCCGATGTTCGTCAACGCATCGGCGCAGGCCCAAATGTCAGAGAGGTTACTATAGCATGAAGAGTACTTTTTAAGTTCTTGGCTAGTAGAAGCTAGTGCTAACTTTAAACTTCAATCTGGTTTAAGCCACAAATTAAGCTAACTAAGCCCTTCGAAGTCACAATACAATGAAACAAGTAATTATTTTTAGCTAAGCCTTGATAAAGTAAATTTTCAGAACTAGTGGTCATATTTGGTTTATTAGGTTAATTATTTTTGTGCTCTTATGCGTATTATTGTTCTTGAGACAGAAAACATCCTCATAACATAGCCAGCATCTGTAACCAGTTTTGCCTCATCGCTGGATATGAAACAATCGCACTATAATATAAAAACGTAAGTTTTAATATGAAGGTGGTATAGGGTCCCAAGCGTAATATGCTACTTTTATCCCGAAATATTATTTAGAATAAATACGATTAAGGTATAATGGGACTGAGACGTGTTAGCCAAAGCAATTTTAAAATTTGAATAAAAAAAATAAGTAAATATCGCGAGCGAAGCCACGGCGCCCCACTACTAACACAATAAAGCAACATTCAAACCCACATTACTAAACACTAACAGCCCGAAGTATTTGCTCTTAGCGATGATCTTACAAAGGAGAATATTTATACCACTTTACAATAATGAATGGCGCGTAACTAGGCCACGATTATGCACCGTATCTCTATCACAAGCTATGATTTTATATTCTCTAGGTATTTTAACGGTAAGCTTCTAGCGTAAAATTGGACAATCAATTTTATTACAACAAATGATAGAGCGTAGAGACAACAGAATGGCGCAGCTAATCTGCTTAGAGGATGATAAATTGATTCACCACTTTGATAGGTTTGTGATGACTTGATATAGTAAGAATTGCTAGTTCTGTGTTTATTTATGGATAGGGTATTGATAAATAAAGAAGAAAAAATATAACAAAACTTACCAACGCAAAATATAAAGAACATGTTTTTTATAAGGTAAAACCTAAAAATGGCAGCAAAGAGCGCCATAAAATTAACAAACAAAATTCTATTATGATTTTTCGTTCTGTCCAGCCTACTGTCAAACAGCAGCGTGTCTAGCATGCAATATGACGTACTAATCCTTAAATGATGTTTAGAGGCAAATGATATCCTTACTTACAAACAATTATAACGTTCCGTTTCGGTTTGAAAAAGGTTTCAGATCAACAAAAACTATCACCTTTTATAATCGCATGATGACGGACATATGCTATATATCATAGCAGTCTGTTTTATATACAGATGGGATCAGGTTATTATCACCTTGATCTTAAATAAATAATAAATTCAAGCGCAATGGTGGTTTTATTATGAACAGACTCGTAAAATTAGCTCACAGTTTAGCAGCAGTTAGCAGTAAACATGCTTAGATTATAAATTACGTATAATGCCACCTAGATAGTTAGAGCTAGCCTAGCTAGACCCTCAAATAAAAATATATGTCATCGAGCATCTGAAGTTTGTTCCGGTAGCCTCATTTGGGTGACAGTTTCATTCTAATATAAGCTGGCTTCATCTTAAACGCACGGGTATTCATACATAGTGTGATCTTCTTCTTATCGAATGAGAGTGGCCAACTCTGGCGTCGTGAGTTTATTAAGCCACCCTAAAGGCCTCTGACAAGGCTTAACGACTGCCGTACTAGACAAACAACCAGGACCTATAATTAAACGTGTCATCTGACCCACGAAAATAATGTGATAAAACCTAGTGATATAAAAATATATGGCAAAATATTCTTTGATGCTGAATGAAGAAAAATGACTTTCATAAGACTTGGTTTTGTCCTTTTTTTAAAGTCGGTTAAATAGATCTAAAATACACTTCTTTGCGATTAACAGTATTACTTTAAAAACTTAAAATTTAAAACCAAATTATAACCAATAACAGCTTGTTTAATTTTAAACCTCACCAATCAACAGTTTCAGCTTACTCATTTTAAGGACGAAAAATTTTTAGATTCTCAGAGACAGGATGATTCACCGTGGGTAATACAAGTGTCTTTGCATGTAGAGATATACCTGTATATTATACCGTTCTTGGTAGGGCAGGACATGACCCAAGACCAGTTTAAAAAAAACTACCTTACCTTAACTAGGTTACCAATTTCAGTTTACTTACTTAATTATTTGCGAGAGAGAATCATCATCATCGGGTGCCATTTTCATATAGAAGTTTGGAGGTTAAAGGCAAAATTGTCTCTTTTCAAGAGCGAGAATGAGTAACACATAAACATGATAAAATGTTCTGCGTCTGTGTGTCATCCCATACATGTTTATATCTGTAAGGTTATACGAGTATGTACCTTTCTCGAACAGGACAGGACCTAAGACCAGTTTTAAGCCCCGACCCTTCCTTTCTTTAAAAAGAACCGACCTACACGATTGGTCGTACAAATGATATCTTGACTTTTTTCATTACGAGTGTCATTTATAATGGAGACTTTCTACTAATGGTCGTTTTATTAATTAAAGTTCTCGTGTGTGTTTTATTTCATGTTTTATGGAATTGTTTTTTCACTATTGCAACGTATAAATGAGTTAAATATGATAAGGAGTCTGTTTAATTTAGTAAGTAGGTTTTAGGGGACATTTTATTAATGTTTTAAATTTGCTGGGCGCATTTTTCGTTTTGATTATTTATTGTCCAACACAAATTACGGTGCAAATTTAACTTACAAACCAAGCTGTAATCGAATTATTTTGTAATTTTTCTTGAATTGCAACATTTATTACCTTGGTATTTTATACTCTACCTGTAACACAATGTTTAAATTGAAAATTAAAATTAATGTTAAATTAGATCCCTAACTAACACGCGCATCTCAAAAATATGGTTCTAATCAGTTAATATCATCTGAGATTTAATGAGTAAACTAATTGCTTTGCGAATCGCAGTTCGAGCTTCTATAAAACTGTTAAGACCAGTTTTAATACCATCATGTTTTCTAAAAGCTTTATTTTGGACATGAATATTCAGAAATAATATGTTACAGTTCTCTTTGGTATTGTATGCGTTAAAATTATTTCACTTTGTACACATATAAGTCTATTTGTATATTTTATATCCAGCGTGGTAATGCAGCCAGTATGCTGGGCACGCTGCCCTCTGGCAGTGGGCTGGAGTATTTAGGCTATCTTTAGGCTTTTCTAAAGATTTTCTAAGTGCCCTTTTTATATTGTAGTTAGAAGTATTATGTTTAGTTTTTCTTCCCTTGTTTTTATGTATTATTATTGTAAATAAAAGTGCCAATCTTTAATTTGTATAATATGTAATAACAAAACGACCTATGTGCGATCACTTTTGTGTTTGTTACCGTAAAACAAAGTTTTATTCTGGTACCCAGTTCTCTCGTACGAATATATATCATACTTATAGCATAGGTGCATCGTACAAATTTACATACACAAGTACAACTTAATCAATTATCAACTTACGGGCCTTAAAGGACACCTATTTTCAGTTATTATTATAATATCTTAACTAGATAGCACACGCAGTTCGATTATAGCTCGATTACTCAGTCATTACCATAGGAAACTGTTTATGGTCCATTACTAGATCATATACTTAGAATTCAAATTATAAGAGCTTGCATCTTACACCTTGCCGGTTATAATAATGGTGTAGTACTATTTAAGTTCTTAAAATTAATTGGTGAAGTGTGCTAATTGGTGGACCATGGATGAATAAAACCTGATGATATTTAGTAAAAGCAGGGTACAAATAAATATTTTGGTTGTAAATTGCTTGTCAGAGGCACCTTGAAATAACAGTAAAATATAATGATATCACAGTAACACATGTGAACTTGTATTTTTAAATTAGTTTCGTAAATGAATAGGAGTGATATTAAAGGTCTTATTTCTTGTAACACAATACCTAGATGGCTAATATGTACGTGGTTACATAGCCTTAGCACTAATTAAGTAGTGTGTGTTAACAAAAACTTTAAATGACTTTATCAAGAAGTCTTAATATGTAATTAATGATTCATCAAATGCCAGTCACGTGGATTCGAACTTGGAGTCAAATTGTTTCCTTCAGGTGTTTGTAAATGTCAGTGGCAGCGACCTACGCCGGCGCACGCACCGATATGTTCGCTATTAATGCGAAATAACTGTAATTTAGGCTGTGGCTGTGCCCGCTCTTGACTTGTAGTAGCTTACATCGAAGACAATGTAACTCTAAGACGTTATTACATAGGTAAGTACGTAACAAAATTTATCCTACAAATAAAACGTTAGTACTCCCCTCTTACTACTTTAGATAAATATTTAAGAGGTAAAAATGTGGAGTTTGTAAGTATGAGCATTTGTATGTATGTTTGTACTTCTTGATGCTCAAACGACTACGGACACAAACTACAACATGAAAATATAGCAACAGAATACTAAACTTTTTAACATGACTTTACTTTTTAACATATGCCTATATGTTCAATAATTGAAACAACATATAAACGCATCGTAACAGACCATATGGATTTCTTGGGCATAATATTAATGTATGCATCTAAATTTGTTTCTTAGGATAAAGCGAGAACAGACCCATTGAGTTCTTGTTTCTGTGCCATAGATCTGTCTATTGAATGTAAAGTCGAGGCTCCCCAACAATCTAGTCGTAGAGTCGGCGCTAACCGCGCCTGGAAAGCCGACGGAAGCCTGTCACAGCGCAATTACAGTACCGAGAATTACCGAGAATCGGCATTAGTTCCAACTATTTACGTATGTAAAATAAGAGCAACCTCCCGTACGGGGAAACGGCGATTGCACGCATCGCTCATTAAGCACTTTAGAGCAATTTGAGGAGAGAAAAAGTCGGGCGAGCGCGGCACAACATCGCGTGGTCAATTAAAATGTGGCTCGGCTGCCGAGTGGCGAGTGGCTGGCGTGATTAGTGGACGCAGTATCGCAACTGATAACGTTCGGACGTACCAACGGGCATAAGGGCATACTAAAATTTACTTGACGTTTACGAGACATCATAACTTCTTCAAGCTAGGTTTAGGAATACTTCAAAACACACACATAAAATGATTTTGATGATGTTTATCTTTATAGAAGTTTGTGACATAAAACGTGAAGTGTTGCAGTTTCGTACCTATATTTTTGTTTACTAGTATATTATATTATATACTAGTAAAAAAAAATTATAGGTACTTGTTTGTTTTTTGTCTTTGTTCAAAATATTAGGTATAGTTTGTATGATCCTTGAGATTGTTCTTTTGTTGCATATCGTATCTAGGCTTTGTTTAAAAATAATCTTAGTTTATCGACATCAAAATATATAGTACTGAGCATTAATGACAAAAAATTCAAATGCTCCCACTCATCTAAGAACAAACATTCACCAGCTCACTTATCCTAGCCTCAACACTTTCCTCAACATTTCTATGTGTGCGTGAGCCACCATCACCACTTGTACCGACTTGCACTTCTGTTGCAACTAGCACCAACGGTACCGCGTACAAACCGGCGAAATAACACAGTCGACTTGTTCAGAATTACTCGCATCCTCTGAGTAATTGCCAGTAGGAGACAGGGTATCGGCATTAGACTGGTGGGACAACTGTTTGACACTTCATTTAACTGTCAAACTGAGCGGTTAAGTATATACTGACTTGGAATAGTTGCACTGAACTGTATGGCAAAGATAACTAGGTGGAATTCTTCTTAAGAGACACTCTTTCTGAGAGATTCTATATCTTTTACCAGCTTCACAGCATGCTTGTGAATAGATAGAGGAAGTATAAACTACCAAATACCATACCTAACAATTGATAACTTTACTGGGAATATTTACTAAATTTTTTAAAGAGTTGTATAATGACTTTTGAACAAGTGACAAGAGCTTTTGACATGATATAATTACATAGTGAAATCATGAGCCTTAGATCTGTTGGCATATACATACATCTGTTACTATGTTAATCAGAAGGCAATAGGCAATTTTACTAATAAAAACTAATAGGTACAATTACAGTATTACAAACTTTCATATTTGATGATAATATAAATGACTTCATTTGTTCTTAGACATACGTTGTAAAGGTCCTTTGGCATCGAGACAAAAGTTAACAATCAATTCATAGCTCATTTACCTGTCTGGTATCAAGCAAGTCACGTTGGTAGCTTTATAAAACAAATACTCTCTATATAAAGCCCTCTTTTCACTTATTTTATACAGGGTTATCTATAGAACGTTTACACTTCTATTTTCTTCAAGTATTGATTATTTAGTTTTTAGATTATATACCCGCCAGATTGGTTGTCTGAAAGAGATTTTTATTATGACCACCTATTAAAGCGCTACTTTAAAGTTCTTTTGTTTCATTTGTATTATGGTGTAGTGTTTTAGTAAAGTATTTATCTATTTATATCAATGTTTCAACACACACATTTTCATTGATATGCTTTATGTTTTAGTTCCTATTGCGTTTCTCGTTGTAAACGATTTTTATATTTAATAAATAAATCTCATACCTTTTTTTTAAATTTATAGACTTCTATTTGATATTTAAAGTTGATATGATATTAGAAAAGAGCAGCTAGTTAAGTAACAGTACTTCTACTACTTCTTCCTAGATTCATTACTGACTAACCCTGTGCGAGCATGACTCGCAGGTTGCGTCGGACGGCTTTGAAAGGCACCCCGCGCCTTCGCAGCAACACTACACCTCTCGCTCCGAACTGGTTTGTTTGCTTCTACACTCAATTTGAACGCATCATAATTGGGGCTCGAACGGATAGAGGACAAAATGGAGGTTTTGATCACGAAGGAAATTTTATTTGACTATGCTGCTGTTGGGTAGTAGGTGTCTTTGATATTATGATGAAAAAAATATATAACATTATGTTTACTGTAAGGACATATGAGGTAGGTATAGTAACGTATTTGTAAGTTGTTTTATTTTTTCGAGACCATTTGAAACGGACTAATTTTAAAAAGATTCATTAATTACAATTATAATGACCGCTAAACACGTTTTCTGGTGCACATTAGTTCCTGCTACATTCAAACAAAGCTCTCCTCGGTAATTGCGGCTGTCCCGGCCACATCAATCACCGGCCGGCAACGAAAACACTGTTAGTTTTGCCGCCGAATTATTAATTACATTCCCACAAAAAACTACACACACGACGCCGAAACGCATAAATTTCTTCCTTTTTCACCGCACAAAGAGCGGCGCCCTACAATATAACGCTAAACAGATTAGACTCGCCCGATACGCCCGTCGCGGCATAATTTTTGGCGCCAGTAGTCCTGCCTTTAGATTAAACTAATATGAAAAGGAAATTGGGTAGAAAATGGACGAAGGCTCTATGTGTCATTAAGGATTCGTTACGCCGCCGCCGAACGACGCCGCTCACTTTATTTATTTGTTATTTAATTGAATTAACATTTAAGGTAGTTTACGAAGTGCCGATAATGGTTCGGAACTAAATATAAGGGCCGTTTTCAGGTAATAACAATCACGGTTATGGGACAGATATTGCTTTATAAATTAGAAATAGAGGCCGACCGATATTGTTATGGAATTGATGACGAAAACAAACCATTACTTTGGCCACACCTATTCTTGAACCAAATACTAGTGAAGTGAAACCGTCCATTTAATAGATAAAATTATGACTGCCTCCTATGAAAGAATATGATACCTAGGTACATTAGGTACTTGATAAAAATAAATATATACTACTAAATCGTAAGTAATATTAAGAAACATTTTTTTTTTTCAAATACTACCAGAAGTATATGAACTACTATTTCGTGTAATATAATCTTTTTTGTAATTTAAGCCATATAGAAAAAAAAACTTACATTCAAGTCCTAAAATCTTTCACAAAGAAGTTTTACCTACAAACTACAAACCCATCATTTATTCAAAGGCCAATAAATGTGAGGACCCATAACATTTCCTCGCACGGTGAGATATTTTCCTCGTGCGGGGTCATTTGGACCCCGGGGTCCGTCATGAATAGTAAACGGGTTGGGGCCTGAGGGACCCGCCGTGATTCACTGGTGACGGAAACTGTAAGTGTTCTTCAAAGTAAGTATGTTATTGCATATACATAATATGTATGATTTCATACAATATGCGGTATTAATTTTTAATTCATTTCGTTATGGAGGTTAGTACCACTAAACACCGTGTCTTAGAAATAAAATAGACATTAGATTACCTTATTGTCATGTTTCATTTCTATAAACTCATACTGTAATCATATAGGTAAACAAAGTTTCTTGACATAAAAATCTGAAGACAACACATTTTTGTTGCAGATGCCTGATGCCAGATGTGTATACAAGTTAGAGATGAAAAATAGATAGTTGATAATAACAAAAAGGAGTAAGAACATAGATTACATGACTGCGATAACTAGTTTTTCTATTAGAAAACTTCTTTTAAATACTAAGTAAGCAAATTCACAATCACAGACATCCCTAGTATCTAACCATACTCAAGAGACTTTATGACATCCCTGCAGTAACGCACTGCTTATGGTCCGTGCTAAATCCACAATACCCTGGGGTCTATTTTACCCCGGGGGCAAATGTTCCGTGGTCTATTTTACCCCAAGCTTCGCACCGCTTGCTAACTAAACATTTCACGCTCTTTATTTGGAGAGGTTTGTTCTTCAGATTAATTTGTAAAGCGTTGAGAATAAAAGACGTGTAATCGTATGTGTGTTCAATTTCACATTCGATTTGGTAAAATAAACATCAAAAAAATGCCTGTTTTTTATATATTACAGAATTTAATTTAAATCTGTAGTCGCATGTTGGAGCTATTTACGAGTGTTACATATAACATTAGCACATATTATATTATATTAATACACACACTATTACACTATAAATTTAGCATTTTATGAAGCATAGAGCATATCATATTTACTTACAATTTTTGTAAGAATAAAACAAAATAATTTTCACAATTCTTGTGCACAGATTGTGCGTCGACTTACTTAACATCTACAGCAAACTATTATTTTCCATTCTCCTACATACTAAACCTCATAAAAAAACATCAGTTCCAACAAGTGTCTTAAACTACGTGTTTGGTTAGCAAAGAAAATCTATTCTATACTTTGGTTAGTAAGTAAAAAGGCTGCAGGAGTGTAAGCGTTGAGTCGTTTGGACTCACATTCATAAGAAGGTCCGGCGACGAAGATCCCTTTCCGCTCATGTCGGCGACATGTCACATGCACTCACTCGCGAGCGGCGCGGGCGTCGCGCGGGCGGTCTGCGGGCGGCAAGCGGCCGCGACTGGCGACTGCGAGGCCCCCACTTCCATACCCCCACCGCTACCGGCTGCCTCATTTCTCACTATAATTTGCGTGCTGCTCGTTTTTTACCATTATTACTCCCTCGTTTTGTTTTACGTATTATCGAGTGCATCCCGCTCGCACCGCGCGGCCGCCATGCCCGCTGTGCCCGCCCAGATAATCGCTCCGCAATTACACGAGCGCAGCGACAACTACTGCCTGCGCCATCTAGTGTCAGGCGGCGACACTTCATGACACGACTTTGCTCTCTAATCGGGATAAGATTATCATTTTAGCATATACTGTAAATTTGATAAATCTAAGGCTGTATAATTGCTAATAAAATAGGTTTCCCAGGATTCTGTTTCCGAGAAAAGGAGGAGAAAATTTTCAAATTAGTTAAAAAGCTGTTTAGTTTTATTGTGAATACCTATCTTAATTTTAAGAAAAAAACTTAAGTATAACAAAATGACGTGATAAGTGAAGTGAATCGAGTATGATTAATGATTTTAGAAATAGAGTAAATCTGAAACACTTATTTAAACTTTTAAGATAGCAATAAAGCTAAAAACTCATTACAAGGTCAAATCACTAATTAATGAACAATTTACATTTAAATGATCTTTTAAAAGTGAAATATATACCTACTTCGTATACGTGTAATAAAAATTGAAATAAAACACTTTTTTGATGCTTAACAAGTTACGTGATTAAATTATGGGCAAAAAGACATAAACGCGTACATTGTAGCAAGGTCTACATACGCCGTAGCACTGTAGCAGGAGCGTAGCGTTTTTAACGTCTTATACGAGTACATATAACTCATGTACGACACTTTTAAATACGATTCTAAATTCAAGAATTAATGAATTTATATCTACATGTACATTTAAATAAATCTTTATCAAATTTCATTCCTGTACTCAAAGCCGTGGAATCTTTCTTAAAAAAAAATGCTATTATATTTAGTAGGTACGTCGAAGTCTTTTAAGTGAACCAAAACAGGTGGTGTATAGAATCGAGTTCTACAGTTTTTCTATGGGTTTTTGAATACTTTGACTATGCTGTATTTTTACTGAAGTCTATCAATCTATAAGATTATCTGTCCAGTAGACTTTTGCTCTTTTTCTAATGTCTTTAACTTTTGACAATTTATACTATGCTTAAACAATAATGAATCTATCTTTTCATAGGTTCATTAGTCACACTAAAACACCTCAACGTTTGTCATAAACATTACATTAAAAACAGTTAGCATACCTACTTATTCTCTAATATTTTTATGGCCGTAACGGTAACTCACGGCATAGAAACCTATCGATCAATATGCTAATATCAGAAATTGAATGATGTGGCCCCGCCCACTCCGCTGTTTTGTAATTGGTCCGTAATATTATGGTAATTTGGGGTCAGAGTTCAGGGTGTCTTGTGCTTAGAGACATTTTGGTTTGATGGTGTTTTTACGCCTTACTTACAGGTACGTAACTTACTTATAAATAAGAATCGATGAGTAAACCATTAATTAATGTTTTGGTTGTTCTCACTGGATCTTAAAACATTCATCATGAACTTGACAAATCTAGTTGAATCTCAACTTTTTAACGATAATAATGGTAGGTAGATTTAAATCCTTATGTAACGTAAATCTTTAAAAATATAAAAAAATCCAATGGCTAAGAGTACATATTTTACTGTTTATTTTTATTATAAATACTTACAATATGTTTCTAAAATTTTTGGATTGTGTAGTTTGATCGTAAATTACATGAGATTATTTTTGCATCATATGATTGGCTACCTAACTAATTAGAACAAATACGATCAAGAAGTACCGCATAACTAAGTTAAAATCAATTTAACATTAAAGTCTGCTTAGAAATGTGGTCACAAAAATAATAAATACAAAAATTACCGTAATTTAATATATTTATTTCTATAAAATGGACAACACACACAAGTTAATAAAGGCACATATTTTTACTAACTCACAAACTCAAATTGATACATCTATCTTATAGACATCACAATGCGATCATGGTAACTTAATAATAAAGTTGAACAATCTAATTTAACGTTCACTGACTGTAACACTTTTTACAAAATCTAAAATCCATTCAATTAAAAAAAATTCACTGTACAAGATCACTGTCCTAAAGCTACGGGTGGTTGGAAATTATAATGTCCCTGGAACATCGCGTAGTTGTCTTTTGTCGCACATTGATAAGTGCTGATTGGTGCTGGATATTGTTGGTAGGTCCTATGGTCTCTAACCGGCGGGTGAGCGTAGATTCCATCTTGCCGCATCTCTGGGTACCAGCCGGGCATCATTCCACTGCCACTAAACATTGCACCACTGTTGTAACTCTGGGTCGGTACTGGAGCGACGGCTGCGTAGTTCAAAGACATAGTTTTCGACGCGACACTAGGGTATGGCACTGTTCCGTAATTCGAACTTCCAACTGACGTCACAGGAGCCGGCGCTTGCGGTTGTAAATTAAGAGATTCCACTTTCTTCTCCACGGCAACAGGAGAAGCAGATCCTTCTTTCTCGTCTTCTTTTGTCTTCTTACTCTTTCGAGAAACGTTCGCGTGAGTTTTCACATGTTTTGCAAGATGATCTGATCTCATAAATCGCTTGGAACAAAGTTGGCACGAGAATCGTTTTTCACCGGTGTGGGTCCGGAGATGACGTTGCAGCTCATCGGAGCGCGTGAAACGTTTACCGCAGAATAGCCAGTTGCAGACGAAAGGACGTTCTCCGGTATGCCAACGTAGATGTGCCTTCAGATGAGAGGTTTTTCCGTACACTTTTCCGCAGCCGGGGACGTGGCAGACATGTTCTCGCTTCGCCCCGTCTTTCCCGTAGTTGGGTCCGAAGCCGGCCGCTTCAGTGAGGCAATTGGGACAGCGGCACTTGGCGCAGCGTCGCTGGAGTTCTCTGGCGTCTTCAGATGTCGTTGCTGGAGCTGGTGGCCAGTAGGCAGGGTACTGCGGGTACGGAGGTAGCTCGCGCCACGCCGGCCCACACCAGGGGCCTGATGAAGCACTGCTGCAGGAAGACAGGTCCGATGCAGGGGATATTGTATCCCCGCGCCCGTAGCCGCAGCCGTAGCCTGGCATCATGTTCATCATCTGTAACAAAACAGTTACTTATTAACACTAGTCTCAAATAAATTTATAACTTCGATCGGGGAAAAAAATATTAGTTTTCAACGTCACTTTTCAATCGATAATTAAAAGAAAAATGTAAAAAGTAATGAGAACATGACAGCACAATTTAACACCAGGCAACAAATTACCAACTATCGCAAATTAAATTCAAAGAGTCCGTGAAATTGTTTTAATGTAAATAAAGTGTCAGTGGAGGGCGGACGGACCTGTTGCGCGGGCGGGTCCACGTACTGCATTTCCGGCTTCAGCGGTGACAACGTCGCGAGAGCTTTTAATGTTTATAATTACAGGGCGCGCACCGCTCGCGCCGAGACGTTTTTAATAACTGGCTTGGGATAGACGTAACGAGCGGTTGTCACCTCGCCCCCCGCCCCGCCCGCCCGAGGCACCCCGCGCCGGCGCAGCCTCCGACAAACCCCACCCTGCGCGTGAGTTATGAGCTTACCAGTTCCTTGTATGGGCCTGTACTATGGACTTTAAGTCTTGATTTACTTTGTAGCGCTGAATCAAACTCGAGGCGACACGAAGTTAATCTCTATTCCATTATAATACGGTTCATAATCTCAACGCTTATGTAACTGAGCGCAAATCTGAATTGAACTACAAAGATTGTAGTATGACCCCTTTTAAAACATGTTTCTTCATAGAAACTGTTACCCTATTCTGTTGTTCACGAATGGGAAAGCTCTGAGCGAGACGACATGATCCCGAAGGTTATGTTTACATTTGTTCGCTCTATTTCATTGCAAACATAATCGTTTTGTAGTTAATAACAGACTGCTAATCCTTGTTTGTTCAGCAAACATTTGTCTAGGATTAGCGCTTGAATTATTACCTTATAAAAGCTACTATTTTGACAGTTGCAACGGTCCTTTTATGATCTTGAATGGACATTTTATTTACTCGTAACATTAAATCAATTTATGAATTCAATCCTGAACTCAATACTAATTAAAAACCTATAAAATAAAATTAAAAAGTTTCCGTTTTCGAGATAACGGAAACTTGGTTGAGTAAGATTTAATTTAGAAACCCCCTCCCTTGGTTAAAGTTAATCTTTATAATTAACAAACTTAACAAACAAAAAAATTACTGAAATACCTAATAATGATATTTACTAAACCATTACAAATGAAATATCATCAGTTATTCAAATAAAACAAGAATAAAATCTTCCCCATCAAATCCTACGATACAAAATCAGTGAGAGCATCTCTTTTAATAAACTTAGCTTCATATAAGTAGGTAGGTCCGTTTCGAAGTTCCCAGCCTCTTAATGTATTTAATTTTTTCTCTATTTCGGTCGGCAGTTTGCGCCGGCGCATGATTTATGCATATTCAACCGAAACCTTTAATTACCAGTTGTTAAAATATGGCAGTTTGTTAAATCGTTCCTTCAGCTTTTGTTTTAAATGCCGCTGCTCTAAGAAAGAACTACGTTTCCTTTTCTTCCTTTCCTTTCGGTATGGTTTTGTTGTTTTTTCTGTTAATTAACGGCACGGCGCTAAGGTTTGGGGAAATTTAATTTTGTTTGGCTTGATGGAAATCGGCTAGAGCTATCATCAACTCCTTTTCATTATGTTTTCGTGGTTAGATTCCCTATCATATATAATGCATCGTCTGATAAATAGAGCTAGGTATAACGTAGCAATAAATTAGAAAGGCTTCAGATGGTGATAATAATCATTTAATATGTTTCTAGCACAACATAAACAAAACATACAATTGAGAATATATGAAGATGATTGATTAAAAGAAGTATCAGATCATATCCAACAAGGAAACCTACCAAATAGGTATTTAAAGAAAAGACGACATAGTTTTCTCACGGGGAACATACAATTGTAAAGCTAAGCTTCTTTACTTTACCCCGCTACCGTCATAAACCCATCAGCGCACAACGGAACAATACCACGCAATCACAAAACGCCTTTCCTCGAAGCACTTGCTGGTAGCAAGTTGCTACTGTTAATTTCATCCATTACAAAGCATACAACCTGTCGACAACCTTACAAACTTAAGAACAATAATTCCAAACTGGACATCGATCTATCGGACAATAGTTTTACTATACCCAGCTGGGCTTCTGTCGGCAGTTTATAAAGGACCCCTATAGGGGACAATGTAGCCTACTGATGTCCTATGATCGCTTTTAGGCCATAAATCTTGTGACGCTACTATGTTTTTGTTGCAGGAAAAAATGCGACCCCTGGTCAAGACTTGTCTTCGTGTAGGGATGAATGATCGGTCGCGAATATTCAATGTGATGGGTTGCCGACAAACGTTACGCAAAAAATGTGGGAGCGATAGGGTGTATCGTGTGTGTGTGATGGAAAAAAGTTAGGTCACTTAATGCCTGAGCAAGTAGGTCTCTTTTTTAATACTTAACAGACAGCCACTTGACCATACATCAACTAAAGTGACACAATCGACTAAAGAACAAGCAACACTGTGTGCAACGATAGAGCATGTCTGTTAGGACAGAACTCAAACAAAACAAAAGTTTTGGTATTCTTCTTGAATTGAGCTGTCAATATAAAAACCAATGTCTCTCAATCTCATGTCTTAAAATTTATCTAACATATTACTTGATAATAAAGTATTTTGTTAATCACGCAACTCTCTGACCCTCAAACGAAGTTTTAAATTTATATGTCTACAGTTCTAGTAGTTATAGCTCTATCAATTATCGTCCCTTTTTGAGTTGAGTGCTAATAAAGAGACCTAAATATGAAAATACATAAATGTTAACCTTTCTTTCCGTACACGGGCTATTTCCAAGTTTGCAAAAATGTGCAACTCGACCCGTGCCATTTCCGTCCAGCGCGGATGGCTTACACTAATTACTGGTTTCTTATGTCGTGGGCGGTAATTGGGCTCCTCAGCCACTTCCTGTGCTTTGGGCGCCTCAATGGGCGCTGCTTTCAAAGATCTTTACAAAGACTTACCGTGTGTAATACCAAACTTTTTTGTTGAGCTTGGTTCGGGCGCCACAGTCACAAATTTGGACTAAAGTTATTAATATTACATTCTGTAATTTAAGTTAAACCTAAGTATATTTGTATATAAATAGGTACGTACATATTAATGAAAATCATACCTTTAAACTACACTTTTAGGTAAGGTGCGTTTGATTGTACCATTCCTAAAAGATACCATCAACTTAGCCCACAGATACGGTGGTATATTACGCTTTCCTCGAAATTTATCAAAACAAAAAGTTAATTGCACATTTGTATTCGAAAACGAAGATCATCAGTAATAAACAGAGCGCTGATAACGTTTTTTGACCACTTGTCTGTGTTTGCACCAAAATGCTAGTTCCAAATCTCACCACCTGTAAGCACAACTTAGTCATTCCAAGTGATCTTGGTGTCAAATTACTGCATTGTCGGCAGCCAGCGCGGCACCCACGCTGGTGAATCAGTGCATGATCTCAATGCAGTCTGAAAAAAATGATGCGTGGGAATTGCCTGGCGAATTTGGAGTTATCTCTTTGACTGGGGTCTTGTGTTTATAGTATTAAAACTTTCGTGAGACATTTTATCAATATATTAACTATTTACGCGATTTACACGTGAGTGAAAACCGTTTAGTTAATATATTGTCTTGTGTTTATAGGTTTGGTATCTTTGGTTTTAGACTTTTTTTACCTGATAACTACTTGAAATAGGGTGATATCTGATTTCGGTGCCGTTCTGTCTGTTCGTTCGTTGTAATTCTATAGTAGCTTCTGTTGAAATATGTACTATGTCTCTCTCTTGAGTCGTATTTCCTCATGACTGAGGGTCGTAACTTCCCCGCAGAATTAATTCGTTAGTGGAGTTCTCTTGGGCAGATACATCGCGGTGGGCGCCCAGGTCCTTCCACGGAAGACACATGTCCTCGCATATTGTGGTCCTCAAACATGTCGGTTTCCTCACAATGTTCTCCTTCACCGTTAAACGAGAGCAAATCCACATTTAACTTCAAAATAAAAGACATTGGTGTAGGGCCGGATTCGAATAAAGGTGTGTCTGGATGAAAAGCAAACACTGGAACCGCTGAGCCACACTCGCTTATATATCTACGTAATTCAGTATCAATACTGTGTATCCATGTACTGTTTTGTCATGCAACTAGTAGCAACTTTATTGAATTATGTATCTAAACTTGTTTTATGTTGCTACATGGCTAAGGCTAAATGAATGAAACTTGCAAGGCAAAAACTGAAGCAATAGCATAAGTTCCGACAGAAAAAATACAAAAAGAAATAAAAAATGCAACCATCCTAATAATACCGTCAAGTTTCACGTTTCATTGCTTCAAAAAAGCTACATTTGCTACGCCATTTGATTTTTTAAAGAAACTTGACACCTTCAGAAACCTTTTGCAGGTTGTACAAAATCACTATTGTATCAAAGCGGATGGTAGTGCTATCTGATCGGAATTCCGCACCAAATCCCATAAAAATGCCTTTTTTATTTACCAACCTAATACATGCAAGCGGACTATCGGCATAACTACAAATTATGTATCAAATACATACATGGTACAAGGAAAGTGGCGACACATTAAAGTGCACGGTAAAATTTGCTCCACAATGAAAGAGTGAAGATCGGTTTTGGCCATTGTTAGTGTAAGAAGATCACTCAAAGTACCTGTTCTTGACAATGTAGAATTGAGATATGAGTTTTTTGGATAAGTAGGTACAATTTAATTCGGAATCTATCATTGACATTTATTATCTGGCATAGCTTGGCGAGAGTTAAGACAGTCCACCTATCAAATAACGTAAGCATAAAGTAGGTACGGAGATAACTTGCATTATTAACTTAGATATAAGTAGGTACGAGTACAGAGAGGTATTAATTTTTATTTTATGGTTCTTCTTGTCATAAAGTAGATAAAGAAAACATTCACATTCGAACATAATTAAGAACCTCCTCCCCCTTTGGAGTCGGTTATAAAAATTAATAATTCCTACTATCTACGCTTTTCAAAATGTAGGTAGGTAGCATGTTTTATAGATTACTATACCATACTGCGGCGATTCCACCTTTTGAACCTTCCAACATTGTTTGTCTAGCAATTTATAACACAAAAATTGGCACACAAATACAACAAAGTCAGTTTATAGTCGGCTTTTTCTCTCGGCGTTCAGGCAGACAAAAAAAGTAGTAGGTAAAGAAATTCCGCGTAGAAGCAGGCGCCCCGCAGCGGCGGTGTGCTTTCAAACGTCGGCCTCTCTGACCAGTGACAGCCGAAATTGGTGCACATCACTAAAATTGTGTAAAAACTTATGTTCGGAGATAACGTGTTTCACAGGTCGTGTTTGGTAGCAGCACTGCTGTCATAATATGCGTTGAATTTTATCGGGAGTCATTTTTATTGCCATTTACTCACTCTTGCTATCTATTTATTGTTTGTACTTACCTATTGAAAACTTTTCTTTTACTTACCTAGGTACATAACTGTGTTAAAATTGGAGTCACAGAATAATGAATCAACATTCATCTCTATTGTCATTATACCAGCAATAGAAAAACTTATAACGACTTAGAGATACTGAAATGTACAGGGTTTGCAACCCTGTGATACTATTATTATTTTATTCTGTGCTTGTGGGAGGCACAATACTTACAACTAATAATAATTAATGGATCATGTCCTGCTACATATTTTAGTTCTAATTTTATCCGTGCGTTTAGATATCTTGTTTAGTCTCTTCGTAGCAGTTTGTTTAGCACAACAAGTGATTCGGAACCATCTAAAGGTGACACATTTGTGATTTTGACGCCGGGTCGGGATATGGGTCTCATTAGCTTGGTTTTTTGCAAGTTTTTATTATAGATAGAAATTGGTAGGTACGGTCGATTTGAATTTCTAGAAACTGAAGAGCGTGACTAGACTATTAATAATGATCACCCAACTAATAATAAGATAAGATAAGATAATCATTTATTCATCAATAGAAATAGTCAACTTATGAACTAAACGTAAACAGTTGGTAATTCTATTGTCTCGTCTTACAAAAATATTTATGTCAGTTAAAGGATTTTAAACATGTCTAAAATTTTCCAAAAGTATTACATTTTTAATAGGCAAAAATGTCAGAATAAAATAAAATATACTTTTTTAAATTAGCATACATTTTGCCTATGGTATGAAAAGAATAAGGAATCGAAGAACATAATATAGGCACTATCATCTACTGCCTAGCACAGTTAGCACTTACTGGTGACTTGCTATAAGCCTTTTTCTCGATATCCAATAATATTACTCGAGGAGATACTACCCACTTACAAAAATATAACCAAAGCGGCCTCTATTGTCGAGTGGAGACAACCACCTGCAAGTTACTAATGTAAAGTCAATTTATACAACCAACGGAAGCACTTTCGTATAAATGCCAATGCTTTTTCTATACTGTATGTTGGCACAAATTGAAATAATCATTAATTACAGGAGTTGAATTACTATGATTTTACAAATGAACCAGATTGAAAGAAAGACTGACTTTTGCGCTCATTTTCAAAATAAACTAATTATTCGGGGCCCATTCGAGGTTTTGTTAAATTTTTACCTACATACGTGTGTGAAGCCTGTATATCTTTTTATACTTACATACAATAATTTCTAAATATGAACGAGCAACGCCTCTAGCGACTAACACAAGAACTAATCTTAGTGTTTAAAGATAAGGGAACTAAAACCAAAACAAAGGCTCGAAAATTTTATTACAACACACGGCACAAGACACATTTGTACAACTTACGGTTCACAATACATATAAAAATGTCTACTCGCAATATTTCAGGAATGTTAATGTTATGACAAAAGAAATAAAAATTTGATTGGAAATAAATGATTAGATTTATATACAAAATGATTTTTAAGAGGTATATGTGGGGGAGTGTTTTTATATACGAATTGTAATAATTCTCGTACTCCATGTTTTTTCATAGAAGTGGCGCCTCTAGCGAAAGAAATAGGAAATAAGTTATAATTCCACAATCACAAGTTCTGTTTTATATGAATCTCGGAACGGACTATAACGAGTTTCTTCATTAAAGAATAACTCTTTAATCATCATCATCATCACAAATCTAAGGGCGAGGCCCTTATCTGTGGAGCATGCGCCATCCATCCCGATCTTCTGCCAATTCCTTGACCTCCTCATACGACATATGTAACTCTTTAATAATAAAAGATATTTCATTATTTATCGTATCTAGTGGCGCTATTGTAAAGTGAAATTTATGAAATTATTAAAAAACAGAATGCAATTATTTGCACGTCACTTTCAAGAGATTGATAAACATAAATGTGGGTGGTGTTTATAAACTATAGTTTATATTTTCAACCGTTAAAATAGTCATAATTACTAAGGCATTATTTCACATAAGAATAAATTTTCTGCGAGTAAAGTGCTTATTGAACCGAGTAGCAATTAATTTAGTACTTAAATCGAAAATTCACTAAAACTTTTAACATCTCACCTTATACGCTTATCACTTAACACTATTGCTTTGATTATATTTAGAAAATTAGATAACAGGTTTCGCCTAAAAAAGTACAATTTCATTATTTTATTTTTATGAATAAACATAAACATAAAAACATAAAAAGCATTTATTCCAACATTTACATGGCTTTCACAGTAAGGCTGAGGAAACATAGGATATTGTACAAACTTGGGCTTAGTGTATTACCTACTGTACCTTATTAGGCAAACCCTGGATATCACACTAGGTCTTTTCCTGTGTCTAGGTCGTTTCTTTTTATAAATATCTATAAATTATTTCTATTTTTAGAGCCAACTCATGGGGACAATTTAGTAAAATATTTTTAAAAGAATTAATTCCCATTTAATGTAAATATTAAATCAGTATAGGAAGGATATCCATTCATTATGGAAACATTAAAATCTCATATACACTTAAATACAACCAGATAGTAAGAACAAAGAAGTTTTGAATTAAAAGAAGGAAATAAAAGAAACTCGTTTTGGTATTAGTTAATAGGAAACAGGTTTTAGCATGGATGCTTTTAATGATATACACGTACCCTGATTCATTTCGAAATCAGCCAATTACAGCAGAGAAAATGCACGTGACTTGACTGTGGTTGGCTGGATGGTGATTCAGAGCAACATCTTGTTAAGCAACCATACTAAACAAAGGAAATTGTCAACAACATATTTATACATCATTCACTGAAGTCTGATAATAATTCATTATCGAATAAGGAAAAGCATTCATAAAATACATATTTGTATTATTAAATATATAAAATATAATAAAGCAATCATATTTAGTCAATCTACACAAAATATAGGTAGATTTCATAAATTTAAATAAATCGTGGCTCATTTTGAGATTACACGATATTCACAACTTTCAAAATTATGTTCAATAAATAGGTAAAGTAATAAATTCAATGAATTTAGCAATATAAAACGAGATATAACTATTTTATACAAATATCTTAAGGGTGGCCTTATGTTAATGCCTGATTTATATGTTTTATGTGTTTTCGTCGAAGTCATAATAAAATTGAATTTGCAACTCTTTAGTTGTGTTATTTTAACCACGAAAGTTATATATTACAACTTGCAGTTCGGTCTGAAATATCCTGTCTGTTTAGGGAGATTTGAAGAAAATTCGAAAAAAGAAGTAAAATTAATCTTGTGAAAGATTTCGTTGCTTAAGTAAAATTATAGATATCATTTCGGATCATCAAATCTGTACCTGTTAACCAGAATTTTATAAATATCAGCATGTCAAAAACGTGAAGCCTATTTTCGGCAAAACATATAGAACAGATCTGTATGTACATATAATGTAGCTGAAGAGGGTTGAAAGTCTGAACATTGAAGATTAAATAAAATGTTTTGGAGATACTTAGAATTGATAACAGAACACGTTCCAACAATTTCTAGAAATTTTGTCTGTTTCTCTGTTTATTAAAACGCCCACCACGCAAAAACGGCTGAACGGATCATCATGGTTTTTTTGTATGTGAATCAAGCGACTTTGTTTTAGTTAATATTTTGATTTCTGTGGTAAAACAGCATAGAAATTTCGACCGTAAAGCAGTGAGAGTCACACATAAACCAGGCGCAATTAGCGTGTCTATTACGTGTACGTTTATAACTCGTCCCGCAGCAGAGTGTAGCGGTTCTTGGACGGCGCTAGCTTCTTGAAGGTGGATTCGGGCGGCGTCGTCACCTTGATGTCGCCCTGAGAGTCGATCTGGTTGGGGTCGGGCCCGTAGTGGAACTCCCTGGAAAGTAATAAGTTTTTTTTGTGTTAGACAAACGATAAATAAATATATGTTTAAGACAAGTATGACAAGAAATCATAGTGTTGCATAATGTTGTAATGTTTATGATTTTAATAAATATTTCTTTCTTTCTTCGTACAGGCAGTTATTTTAGTAATTGTGTCGCCTACTCTGGTGTAGTTTCCAGACCGATCTATGAGCCTCTTCTTCTTATCGAATGAGAGTGGCCTGGTGTCGAGAGTTAATCGAGCTGCCTTAAAGGTCTCTGACAAGGCTTAACGACTGCCGTACACACAGCCGGTTTACTAGCAAGTAGGTACCACAAATTTGAAGTGAACATAACAAAGCGTTAACAATATAACAAAGTGCTACATTGGAGCTACTTAAGATCAGCAAAGAAGATAACTAAAATTCTATTCTCGCTATTTTTTTTCTTGAATTTTTTGTGTTTGCGTGACATAATGTTTGTGTTTATTTTAGG
The DNA here is from genome assembly GCA_964023185.1 of Macaria liturata. Lineage (NCBI taxonomy): Eukaryota > Metazoa > Arthropoda > Insecta > Lepidoptera > Geometridae > Macaria > Macaria liturata. Next base: position 8,418,614 of record OZ026812.1, on the reverse strand, counting down.
ACACGTTTCACCTTTTTGCCCTGCATAAATCATATCAAGATCACACGATAAACAACTAAAAGCATTTACACCTTATCATATCTATTGTCAAACAATCAGTTGACGTCGCAATTTTATCTCACATAACATTAAACAATAAATTAATGACAAGTAGATTCAGTTATCATGATTCTTATCTGTTAGCACCTGCCGAAATAAAAACTATAACCCAATGTTAGAAAGTTGTTTGCGGCACCTAGAAGTGTGCTCTGGCATCCTAGTTTGAGAGCTAGTTCCATACCAGCATAGACATTCTACACATTCACTAATAGTGTTTCTGTCAGTCATCGGGTCGTCTTCTGACTGGTTCCTACCAGTCCCCAGTCAGGGGCTGGAAGACGACCTCGTCGAGATAGGAATCACTTGGGAGATTGATTTAATTCTTTCATTCAAAATTTAAGAGCGATGCTCTTGTCTGAGGAGTATGCGCCATTCTCCTCGATTTTCGGCCAATTCCTTAACCTCCATATACGACATGACGCTTGCCTTCTCTTTGATTTGATCGACATATGCCCTTCTCGGCCGTCCTCTTCCTCTTCGTGCCTCTAGCTTCCCCTCGACAATGGTTTCATGAAGTTGTCATGTCGTACTTTTTTACGATTTAATATAGTTTCTAATATATTTTATTACCTGTGCAGTTTCCCCGAGTACAGATCCTGCAGGAACTGCTTCAGTTTTCCGGGGATCTCCATGTCCTTGTAGTTGGAGAACAGGTACATGTGGCGGAAGGAGTCGATGGCTATCAGGGGCAGGTCCGACACTGACTTGCCGAGGTGGTGCAGGGGGTGCTCGAAACGCACCCCATCCGCCGTTAGGAAGTTTATGTTCTCTGGAAATTAAAAATAAAGTATAACACTATTTATTTGGCCTCTTCACAAAGATGCAGGTATATGTAGTACTTGTCATCAACTGTATCTGAATAGTGAATAAATACCATTACCATTACCAACTAATATAATTAGTGAATAAATAAATATTGTATTGTGTTTTGAAATCGTAACAAAAATGAGATTATATTTTAATATAGAGGATAAAAATAGATATGTAAGTTATAACAATACATTTGCATACTGTGAGGCTACAATATGGAGTCCATACTGTAATAATTTAAGACCATTCAACCCATATTGTGCTTATGAATAAATGAATTAAATTGAATTGTGAATATTTGAAATTGTACCTACTATGAAATAGGGCTTAGGACTATACTATACAATAGTTGGTGAACCTTGAACATTAAACTACATAGGTCAGCACCTGTGTGATGATGCCCAGTTATTTCTTATTTAGGTAACGGCAAAGCTATTTGTAATAATAACGAGAAAAGTTATAAAGTTAGTGTTTACAATGAGCAAACTTTACACTATATATTACACAAATAATTACATGCTGAAAAAGGACAATTATTTGTGTTGTCCAGGAGTCGAACCCCTGACCCTGGGCACTGAAGGTAGACATTCTAGCAACTAAGCTAACAGCCCAGTCGATTGAAGGAAAACAGTCTTTAGAAACATAATGCTAATATTTTATGAAATTCTTTGCCTGCTTTCGTTTATTATATTATTATTGCGATGCCAAGACGAATTTTTCTTGTTGAATGAAATTAATACATCAAAAGATAAACACAGTGAAATTAATTCAGTATGAGTAATGCTTAATGTATTTACTATAGCATTGTTTATACGTATACTGTAGGTATAAGTAATGTAACATATGAAGTAGGTAGGTACTTATTATCGCATACCTATAATACTATTGCAGTTAAGTATTTCATTGTGTAAAAAACAATAGGTATACAATATTTATAACTTTTCTCATGATATGACATTTTAATAATAATAATAATAAGTCTTTATTTCAGACAGCAGGGTCCATAAGAAGGTTCACAAAAGTACAAAGGCATAAAACAAGATTAAATTAAATTATGTAGAAATACAGATTACGTGACAATATCCAACCATTGCCGGTATGTTACAGTCATGTGCATGCGGTCAGACAGACTCTTAATAATACTGTTTTTACAAATGTCAACTCTGGACATAAAAGAAGCAATCCTTTTACGCTGTATAGCATTAAAGCTGTCAATGCGTGCGTCAAAAAACATACCGGATGCACTGCAGCTCCGCGACAGGCCCATGAGCTGCCTGTAGATGTTGTTATATGCAACTCTGATGGAGTTGTGCGATTTTTTCGTGTAATTAGTCCAGAGTTGACATGTGTAAAACGTTTGGCAAAATGACTTAAATAGGGTAACTTTCACGTCAGGCGCAGCATTATAAAATTTTCTGGCTATCATGTTTCCGACCACGCATAAAGCTCGTCTTTGTCTGTCAATGTTATCATTAAGGTTTTGTTTACCTTGCCAGATGAAGGTTGTTACATTGTCAATTTATATGTTACTGCGATACTGTGTTGTTGTGTACTGATATTGAGGTATACAAACCATCCCGAGGTGTTAAGATATGGCTTAATGACTAACACACTAAGAAGAATATCTAATCAAAATCTAATTCTTACAATTTACAATGCATAATCACTGCATAGTACAAAGCAAAGTGGCTTCCAACGTCTGTATAAATAGAAAATAGAAATAGAAAAAACTTTATTGAGACACACACAATACATGTTAAAATTGTGATGCCCCAATACAGCCGCAACTCAGCCTAATTAATTAATTGATTATGTGTTTGTAGAATAAGTATTGTTTTAAATAATTAATGTAATTGGCTTCGGCCGTTATGATTATTATTATTAAATAAATAAATAATGCTGGTGGAACAGGGCCACCAGCGCTTAGATCTTTAAAACTACAACGGATTTTGATGCAGATTTTTTTTAATAGATAGTGATTCAAACTAGATTAAGTATAATAACGCGTCCGAAGCCGCGGGTAAAAGCTAGTAATGACTTAACGACTATCATACTAAGAAGAATAGCTTACAATTCACAATGTTATCATTTGTCCTAATTGGATGTTTATTTTAATCTACTTTTTAAGGCCAATATTTCATAGAGCCATAAACAAAACAAAGTAACAGTGTGATTAAACACGTTCACGGCGTTTAGTCCGTCATCGCTGCATAATGAACTCGTACAAACTGCCGATTACCTTATCAACCGTCACAGCCTTAATAAAGGTGTGACGATTACTAATTGAATTGTTTAAATTTATTAAGTAACTACTTACATAGTGTAGTAGTTTAGTTTTTTTTTTTTCAAATAAATCTATCTATCTATATATTAATACAGCTGAACAGGGTAAAAAATCTGAACATAAATATATTTAAAAAAAATGTTTGGGTTTATTTTTAAATCCATAACAGAACATGTTTCAGCAGTTGTTACAATTTTTGTCTGTTTATTTAAACGCTCATGATTTTTGGTAGTAGGTCTTAGAAGTGTCAAAGGCTACTTTATATCTGAAAATAATGCGAGCGAAGCCACGGGCGTGCACTAGTATCTAACAGGTTGGTATAACAAAATGCTTACATTCGAGATTAATATATGAAATAAAATTTCTTACACTAGTAACTACTCTAATTATTAACAATCAATGCCTAATTTTAAATCAGATCACTGAATCAAGAAATTTAATAGTCAAAAGCCTTAGTTAGTTTTAGTAGGTACGCCAGCTTTATTGTTTTCCTATCGTTGTTTTCCAAACTAGGTTGCCTGGAAGAGATCACTCTAAGTGATAAGGCCGCCCTCTGTCCCAATACTATGGTTTACATATTTTATACATACTTGTGTTCTTTTGCTATTGGTGTACAATAAAGAATTCTTGATTGATTGATTGATAACACAGTAGGCATTGTATAAGAAATGAGTAACATAAACGTAATAAGCGTGAAAAAAGTCTTGAGTTTTCCAAGAAACCACTATTACACACACTGCATAACATTTACCGTAAGATATGAGGATATGACGCTTTAAGTGGTCATTGTTTAGGTTCAGAACAACATTCTAGGTCCATTCAATTCTTATTGATACAGGCTTCTGATCAAATAACATGAAGTTCTATTTACAGCAGTATTACTATTTTTATATTATTAATGTAGTAATGTTGATAGAGATACATCTTAAGATCATTTTAATAGCTTTTTATACATATATGTTTGTTACTATGTTTGTATAAATGCTTACATCAGGCAGGCTGTAGTCAAACGTAAACCTATCCCACGTAAAAAAAAAACTATATAATAGTAATGTACTCACTAAATTTTTGGTGGATTTCAATTTTTCAATTTGTTATATGTTAATAAGCTTCATCACAATCATCAGCTTCTTATCTTTACATCTCACTTACAATTATATAAATAAGTATACTTAAAAAATACTCACGTTTTTCAGCCACCAATTCTCTAGATATGATATCCTTGTATTTCTTGATGCTCTCTGTATCCGTAGGATTATGGAACAGGATCAGGAACGGCAGACCTTCCTCCGTCAACTCCTCGGCATTCTCGAAGGTGATCTCTCTGACTAGAGGTATGCATTTCTTCTGGACCCAGGCATATAGTTCTTCGAAGTTGAGAAGGGATCCCATGTAAGTCTCATCCGCGTCTGTTGATGTTTTCTTGTCTGGTCTGAACACAACAATTGGCTGGCCTGAAAATGATATAATGGTTTATCAGATTTATTATATGTACTTTAAATCAAGAATTACATCTTGGACTACAGCCCCCTTAGACAAGACGCATATTTTAGTGAGCGTACTGACACATACTTATGGAACAGAGAGACCAATGTAAGGGGATTGACATAACGATGTGCTCCGCAGGGAGAATTCTTATGTCACTTCCATAATTTGGTTTTACTATTTCACTTTTATTTACTAAAATATGCCTCTTATTTGACTGGCCTGTTAGCTTAGTTGGTAGTAGCTCTGCCTTCTAATCTAGGGGTTGCGGGTTCGATTCCCGCTTGACATAAGTATTTATGAAATTTAAAATTTATAATTACTTGTGTTGAGTCTGGTCGTTTGTATGTATAATAAGTATGTATTTACAAAAGAAAAGTATATAAGTATTATATCCGTCATCTAGTACCCACGACACAAGCGTTTGCTTAGTGTGGGGCTAGTTGGCGCTGTGTGCAATGTCCGGGAATATTTATTTATTTATTATTATTATTTAAGGAGGCAGTGGTGCTTAACTGTTGACAAATATTAGCCTAATTATATTAAAAAAAAATCTCAAGTGATACATTCTAAGATACATCAAACAACTGTGAGTACTGATGAGTTTAATTTACACTCTCTTTCAAATAAGTAGTGAAATATGTCCTAAAATTAAGTCAGTGAATATTATGAGTGTAATATTAGGTATTTGTAAGAACTAAGAAGGTACAGCTGTACTAACATTATTACCATCTATTCTTGTTTTTTGCGAAATTAGTAATACTATGCTGATTTAATTAGGATATTAGCTGATGAATTGTTTTAAAATCATTAATAGGCACTGTAAGAATTTCAAAATAAAGCAATATGGCTTTGTATAAGCCAGATTACATTTTTAGTTTTAAAACAGCTACTTTTGAGAAGTATATATAGAGATACCTCAAATAAAGAATAAATACATAAGTACTTAAACAATAAATATTTCAGAACATATCACACAGCGCCATCTAGCCCCATACTAAGCTTGCGCTTGTATCATGGGTACTAACTGGGACAAAGGATATAATGCATAAATAAAAAGAAATTGAAATCATGTCATTTATCTTCACTTCTTCCTTTTCTGTATTAGTTGTAGTCAATTTCTGAGCAATCAGTATCAAAGCAGATAACATTATAAGGAAAGAACATAATTAGGTACATTTGTAGCATATACAAAATTTGCTGATATGTCAAAGTTCAATATAAGTAGGTATGTTAATTTTTAACTACTATATTATTTAGTTATTAAATTTCCTTATATGTATTATACAGGTGCAAAGAGATTCTATATTTTTAGGCTACTAACCATAAAATAAGCTAGACAATATTATGTGACTAAATGTGAAAGTTTTGAGAGAATGTTTATTACTTCTGTAAACACAAGTAGTAGGTAAAAGAATAAATATTTTGCAATACCCAATGTTCACTTATCCTATATCATTATCTTTGAGTAAATTTAAAGAACAGTTTTTTCCACAAATGTTTGAATTAATTACCTATTTTATTTATCTTTATGAATTTTGTTTAGTGCTGAATAATTACGGAACACAATATAAAAGATCAACTGTCTTATTATAATTTGATGTACAAATAGTAAACTTACATTTTTCATGTTCTGGTCAAAGTTTGTCATTACTACCCCACAGGCTTAATTTGTTGGTGCAGTTCTCTTGGCCAAAAACATCATGTGTGTGATCAACAATAATCTTATGAATTGAATTCTCATTCTCTTGAATATCTTTCATAGTGTGGTGGTTATGCCATGTCAGAGGCCCTTAGGGTGGTTGTAACCTCTAATACACCAGAGCCACTGGCCACTCTAATGTAAACTTACTTAATCCTCACCACATATTGGTACCACTATAAATATACCACATACCTGGAGGATGCATTTGCTGAGAGGCATCACCAAACCCTGCGTGGAACAAGCATTCATCCTTGAGACTGGCGGCCACTCTCCGCACAATCTCATACTCGGGCTGGTCTCTCCTATCCATGTAAGCAAGAATGTGCCTCTTCTCATCGCTTAACTCCATAAGCTCTTTGATAGTACTGAATTCTACAATGGAATCTGTTAGCTGTTTCTTGATGAAGTCTGCAAATGCTTCTACTGATCTTTGCCCTGAAAAGAAATGAAATGTAAGTAGGTAATATAATCAATTATCATTGGTTGCTTAAGGGAATCAGATTTGGATTGGATGTAGTGCAGAACCACTATAATGAATTACTGATTGGGCCGAGATACTTTTGTGATGATATCTAAATTGTAGATTGCTTGAAATGAAATCAACATAATCAACTCAGTGGATGAAGGTGATCCAAGGCATTAGTATTGAACTGGTTCTAACAAGAAACTGCTAGAACATAATTTACATTGTTTTACAGTTAAGATTAGCCAAATTTAAAAATGATATAAATTAACATACCTCTATACTCTTTCTTTGCCGGCAATCCATTCCGGAACAATTTCAATGTAGGATACTTAGTAATGTGGAACCTGGTAGCAACAGCTCCTTCTTTATCACAATCAACTTTGCCCATGACAACTTTGCCAGTGTCGTACCCAGCTTTTGTCACTTCATCAGCTGCATCATCAAATATAGGCATCAGCATATTGCTGAACTTACACCATTCTGCATAGAAGTTTATGAACACAACTTCATTTGATGCTGAAAGTAAATGTTACAGGTTTTATTAGTTTTGTAAATATTAAACACTGAATTACTCCAAAATGTTCCAGTTATATATGTACTTAAAAATTATTAATTATAATGCATAACAAAAAATCTTAGGTTACCAATAAAACATATAAGCAGTATTTTGAGATACCTGTATTTTAAAATACTTTATACCAGTAAGGAAATAACAATAAATTATCGAAATGTAGATTTCGTATACAAATACCGTACACGTATCAATGTATTTTTTACTTACCTAGAACCATGTCCAAATTGCTCTGTGTTATTTGAACAGCGCCGCTATCGGTGGGGTTGTAAAAACTGTGGCACAACTAAAACATAACAACCAGCGTTAGAATAAACCAATTAATTATTACTAATTCACCATAAAATCAACAATCAGACGGATATCACAAAACGAAACGAATCGGTAGTTGGCTCCATGTCCCATACAACACCATTATTGAAAAGTTTAGCACTTACCAAAACAAGTATACATGCTGCAAATTTATAGTAGTTTAAATTGAAATAATTCCAATTCATAGCGGAAGAATTAGTGGCCAAATCGTAATAGTCTTTGAAAAAAGGAAAATGGTGTTTCAAAAACCCAAAAACCGATGATACTGCTGCCTAGCTGTCACAGTTGGCACTCACTAGTGATGGGTACGGGACTTAACTTATTAGCCTTTTTCTCATGATCAAATAATTATGGATCGAATCAAAAATAATACATTGCGTATTGGATTTTTATTTTAAGTATAAACTCAGACGAAATTCTGCTTATACAACCAATATTGGTGAAATGTGACTCGATTATGATACGTAGGTATCAAATTACCTTACCACTGAGTTACTAGCTCTAGAATAACCTCATACCTATTGTAACAGATACAATAAAATACTTGTTTCATAAATGTAGCTGGAATCAATAGTGCCATACATCCTTTTTTAAAAGGGTAATAGTATTCTTTGCATACATCCAAAATGTATGTCTGAGTTCATATAGGTAACGAGGCTCTCGCGATATTTATGAACTCATAAATATTACACAGAATTGACCCGAGTTTAAGTGACAAGTACAAATGTAAGACATGCTGACTTTATGAACCAAGGGTAATAATAATTTATGATACACCTGCCTGAGTATATCATAAATTACAAGGTAAAACATTTATTTACGTGGGGTCCGTTTGCAAGATGTGAGGATGAGCTCTTTCACGGTGCCGAGCAGTCCGGTGACGAAATTGATTTGCCGGAATTAAAAAAAAAATCTATTTTCCAAAACTTCTCGGAGCGCTTGGTTGACGCGACGCGTGACCAAAATGCTGGCTTTTTTCTGGCTCAACGTATCAGTATTGCCATCCAGTGTGGTAATGCGGCCAGTATGCTGGGCACGCTGCCCTCTGGCACTTGGCAGTGGGCTGGAGCACTTAGACTATCTTTGGGCTTTTTAAGTGGCCCCTTTTTTTTGTAGTTTGTAATGAATGTTTATTTTTTCTTCCCTTGTTTTTATGTATTATTATAGTAAATTATAATAATCTAAATAAATTTGCCCAAGTAAAAATAGGGTAAAATTAAATCAGCAATTATGACAAATAATATTCCATTTATTTTAAGGCCACAGTTAAGATATTACAACTTAATAAATATTTCTAATATAAAGAGTGACTCACATTTTTCATAACTGTGTGATGCATAATTTTATCCACATGCACATCTTTAAATTGGTAAAGTTAGAAGAACTACATAAAGTGAGGAATGGATAACTTAAAGCAACTTACATCTATGGACGGATTAGTTAGTTTCTTTCTTTATTCAAAACACTCAATTATCAATAATCAAAACATTTAAAAATGAGATAGAAATAGAAAGATGATTGCTTCACTGTTGAAATGTAATAACGTAAATACGTAAATCAAACATTACACTTACTTATTAAGAAGTCTTAAATTAGTAAAGGCATTTAGCACACTTGTAGGATGGAAAATGTTTCTATGTGCATTTGTTTAATACAAAAACACAGATTGTAACTGAGATTCAATATTTTTTCTTATACTACTTAGCAATAGTTTTTTTGAAGTGAAAGGTATTTTTTTGTCATGTATTTTGTGAATGTCTTTCAGTATTATGAAAGGAAAAACCACTTATTTGAGAATTAATTAGTGGCCTTGGTCTTGTACATAAATTTAAATTTATGAAAATTATTTTATAGTAAGCCGATAATTAATATCCTGTGTTGTTATATTATACTTAATGGAATAATTATTCAACTAAGCAAATACTAAGCTGTTACTTCACTGTTGGATATTAAACATATTTTTTTAGAAATAAAGAGTAAGTATGCCTAATTTACAAAGTAGCTTGTAATGCAGTCAATGATGTATCTTTGCATACATATAATAATCTTAAAATGAGACATTTATAAAATTTACCAATATCAGTAGTATTCAGTAGGTAGGCTCAGCTCAATATGAGTAATGTAAAAATTGCAGCATCAAAATACCCAACAACAAAACGCTGATAGGTTGGCTGACTGCACTGCCACTCTGAAAACAAATTAAATGATTTGTCAAATCTCGAATGCAGGACTTAGGATACAGGTGAGAATTATCAGAATGGTGGATATCATAGGAGTGTAACATGTAGGTATATAATTAATGTACTCATGTAATCTTATATCACTATGTGTAACCTATTCCTAACCAGGTTATTGCCATTTAATAACAATTCATATTCAATACATATTGTTTTTTTTTTACATGATATAGGCTTACGCTTGACTACAACTTGCCTGATGTTAAGCAACGTTATAGTCTACGATCTAGCGCGCTTGCCTAGAAGAAACCGGTTTACTCTTGACTTGAAGATCGACAAATTATAGTTCAAGGGGAATAGAGATTCGGGCAAGGAGTTCCACAGTTGGGCTGTTCGCACGATGAAAGAACTAGTGGGAGATTGCGGCTTTGCTCGCATTAAGAAGTAAAATTTGCATCCCCTATTTTACACCTTTAAAAGTGGCATTTCCAAAAATCCTTTCTTAGTGGATGCCTATGTCAACACATCTACCTGCATGCCAAATTTCAGCTCAATCCATCCAGTGATTTGGGCTGTGTGTTGATAGATCACTATGTCAGTCAGTCAGTCACCTCTGAGTTTTATATATTTAGATATTACTTACATGGATTATGTAGATATTACAGAATGAATTTAATTATACTTACAATGACATAATAGTTGCAACGATCCCCAAGACAGCAGTCTGAGCAGACCCAGTCCTGGTACCAGATATGAGTACACAGAGGCATGTTACGTTGCCGGGTGGTCGCACATTCAGTCTTATTGGAACATCTCTTGGATATGTAGTACTGTTTCTTAGCTCCTTGCGACCAGTAGGGCATGGTACCCCATTTGATCTCAGTCAAACACACATCTTGGCCATATTCACAGGCCTTGATGGTTTTTGTACACTTTTCGTTGTTATCCTCTTGGTTCTCGCAAACATAACATTCTAGGGAACACACTGAAATTGGTGAAAGAAAACACATTAGATAACTAATTCTCCCCAATGTGGTTTTTGAATTTAAAGGGACTTTATAAATATTACCGGCAGATATAATAATTAGTATAAAATTAGTTAGATTTTGGATACTTTAAGGACAAAACTTGGTTTAGATTTGTTGCATGTACACTTACCCTTTCCAACCGAAATTAATACAACTAAACAAGGTAACATGAGCCAATGATTCATAGCGGCGATATTGATGGCTAAACTTGGAGCGCTTAATTCAGTTTTAGTTATTTTTAGATTAATTTCTACGTATTATAACTTGTTGATTACTTTCGGCCGTTTTCGTTTGTTTGGCAACTTCCAAAACCACCAACCACACCCGCGTTTCATTTGACAGTTAAGTCAGTGAAGTAAGCTTTTTGACACACCCAGTATAGCATAGACAAACAGCGAATATAAATTTTGATTCGAACAAAGATTGATACGGGTATGGCTTGCTCTTCGAGCATCAATCGGTTTGCTAGGTACATCACTCACACGTCATAAAAAGATAGTTGTGAATGTTTTGACATTTTTGCCTGACGTTCGTAAATTCGCTAAATTCTTCAAAATCATATTAGCGCTACGAAATTACAAATTCTAGTTTATTTGGTAAAAAGATAAAAATTATACTCCTTCTCAGTTTAATAATTTCTATACCCTATGGAAGGCATTCTGTGGAAGTGGACTAATTATTGGAACGGTAAAACATCAGTTTCAATGAAAAATATGTTCATTACAACACCAACAGCAGTTAGAAAGGTTTTTGCATTTATAAACATGGTTTAATTATATTACAGGCTGGCAAACCAGATGGTTTGTGCTGGAGAATGGAATACTTTCCTATTATAAGTCTCAAGAAGAAGTTATTCAGGGATGCAAAGGGTCAGTCAAAGTCTCTGTCTGCCAAATAAATGGTGAGTTGGGATACCCTATTCCTATAATAATTACCGATATCAGTTAATTACAAAGTTTACGAGTGTTTCATGCCTCCTTATGCAATACTACATAACTGATAAAATAATCTTTTGCTACATAGTTCTTTTTTCATGTGATTTTCAGTGAGCAATATCGACAACACCAGGCTTGACCTGGTGATTCCTGGACAGCAGCACATGTACCTCAGAGCTCCATCTCCACAGGACAGACAAAAGTGGCTGGTGGCACTTGGCAGTGCTAAAGCTTGTGTTGATTCTAAAGCAGATATCAAAGGTATTCTATATTTGGTATAGCTCCTGCTCTGGTGTTTTGTTATCTGATGTTTTTCTTTTAATGATTCATGTTTTAAATCAGATCAACCAAACAAACTTCTATATATCTGTTTGCAGTAAGTACATAAAGTTTATTTAATTTTAGTCAATTATGGTAAAATATTTTTTTGCTTCATGTTCTTGGAAGCATATGTTTCATATTATTATTTTTTTGCCTTTTTAAATTACTTACAATTTTACTTATCAAGCCTAGAAAAAATACTGTAGCAAGAAGAAAGAAATAGCTTTAGAATAAAAATAACTATCTTTTAGTGTCTGATCCATGTATACTTACTAACAAGAACTTGTTTCTCAGTTACAGTGTTAGAAGATCCCAACTCTTTGAACCATAAGAAGTCAGAATTGAGGCTCTACTGCGACCTGATGATGCAGCAGGTGCATGCTGTGAAGAGTGCTGCCTCTGCAGAAGGTGGTCCGGAGATAGAGGTAATAATATATTTTTTACATGGAATAGGCCTATGTTTGTGTGTAGCCTGTATGATGTTAAACACCACTGTAGTCTAAGATGTAGCATATAGATAACTTTGCCATGACATTTTGAAAATAACATGAACAATTATTGGACAAATGGTCAACCAAAAGTTTTACTGTATACATACATATGTAATTTGTATATTGTTCCTTAGTGTTCATTATAGTAGAACATTCTTCAAGCTAGAGACTTTATAGGTGGTTAAAACTATCAATTTTAGACCTTGCTACTTCCATATAAAATAGCAAAAATATACTGTAACTGTATGTGTACAGTACCTACATAGTATTATTTGTTGGTCCAATAATAGTATTACATAAGTTGATTAAGTTTAAAATGTACCAACACTTCCTTATCAAGGGTCACAATGTCAAACTCCAAATAGGTCCAGTGATAAAAGATAGTATGTTATACAAAGTTGAGAGAATAACAATATGGGGAAATACCATTTTAACCCATTAAAAAAGCATTTAGACATACAGACCTTATCAGGAAGAGCAAAACATGTCTTGATGTGAATTTTAACAAATGTTCCTACTGTCATTTCTGCGATTACACTCAAAGTTCTTCATATTCAATTAGGATTTAATAATATAAAATTTATAAAAAAGAAACTGTTTGTTTTCAGAAAATTGATGATGCTTCAAGTCTGTTAACTTCAACATGTGACACCTTCATCAGAACTCTTGAAGATATCATGAAATTGACAGCAAATGGTACATCAGCTATACCTTATGAAATGCCCATTCCCAATATAAATGCCAAAACACCTAGACAAAGCATAACTAGATCCATATCACAAGAAAACAGGTGAATTTACAGCTATATCAATTTGTAGATTAATTGTAAAATAGATATAAAAATGTATATAAGCTGATGACTCAAAACTGTATGGAAGCTGAATTTAAAAATAATATATTTGGAAAATTATTGTCCAAGACTTAGGTTTAACCATTTATTGGTGTATGTACTTATTTATATATTATGTTTTTCCACATTTGTTACAAAAAAATATTAAAAAAATATCTATGTATTTGGACTGTCAGAAAAAAATAAGTAAGAAATCATATGAGGGCCTATTTACTTAGTCTTAGCATTTGATAAATCATTTCTGATAGATTTACATATGCATAATACATTTGTTGTTATTGTAAATCACTAGATTCTCACTGTATGTATGTTTTACAAGTGAATATTACTGAGTTAAGATTTTAGACAGGCCTGTGACACTAATTGTATCCCTAGTATTATTGTTATTGCGCTTTGATTTGTATATCAATGGCTATGATAAGTGTTGTATCACTGTAGAGGAATTTTATCCTAACTAACATTCCATAAATTGTATAAAGAACTTTTTGTTTAACATAGTCAATCTCTATATGAGAATAAAACATATTTTATTAATATCAAAAGTTTATTGTTTCAGTTTAACTTAACAATCTTTAACATAATCTAGCAGTAGTAATCAAGTTATCACCAGGTAGGTTCTCCGAATCTTGAAATATTTTTTTCTTGAGCATCCAATTCTATTCCCATTTTCTTCCTCATATAGAAAATGGTGCAGTCTCTGTTGGTACAAAGCACCTCCTCGTGGAGACTCCCCTGACACCTCTGGCACTCGGTCCAGAGTCTTGAGAATTTCTCCTGCAGATGTCTTAACTTGAAGACCTCTGTAATGTACAGCTGACCCTCTTTTTCCATGCAATGGCCACACAAAGCATGCTTCGAATTATTTGGCATCACTGTTTTGCATCCAATGCATTTTTCTGTTTTTTTGGTGAACTTTGCCAAAGCTCCAACTTTGGATGTGACCATGGCTTTAGTCCTTGTATGCTCTCCTTTCAGAAGAAGAGATTCAGCTTTATCCCCAAGGATGGGTTCGAAAATCCGCAATAAAGGCTTTGAGAGCTGGTTTTCCAAGTAGTAATTGAAATCTATGGGAACACTGTTTTCCAAGACATAAATTGGGTCCTCAGCTTTCATATATGCCGGTGTATTCTTAGCAGCACATGTAAGAATGTAGGGCACCCTGTCGCCTAGCTTAGGCGCAGTACCTGCATCTCGCTTTTTCATTTTATTGGCAAGTTCTACATGAGCTTGTTTTGCAGCATAGTCACTTTTGGTGAGCTCTTTTGTGATTACAAGCTGTGATATGTCAATGCGATTGCACAGCAAGTCGGAGATGATTTGTTTAGCATAGTTGACAGCACCATCTGGATCCCTGTCTATGAGCAACTTTTGTAGGCATGTGTTCATCATGTTAGACACAAGGGGACAATTGTCTCTTCTGACAGTTTCAATACCTTTGCAGTCCATTTTGTCATACTTATCAGGCTTGGTGAAGTACAAACCAGCATACCTCTTCTTGTTGATAAGCAGATAAGGGTAGTATACTTTTTCAAACTCCAGTTTGATTGGTTTCACAAATTTAGATGAGACAAAGTCGGCTGCTTCCTTGCCAAGTGCCATACTCTCTTCCAGTGTTTTAACACCAAACTTCACCATGACAGAGTCAGTGTCTCCATAAATGACCACTGCATCTTCTTTGTATCCATTTGCTTTTGTATACTTCTTCTCCACTTCAGTCTTGGTGAATTCAATCATAGTTCTACCATAAGCAGTAACACTTCCAGAAATTTCAAGGCATGGAAGTTTTCCTACCTGTGCTCCTGTAAATCCATAGACAGAATTGGCACTAATTTTGAGAGCCAATTGCCTGCCATCTAATACTGATCTCTTGAAAGGATCTTTTTCCTGCTTCAGATCTGCTTTAGCTTTTTTTCTAGCCGCCAATAAATCTTCCAGGATTTCTGGAAGCAAACCTTTTCTTATATTTGCCTTCACAAACATGTTCTTTGATGGGGTCATAGTGACATCATCTGCATTTTGGAATTGACTGTGCATTTGGGGCTGCACCAATGTAGTATAGCATAAATTGTGGGCTATCATAATACTGGGATACAGTGAAGCAAAATCCAGGGTTGAGATTGGATCTGCATAATATCCTCTTTTGGGTTCAATGACAGTTGCTCCTTCAAACTGATCATCAGAACCCTGTCCACTATATGCTGGCATTAAATACCCAGCTTCCTTTGCTTTCCTGAGGAGCTGGCTTACAACCTTTATCTGCTGGCCTCTTGTAAGCAGGCACAGGAGTGGAACTCCTGTCACTCTCGCCATCTCCATGTAGTTGATGATGCACATCAGTTTGTTTAATAGTTTCAGGGGTAAGTAGGCATCTTTCAGACAATACATAGCCAACCTTCTCCTAGTTTGCTCACTTTCATTCTGTAAGTCAGATATTATGCTGTGATGAACATCTTCCTTTTGTTCTTGAAGAAAATGGTAGCTGACAGCATTCAGAGTATATGAGCGGAGTTTGAAGTCTCTCACAAGAACCAGTAACAGGTCAAATGGAACTCTGCCTTCAAAATTAATACTCTTATTTTCCCTCCGACCCATTTGCTTTGACTGTAACACGGAATCCTTTATGACAGATCTGCAATTCTTAATCCTGCCCAAGAAATCAAAATTGCCTACTTTCAAATGTTTTGCTCTGTTTATCAGGTAAGGCCAGTCAAAGTTGCTGATATTGTAGCCTGTAATGATATCTGGATCTAATTCACGGAAGAAATCAGACCATTTCGCTAACATTTCTGACTCAGATTGAAAGCTTAGTACTTGGGAGCCCACAATAGGAGCACAGGTGTTAAGAGTAAATACATTTCTGAGGTAAGGCTCTGTTTCTCCCTGTCTAATTACCATGGAAGCTATTTGTATGACTGGATCATGATTAGGCTCAGGGAAAATGCCCTTTCTTCCAGCGCATTCAATATCGAAGCTGAGAATTTTGAATGGAGCTACTTTTGACCATTCTCCTTCAGGTTGATGGGCAATAAAAGCATTCCAGGCAATATCTACTTCTATTTGGCATCTCGATTCATATCTTGGAGTTGAATTATTGTTTCTAGGTACCCACTTTCTAACAGGTAACTCAATCCAACTGCATCCCACCACTTCAGTATCTACCATGAATCTGATGTCAAAATCAATGTTAGTTTCAAAGAATCTTGGGTCCATCAAGCTAAATGTTGGTGGTGATCTATCTATCAATCTTTTTGATGGAGCTATCAGTTTGGGCAATGCCACTGAAACCCGAGCAAAGGTTACATCTTCATCTCCTTTGTAATGCAAAATGGACTTAGCTTTCACAAGGCGAACTTCTAACACAGCCTCTTTGATGTTGTCTTTATTGGCTCTAAGATCTTCCAATACTGCTTTGTTTAGATTTACTTTCAATTCATTACATGTAGACTCAGTGAAGTTTTGAGGCACAGTAACATAAAAGTAGGGTGTGAATCCATGAACATGACAGCAGACTGAGTTACCTTCCATAGTTATTCCATACATTCTCATAATGGGCACGGGAGCCAGCTGAGACCCAGGCATACCTTGCATTGGCTGTCCGTTATAGTGGTCTATGTCAATTTGTTGAAACACAAGAGAATCTTTCTTTGGGTCTAGAACTGGAGGTGGCGGTCTTGACCATTTCATGTTTGTTGCTTGATTCTCAGGCCCTTCTCCAAAAACTTGTTGTGAATCAAACTCACTAGTATCCATGCCAGCGAGTTGATCTTCAAAACTACATGGGACTTCATTGTCATCTTCGTCGTCATTGGATTTGAATCTCTTTGGCGGCGGGCCTTTATGTTGTTTACGTTTGTCCATTTCCGTGAAAAACTTAGCTGTCTCCGGATGTTTGATAGCGGGAAAGCCTGAAAATGCACACAAGATTTGAATCAATTTATTGCTGTTGTTTCAATTATATCGTCTCTCATGTACACTTATACTCACTGTATTAGCAAGAGAGAAAGATAACTAACTAGCCGGTTTCTTATTAATTTTCTTATAGTTAATCTAGAGAAAAACACATTTTGAAATAAAGTTGTTAACTTTTTGGCGACAGGAAAACAAAATCCTGAAAAGCGCGCGCAATATGACGGACGTCTTTAAAAATAAAGACTTTGACAATGACACTAGTTTTTTCGCAGAAGAGGTCGTTTGGAAACATTTGCAACAAGTTGCCTTTTGCAGCTTTAACTAAAACCACCGAACAACTAATACGCCAAAACTGCAAAATCCATGAATAAAAAAAACTTTAGGATGATCGCAATCGCGTTGTGTACGGATAAAAACCCTATTTACTTTATCGCTCTGATATCGTGATGAGTCTGTTCAAATCTTGATTTGTACTAAGTAGGTAAGTAGGTACCTACCGGGCACACTGGCGCCTGGCGGGCTCGGCGTGATTCACCTTTTTGTAGGTACCTACATAGGTGCCGTACTAATGTGGAACCTATAACGCCACATGGAATAGAGGACAATAGAATCGCTTTGTCGTTCTAGTTATAATTTAAGTTGTGCATAAATATCGCTGATATATATAAAACAGTTTTATCCTCGATAGGTCTTGGAGCGAAAATTATCATGTGAATTGTTGCTCCGGCTAATTGATAATAGATTTATGTCAGGCGTTTTTCGATTCCGCTTCAACTTATTTCTAGTGATAATAACAGTAGGAACTTAAATGCTAAGTAAAAATTACATTTTACTGATACAGAAAGAAGATAAGATTTTAAAAGTAGCATACAATCTCAATCTCAAAAAGTTCAGGTAATAGAAGGTATATTATGACAAATCCCATTAACTGTGTCCGTCTTAACAGAGCCCACAGACCTTTTTAGACATAGAACTAAGAGAGAAAAAAAAAAGAGAGCCTATTTATTCAAACCAAAGTGATGAGCATATTTATTGAAACTCGGCTAGCGAATGTCGCTGAACTTCGTCGTGTAGTCTAATATTTCTAGCTAATATTAATAGTAGGTATTATGTCTAGCCACTCCACAGCTTTCCTGTCCCTCGTATCCAGACGGTTCACGTCATCGATGGGGGCAGACGATAGCGTCACTGGCTGTACCTAATGGTCTCATTACCTATCGTCTCATCTAATAAGAACCAGTACGTGACCTCACGTTATCTTAACAAGCACTTGGCCAGGTCAGTATAATATCTGAGCTTTATCTGCTGGGATAACTATTACGTAGATACTTACCTACAGTACCTACCTATATAAAGCTATTTAGCATAATTTACAGAATATCCTTGGCGTACAACGCAGGAACAGCGACTACACTAGCAACAGGACTATTTAATTGATGTAAATATAAATGTGTGCACGCCTATTTTGTGATGAAAGGTATGCGAAAGTACATCATTGACACACCACTAAGATTTCAGATCAATCTACCTCACAGAATGAACCTACCTTACTATAAAAAAAACTAAGTACCTAGGTATAGAGTTCTCAAATCCATCTAGTTTTCCAGGACGCCTGATAGTAAATTAATTGCAAAATTAATTAGAATAGGATAATACCAGCCAGGATTTCCAATACCTACCTATGTATGCACATGTATGTAAATACATACCTACTGCCTACAAACAACCCATAACTAAACAACTTCAAGAATGAAAACAACTTTATGTCCATCCGAAGTAGTAGTTCATGGTAAACATCACTGCCTATCTCCCTTTGATTGATAGTTGATGGTCTACGACATTATTTCTAAAAGACGCCTCATCATAACAAAAATAAAATTAAAATAAATGGAGATTGAGTAAAATATTCAATCTTTGGACTTACATTTTAATGTTAACAAGCTTTGACAAATTCCAAATATATACCTATTGGAAACCACACATATATTGGAAAGCGAATACATATTTGCGTGTTTGAGAGGGGGTTTGTTCGTTTCTCACGATTAAATAGCGTAAGCAATTTGCATGAACTCTTGTACTAAGATAGATTTTATAGATTAAATACATTATTGCATCACACAAAAGTAACAAAAAATTAACAACATAAAACCTACCTAGTTCAGTTATGAAGTGGCGGCCTTATTGATAAAAGCAATCTCTTCCAGGATATATATGCCCTGGATTACCAGGGCATAATCTACCTGCCGGTGGGACTACAGTGAGTGGTAGTATAAGATAATCTGTGTACGTTTGTAATTTAGTTGACTACGATTAACATCTTGAAGGAAAAAACCGTGGCATATATTTTAGTTAGCTGTCTCTGCGTTACAAAATCTACGATGATTGTAAAGCTGAAACAATCACATAAACCATATCGGTTTCCGTTATTCAGTTACTAGTTGAGGCCAGAGATTGATGTCGACATAAACAAAGCATTTTATGTTCTTCAATAAAACGGCATAATGAATATTAAATGATTGCATTTTGCGAATGTCCGTAGTAAAACGTGGTATGGACGCGGAATGACCGTGAGGGTTGTAAATGTAGAAAAACTTATACAGGGTTCTGTGAAACTATACATGCGTCATAAAATCTAACACACGCAACTTTGCTACACTACTTTGGGTGATATTTTGTATGGAAATAAATGAGATATTAGATTATAATAATATATTCATCAATTTCTGGCCCCGGCCCAAAATTATCTACTTAGATACCTACCTGTACCCAAGTGATAATTTTGAACAGGTACTAATATAATATTTTGTATCTTTAAAATAACGTCCATTTTGTCACAATGTTGCCTTCATAGATTAGTGAGTTTCAATTCACTTATTCATTACTTGAAAACCAAGTAATTTAACAATCTAAGGTTAAGGAGCAGTCGCAGCGGAAAAACACTACATATTTCGGCAAGAATTTGGCGGGATCAAATCAGCGGACGATAAGTAGTAATAATATTTCTATTGAGTTAAACGTCTTTTTATCAAATAACCCTGTATAAAACATAAGTAAAGACAGGATCAAAGATCAATAGAGATAACAATTTGTTCACGCAAGTTACTCTGTCATCTCGACTAGAGTTTTATAGTCGAAGGGTGGAAACTAGGGCTTCCGATCCCGCAGCCTGAATTCAATCTCGATATTTGCGGGTCTACTCATTTTCAATCCCGCATATTGATAAAATCATATTTATATAAAGCAAATAAAATAATGAATTAATCAACTAACTTCACATTTATTTAAGTTAAGTATTGTATATACCTAGTCAGGTCATAAATTCTGTCACATGTTTAATATAAAATAATTGAAACAACTTTATTCTTTATGTAACCATTTATATACCAAAATGAACTTAACAAAACATAGATTCTTATGACAATAAAGTTTATTCAAAATGACCTCCGTGATTTTGAATACAGGCCTTCAATCTGCGCGGCCAGTCGTCTATCGCTGCACGAACGAGGTCCATGTCAATATCGGCTGCTGCCTTAATCAAGGATGTCTTGAGTGACTCCAAATTGGGATGAGGCTTTGAGCACGCCTTTTCCTCCAAGTGTTGCCATATCTTGTAATCTAACGGATTCAAATCTGGACTGGAGGAGGGCCAGTCTTCGTGCCGGATGAAGTCGATTTCACGCGCCGCCAGCCAGTCTTGTGTGCTCTTCGTTCTATGAGCTGGCGCCGAATCTTGTTGGAATACCCAGTGCTTGTTATTGAACATGATATGAGAAACAGGTTGCACAAGGTTCGTCAGGACTGTATTTTGATACACAACTGCATTCGTTTTTACACCTTTCTCACAAAAATGTACCTCTGTTAAGCCCCAATAAGAAACTCCTAACCATACCATGAGCGAGGATGGAAAATGACCTCGTTGGACACGCGGAATACGTTTGCTCGCTTTTTCACTACTGTGTGCGTACACCTTATCATTTTGTTTGTTGTAGCTCTCTTCTACGGTAAAACTTTTTTCATCTGAAAAAAGAATTTCCCGATATTTTTTTCCCGCGTACCGCTTCAACAAAGCGCGGCATCTCTTCAGTCTCAGGTCCATTAGACGAGCATTCAAACGATGTCCTGTTTTTCTTCGATATGCCCGAAGCCCTAAGTCTTCATTTAACACCCTTTTCACCGTGGTTCTGCTTAACCCCATCTGAAGGGCCAACAGTTTCTGCTTACGTTTGGGATTTCTTTGAATTCGCGCCTTCACAGCTTTTATCACTGCTGGAGTCCTAACAGACCGAGGGCGACCACTTCTTGACCTGTCATCTACACTAGAGTCTTCATTGTATCGTTTGATGGTACGATAAACGAATCTTTTGGTTATATTAAAATTTTTCAGTATGTCAAAAATTTGAATTGGCGCGTAACCGCAACGATGCAATGCAATAACTGCAACACGGTCTTCTTTAAGCGTCCACTCCATATTTAAAAATGAGTAAAATTCTAAAAAGTATACATTTTTATTTTCATGAACAATTCGAAATTCGAATTCAATAAACTTTTTTGTGGCCAGCATTCTAAAAGAAAAGTTTTTACTGTGTGACAATACTTATGACCTGACTAGGTAAATAATGTCCTTTCGGCTTCTACACTTCTCGACGGTATGCTTTTTAAGGCTCTAAATGTAAATGTAAGATATTTTCCCATTGACCCCCCTGATTCATAGCGAGTCATTTCTTTTTTTATTATGGACCCAAGTGTATTAGCTCGTGAGAGGTCGCATGCACGCTTTTTTTCAGTCCCGCAAATCCCGCGGATCCCGCGACCTTAATCCCGCGTCACACGGGATTGGAAAATGACGCGGGATCCCGGAATACCGAGATCTCGGTATTCCAGGATTGGAAGCCCTAGTGGAAACCAAACGAAGAATAGTATACATAGATACTCATAGGTATGTGAAAGTGAAGATTTTTATCTCTTTCCATTGTAGGTGAATCTTAACTGTATGTGTTTGTATCGCAGTTTTTCATAAATTGTCCAAGTCGATTCAAAGTGCCTAATTACTCTTTTATATAATATGTACTAGACTCGATGATAATGACTTATTGAAATTATTTAAACGCACAGGTTTATAGGTACAGATATTTTAATATCATTAACAATATACATACATCAGGATGGAAATGTTGTTAAAATAAATTTGTATTGTTTTCGCATGACAACCAGAGAAACAGACAAAATATCTGGAAATTGTTAGAACGTGTTCTTCTATCAATTCGAAATATCTCCAAACACTCTTTTTTTTTACAAACAATAGGAGGAGTGAGGAAAGTAAGCCACAATTTCTGTTTCCCCAAATACCTATACCTACATGATGGATCACAAATGATCAAAGCTCTAGAGTACAAAAAGCACAATAAGATCACAGTTTTGCCTAATAAGCTCAGTGGCTGGGTGTGTTTGTTTCTACCGAGGCAGCCTTATAAGGCGAGTGACCAGTGGACAGTGACACATGCTATTTGAATGGTATTGTATTGGAAATGACTCCAACTAATACATACCTACATATCATAGGTTTTGTAAATGTTTGTTATTGTCATTGGAAATGAATACTCATGAAAGAAAACATCATTACCAAGAATAAAAAACTTCCTTATTCTTGAAGGTGGTTAAAAATATACAATAACGTACTCATTAGTAAAAGAGAAGACTAGATGGAAGAAAAACCGAATACTTACCCCAAAAAGTAAGTTAATTAATGATGAATCTTTAAATCCTTTTTTTTAGATTATACAGTTACTATTCATTCATATCAAACATTTGAACCTATTAGTCTTATAAATGAAAAAGTATTGTAAAGCGTTACAATACTTTTTCATTTATAAGACTAATATTTTATCTTCCAAACGTCGCTATATTAACTTATGCAGATAGTTTCAGTCTAGCAAGTAGCTAGAATTTCAGCATGTCCCAATTCAGACCGTATAATATAGTTCGCACGACAATTTCGTTCATATAGGTACCTAAAGATGGAAACACACGGGGTTTGTTCTTGTACGAGTAAATTTATCAAAGGTAGATAATAGATTTGAGCGTTGCTGGAATTTTGATGCGAGTGTACCTTAAATAGAGGTTAAAAATAAATTATGGTATTTTTTAATTTTATACATTATTTAGCTTTTATTTGTAAGTAGTTCTCTTTTTTCCATGGTTTGATCCTACAACCGACATTTCGGGCTACAGTACACACAACACACAATGTATGTTTTCTAAAATTGTAAGTAATTAGGAATTCAAATTAATGTAACGCTTACGGTCGATGTGGTCGCTCAGTGCTAGAATTAGTGGCCAAATTATTACGTGCTGAATTTTGTAAATATTGTTATTTTGCAATTATTGAGTAAATCGTTGAATGAAGTATTTTCCAATATGTCATATTTTTTGGCTCAACATTTTAAATCCGTATGTTTCTAGTGATAAATATAAATGAGCGCGACAGGAGCAATTGAGTGGCGTCAAAACCTTAGCAATTGGCTAATTCGATTCATAGATGCATCTGACTTTACTGCTCTGGACTTCCCGTGTTGCTGAAGAGATATTTTGTGAGATAACTAATGATTTTTCGGGATAAAAAATAGTCTATTTCAGTCTTAGGTACCTAATGATAATTTTTGCTTGACGTAGGTTAGGCTACTACCGCCATAGTAAAAATGATCAAGATCTGTCGCTCCTAGAGGTGTGAAGTAAGAAAAAAGCTTATTTTCTTGAGGAGATTTATGTAACTGATAATGTTGCCATTTACCACCACTCACCAATGGTGTATAACTCTTAGTTATGCCAATGGGAGACATCATTAGTCACAGGTCAATATATTATTGTTGTACCTACTTTGTATATGCAAGTATGTCGTATTTATAAAAGTGAACAAAGTAAGAGATACCTTTTTATAATCACCCACACAATGTATGAATGACATGGACTCGTTAATGATTCTCGGTAGGCAAATACTCTATAAATATGCCATAAACCGGCACGTGTAACAATTTAATTCAAAATTAAAATACAGCCATAGAAACGTTTTACTAAAAATAAAGAACAGGCTCAAATTGAGATGTTCTATCAACACATTACTTACACGTAGATTACTTCGGGTTGTGGTACTTCGGCAATTTTTGGAGCGTTGTTTACGCTTATTTGGCCTTTATTGTTTGGATATATGGAGCAGAACGGCTCAGCCATGGCAGGCACCTACCTACGTGTTATCTATCAGCAGCCCAGTTCATAGCCCAGGGCGGTTGGAAGCGACGTAAATCACTCGTCGCTACCGTCATCGCGACATTGCTTGAGACTTCTCAGTATCAATAATTGAATACTACTTCATTATTACCAAGTAATAAAACAGAACAAACGATACGATTGTTTCATTTTACGAGCGCCGGCAGATGCATCACTCCGTTTAGAGTATCTTTATTGGTTCTGCATTGACCTCGACGGCTCTATCGCTGCTTACTGATGGAGATTGACAAAAGTCAAAGTCATTCCTCATTCGCATTGGTCAATGAACATGACCCGATACTTATGTGCGTCCAAATATGAATAAGCTTTGTTTCAAAACGTTCCCGAGGTCAAATAACTCGAATATATTCGGGTTATGAATGAAAAAACAGATGCGACTTGTCTTGTCGCATCGGTAGCGACTCACATCTCACTTGATAATGTTGGCTAATGAGTGTCGAGTTTGCGACATTCATAATTGTCAATTTAGCGGACGTCTGGGAATTTGCGTGGCAGTGCAATATGGTTTCGCGCAACTGCCAACAGGATGTGAGGCAAATAATATGGGTGAGAATGATGAGTGAGCGGATCGCAATGCAGCAGGACATCTCGGACCCCGGCAGTTATCTTATCTATGGAATGTGCTATCCCCGCAGCGCCGTGGGTCGCCACTTAACACGCCGCAAAGGAAACAGACTTTTGTTAAGTTTCGTTACTCAAAATCAATAACGCTTATCTCGAGCGCTTTGTGTGCATAACGGTTGCATTTACAACGGCCATCTCAAAGGATGATGTGCTTGACTCATTAATCTTCGACAGCTCCGACATGTTTTATCGTGAGCTAATTGTTTTGGAATGCTACGTGAGACTTGTGACACGGTTTTAGATTGTTTCTCCAAAATTAGGATAGATCTTACAATAATTTTACTCAAAATGGATTCAGTAAAATACTAGTAACACTTTCCATAATGTTTTCTATCATAAGTCATAAGTAGAAACTTATTAAAGGAGACCCATTAACTCAATTATGTCAAAAATTGTGAATTGATATAATGTCCTGCTGCAACTCACATAATATTATAGGTATGTAATTTATTATTTCGAATTATAAAAATAGGTTGGGTATCTCTCACCTTTTAGAGCCGTATTGCTCATTACTGAGGGTCTTCGATACCCTTGCGGAGTTGATTCACTGGGGGAGTTCTTTTGAGCAGATACACCGTGGTGCGTGCCATGCTGAGATCTTTCCACGGAAGCGACAAATGTCTTTGGATATTCTTCTTTACGTTAATTTGTTTTATTTGTTCTAGGTTGCCTGGAAGAGATCACTTTATCGATAAGATCACCCAAAGTCCCTAGTTACCTTCTACCTTTTTCTGTTAATTGTATACTTTAGTTTGGTGTACAATATAATTCATTTGATTGTATCTACTTGAGCATCATTACTTCAATCGCAGTTATAAGTGTTTTTATTTCATACCCATCTCTCATTTATTAATTAACGTACGTGACCAAAATTGAGTTAGACGTGGTAAGTAATAAGATCGTGTTATCTCTCAATAACAATGAAAAACAACAATAATTTATTTATCTGTGGTCGAGCAACGACTTGCATCGAGGGCAATGCACCGACGAGGGTGAATCGATTTGTGTTTTCTCCAAAGACTATATAAATTTGACATATACTCTGACCAAAAAGTTTTGGCGGCGTCTATCGAGATAGGTACTTGTTCAATGTATTTGCTCTTTTCTTGACATATGCTGTGATCACAATAGTTAAAAGTAATCTATAATAAACATTCCACTCTCAATAAGTTTTAACATGTATAATTATAATAAGTACACACTTTTTAATTTCACTGTAATTTAGTTACCTATAGAATTTTATGCAAGATCAGTTCGCCTAAAACAATGAAACTGGCTCGGAACTAATTTTCAATTTGAAGCTGGTAGCTAGCCCGCCGGATGATTAAAAATATGTACCGTACCACCTTACAATAGGCTGGTGGCCGATTTGGATGTTACTGATGTATAACGTATTCTTAAAATCGATTAATTTTATTATAATTTACTCATATAAATTGTTCCATCAACCATGTCTACTGCGTGAATCAATTAACATGCAGATATCTTGACTGCTCTGTTAGCTTAGTTGGTAGTGGTTCTGCCTTTCAATCTAGGGGTGCGGATTCGATTCTCGCATAACACAAGACATTAAGAATATTAAAATTTGTAATTTGTTTTGTAGAGTCTGGTCGTTTCTATGTATAATAAGTATGTATTTACAAAAGAAAAGTATATATTATGTATTATATCCGTTATCTAGTACCCATGATACAAGCGTAAGCTTAGTATGGGGTTTGATGGCGCTGTGTGATATGTCAAAAAAATATATATATAAGGATTTCTCACTGGCTACACGCCTTGTGACATATAAGTTTCGGATTTTTTGATAGTAATAAGGAATCTGGGATGTGATATCTTTGATTTTGTCTTAATACGACTCTTGTCTCGCGACGCGGTTATCGATTCAATAATTTCACACAATAAGTTGTTTTATAAAGGTTGCTTGATCTCGACAGAGTACTTCCAATTTAAGATCATGACTGACCGATTGCAGTGTCGATTGTTATTGACATAAGTAATTGTTACTCCTTTCTTTATGCTGCCATTTATTCGTATGTGTGTCAAGTCAAGGTAAAAACAAAACATAAATTATTGTACTGAAATGTAAGTTAAGTTGTATATCTGCATAGTTTTTAAATATTTCGTGTGCTTACTTGGTTTGGTATAAAGGATCTGAGTAAAGATGTTACACAATGAAATTGTTTTGTTTAGAAAAAAAAAATATTCTCCTTAGTGAGCAAGAAGAATCTCTAGGTTTTGGTAGGTTTATATCTATAGTTATATCTATAAACTATGATACATTTTAGGTACTTAAAAGTTTAGTTGTTATTATATAATATGTATATTATTACTAAGTTATAAGTTTTATCCTATATTTTCTTATTAATTTTAATATTCACCGAACAGGCAAAACAAACAAGGTAAAATAGCGCGTCTGTGGAAGAAACCGAGCGTATACACTAGTTATTTACTACGTCATAAATTCATCACGTGAGAAATATTGTCTTTGTGTTATGAAATATCACAATAAGTTAGGGATGAATAATGTAACAGACACATAACTCAACACAAGTTATTAAATAAAGATAATAGAAATAGATACATTTTTGGATCGCAGGTAAAATAAAAATGGTGTAGCAACGTAGCTACAGCTACGAAATTAGTGCTACGAGATATATAAAACTTTTATTACATTCGATTTTAAATTAAATATTCGTTGAGCTCTAATAATGCCATAGTTTTTTTGAGACTTTATCTATAGTTTAATATAATTATATCCGTATAACTGTGTTGCAAATAACCACACGTATTTTCTTAAAACTTAAAATTTAATAACTGTTCAGTCTCTATTTGCACCTTATCTTTGAACATGAATTTATGTAACCGATAAATAACATAAATAATATTAGCCCTACTTTCCCCCTCCTGTTTTGAAGAGGTCCATCAGGGGCAAAGGTTGAAGATAACAACAAGTTTATGTCCGAAGATATTTGCTTACACCCGATATCTTTGGCAATTTGCCGGATGTAGGCAGATAACGTTCTAATTTGCGTTTAATAAGGGACACCCACGCGATGAGTGATTTACTTGTAATTTGCACAATGAAGCTTGTTTTTTTACACTTCATAGGCTCACACTTGACAACAACTTGCTTGATGTTAAGCAACGTTGTAATCTATGATCAAGCGCGCTTGCCTAGAAGAAACCGGCTTACTCTCGACTTGAAGACTATCAAATTATAGCTTAGGAGGAATAGAGATTCGAATAAGGAATTCTATTAGAAGTACATATATTGTAGATATGAAGATTGTAGGTAAGTTTACTCAATATCCGTGTTCCACGGCGTAAAAAATTAAGTCAATGTGGACGAAACTTAATAAAGTCGAATGTTGACAACACTTACAAAAAAATTACACCGTAAACGTGACTGTACGAAATCTGCAAATTACGCGTACATTTGCGTATTTATTATCTTTTAACAATAATCACCCACCACGAGATAAAGCTATGACGCAAATTAATGCCCATTGTCAAAGCTCCCATGAAAGCTCTTGACATAAGTGTTTGCACAGCCATTCTAGCGTGTGTAAAAATAGCATTTAGCCGTTATAAACTTCAGCCACTTAATATAGATAGAGTAAAGAGTCGGTTACACTTGCTGATGACGAAAAAAAAAATGATGTAACGGTCATCATCATATTCCTTTTATATCAAAAACCTTTTAACTAAAATTACTAGTTATTGTTAAAAAAAAGAGAAAAAAATGGTTGTCCAAGTTTGGTGGCTAGTAATAAGTGACGGGGGTTATGCACTGTTGTATGTTACTGTAAGTTGTGCAGAGTAATTATATTTTTATATCATAGATATACATACATTGATTTTAAAATAATGGAGTCTACCGTTCACCCCGTCCAAAACTCAGAGCACTGTTATCTTGTTCATTGTTTTTAAAACTTAAATTTAGATGTACTAACCGGCTAGCTGCTAGTTGACATAAGTACGTCAATAATTATGTCGAAAATTCGCTCGACATTTTTCGGAATACTAAGGGTGGGGAACTTAATCATGCCTTACGGGAATTAAAATACAGTGTTTTAAAAACATTAATTTATACAATAAATTAAATTCCAAGTCTATGTAAACTAGTCCACGTGCCCTATTACAATACAGTGAAGTGTGGAATGTAAGCGTAGGTGTCACTGGAGGGTCCAGTGTGTATTGGCACCATCGTGCGTCAATTTGCACAACTTAATCGCGACTGTCGTCACATCACTACTGTGGAGTGCTGTGGGGGCCAGGGATGGAAGTAAGTATTATATGACATGAAACAAAATAAAATATTGTGCAATCATTGTACAACCAAAAAGCACATACATATGCCGGGCACGCTGCCCTCTGGCAGTGGACTGGAGCACTTAAATCATCTTAAGGATTTTTCTAAAGATTTTCTAAGTGATCTCTTTTTATTATTTTGTAGTAGTTAAAAGTGGTATGTTTAGTTTTCCCCCTTGTTTATACCAGTTATTATTCTAAACATGTTTGGGACCAAAACTATCCTAATAATATTTATTCCATAACACACCTCCTTAGGTAGGACCTGTTTGAGATGGGCATGTAATATGCCAGCTGAATTCACTAATTGTTGCTTTATATGTACAAAAACCACCCTGAAAACGTTACTGGAAATTTGCAACATTTGATGTACTAATTTGAAGTCATAATTGATTACACCATTTAGTTTATAAATGGTGTAAACATTTATGAATCAGTCATTTACCAAGAACTCCGTATAATGTACATAATATGTACACATTCGTATATATTTATGGGATTACCTGCTCACTGAATTGCATTTAATATCATTTATGTGAATAAATAAAATTAAACGAATCACAAATATTCCTAAATACACCACTGAGTATCCCTTTTGTAGGTTTTTATAATGACGTCATTACATTCACAGTGACCGAGTGTGCGGAGCAAACATTAGCTCTGATAAACTGAGGCTAGAAGCAGACGGTAGAGTTGGCATATTGTAACTTTACATATTACTGTGGAAGCACTTCTGATACATACATGTAAATGTAAAGTTAAACATATTTTTTAAGTAAAAATTTAAATTATTTTTAACCATTTTCAAAAAAAAGGTTATCAATTCTTCTGAAAGTTTTTTTCTTTTTTTGTAAATGTTTTAGGAACTTTCTGTATTTAAAATGTTTCGCTTTGCACGCTCTATGCACATGAATAAAACGCTCACTAATTACTTAATTGAATTTATCGTTAAGCAAGCCTGTATTACGAGTATTACCCATTTATAACATCATCATCCACAGCCGGGTTTGTCCCACTGCTGGGTATAGGCCTCTCTCATAATATGCCATTGGCTTCGATCTGTATACCTACCAATCTTTTGCCAAGCCCAACGAGGGACAGTGGCGATTTGCATGTCTTGTAACAAAAATATTATAAGCTAAACAGTTTTTTCATTTCATTAGGATGATATATAATTTTTAGTTCCTATTTCAACCACACGAAGACTTATAAAGAACTCTACAAACACAGTTGTTATGTCTGCACTCGATTGTAAATCAGCTTAATGCGTATTCGCGAAGGCCTAGGTACTTACGCATGAGTTACAGTAATATGAGAGCTTCAACGAAATCATTACTGTATTCATACTTTGACAGTAGGTATTGGCCTCCTACATTGTCCCATATACCTAAATGCGTTGATACCAACCAAATAGACACCTCATTATGTTCGAAAACCATTTTATAAGCCTCCTCTATGTCTCCTAATTTCTCTCAATTAATCCAATTGCGGCTAGCAATAAGGTCGCCAGTTAAGACACTAGGCTTAAGTTTTCAAATTTTATGTAAATGTCTGTATTGTGCTGGTTTTTTTAAATAAAGTGTATATCTATCTATTTAGCTTCACCCAATAAGGATTGAAGTTGACCGTATATCCACCAAAAGCAATTATTATGTTTGTACATTAAATCTACGTGATGGCTTTGTCCTAAAATAGCTACGTCCCGTAATTTTTTTATCAACATAGCGCAAGTCATTAGGATTTCGAACCAGCATTGTTTTGCTTTTGATAAAGTAATTGAAATTTATCGTTGTTTTTTTTTGTATGTAAATGAAAAGACATACTTTCAGGAATAGGTGGTTGCCACGTGCGCTGTGTTTGGTTAGTCGGGGCCGTTGCAAGGAGTTTTATGCCTCTCAGCTAAACGTCCTTCGCTTGTATCGTCTATGCCTAAAGATGTCGCGCCAGAGCCATAAAATCAAAAGCACATAAAATCCAAGCTTTAACTTCTACGAAGCGCCGTATTATTGAATCAAATTTCAAGCCATTATTAACTTTGTTGGTACAATATTGCATCCGGCATTGGCAGTTTAAATTGTCTATCAAAATGAAATGATCAGCCAATTGAGGCGTATCAAAGACTGGCGTCAATTTATGAGATGACAGTGTGGGGGGTTAACAAGGGCAATCAGCCCTTGGGCGATAATGAGGCTGACAGACGCTGTACAGTGGAAGTCTACCCTTAGTAATTAAACTCGGGTCAAAGACGAAGTTGTAAAACTCGAGGAACAATACGCGTAAACAATTGAGCGGAGTGATTCATTGACGTCGTGTTTACTACTACGGAATATAGAAGTATTTCTACTACTACAAACATGCAATCTTGTAAGATAAACGTCACTTACGATATTACTATGTACGTATATATAATCTTACTTGTCATTATCTTTTTATTTAAATAAACAAACATGCATCCACTCGGGATGTCGTACAAGATAAACGATAGTATGATCAGTCAAATCAATTAAATAAACGTAGAGATGGAAATTTAGTTTTAAGCACGGGTACATATACCTATATATATGTATGTACATTGGAAAAAGCTTAATTTATTAAGTAGTTCAATAGTGATTAAAATCTTCGAACTATAAATAATCCAATTTTAATACTGCATTAAACCAAGCAACAAGTTAACGATGTAATAATTTGTTTGTTTATAAATATACTTTTTACCAGACTGTACATTATGGCCCTCATATTTACGAGAAAAGAATGTAGTTGTACATTTTTACGACAACATTATCGGCTGGTCGAGAATTTATATGTATTTATTTATTTATTTATTTATTTACAGACACAAAAACAACTTACAAACTAAAACTTATAATAAAATACAAACTTGTCCGTATATATGAAAAAAAAAAATTATAAGTCTAACTATTGTGTACAACTTTCTTTACAATATAATGTTATACTCTTAAAGTTATATCTGAGGCTTGATTTAGTGGTATTCTGTGGTCTTAACTGGGGCATTCTGAATCCACTCGTTTGGTGCTTGGGTCACAATGTTACAAGATTATTTATGTTTCTAATAAAAAATACACCCATTATTTAGTATTCTTATGATGAATGGCAAAACGGTTGCCTGATAAAAAGATTCACTGACAATGCATGTACAGTACATGTGAGATTTAAAAAGTTAGTGGATTCGTATGAGAGTGGCTAACTCTGGTGGCAGAGTTTTAACGGCCCCTGAAATGGTTTAACGACTGTCGGACGACAAACAAACCTACAGTATGAGAAGTGAGTGTAATATGTGAGAATACCTGTTCCACTTGTAGCTGAAAAACCACATAAGTTTTGAAGTTTAATGAAAAATATGTTTTCATAAGAAAAGTGTTTGAGAAATTACAAATCATAAAATTTACATACATGGCTGTGTTTTGAGTCTCTTTGTGTATACATATGGGTTATAATGTATACTTAAGTACTATTATTTTTTAGTTAGGTGTCCCATTTTTATATCACATGTGCCTCTGTACAAACAGATCCTTACTCTAGAACGCATTCGCAGTTTTTTTGTTCCTTGAAGATTTACGACCAGTTCTTGAACTGCAGTTTTACATAACACTTTGCATACTTTTAGCCCAGATATTGTGTACAAAATAAAGCAATAAAATAAGGTTTCTAGTGGCCCGACTTGGCTGTGGCATGGAGCCAGTGCTAATATTTTTATAAAGATCTACAGACCATGAAAAATGGGTTTTCCAGAATATTCTCTTTTGTTTTGTGAAAATGTCTGGCAGAAAATGCATGCAAGGAATTGAGCGCAAGATTAAATGGTGTTTGTGAGAGCTTTATTCTGGAAGCTAGTTGTTCCATGTACTTCGTCACAAAATCTCAAAAGCCACTAACTGATACATGAAACAGTCATGTCTTGTACCTGCCTGGTAGGATCCATGACACCTGAAGGAATTTCTGAGACAGACTAATCAGTAGATAATAACCTATATAAGATAGAATATCAGAAAAGAAGATAAATCCACATCAATTATTAGCAACTAGCTGGTGCGCGCGACTTCGTCCGCGTGGAATAGTTATTACCATAAAAACGGTTCTAGTGAGTTAACCTTAAAAGATAGACATATACTGTTGCGAACATTTTGTTAGATCATTTTAAGAGGAATAATTCTTTCATACACATTTTTTTAATATCTTGAACCGTTTTAGCTGCGCACGCCACGGATCCCTCAAAGATGAATAATTTTCCTCGTTTTTTTTCACATTTTCTATTGTTTCTTCGCTCCTGTTAGTTGCAGCGTGATGTTATATAGCCTAAAGCCTTCCTCGATAAATGGTCTATTCAACACAAAAAGGATTGTTCAATTCGCACCAGTAGTTCCTGAGATTAGCGCGTTCAAACAAACAAACAAACTCTTCAGCTTTATAATATTAGTATAGATTTCCTGGTGGGTCTAATTGATTCCTGCTGCAAATACATTAATTAAGTTACAATCTACCTGAAAAAATAAGATATTTAAGAAAATTAAGAGATACTTGGGATCTCGGTGTAATTTATTAAGTAAAAATACCGCAATTAAAGACGAAAGATATAAAACGAAGAAATAATAGATCTATTCAATCTATTATTTCTTTATCGGCTGCCAAAGCTTTTTACAAACAAATTCCTTTATTGTGAGACTCAATTAAACCTATATGATTGCCTTCTCTCAGTCAATACAATCGAACTAATTACGCTTTTTCATTTAACCAGGTTTCTCAAAGGAAAGCCGGTGGAGGTAAGAAATTGATCTGTATTCAGCGGGTGTGAGCTATAAAAATATTCAGATACTACGAGGCGCATAAACCCGATGTTTAGCAAACTTGCCTGGGCTGTTTTTTTTGTGTCTTGAAAACTATGCGTATGTATTTACTTAAAATTAAGTAAGTACATACTTATATATATACAGCAGTAGATGTTAGTCAAGACATATTAAACATTTATTTTTGAAAAAAGTTTGCACGATAATAAATATTTGTGCTTCAAATGTTGTATTTATATTAGTAGGTATTTTTTTTACATTAAATTGCTATCGATCGGTACTATATCGATAATTTAGATTACATTTTATTTTTATTTTTTTGGCTTTTTTTTGGCTCAACGTATCAGCATCGCCATCCAGCGTGGTAATACGGCCAGTATGCTGGGCGAGCTGCCCTCTGGTAGTGGGCTGGAGCACTTAGATTATCTTTAAGCTTTTCTAAAAAAAAACTAAGTGCCCCCTTTTTATGTAGTAGTTAGAAGTAGTATGTTT
Source organism: Macaria liturata (assembly GCA_964023185.1). Lineage (NCBI taxonomy): Eukaryota > Metazoa > Arthropoda > Insecta > Lepidoptera > Geometridae > Macaria > Macaria liturata. The sequence continues at coordinate 8,383,658 of OZ026812.1, read as the reverse complement.
AGTTTTTCTTCCCTTGTTTTTACATTTTATATTTTTTTACTGTAATTTCTTGTACACTTTTTACGTAAATGCTTGTTTTTTGCCTTAGTTTCGCCTACTCTAGTTAGGGCTGGAGTGAGTTTGTGTGCCAGAAAACTTGCAATTATACAAATATCTTCTTTTAGACTTTATTTTGCAAACAGTAGGTTAATGGGCGTGTGGGAGTGACGGATGATCCAACTTGTAACTTAATGGTGGGTAAGTTATTGCTAAGAATGTTTTCTTTGGATAGCATTTTAATTTGTGCTTGAGCCCCAAGTAGATAGTAATAGAATTTTGGCAAGTAGGCTAACATTAAATCAGTAAGTAGACAAAAATCTACACACATGACTAGTATTTATGTATGTTTCATAATTATAATTATAGTTGGAGAGGAGGCCTATACTCAGCAGTGGGTGAACACGGGCTGATATGATGATGAATTATATCATTGTAACTAAAATGCCACGGAAATGCAACGGTCATTTACAATTGGGCATTACGATTCCCGTTCGTCCCACTAGTAGGTGTGTGTGGTGGACGGACAGTGGGAGGATTGATAATATCTAAGTATACTAATCTCAGGAACTACTAGTGCGAATTCAAAAATTCTTTTTGTGTTGAATAGACCATTTATCGAGGAAGGTTTTAGGCTATATAACCCCACGCTGCAACTAATAGGAGCGAAGAAACAATGGAAAGTATGGAAAAAACCGGGAAAATTATTCATCTTTGAGGGCTTCCGTTGCGTGCGCTGCGAAAACGGTTGAAGTTGTGGGTAACAGCTATGATTCCTAAAGCTGAAGAGGTTGTTTGCAAAAATAAATATGATGCCCAAAATAACTATTCCACGCGGACGAAGTCGCTGGCACAGCTAGTCCCTAATATTTATAAAACAACGAATCCTAAAAATGTTTGCTTTTCCAGCCACCTGCATTCACTAACTAATTCCTAAAGGTCAAACATTAGTAGTCTAGTTTTATCAGAAACATGGATTGCATAATTTACGGTCGCTTTCGTCGGTTTGTGAGAGTGATGAGTGGAGAAATCGGGTAACAGGAAGGCGATCAGATTTCTGGGAAGATATTTTTTTGCGAATTAATCACCTAGTTTGTGCCTCAAAGTTTATTGGAGTTCTTCGGAAAAATAAATTTGATAGTTTTCTTATAATATATTTATTGTTTTTTTACTTGTGTTAACTATTTTCGATGTAATTACGCACCACAGTTCTGAATTCTTAGCGTACTCGTGTAAGTACGTGTATTTTATTTATCTTATATTTTTATACAAGTTACAAAATAATATAATAATAATAATAATAATAAATTGTTTATTGGGCATAAAATACAGTGTTGTACAGCTTTGAGTAATAAAAACTTACATCAATTACATGGGTGTCATACGTTGGTAAGGTTTACTGAGTCTTGTACAAGGTACCTCAAGGGTCCTGAATTGCAAGACTGCAGTACCTCCCGCCGCAGCAGGCTTCTTTGCCTATATTTACACTGATTTTAGGTTTTAAAACATAATTATACTGTCCTAACCATAAATAAAAAGATTACAAAAATATGTATTGCTATTTGCTAATTATTGTAAACAAACTTTTGGTCAGTGATACCAGCATTGAGGTAACAAATCCGTAGAATGTACATGGATTATCTGATTTACTGACCGCCAGTGTAAATTTTATAAACTAAGCAAATTTTCAGCCTAGCTAGATACTAGCATATTTAATGCGGCTGAGAACACGGTACTATGTGGTGTGTGTGTGTGTTAAAAGTTGTGATCTGATTGTGGGTGAGTAGGTATTGTGTGTAGTTCATATGTTTGCCTTGATGAGTGTTTGATGATTGTGTGATTTTTAATATTGTGTGAGTGTGTGTGTGTGTGTGCATTTAGTTTCATTAAGCGATTCCTTTGTTCCTGTAGTTGAGCTATGTAAGCTGGGCGTATGTAATAAATTGGTATATACATAAGTAGATGGAGTATATTTAGGTACGCAAACTTATATTCAACTTTGTTGGGAAACAACATAATACAGTATATATAAGACATTGTCAAAAAAGGAAAAAAAAAAAAAAAAAATAAATAAAAAATCTTACTATTCATTAATTTGATCTAGGTATCACTTGTTAGTGGGTAATTTCATTTTATTATCTTCAGTAGCTCTTCCGTTTTGTTGTAGTTCAGAGTTAGAAGGTATTCTACGGTTTTTCTTGTGGATTCGTGAGTTGACAGGGCTGCCAAATTGCCTATGCCTTTGCACAATTTATTGTATAGGTCTGGGCCTAATTTGCTAGCACATAGTCTACCAAAGTTTGTTCTTGTCGATTCAATCGCCATGACTTTGTCCTTTCTTCTCTTTTTCTGCACTATTTCCCGGCTTTCGTTGTCTATCAGGAGATGCTGCCTAGTGATGACGGCTTTTATAAACAGTTGTCGTACTGTCAGTAAGGCACATTCTTGATACAGTGAAGTCGTGGAGAATCTTTTTCGTTTAAAAGTCATCACTTTTAGTAAAGCGCGTTGTGATATTTCCACTTTTTCCAAATGTGTTTTGGCAGCAGCTCCCCAAGCAGTAATACAGTACGTGAGTATGGACTGTGCGAGGGCATAATATATCTTTTTGAGTGCAGTGTATTCCATAATATGTCGTAGTTGTTTGAAAACACTGATTAGTTTTTTGACGCGTGCTGATAGCTTTTTTATTTGAGCTGTCCATTTAAGATTACTGTCTAGTGTAATACCCAAGTATCTGATATCATGTGTCTGTATGAGTTTTTCACAATTACACTGAATGTAAAAATTAAAAATTTAGATCTAACCTTAATTGTTCATTTAACATGAAGAGGAGTTCAATAATTTTGAATTTCGTTCCTCAAATTCATTTTAATTTTGTATTTAAATTTACATGGTTATCCTTGTAGCTTTTGCACGAATATAATTATTGCCGTCGCGATCGGAATTCTTCTAGGTCTGCGGTGTGTTTCACAATGAGTCGGATACGGATCCGATTCGATTGAAACGGAAATCAATCGGCATGGAAAGGATTTTTCCAAATCACAATGCTTTCATACGATTCTTTTGACTAATTTATTCAACATAAAAATCGGGAATATTCCCTGATCCAAAAGCTAGCGGATTCGTTTCCGTCGATGATAAGTTTAATTTTGTTTTTCATGATATTAAACCCAATTTACACTTAATAATATATTCATCAATTTTTATATACATATAATTAAACATATGAAATCTACAGTAAAAATGGCAAAATTAGTCTTAAAATATAATTTAAAAAAAATTATGCCATTGTATTTAATTTCTACCATTTCTACTACGAGGGATAGGATCGTATCCGACTCATTGTGAAACACCCTGCTGTTCACAGTTTCTAGTCAATAATACTGATAGTCACTTTGTTGTCTATTTTACACTGCATATTATTCATCAACTTCTGTACTTTTCAAAATTAACATCACCACAACTTCTAATATCCAAGTGCCTTTGTCCTATCAGCCATCCGTAGCTAAGTACGTACTTTACGACTGAGTAGTACTGAGTATAGTTAGAGCACTTGTCCATCCAAATAGGAAGCCTCGTCACATAGTCTGCCGATGATAAAACCCCGACATAGCGTCGCCAAAGGCTTTGTCATTAAGAAAATCCACATCAAATGAATGAATCGGGGGGCGCCCACACGCTCCTTACAATGAGACAAAAGCTCTTAAAACGGTCGTCGTATAAAATAAACTATAAATGGCATCGTATTGTACTGGCTTTATATGGCGTCGTGTGTGCTCGGAATTAATTACGTGGTTAGCTTGACAGAGTCCACACGTGGTGTTCTCTGTTGTATTGTACAGGGAACTGTAACTTGATACAGGAAATTGATATATTAATATAGTGTTATAGGACTAGATGTTCGTAGTTTTATCAATATGTTTAGAACTTAACAGTAGCGAAGTATGTAAACCTTTTCTCTATATTTAAGGATATCTTTCGATTTTAATTGTTTTGCATACCCACATCATCATCCAATCATCATCCAATCTACATGGTTTTTAAATATGGTTTAGTATATTTTACGCTGAAAACTGAAATAATAACCTAATATATCCAGTATGATTTTTAAATCATTTTACAGATGAGTTATCAGAATTATTTGCTCATAACATGTCAATAGCTTCAGTACATCCAGCGACAATATTAGAGCATGGAACATTACTAAGAAGACATCGAATATTCTGCCGCAGTAGGATTTAATACGTCCTAAGTAGCGTTTGAACGCTGACATTGTTTTTAATTGATGCAATTAGGGTATTTGCAATGTGTCGCGAAGTCACACGTCTCAACGCAAACTGCGTGATCACGCCGTCGACGTGAGCTGAATAATTAAATGATTCCTAAAGAAATTGACATAAAAAACCATTTTTATCGACGCAATAAAGGCTTCCCATGAAACTTGCGAGTCGACGACCCGCGAGTGATAAACGACACCCAATTGATCATAGATATGAGACAGTAGAGATGGATGGCCAGATTTTTGGGTTTCCCCATAGGATAGGATTGATATTAGGTATTTTAATATTAACTTACCTACTACCTGTCTTTAAATTATTACTCGCTATAGTATATGAACTAGTATATCTACTGGAAAATGTAGATTTTGACAGTTTTTACAATATTAATGTGTGTATATGTATATCTGATTGCAAAGTTAGAGATTTTTGTTACTCGCAAGGGTTTATTACATACAATTAATATATTTTTTAATATTTTTTTTTTTATTTTTTTTATTTTTTTAATATTTTGGTTTTTATTTAATAAAAACTTATAAAACAAATTTTACTAATTTAAAATAAAAACTTAAGTAATTAATACCTAACTTATAAACTAAAACTTTTAATAAACTTAAAACACCTATAAAAAAAGTATATCCGTAGGCAACGTTCCCAGCATGCTGGCGGCATTGCCACGTTGGATGGCAATGCTTATCCTTTGCGCCAAGAATAAAATTATATTCAACTACATGTATCGACAATATAATAGTAGTTTATGCAACTGTCATATAATGAATTGTATTAAAACACGAGTGTGAGTTTATGAAACGAGCGCAGCGAGTTTCTTAATAGTAACGAGTGTTTTAATACCCGTGTTATATGCAGTTGCATACACTACTTTATCTTCACTAATGCAATTAATCAAACAACAAGAGTAAAAGCTTGAATTTGTCGGAGAGGTCTTTGAGATACGCAAGAATGACATTTACAGAAAATGATGTAGTTTTCTTTTCGATCTTCCATGCCAAAAAGTTATTATATTCTTTTAATATAATTTTCTAGATTTTTCTGGCAAAAGATTGTGAGTTACTTTTGTTGCCAATTCTAGAATATCCGGAGGCGTACAAATATCATCGTCGCTATCCATTTTTAACTTTTAATTTATTAAATTAAATTCACGCGTACGTGTAGTGTCACAGTGATTTTGCCGCCATTAAAATCTAACCAATGAGAGCGCAGCTGCGCGCATCAATAAAACGCGACCAACCTGATTGGCCCTGCAATCAGGTTGGTCGCGTTTTATTGATGTTATAATGAGATATTACGATATAGATGTGGATATTATATCATCATGTGAAATTGCTTAAATTTAGTGTTTTGTTGTCTGCGCTATAACAGTAGTAATTATAAGTCAAGTATTGGAAACATAAGTAGAATGTTACAACATTAGTGTAGATAAAACGTATTTTAAAACTAAGATAAGTAAATAAGTGAAACGTTAGCCTCTAGAGTTGTAGTTAAACCGTATACATTACCTTATAATACATATAATGTATTAACATAAAACTTATAATTTGTTTTACCTATAATAAACATGTAAATATAATAACACTTAGGTACAGCGTAAGACCGGATGAGATAATAGTAAAGTACTTAGACCTATTTAACATTATTTCCGTAAACATTATTAACTTAGTTATTTTCCATTTAAATGGCGCTTTTAAGTTTAACAATTACCTCTAATGATTTAACTGATCGCAATTTATGATCGTTTGAGATAAATATGGACAGCAATAATGACTGATGAATCTTGTGATGAAACTAAATAAATTCGCTGGAAAAAAAATTGTCTTAAAGAGAAACACGTAGATGTTTGCCTTAGAATAAAGGTAACGTAATACAAATGTGATTTTGTAAAACATATTTATTATGGATAATACATGTAAACAACTAAGATTTTAGGTTATTTTTTCTTCTTTTTTTTGAAGTTCCTCCAACAAAACCGTTTTCCTTTAAAACCCGTAAATCTATTAACATATTAATAACAATAGGTAATAATTTATTAACCGACTTCCAAAAAAAGGAGGTTATCAAGTCATCTGAAAGTTTTTTTTTAAGTAGGTAATTCATTTTATTGTTTACAGGTCCCAGCACCTAATAATAAATAATAATAATAAATAAAAGTCATTTGAAAATGAAAATGCATATGCATGCGTAGGTATGTGCGGTCACTTTTTGTTTCGGTCCATGTGAACAGATATCCAGCGCCTAAACACTGGATTCCGGACATCGTCAGAGACAGCCACAAGTGTACTGTTGCCGGAATACCTCTGATCTAATACCTCAGATGAAGAACCCCCGTAAAAATTATACAACCTTTTTATTAGGTTGACAAGTTTTCCTCAGTAAATATACGCTCTTTCGGAAGTTTCACGAAAGCCCCAATGTGTGCTATCGCTCATATGGCCACAGAAAGGAAACCGCTATCTCCGCTATCTGTATACCTACGTACATCGACACTAAACAACCATAGACACCACATTATTGTAGTGAAATCAACACACATGATTGAGGAGAGAAGAGGACTGTATCAATATGGAAAATATGAATAATGTTTCAGGACTAAATTTTTTTTAGAATTACCAAATTTAATAAAACTTTTGTGATTTATCGTTATTTTTGTTATCTGTAAACGTTTAACCACAGGTTTAGAAATTGAAATAGAAATATGATAACTCAAAATAAATAAATGACTAGGGATGAAAACACTATGTGTACGGCGAAATTGCATAAGATTTGGGTGATGTTAAAAAAACCGGAAACTTTTCTTTAGAACGTGAAACGCCATGCACCAATTAAAAACTTTTATGTTGCCAAATAGTTAAATATAAACTGGTGTAATATGATTGATTAGCAATAATTGACGTTTCGTTTTCGAGTGAGAACTTTCCGAATTTGTAAAACATCCTACCGATGAGATAGGTGTATCTGCATTATATTGCCTTTGCCTGTGTAGTTACTATAACCTATGCTGTTGATCACGATTGTGAACTTCCATGGTTTTGAACCTGACTGTAGTACTAACCACTGAATAAAATCTAGATATATGCTTGTGGTTTAGATCCAGGGGCCTTTGTCGGCGCTTCCTTTCATCCTAAATTGGGCTTTGTGATTTAGAAACCAGGCAATTTAGAGTTATACATATACCTATATAATAATGCAGCTGAGATGTAGGTATACTTACTTAAGGCGAATTGTTCCGACACAATCTGTTGTGGAAGGAGCTGTGATCTAAATTTCTCTAAGAAATTACACCCAGAGCGAAGTAATTCACAGAGAATGAACGTGATACAGACACAAAAAAGGTATATCTAATAATATCAACACACACAACCAGGCATAGTATAGATGATAAAGGGCTCAAATCAATTCCACTGTCGAATTTACGAGATCAAATTAGCAAATTTTCCAGCGATTCCATGCTGTAATATGTTAACATCTCAGACAAAACTACACGAAAACACTACCAGCCTAGATACACCTAGATTCAAATCTAGCCATCTAGCAGTTTTGCACGTCTTGAAGTCAATAGGTGGGGTAACCTCGGCAATATGTGGCCGCCTGCCAGTTATCACAACATTCGTATGTGAAACACACACAGACCGCTTCAAGCACGATTAGGCATTACTATACTTTGCTATAAATAAGTATAGTGACTTGACTTATTTTAACCGACTTCAAAAAAAGGAGGTTATCAAGTTTTAATTTTTATTTTTGAGGCATTGTCGCTGAGCGACTTTATTTGTACATACGGCTGTTGGTGTTTATCGTGTTTTTCTAAGCCCCAACCACAATCATTTTCATAAACTTATTTGAAAATGGGTATTTTATTAATGGGTTTTTTTACATTAAATTGGCTTACGTTTGACTATAGCCTGCCTGATGTTAAGCACCACTATAGTCTAAGATGTAGCACGCTTGCCTAGAAGAAACCTATTTACTCTAGATTTGAACACCCCTGTGCTGTAATTTTCTGGGAACAGGGCTCCAGTATTACGATCGAGCGCGGATTTAGCATCTAACAACAATAAAACATTCGTATTTTACAAACTATCGAAATAATTTAAGGAATTCTTATAGAGCTCACCTGCAATATCGCCATGTAGAATAGAAGACAGTACCACATATATGCTACCGGATCATCATATTTTTTGGTGTGGAAATAAGAGTACCGAGAACTATACAAGCTAACTAATCTCATAAACGACTCTATTCAGGTTACTAATGGAAAAGATAATGTAATAGTACAACAGGAATAGAACACAAGATTCCACTAGTAAGAGGATATTACTGAATAAACCTACTATTATTATTATTATTTTTTATTTTGTCTCTTGTATTAAGCTATTATTATGTAAGTACTGTAATATTTGTTTATGTTTATTCATATATAGGTATAAGTAGTATAAACCTGATCTTTTTTTATTATTTTATTTAATATCTTAAACACCTCGTCCTACTCACTTAATTTGAAGATTATCCCTGCCAGATTGGTTGCCTGGAAGAGATCGCTCTTAGGGATAAGGCCGCCAATTAAGACTAATTTTAATTTCTATGTTTTTTTTTGTATTGTTTTTTATATGTGGTGTTTTAATAAAGTATTTATCTAGCTATTTATCTATCTACTATTAATCCAAGTACATTGAAATGCAGTTGAAAGAGGCAAAGACTCAGTAGATTGGAATGAAGATGATCCACTGCGATAAGCCATACGTTGGTATTGCATGAATGGCATCTTTTATAGCGGCTGCACGCGAAATTGCATTACTCACGGTGACGGGCGTTGTCAAATATTGTGAAGTGTAGTGTCGAAGTCAAATACTATTCAAACTTTGAAGGTGTACTTGCGATTTGTGCGATAGGGGTTTTTATGTGTATCGAGGTTTTTGAGTGGTATTTTTATTCTAAGCATTCTTCTTCTTCTTTCTTTTTCTTATCGTAAAATAGTGGCCAACTCTGGTGTCGTGAGTTTAACAAGCCGCCTTAAGGGCCTCTGACATGGCTTAACGACTGCCGTACTAGACAAACAGCCGGGACCTACAATTTAACGTGTCATCCGACCCACGGAAGCGCACAAAATGGAATGCTACTATTCGGTTACCCATTCTTAGCATTGAAAATAAATCTATCAAATTTATTAATTTTATTTAAATCTGCGCAGGACCGGGATGAGTGGCGTACTAGAAGAAAGGCTTATGCTCAGCAGTGGGTGATAACGGGCTGTTGATGATGATGATGATTGAAAATAGTCAAGCAATGATATTTTCCGTTTGGTTTGTGAATATTTTATTAGATCATTGAACGGTTACCTAATATATTTTTTTAAATCACGAAATAGGCTTACCTTCGTTTGACTTCAGCCTGGTTGATGTTAAGCACCACTGTAGTCTAAGAGATGTAGCACGCTTCCCTAGAAGAAACCTATTTAGTCTAGATATTAATTTTTGTTCTATTACAATCTAAAATTAATTTGGTGATATTGAATTATCGTATTGAACTTGTAGTTGTCATACTCAGTTATTGTATGACAACTACGTTACAACTACTTTTTATGTATCACATGTTAGTATAACGTAGCTATAAAAAAAAAAGATTTGACTGTAATTATTTTCGAAAACTTTTTTTTTTCTTTTTTTTTTTTTACAAGCATTATTATTATATTATGACTTATTAGTTATATAATTATGGTTTCCTGTTATTAGTAACGACACTGAAAAACCCTGCCTATAAAGGTGACCTAGAGAATGAATAATACAATTCTGAAAGAATTAGTCGTATGTGTTTTTATATTAATTAGTTTTATTTGTCCTTATTTGAGCATGTAGGTACAAGTAATGTTCAGTAAATGATTAATATTCTGTTCAATCACCCGTGTGGCCTGTTATAGAAATATATTTAAAAACAGGTGTTATTATTTCTTAGTTATATTTATCTTCTTTTCGATAGAGGCAGGACGTGACCTTTATCCATCTGTATACTTGTTATATATAGTATACTAACATATTATTTGATCTTAAAGTACTACAAAATTATATCAAACTACATCGATAATTACGCATTATGGTGAAAATTGTAAGTAGCTTTTATATTATTATTATATTATTATTTCTCTTCACAGATTCTCGGGACTTACGCCCGGTATTTTTAAGGCATCAGTGGGGCCGTAGCCAACACTGAGAGGCCTTTTACAATATTATACTTAAAATTAAGTAAAAATTACAGATAGAGGATGTTAGGTATTATATTATTATTATATTATATAAAGTTCAATTACCACTGATTGACTGACTGACAGAATTGTTCTCCCAGAAGGAGTCATTTTCCCCCCAAGTGTTATATATTTTTGTAAAGTGGGGCGTTCAGTCACCTCAGGAAAATCCGATATCAGCTGAAAGTGGAAAAAACCCTGGAGTACCCCAATGGATCTCGGAAACTATGATACTTAGAGGGGGAGTGCTAGAACTAACTTTTGTTAGAACTGCTTGTACATTTAATAAAGCTGAAGAGGGTCAACAGTCTGAACATGTTTGGGTGTACTTTAAACCCATAACAGAACACGTTTCAGGTTTTAGAATTTTTGTCTGTCTTAAAAGTGTCATAGGCAACTTTTTGTCTCAAAATAATGCGAGCGAAGCCGCCGGCGTCCACTAGTTAAATAATAAGAGGTTACATTATGTTAAGATTCAGGTAAAATAAATTTGTAAATAATGTGTTGCTTTTACTGTATTTTTGGCTACATGAAAATGTTATTGAAAATAGGCTTTCTGCGTTTGTTCGTTCGTTTATTCGTTGGACTATTAACCAGACATATTTTAAATATGTGTATAAGAAAAAAGCAAGGTGCTTATTTACAAAGTTATATAGAAATCTTAATAGTTTTTTTCTTACACCACACTTTGAACGAAACTTTAGTCCAGTTACTGTTTTGGGCCTTACATAATCTATTTAATAACTTAAAATTTATTAAACAAATACCGACTTCATGTCTAATGGACCAAAAAAGTTACTAAAAAAAATATTAAAATTTTTGAGACATCAACATTTAGAGTTCATGATTGTAAGTTTCAATAACTTGATAGATTCTTTACTCACAAGAATCTATCAAGTTATTGAAACTTACAATCCTATAAGAAGTCATATTAAAATCCGTAATATTTGTAGTCGGTGCCTCAAAAAAAACTTTCAGAAGACTTGATAACCTCCTTTTTTCGAAGTCTGTTAAAAATACATCCCAATCGCTCCAACTCTCTATCATATGATGCAGAAATGAACATCATCACGGTCTTAGCCACTTTTGGTTTTATGAAATGAGTGTAATAAATGAAATACATTTTTTTTACATGATATAGGCTTACGCTTGACTACAACTAGCCTGATGTTAAGCAACGTTATAATCTACGATCTAGCGCGCTTGCCTAGAAGAAACCGGTTTACTCTTGACTTGAAGACCGACAAATTATAGTTCAAGGGGAATAGAGATTCGGGCAAGGACAATATACCTATATATTATATGCAGTAGCAGTAATAACATACAAAATTAACGTTCAAATCACTTTTCAGATGAAAATGCAGCGGGGTATCTGCGTCGCTGTTTTGACATTCTGCAGTCTCGAGGTGATGGCACAAGTGACAACACCTTTACCAAAACCAACAGAATTAATTGAAAATCCTCAAAAGGAGAATAATACTCTCGCGGGCAGTTCTATCCCACCAACTTCTATACACACTCCGCCAAGCGAAGTCTTTACGACACCCAGGGGTTTTTTCGAACCAACCACTAAATACAATAACTTTGCAACAGATTCCGACATTCTTTGGTTTCTTCTGGAAACTGTGGTGAGTCCGCTCGATGCTGAGGAAGAGAATAATCAAGGCTGTCAAGGGTTGTCGTGTGGTGGTCCCTGTCCTGAAGATACGGAGGAAGTCATTGTTGAAGGTGTAAAATACTGTTTGCCTAAATAAAAATCTGACTTTATATACTTTTAGTCTAGGTAAATCATACTTAATTGGTATAGTTTGTCTTTTGTTTGTAAGCTACATATATGTAAGATTAAAGATTAGTTTTGTGTTAGTTAATTTAGTTGGTATTTGGTTGGTTGTAATATTTTTGAATAAAATAAATGTATTTGTAAAATGCAAAGTAGCGAAAATCTATAACAATTTAATAATTCACCTTCTAACTAGTAGGTACTTAAGTAGGCTTATTATGTCGTTCAAAATATAGAAAAAAAAAAATTGTTGAATTTAAATTGCGCCAAACTTTTATGAGTACATAAGTATCTGTATACATATTTTAAAATAGTGTTTACTTAATTTACCATTTGTAAGGAATAAATTCAATCAATATCAAATATTCTTGAAAATTTCCAAAAATCATAGAAAGCACAGCTGTTTTCGGTTTAGCTATATGTCATTGTTCCACTGTTTCGTGCATGTTACGTTGTCTAATCTACTGAGCTCCTTTGTTTTGCTTGTCATAATATATGTATTTTAATAGTAGTTTATGCAACTGTCATATAATGAAGGGTATTAAAACACGAGTGTGAGTTTATGAAACGAGCGCAGCGAGTTTCATAATAGTAACGAGTGTTTTAATACCCGTGTTGTATGCAGTTGCATACACTACTATATCTTCACTAATTCGCTATCCATTTTTAACTTTTAATTTATTAAATTAAATTCACGCGTACGTGTATTGTCACAGCGATTTTGCCGCCATTAAAATCTAACCAATGAGACCGCAGCTGCGCGCATCAATAAAACGCGACCAACCTGATTGGCCCTGCAATCAGGTTGGTCGCGTTTTATTGATGTTATAATGAGATATTACGATATCAATGTGGATATTATACCATCATGTGAAATTGCTTAAATTGAGTGTTTTGTCGTCTGCGCTATAACAGTAGTAATTATAAGTCAAGTATTGGAAACATAAGTAGAATGTTACAACATTAGTGTAGATAAACCATATTATAGGTATGGATAATGTATTTTACGTTTCAGATAATACTACTAGGTCAGACTTAAATCGCAGTAGGCATAATGTAACAATCTATCGATTGATTGACGAGATACCACAATTACAACTTATTTAGTCTGACTAGCAATTTGTTCCCGTCTTGCGCTTTAATTAAAATGACATTATAAAACGGTTTCCTTTTCCTCTAACTACACGAGTAATGCACGAGGTAGTTTTGTATTTATTATTAGCACATAGGTGATAAGAACTTATGTACTCGTAGAAGTACGGAAAATTGTTTTTTACGTAGGAATTAGTTTGGTACTATCAACGACTTTGATATTTTTATAAGATCGTTTGACACTACAATAATTGGGTGCGACATTTTTAGTTATTTTTAACTAATTTTTTGGTTCTGATTGTATTTTTGGTAGAAATCTACATATGTACATAGATAAAATAAGGAATAAAAAATATATATTTTTATAGTCGATCTTCACTGCGAACTTGTATATCTGAAAATTGTTGCAAATATTCTATCTATTCGTAAATACATATTATGTAGCTATAAATAAATATACAAATACATATTTATCAAGCAACGCAAAGCGACACCTCTGGTACCCATAGACGGCTGCCGTTTATCATCTTTTGCCTACCATCTTATAAAATAAACAGAAATTGCGACAAACGTACTGAATGATTGACAGACAGACGGACAGCTGCAACTTTTTATTATGTATGTATGTATATTGTACGCATAAAATGCAGCGTAAAGTGCGACTTAGGTTGTTATAGTGACGCATTAGCATAATCATTCCTTGCAAGAAGCCGCCGCGCCTGGCGCCGGCCTGTGATCGCCTTAGATATTACTCTAGAGCAAACTATACTGGCTTATACGAGTACATATTGACATTAAATAGTTGATATAAAATTAATGATTAAAAAAAAAACGGAAATTTGATTTGTTTGCTTTGCCACCCAAATCACACAAACCTCTGGTTTCAGGGTATTTCAGGTCAGGTTTGTGTGATTCATAAAAAACTCACACACGTGACAGAAAATGGACAGATTTTGTATTGCAGACCACCAGTATGGACTGAAATTTTCGATAGACAACCTGAAAAGCCGGAAGTGCCGGAAATCGTGTTGATATGCGTCGTCTACGTTTATTTCCTTAGTCTTTGTTTTAAAAAACACTGAACAGTGACTTTGTATCTTACTCTTTTGTTGTAAACTTGTAAAATTATTTAATACTAAGTTTTATATGCAAAATTGAGTGGTTTATTCTGATATTATTCTATTATCATTAATGTATGTACTTTGCATTCTTGTTGTACTAAATCTGATTAAAAATACATAAATTAAATAACTTATTTTAGTGTTTTTTTCTTGTAACTCTGTATATGTCTAGGTACTCCACAAATTATATCTACTTGCTTCAAACTACGAGAATAAACAACTATTTGCCAGATAATTGAGCTCGTTTACTTATTCGAGAAGTAATGAAACATTTTAATAAACAGTAATTAGTTATGTAACGCAACTGTTGTAGCTTGTTAAAACATACATTGGCATATATTATATATAAAACGTTAAAATCGGTACAGATTCTATTGAACAATCCAATAAAAAATCTTAGAAAATGATACTAAACTGATTGCTATGCAAAATCTTTCAAGATCTGCAGTTGGTGCCTTATTTATAAAGGCGAAATATTTGCCTAGATTTCAGCAACTTTTATATACTTTTATTTAAAAAAATATATAATTTTACTTGCATATTGCCTATATCTTTGTGTATTTTACACCCGTTTTCCTAATGTAGTTGTCAAAATTATCAATTAATTTTGATTAATTTTCCCATAGACTGAACCAGTTAAAACATTGTAAACACTAATTTGTAGTTTTATCTGCAATTTGATCACAACAATGGTGATTTGCGGAAGGCAATATAATCAATCCACAACGCTGTAGATTAGTTAGTAATTGCTATGTACCTACCTAGTTTGTAAGTTAGGTTTTATACAGAATGGGATGAAATAACGACAATTCTAGGTTAACTTAAATATTGGTATTCCTCGAATCAGTTTTCATAATGAAATTATATGCTGACGGGCTTAGAAAATATGCCCAAAATGAAAGCTGATATCGCGATCAATACTTTAAAAAAAAGGTTTCAAAATTGAATAAATCAATCTACAGACTTTTCACAACTGAAACTGAACCGCAACTGAAAATAAATATGTGAAACATAACTGTTAGACTGGCCTGTTAGCTTAGTTGGTAATGGCTCTGCCTTCTAGGGGTTGCGGGTTCGATTCCCGCGTGACACAAGTATTTATGAATTTTAAAATCTATATTTACTTGTGTTGGGTCTGTTCGTTTGTATGTATAATAAGTATGTTTTTACAAAGGAAAAGTATACAATGTATTCTATCCGTTATTTAGTACCCACGACAAAAGCGTTTGCTTAGTGTGGGGCTAGAAAGCGCTGTGTGCAATGTCCCGGAATATTTATTTATTTATAAGTGTATGTTTTGCTCAGTGCAACAGCCACACAAATATTTTTGTACTGGTTTATCTATTTTGCTTTCGACTGAATTGAATGAATTGAGCTCAGAGAGATGTTGGTTTGAATATTACTTGTACGGACGGCAAAGCTTTGGAACACTTTACTAGAAGCTGTGTTTCCTGCAAACTATAACCCAGGGGTCTTCAAATCTAGAGTTAATACGAGTAGGTATCTTCTCGGTAAGCGTGTTACACCCTAGGCTGCAGCAATGCTTAACATCATGTAGGCTGTAGTCAAACGTAAACCTATCGCACGTAAAAAAATCTTACTGTTGTTGTTCCTTTTAGCTACGTTACCATTTTACGGGTTTATCTCGATTCACAGCTTACCAAAACCTACCTATTTACTCAGGAATTAAAAATCTCTCAATAAAAAAACAATATTAAAAAAAAGAAACAGGAAAGAAACACGCTGTGTATCGTCAGAGTGATCATTATGGTGCCATTATCACCTTAGTTAGTAAATCACACCGGTCGATAATATCGGATAATGATCCCGGCGTCAAGTGTGACTTGGGCAACCGCAACCTCTGAGTGGCGCCGGCTTGAGTTCTGCGTGAGCGCATGTCTATGTACCTATGGCGAGTATGTATGGAAGTACTATAATGTATGTTCTATATTATGTATTGCTCTTTGTCACCTTCTTGGTAGTCGTTAAGGCATTTATGCGGCCCCTATGGTGGTTTGAAAACTCTGGCACCAGAGTTGGACACTCATACGAACTCACTTATATTATTATCCGCCTTACAGTCCGACACACCCTTGGTTCGATCCCAATCCTGCAGCAATGACTTGTTTTTTACAATTGCTTAGTGATGAAGGAAAACATCGAGACGAAACGAACATGTAAAATATAACAAAAGCCAAGGTAATTTTGTGTCCTGTTTTGTACATGTCTTCCGTGAAACGACTCGAGCGCCCACTTTTCGTTACTTTGCAAGTTAAGTAGAGGTATGAAATTCTAGAAAAATACACACGTATGTTAGTCATTTGATACTTATGCCATTGAGAGAGATTTTATACGAAACAGCATTATTTTATAATGTTATACTTGTCACAGATCCATCAAACATTCTTCAAATAATTATAATCACCTCTATCTGAACATGATCGAATAACGGAAAGGTTGATAACTTATCGTGCGTCTCAATACCTTCTTAGAATGCGTGCATGAGCTTTACTATGATTGTCGTCTAGATTATTATTTGCTAAATAAATCCGTCACTTATGGCGCCCCGTCTGAAGCTATTTACGTCAGAGCTGTTTAAAGACGGTGTACGCTTATATATAGTTAGTTGTATATGTATATTCTGTTAAATAATTTATTAATCATAAAAATATAAAACTCAAAGGTCAAAAGGACTGGCTGACTGACTGACATAGTAATCTATCAACGTACAGCCCAAACCACTGGACGGATCGGGCTGAAATTTTGCATGCTGGTAGTTGGTATGACGTAAGCATCCGCTAAAAAAGGATTTAGGAAATGCCACTTTAAAAGGGGTGAAATAGTGGATGCAAGTTTTATTTCTAGATGCGAGCGAAGCCGCGAGCACCTACTTATCACTTACATAATAATTATGTTTACCTATGGATTTCCCGTTTCAACCCATTGGGTTCGAAACCCTATAAAGTATTTTCTTAAACTACTTAGCGACTGAGGCCTGAATTCCATCCTATTCAATGATTCAGAATCATTTAACCATTACACGGTGATAAAAAATCAGCTGGCAGGTACGATAAACAGTTATTGATATTATATCTTATATTATATCTTATTATCTTATTACTTACACTTTATCGAAAGAAAACTTATCAAGGTTTTTGACTACGTCATTTGATATCACGTCTTTGTTCTTGGCAAGTATTATGATGGTAATATAGAACATGAAGTTTCCGGTTTGATGGAAAACAGAACTCGAGATTGTTATCGAGTTTCCGAAATTCTGAGTCATTTTATTGAGGATTATTGAGCGAAATCCGCGATAGACAGTATCCTGGTGCAATACTCAAAATATCGAGATCCGTTTAGATTAAACCTGAATAGCGTAGATTTTGTAGAAAGGGGATTTTATTTTTTACTAGCTGTCCCGGCAGACTTCGTACTGCGACCTAAACTTTTGTATATTTTTTTTCCTTTTAAACCTTCCCTAGACCTCCACGAACATTTCAAGACTAAGATAAGATAAATCCGTTCAGCCGTTCTCGAGTTTTAATCAGAGTAACGAACAACAATTCATTTTTATTTATAAAGAAGATAAATGAAATATCAGGTTATTTATTTACGGCGTTATTTTTGTTGCAAGCAAGTATTAAATTTTACAATCGTTGATATACATACTGTTTTTAGAATGTGGCATTTTTTATATTAACGTATTTTTTCTACACATAAAGTAGAAAAATGATATTATTAAGCAAATTGTGCTGCAATATTTTATACGATGCAGCTTTTTAAACCTTTTAAAAAGAGAAAACATAATGGTCATTTTAAAACTATCGACATTAGAGTTCGTGAATCTCATACGATAAAAAATAATTAACCATGCATTTCCGGTTCCTGCTTTCATGACAGAAACAATAAAAAAACAATGTGAGTTATTTACTCTACAGTAAACAAATGAGTCGCTTTCTTCGTTATATTTTAGGATTTAATTATATTATGCATAAACACGTACAGATAAGAACCAATAGACCATCTCAGAGATAGGAATGTGCGATTAATCCAATTAGCCATCTTGATAAAGGTTCAAAATAACATTATTTGCTTTGTTGAAGATAAGAATCTTATATGGAAGGGAACGGTTTTTCCGAAACAGATATTTGATAGTACAAGTGTGATGAAATAGGCTGCCTATGTTGTTATATAAAGAAGATATATAAGAAGAAAAACAATGGTGGTTTTAGGGTTACGTACTATATTATGGGGGCAAAAAGGATAAATATTCCTTTGTTAAATAGGTTAAGTGTTGCTTTGAAATTATTCAAAATGTCATTCCCCTCCCTAAAATATTATATAAGAAGTTTGCGAGAGTGTTTATTACTTCTTCACGCTCCAACAGCTACCGATTTGGATTGATTGAAATCGGGCTTGGAGTTATATCTACTGATTTGTGACGAAACCTAGTATATAGGTCGATTAGTCCCTGGATAAACATATAAGTTACATCTTATCCCGGATTTACATGGATGCACTTATACCGCAGGGCACAGCAAGTATTTTATATATATTCTTCTTCTAATCGAATGAGGGTGGCCAACTCTGGTGTCGAGAGTTTATCAAGCCGCCCTAAAGGCCTCTGACATGGCTTAACGACTGCCGTACTAGACAAACAGCCGGGACCTACAATTTAACCTGACATCCGATACACGGAAGCGGCCAAAATGGAATGCCACTTTTCGGTCACCCATCCAAGGACTGACCGCGTCGACCTTAGCCAAATAAATAAATATGATAATACTAAGAAATTTCATCTTCTCGTGAGAGTATTAAACATAGACCGTCTTATTACAAAACGCGTTAGTCCAGGACTTTGAAAATAAAATATCGGTTCTTGTTGTTCAAACTTCATATTCACATTCACAAACAATCAAATGTCAACTTCAAATTGGGATATTGATTTATCATTGGTTACATTTTGACAGTTTGATTATTATAACAGTAGACAGACAATTTTCGAACAACTAAAACTGACTTGGTCTAGACTAATATTTAAACCACGTTTTGTAATAAGCCCCTCAAAGTCTTATTTTAAACACTAAAAGCGTTCATGACAGTATAAGATATTTAAAATCTTATTTTTAACACACGATCGATTGTAATTTCCAAATCTCATTATAACCCTTAGAAGGTTGCTAATTCAAAGTACCAAGTAGTTTGGTTAGTGTGTTGCGTAACCGAGCCGTGGTATATATTGACCCAGTAACGTAGCTTGGGCTTGCGGCTTGCACTGATTGATCGACATGATAAAACAGTTTTTCTAACGACGCAGGTGCGTAATTTAACATTATGGCGTAAATCTAAGTACTAACTGTATTTAATTCCTGGCATATTAAAAAAAATGTATTTATCGTCTCGATTTTAACTTTATTAGTTGGAAAATGTCACTTGTTACCGGTAAACAGTTCGATGACAGGTACAAGGCAAAAACAAATGTAATGAATAGAAGTTTACTAATCAATTGAAACTGTTAAAAAATATTGCTCATTTTGCGATTCAGTTTCCATTATACACACTCGTAGCTTTTAAAATTGGGAATAAAATGTTTTTTTTTAATCTTTATTTATTTATGGACCTTTGTCGAGATTCGACTATGCCGATGTCCGTTACACAATAAAAAATAACAAATATTCGTTATTATCTACACATTATACAGCAAATATAAAAAAAAAAAAAAAAAAAAAATGTTGTGACAAATCTAATTTTTAGCTCCAAAAATACCAACCTAATTATTCCGGAAAAGAACTTAAAGACGCACATAAAGTTTTATTGTACATGGTTAAATTTTCTTAAAAACATTCTATTGTGTCATCAAAATATAGCAATTAGCAACCCTTGACTGAACATTGACGCATACAAACAGGTTATTCTGCGAGTATCTATAAATAATCTATATGCAAGTTATTTAGTACAATAGTCTAAATGGTCTAATCATATTAATCAATAAAATTAATCTTTTAAGGTAATTTCCAAAATATTAAAAGTAAAGTCACAAGCACACGTTCCAAGTACTTACCTAAATATCTTATCTGGGCTATCTAATGCTAATGTTTCTTTTTTCTTTTAATCCATAGAATTGCTTTTACAATGTAAAAATAATAGACACATTAAGAAGCTAGAAGGATTTTCTAGATAACACTTCTAAAACAGCCCGATTACCTAATTTTGAGTTAACAAAAGATTTAATTATAATCTTTAACTGCAGCTTATGTTCGTACTCCTGTTTTTCGCGAAGCGGTTTACTTATAACTAAATGTGTAAATACAATTAAAAAAACGAGTTTCAAAATGGAAGTATACTTAATGAGATGTTAGGACTGCTTTAATATCTATTATAAATCAATATTAATAAATGTTGTTCTACAACTATGGGAAAATTTAAAACAAAAAATTAAAGTTACGGGTAACCATGTGTAGGTTAAATGATAATAAAAAAAATGTCGTACGAAATGATTCGGGGAAATCGGGGAAATTTTATGCTCTGTACGCATGATTCGGGGAAATCGGGGAAATTTTATGCTCTGTACGGAAATTTTATCCTCTGTACGCAACCTTATAGGAACTAGCATTAGACATTATTTGCTAATTTGATAAAGTAACTAAACTATTCGTAACAAATAGAAAAAAAAGTTTTGCATCTTATTATATAAAATACATAATGAAAAATTAACGTGTACCACACTCACCCATCAGGGAATTAGCTTTTGTCAAAAAGCATACCTAGGTTGCCTAGACTCAAAACGAAAGTTACATATTCTAAAAAGTACGTAAGTTCGTATGTAGTGGTAATGTTTATGAACTTTATGCCAGCCCGCAATAAGGCGGAGTTTGCTTGGCTGCAGCGGAGACAGTTGCAGGTTGCAGGCGCGGGAGGCTGTAGGAACAGGTCGGCGCACGCGCGGGGCGCGGGTCAGTGGCGCGCCGGCCGCCGCCGCCGCGCGCTCAGTGCACGCGACTCGCTGCCGACAGCCTGCCGCCTCCACGCGCGCCGCGACACATCACGCGCCCGAGCCTGCGATACCCGCATAGAACGAAACGCGAGTGTGTGATCTCATATTACTACTAATAAGTGCCCCATACAACCACCACCATCTCCAATCTAAGGTAACATTCAAACCTTTTTTTTTCATTAATAAATTACTTATTAAATATAAAAAAATACAACAAAAATCCGCATCGGCGACAGCCTTAAAAAATACTGTATGATGTATTAGAAAGTCACTTGCATAGCAACGAAACGAGTTAAAGCTATACACGTATTCGATATAAGTACGCGAGTGGTACTCAAGCCGATGTAACCTCGTTATGATGGGAGACTTAAATAAACTTCCATTTTTCAAATATACACTTATTTGGATAGATTCAATAAAGTCGCTAAATGTACGAATCGATCGCAAAATTTTCTTATTTCGACGCTTCGTTTGAATAAGTAAACACGGGGAGCTAAATACCTAAGTACCGGTTGTTTGTGCAAGCGATGACGTTTAATCTTGAGCGAAGTTTTTATAAAATATAGAAATACCTGCAAGAAAATAGTGAGAGAAAACCAGTGGATATGTACGTAGTATGAATGTTGCTCCAAGAGCCAAGAACATAAACCAGTTAATGATGTGGTAACTCCAATAGGTACGATATCCATCCCATGCCTACTTGTTAAAGACACGCGCATATTGGTTATGAGAATGCCACTTATCATACTCTTCGAATAAATTTAGAAAGCTATCATCATAAATAAGATAATAATAAACTAATTTAATCACTGATTCCGAATATAACTGTAATTTAATTAGACAAACATTATCTCGATCCGATGTTTTATATTTTGTCATAAAAAGGGAATGCGAGCGGGAAATCTGTAAGCCGTCCCTTTGATTAACGCAGCCGATCTTTGATGGCATATCATAAAAATGTCATTTATTTTGAATATCTTTCAGATAAGAACAACAACTAAGTTACTATACAAAATCACATTTTTAAAATTTATTCCTAATATGTATTTATTATTGAAAAATCCGGAATAACTGGTATTATTTATATGCTTATTGCGCTTCTGTTATTATTAAAATTTAACTTGAATTTTTGCCATAAACTTTTAGCTTAAAATATCTTACGTTTATAAATGTCATAAAATAGTCAGTGCCGTATCGGAAAGAAAACAGACAGCAAAAGTTTAATTTACGGTCTATGTTGTGCTGTACCGCACTAAAACATTTTAAGCTCGTCATTGTTGACAAGAATTAATGAAGAAGCTCATCAAACTTTCAGACATAAAATTAACAAAGCGACGACACAACTAGCTTTCAGGATGTGGTCAAAGTGAATTTAATTTTAGTGGTGCTTTGTTGACGTACATTGCTGTAATAAAATTTAAATCACATTATTTAGATTACACGGATGGCTAATTTTAAATAACATTGTGTGTAATATAATATATCAATCATAGAGTTTATTTAAAAAAGAAACTCAAATTATCAAAAAATATTTATTATCGATAAGACAAATTTTTATCGTTAAATTTTAGAATAAATAAAATTAATTCCACGTCATTTTGTTCTTTTGTCTTTTTTGTAATGATTAAAAAGTTTCACGTGCCTACTCATTACATATTTTAACTTAACCCAGTATACGCTGACTAATACTGCCTATCCATCACACAATAAGGAAGAAAGAAAGAAAGCATTTCCCCTGATAAAAACGTAGCTCCCAAAATTTATACGCCAAACTTGTAACCATAACGAAAACATCTTCCAAAATTTATGTGTTAGAATGGGCAGTGTCATGCAGATGAGTACATCCGATCACAATAAAAGCGTTATTTATTTGCTTGGACTATCCCTATGACGAGGCCGTTATGCTTCATCGTTTCAGGGAAAGATGGCATGACTCAGTGGCATAGACGAAGTAGTCCATAGACTTTTCTACCTACCCTTTGTTTAAACTTTTGAGTCTTCTAAAAATAGTCTGTTAACCCTTATTCACCCATCATTTGTTATATTTTTCCGTTTGTAGTAGTAGTAGTAGCTTGTAAACCTTCTGATTCACCCATAAATTGATGTAATTTTTCAGTTTGCAGTAGTTGGTGTTTTGGGATCAAATACTGCATATTATTAATGCATGATTGTACACTTATGTGGGTTTTTTCACATAATTATGTCAGGCATTTGGCCACGTTTTTTTAATTGGTATGATTAGTACATGGCAGTTCTAAATAAACTTGGTTCTTATACGATGCTGTTAGAATACTCAGGTGAGTGACGACCGATTTTCATTTAGGTTTTCATGTCACTTAGCACTTAAACTATTTTACTGTCGTCCCCATGATATTTGACTTTCTGGTTGGTACTTGCTTGGTTAGCTAATAGCTACCACCCTGAATTAGTAAATTTGTCAGCATGCGATTTCCACCATCTTCCATAGTGTTGTTTGTGCGAGTGTCGTTCTAGTAGGCAATTGCTTTTGTAATTGTTGACTAAAGATAGTGATAACTTTATAAAAAAAAAAACTAAGAAAAAAAAATGAAATTTTAGGTAACACATTTCATAATGACGCTTTTGTTTGGTATTATGTCTTTGCACAGTAGCCATTCAACAGTCGCTTCCCGTACCAACTCATTCATTATTTATTTCTTAGCCAGCCACATTGCCATGTGGACATTTCAAAGAGCTGATGCTGCAAAAAGTCCTGCACTTATAAGCATCCAGGCAAGAAGTATCGGATGTCGCTTCATTCATAAATGTATGATTGAATGTTTTCTATTCGTCAGCTATTTGTTTTTGTTTGAATTGCATCGATAGCTACATTGTTGAGCTTTTGATCGAGCTTAAAGTCACTGTGATGTATTGTTTAACTGAGAAGTTTCAGTTGTTTTGAAGCTTTTATTTCAATTTGGGCGTACGTTTAAGAAAACAGTACGCTCAACGTTATTTATGCTAATATATCTTTTTTTTACCTTAATATTATTGACATGAAATTAAATGAAATGAAATGAAATAATTTATTCAAAATCATGTCACGTTACATTCACATAACTCTAATTTTTTTAAATTTTTTTATGAATGGACTCTGCGGCACCGCCGCAATTTCGCCAATGTCACGTCACAAGGGGGACATAACTCTAATTAATATATTAGAGGGAAAGCACATTTCAAGATTTACTTCGTCAATTTTTTTTATAGTTATTACATTTTATTACCATAGAAAAAATTACAATTTTAGGAAGTGACTTTTTTATTTTAAAGATTAATAATTAATCAATATAAATACGTATTTAAAATAAAATCTTTGTTTTACTATCAGCTGTAAAGAGGCAGCACTGCAATGCATGTTAGCAAGCAATTCGTATACCAATAAGTATTATTAGTTTATTTACCCCAAATAATAGAATCCTTAGATTGTTTAAAATATCTTAAAACTTAGTTTCTGGATCACATTTGTTCAGAGTCTTACTAAGAATTAAGCAGATAAGCGGCTTATTTGAAGGACTTATTTATCTAATAAGGTTTTTATAAGTAATCCCATGTTAATAGTTTCTAAAAGTTCTCACGATTCTAATTAGACGTGTTCGGATTATGGCTAGGAACAGTCAACTGTGATTAATACTGAATGGTTCTTATTTAATGACCCTCTCAGCCTTGTAAAGTTAATATTGGTTTGTAAATCCCGTAATTGTATGGTTGACATTACAAGAATTACACAATAGAGTTAATACGGTTTTTATAGCTTTATGCATTTTTTTCTGTCAATGTATATACTTTTATTTTTTCTAACTATTTTTATGTGATTAATTATTGAATATTTTTTTTCACTATAATCTATAAATAAAAATATGATGTAATAACTAGTACAAGTAATTTTTCATAAAATCTTAAAATATTTTGCAATAGTAAACATGAGTTGACAAGTTTCAACAGCAGGCTTTCCGAAGAATCGATGATTTCACTCGACATATGTACCTACCTACTATCGGCAATCGTTATGAAATACAACAATCAATACAAATTCATATCTGTCATGACGTCATCGTACAATGGAACTACTACGTGACGTATCAGTCTAATCTTTATGTAATCGTTGAAAGAATGTACTGTTTATCAAGACTTGTGCGATCAGGAACCGTTGACGATGATTGTTTTACAATAATCGTTGATTGGTAGATAACTGCATTCCAGTGCAAGTCGATGTAATCACGGATTACGAGGAAAGAACCTATATCTGTAGACTGTCTCGAGTCGCGCTTTCTGTCAAGTGGAAACAGATTGATAAATTGTACCTAATTTTGAGTATTGTAACAGTTGAAACTGTTAATGTTATATAACTGTATATATATATGACTTATATATGGTGCAAAAACAAGACACTAATACGTAGACTGTATTATACAATTCAAGTTATTACTGACTGACTGTGACTACCACAAAATCATGATGGCAAAAGAAATTATTTGAATTTGAAAATCATAATAATTGTATAACTCTTCATTGGAATTAATTAGCTAACTTATAATATAACTTATATTAGGTGGATTATAAAATTTAACCACAAGAATCAATAGCTGTTTCAAATTCAAATTCAAATTTATTCAGTTAGTGAAAACTGGGTACCTACATAAGATCATTTTTTTTTTTTTTATTGTCGTTCCACCATTGTTTTCCTCAACATGAGTCAATGACATTTTCTGGTTGAACATTTGCTAAGGCGTAATGCAATTTTATGATCGGTTTATTAGAAACGTCACATGCAAAATTTGTACTTGTACTTATATGAAAACTGATTGTAAATGTTGTGAATGAATGTGTTAGTAATAAAGTATAATAATAACTAAAATAGTTCCACTAGTTCCTACCCTATGTGGGTTTACTAACATTTCCTAAATATCTATTACATAACATTTGTCAAATTATTTAACTAAATTAACACATCATAAATGTTAATTGATGTTAATTGGTTCTGAGTTAAACTAAAATACTTAATCTAAAATGCCTGTAGTAGAAGGAAAGGTCCCCCAAATGCTGGCGGCATTTCCGCGTTGTATAGCAATGCTCACCTTTTGAGCAAAGTAGCAGCCAGCATTCTGGAGACCTGTCACTTCCACCAAACGCTTGGCCAGGTCCCGATACAAATCCAACGTAGCTGGACCCCACAGCCCCAATGTCTCCACCGCAAACGGCACAAACATATAAACGCGATCGAGTTTTGAATATTTATGCCGTTTGAGGTTCTCGGCTTGGGCGGCCGCGGCGCCAGCCTGAGCACAGGTGGAAGGAAGGTGAGACGGTGCCAATTAACATCAAGTCCAGTAACATTCATAGCAACGAATTTTAATTATTGTTAAGTATGTACATTCATTAATTATTCTTATATTTTATCATGTTTATTGCGCTGTTGAAATAAAATAATGATATTTCAGTATAAAATGTAACTTTACTGTTGTTTTGCAATATAATATATGTGGGTGAATGAGTCAGTGCTATGATAAATAGAAATTGTGACGGAATAGAAATTTCCTGATGTCCTTTGTCTGTCTCTGTCACGTATTAGCTACTTATATGTATGTAATTATATATATAAATATATATAATGTAAGAATATAAGTCATTCAACCCGAACAAAGCGTTTCCAAGAGTCGTTCTTAATACGTACAGCAGCTCTGTGGAACTCACTCCCGGAGTCTGTATTTGCCCAGTCTTACAATCAGAATGCCTTCAAAGCACAAGTGAATAAGTTTCTTCTGGGCAAGCGTGGTCCATCTTCGACTTCACCGTCGCTTCCCATCAGGCGAGGTGCAGTCAAACGCAAGCCCATATAATGTAAAAAAAGAAACACTTGACCATAGAAATAATAAAACCTATTTAATTGATATTCTTGAGTACTTAATGCTATCAATATTCCTTCGCGTAACCCGACGCGGTCAGCCCTTGGATGGGTGGTCGTAGCAAAAATACAACAGTCTTCTATGAGAATGAGAGTGGCCAACTCTGGTGTCGAGAGTTTGTCAAGTCGCCTTAAGGGCCTCTGATTTACATCATACGTTAAAAAGAAGGATAAATCCTGTCAGAGGCCCTTTCGGGGGTTTAAAAACTCTCAACACCCAAATTACACATCACTGACAAAATTTACTTACTCTTAAAAAATATGCTCTCAAATTTGATAACTTTAAATGAACTGTCATTCTTGTAACTACCTACAAACAATTCTTTTTTGTGACGTTTATCAGTAGTCTATTTTGTTTTGATATGGTGCAATATATTAATCAGATAGACAATATTTTATTTATGTCATAGGCATACCTACATAACGGAACTAGTGCTTGAAAACTTTTGTTTTTCAACTACAGATTTTTTATAATCATTTACTTGCCTTACGCAACACAAAGTTAATTGAAACCACAATACGAATTACGAACAGAAGCTGTCACGTATTAATAATATAATTTTCTTTGAAAGAATGAATAAATTACCAAGAAGCGTCTTAAAAATAAATTTAAATTAACTTTGCTCCGTACTCATTCATTTGTATTAATTTCAACTTGAATGAATAGTCGGTGACCCCCTTATCTGGAGTCAAAGTGCCGGCTGCTGTGCTCAATCCTGGGGAACTAACACCAGTTACTCATAAAAAAACATCATGAATGTAATATTACATACATTCTGACTCTGACACAACCGCGAATATACGCTTAAAACTATTTTGATGGCATAACTTGTGGTAACCCCTCGTTGTTTCCAACAGCACACGTCACAAAAAAGATAAATTGGGAAATTTTAGTCCAGCTTTAACTCCAACTACAAGTTTAGTACCTAAACTGTATCTGTTTGACGTACGAAGCTTCCTTCCGCAACGATAGCTGATATTCCGCCGAAAAATTGTGATAATTTGAACGAATGAACTTGCGTAATATATGTGACGAGCCTTTTATATTTCCATTGCTTATCTGTCTCTGATAATAAGTTTCATACTAACCTTATTTCAGTTAAGCTCGCAGACAATTGGATTAGCTAGCAGCTAACAAACACACGCGTCTTGACCGCGTGCGTCTTTTTAACTAGACAAACATTTTGATAAAGAGCGGTCGGCGATTCGCGTTTGTTGCTGAAGTGATAAATGATTTGGTTGCTGTTGCATTTTGGGTCCTATATCAGTTTATTAAGTCTGGTTTTAATTGTGTCGGTGCGTTGAGGTTGTGGTAGTGGCGGCAATCTGGCTACGTGGGCGCTATCGGCGAGGTCGCCGGCTCGCCCTGCTGCTATCGCTGGCCGCGGCTCATTAGCTCTATTAATAATTCATCTCGTATCTCAGCTCTATTGTTCTGAGAGATTATTTTCCACTCGTCGCATTATGCACCTCGTATGAGCTCGATTATGACAGGACACATTGTTGTTGCGCGGCATGCGGTCGATTGGAAGTGGAGGTCGAAACCGCAGGCGCAGTGCGTTGTATCAACGTAGTGACATACATTTTATGTTGGATGTTTGTTTCATACATTCTTTATCGTTTTACATTTATTAAGGTTTTGTTACGTTAAATAGTAGTAACAAGTACCTATCAAATAGTTCTCTTTACAGATATGACGTGGTGGTGAGTCCTCCCACATATGATGTGGGTGCACGAATTTGATGATTTTTAAACATGACGGTTCTCTCGCAGAACCTTCAATTAAAGGAAATTAAGCGAAGTATCGCGTTAACTTTACATTTAATTTAATTTATTTTTTTCCGTCACAGGATCGATGAAGTAAGCCATTCTGGAATACAATTCAGCATTATTTTAATAAAAATTAAATGCTATGTGTCAATATTAGGTTTTTAGATTATCTATTCACACAAAAATAAGAAAATATAAAATGTTAATATGCTCATTTGCAAGGAGCTTATTGGGTTTTCCCACTTTAGTTGTGTTCAACGATGATCTGATTCATCAATAGGCAAGCCAAAAATAACTGGGACGGACATAGATTTAATAAATTCTACTCGATTATTAGAGGGGGGCTTTCCACTCCTTTGTTTTAAGTGCTGACAGCTTTAATCTAAATCTATATGACTTTAATTGATACTAAACTTATTTCTTCGAAAACCAATACACATTCCAAAAGTACACCAAAGTCATAACATGATTTTGTATATATCATAATTATTTACTGTTAATAATTTCTGTAACGCTGCCATAGCATATTATAGTTGTATTTTTTTTTTAATTTTATTAGATCATATGTATATTTATGTAGTTAAAATTTTAATTTTAATTATTATTTCATAACATGTACTAAAAAAATGTTTGTCCTGCTTGAATAGGTATATGAAATTCATAAATAAATTACCAGATATGTTCTATACATATATACAACATTTATATCTTTCTACTATTGCATAATTAATTATTAGACATAGTATTCTAAGGTAGTCCTACCACAGAAACCTTATCATCTCGAACACCTTACCTATTCAAACAGGCATCTCGTGTTACATCCTCCATTTGCTCTCAGCATTCTGGTCACGTATGCAACATTAGCAAGTTGCAACTTTCATCTAACCATTCTAGGGGGCGTGGCCAGGTAAGGGGCGTGGCTTCAACCCTGCGCCCACCTGTTTGCCCCCGCCCCCTCGACTTTTAAACTTTTTAACCACCTTGGAATTTGATGCGGATTTAAATTGAATAGCGATTGGCCTTGCTGGTATTGTGACCGTGACATAAATTCTACTGTGAGTAGGCTTTCTTGGCAGGAGTTTTGGGGTTGCAGTTTAGTGTGATTTATAATTATCGGTACTTGAAACATTACATAACACAGCAAAAACTAAACACATAGTATATATATGTTCTTTACCTATGAAATTGCAGATTTTTATGACGAAATTGAGAAATGTCTGAACAGATTTAGATGCAATTGATAACTATAGTTAGATGGAAAAAAAGCTATGCACTGCGTATGTCAATTTCTCAAAAACAGAGTATATGATAAAAATATACCTATAGTTAAAGTAGTGAAACCGACGACACATTGAAAGAGGTGTTTTCAATGACTTCCCTATAAGTAATATGCACTAGTAATACATTTTTTTTAATCTAAAAGGTACATAATTCAACAATTGATACAATAAAAATTGTATTTGGAAAAATTATAGCTGTACGTAAAAGTTACAAACAGATTAAAATGTAAGAAAAAAACGGCAATTTCATAGGTAAAGACCTATTATTTAGTAGTTTAACACAATAACGTTCCATTAGGAACATACATAGTTGATACATAACTTAAAAAAAATCATATCATAACCATTGGTTTTTTGGTCAGTTTTTTCCACTTTCGTTACAAAAAATTATAACGAAATAACGCAAGTGAACTTCCAGTGACCAATAATGTCAATAAAAAAAAAAAATATATATAAGTCTTAGTTACAAAAAACTGCTGACTGTTGCGCCTGAGCACATCTCTTTCGACAACCCTATATAGATAGGTATAAGTGGTTAAGTAATCCCGAATATGAATGCATGTAGGGGAGCGCGGGGCTTGTTGTAACATAAATAACAAATCATTATATATCATGAAGTGTATTGACTAAATTACCATTAACTAAATTTTGATTGATACTTTAACTATTCTTCTATTAAGTCAAATCGAAAAAATATCAAATCTACAGGTAACTTTATCACAATTATTATTTTTTTAAAAAAGGGAATTGTTACAACTTACCCCGTGGTTGGGGCTAGTTGTAACATCTATTGGGGTAAGTAGTAACAAGAATAAAAAACAAAAATGTGACACCTTCAATCTTTAATTTTTTCACATCTTGGATCATTTTGCTTTGTTCACAACAAAAAGTAACTAGCTATTTCTATAATAATGTATTTTTTAATGAATAGTTAACTGAAACATACTTTTTATATAATCAACAAATTAAAGATTTAAGTTTTTAACTATCTATCTTATTTTGTATTGATGTACATACATAATAGGCACTTATATAATATCAACATGGCACTTTATAATCACAGTACTTAAATTAAATTATAAACCTCTAAATTAAGTCTTGTAGTTATCTCTTAGTTCTACCATACATCTTACAATAATCAGCCTTCTTCAGTTTCTTTATCAAAGAAATTAGTCTTCATCTGAATTACAGTTGATACAAACAAAAAAAAATAGTATCTCCTGTGACGCATCCTATATGTGCCCACATCTTACATATAATACATTCTACCCAATCACCTTTTGAATGACTATACACTTCATCGCAAACAAGACAATGCCAATCTCCATACTCTGAATCAGAAGAATCTGAACTTAGAATCCTTTTTGTAACTATTTTTATTCCATCTTTATTCTTCGCTGATTTTTTACCTTTTCCTTTCCCCTTTCGCTTTTCTTTTCCCTTATCTTTATCATCTTTTTTTTTGCTTTTTCTTTATCTTTTCTTCATATTCCATTCTCAAAGCTTCTTTTTCAGGCGTATCTGTCAAAACAGCAGACTTCTTTTTGCGTCTGCAATTTGTATTTATTTTTCGTGGTGGTGCCTTTGGTAGTGGTCTAATCTTCGATGGGGAAAATTGATTTTGACCAGAGCAACTTGGAGTTGGTTCATTCGCAGTTTCGATGCGGTGTATAATTTCTGTTGTGCTGATATCCACTTCAGGAGCAGAATCTAATAGTTCTGGATGTTCAAGATTCTCTTATAGTCTCTCATTCTAATTGAAAACAAATAAGGTATGTCACATTACAAATAATAACAGTAACTTACAGCAATCTGGGGGCAAGTTGTAACATGTTACAACAAACCCCGAGGTTTTGTTACAACTAGCCCCTAGGTATAGTTCTTAATATTTATCACTATAACTATTAAATCAACTTAGTAATCTCGAAAACTGTTACACAACATCATAAATAGTTATATTTTAGCATCAAATAAAATACATAAAGCTTAAATTAGTCGAAAATAGTAAAGTTAACCAAAAATTTACGAAAATAAAATAATAGGTTACCTGTCACCAACAAAGCGCTTGCACACACCCACTCACTGTGCCGCCTGGCGGGACACTGGCTGTGATAAAGTGGCGTGGCGCGTTATAATCTTAAGATTAGGTAAAAAAAAAATCGTGAATATAGTTTAAATTCCTATTGAAAAAGGCCTGTTACTACTTACCCCTGTTACAACAAGCCCCGCGCTCCCCTACAAGATCCCGTGTTTGCTCGCGGTTAATGGACAAGTTGTGTTCGACTTGCTAATTGAATTAGGTACAGACTGTCGGTACGAGTAGGCACGAGTACGCAAATCAAGGCGGTCGTTGTTCGCCATCTCTACTTGAGGTCATGTTGTGGGATTTCTGTGGCTTTCCAGCTACCGAAGATTTGGTATACTTACCTACCTAAACAGTATACCTATGGTATAGAAAATGACTAGTAAAATCGTACAGTTGCTTCATTCTATTTTACTTATAAGTTTTCGCGACAACTGATATAATATAATGTTATGTACTTAATTACCGTTTAATAATAAACATATTCATTGCATTACAATATATGTATATTGTAATTAGTATAGTATATACAATGGGACTGACATGTAATAACAAAAGGCCCTTAAAAATGAGAAAAAAAAATACAATATGAAGTGTCTAAGAACACAGGCAGGCTGTAGTCAAACGTAAACCTATCCCACGTAAAAAACTAAGTGTCAAAGAGTATCATAAATTGATAAGTTACGAAGACAGAACAACATTATATATATTACTAGCTGGTGCGCGCGACTTCGTCCGCGTGGAATAGTTATTATCATAAAAACGGTTCTAGTGAGTTAATCTTAAAAGAATATACCGTCCCGGATATTTTGTTAGATCATTTTAAGAGGAATAATTCTTTGATACATATTTTTTTGATATCTTGAACCGTTTTCGCAGCGCACGCAACGGAAGCCCTCAAAAATGAATAATTTTCTTCGTTTTTTCCACATTTTCCATTGTTTCTTCGCTCCTAGTAGTTGCAGCGTGATGTTATATGGCCTAAAGCCTTCCTCGATAAACGGTCTATATAACACAAAAAGAATTTTTCAATTCGCACCAGTAGTTCCTGAGATTAGCGCGTTCAAACAAACAAACAAACAAACTCGTCAGCTTTATAATATTAGTATAGATTTAGTGACAGGATATCTTTTGAATATAATACATGTACAATTTACAGTGAGTCATCTAAAACAATTTAAGTTCAACGAAAAGCCAAGCAAACTGAACATCATGATGATTGTTAAAACTCCAAATAGATATGTCATTAATAGGTGTAAAAACAAGTTTGTTAATATTGATAACAATTACAGGAAATGACCAAAATGCTGGCCTTTTTCTGGTTCAACGTATCAGCATTGCCATCCAGCGTGGTAATGCGGCCAGTATGCTGGGCACGCTGCCCTCTGGTAGTGGGCTGGAGCACTTAGATTATCTTTAGGCTTTTCTAAAGATTTTCTAAGTGCCCCTTTTGTGTAGTAGTTAGAAGTTGTATGTTTAGTTTTTCTTCCCTTGTTTTCATATTTTATTATTACAGAAATCCTTGAAACAGTTATCTAAATTATGTATTAATGTTTAGATCATTTGTTGGCACTAAACAGTTGCCATGTGCGCTGTGAATACTATAGCCAATTTATGCGTTCCTTCCCGTTGTCCCCGGTGAACGTGTCCCCGGTACGGGGACAACGACACGGCAAAATTATTACTTCCCGTTGTCCCCGATACGGTTTACGGCACCGGGGACAACGGGAATATTTTTTTACTGTGTCGTTGTCCCCGGCACGGTTCTGCTTTACTTTAAAATGTTTAATAACTTAAGTTTGGAAACAAAAAAAATAAACAAATATTAGTTTTACATTCTTTGGCTTTATTTTAGGGCAAAAAATGTACTAAACATCAAAGTATCACCAAGCAATTACTACATCAAATATAAAACATGATTATTATACATAAATCAACGAAATCTGCCTAATGATAAGGAGATTATAGAAAAAAATCTTTTATAATGCGTTTGAACGTTGAACTTCTACGTTTCATTGATATATAAATAGATTACCTAAGGTTGGTTTTATTTTTTTTATTTAGTTCATCAACAGAATTGTACTACAAGTAAAACTTATAACTAATTACACAAATATATAAAACGATACTACGCTTCCTTAACGATGAACCTAGCTAATATAACATTACTAACAAAAATAAAACCTACTACCACTGTAAAATAGACATACACAAAAATAGAATACAAATAACATCAACTATTTAAACAACTTATTCAATTCCAATATATTTGATACCAGAAAATCTATATTCAAAGAAAACAATGAGAATTATAATATAAATACCTTTCCTTAAAAAAAATCGAAATACACAAAAATATAGGTATGTTTACATGGCCATATTTTCTATATCTTATAATTTATTTTTTAATAGCATATTTGTTTTTGTACATTATCCAATTATTATATATTATTATTCTATGTATACCTCGATCAAAAAGAAGTAAAAGTATAAAGTAGAAGAAAGTAGAAAAGTATATAAGTATTATATCCGTTATCTAGTACCCACGACACAAGCGTTTGCTTAGTGTAGGGCTAGATGGCGCTGTGTGCAATGTCCCGAAATATTTATTTTTATTTTTTTATTTTTATCAAGTTGTTACATTATTTAAAATATATCCTCGAGGAAACACCTGTCACATTTTACTTAACTAAAATAAAACGAAAGTCGGCAGTAATGAGAAAAATTACAAGCGATTTGCATAATAAGTGTAATTATTAACAAGAAAACCCACCGATCTTTGATGTTATCTCTGTAGCATTTTAACCGACTTCAAACACAAATAAATTATGTCTTGGTATTGTAAGCATCATCTTTGATTTTGGTATATAATACTGTCAGAATAACATAGGTAAATAAAAAAAACATGATTATTTCAGCTTGTTTTGTAATTGTATATATGTATCACTGTATATACCATACAGAGATCATTTGACTACATAATCTTGCGAAACTTAAAACGATATGGACAGGAATGTCTTTGATTTAACAGTGTCCTTTACTTCAATATTTGTCTAGTAAATTGTCTATATATGTACCCAATTCGTATTACATTTTATGAAATATATCCCATGAACTCATACGACAGTCTTTAAATTCAGTTAATTTTGTCATATTACCACTTGATAAGAATAAGAGTACAATAAATGTATTGTCACATGAAACATAAAATAGAGACACAATAAAAAACAAGAGTACAATATAAGAAGTAATAATCCACATTCTGTTAGTCTGTTACAATACGAACAAATTATGCGCAAGGAAATACCCGTTCACAGCTAAGTGCGATCCAAATTTATCTTATGTGGGCAAACAAGAGCTAATTACGGCCAACTCTAATATTTGCCAGAGATAAATCTGACTACAGTGGCATAACGATAATCTCAGTATTAATAAGATTATAAATTACACATTCACTTGATACGCGAGAGAATATCATAAACTTGGCCGCTGTATGTTTTTTGGGAACAGGTTTATTCAAATCTGACACGATTTGGAAAAATGACTTCACTTATGATAAGAAGCTTTATCAATAGGACTACTTCTCGATCTAGCGCGTAATTTACTCGATAACAGTTATTGTGCTTGTAAAAATGTGTAATTAACCTATTTAGTTAAAACTTACTTTTCCTATCAAGGTACAAAAAACCCACTTAATAAAAGTATTGGTTAGGTATGGAACATTTAAAATGAAAATAACATCTCATTTCTCAAATCACCATCCAACCATTTAAGTGGATTAGAAAATAAATCTATTACGATAGAGGAATAAATAAAATTCACCAACAAAACAAAATACAAAAGATCTTCATCTTCTCTCAAACTAACACATTTCAAACACGCAAATCGTAACATAAGTGATAAGTCTAATAAAATTTGCCTTTGCGGAGATGATAAAGAGATGCTGCAGGATCTAAAGGAATAGTAAGATGGTAGCGTCCAGCCACTGCACTTAATGTCACTAACAACGGATCACCTATGGAAGAGCTGGATGAATCCGGTCTCAACAGGTGTAGGAGAGAGTGGCAAGTACCGCACAGGAGGGCGCGAGAAAGGCGACAGCAGTCAGCACCACGTGACCCCTCAGCTGCACCCCGCGATCGTCGAACCTGCAGCGAAAAAACCTGATCTTGTTACTCTCCGCTTGTACAGTTATCCGCGCATTAAGTAATCGGAGTCGAGAGCTACGAGATAATGTTGCGCACGCGTGAAATATATCCGACCGTTTTTATTGCGACCGCGTTCCGCAGCCGGACTGGTATGCGCGTGTCTTTGCGCCGAAGAAATTCTGTCGACGAGTGGTTTGCCTCAAGCGACCTTGCGACGCCCGCCTCGCCCCGCGCCTGCAGCGCTGTGTGAAAGTAGGTCCCCGCGACGCAGCCCGTCTTCACATGTGAGCCACTGGCCCTACGACAGTCTTACTCGCTCGCGGCTTTCTAAATGTCTACATGCGTTGCGACGCTTCACAACTCCGGCATCTGGACTCGCAAGGGTTTCTCACTCACCTCGAAATAGTTGAAGCTCCACACGCAGCTAATGATAATGTTGGAATATTAGAAGACGCCCGATGCCAAAGTCGTTAGTACTATATTAGCTTCAATCTAATGTGCGCATCATGATTAGGTCGTTGATTGAAAAGCCGTTCATTCTAAATGAATAGTTAATTAGATATCACCAGAGGCTACGTTAGATCTCGAGTCACCTTGCTAATGTTTGAGTCACGACCGATTTTGCCTTATCTGTCCGTCCCTGCAGCCTCGAAGAAAAATAACGTTTTAATAAACTATCCGATTGAAAACATGTCTGATGAATTACGCATGCAATTAGCCGCGAGCATTACCCACATATTTTCGCGTCGACATGCCGTATCTATTATTAATACGTTTATTTCCATTTTTTATGCGGCTTTACAAAACAGAAACCCTTTTATAACGACATGGAATCGATAAACCCGACCAATTTATCGTGTAGGAGCTCGCTGTAATGAGGCATAACATAAAAATAACAAAAGGATTCATAAAAGAGTCACCAGATACTTTAAAGTGTGTCGATAAGCGATTCCCTTTGTGATATTTATCAGTAGGTGGATTACTCAACTCGTTCGAGGAAATATTGTATTGTGAATGTCGCCCGCGTTGATGAAACTGAACACATTCCGGCGAATGCTTAGCGCGAGCTTCCCGCGGGGCTCACTGCGCTGGCGCACAGGCGGGCTGGTGGCACCGCGGACACCGCTCCAGTCACTCGCACTCTCCGGTACTCAGACATGGCTTCGCGACCACAAGTTAGTAACCGAACATTTTTTATTTACTTCGCGTCTCAAATTATCTCTCTCGAACTGACCACACATCGATAACCGGTTCATTACATTCCAAAGATTAATTTAAGTTCAATTGTGAGCAGTGATTAATAACAAAGACCGCGATAACATTATGAGCATACTTGTCTAATATTGTGTTTGTTATTCTCGTATCAAGTTGGAGTTTTTATCGGTCCTATTGTCCGTTCGGTATTTTCTCGATTAACAACGGGTTGATTGACATGTGGGGCAAAAAATGAAACAATAACTAGGAGCGGATGTCGCTACCGGCTGTGAGCTGCGAGACTTCTCGAGCATCTCCTCTCGAGTAGTCCCCGGTACATCATTACATACCTCTTCGCAGTACTCATTAATGTCTCCGTATCTACAAATATGTCGGGCACGTTCCGTCGCGCCACTTAAATTGGAGATTTTTCATTATTATTTGCTGTAATTACGACATTGTTGCTTGTTCCGCGTTACACATTAGTATATAAATTAACAGCGAATGTTCCATTTGCCGCATAAAGAGCACTTTGCAAATTTCAATTAGATTTTTTTGGTGGTATTTTCGCATTAGCGAGGAGGATCTGTAACCGGAACTAGGTGTAATTGACAACGCGAGCTTCGCTGGGCGCTGAGGCTGGGCGCTCGTGGCGAGTAAACGCACTTAATATGAACCACTTTTTGCTCCGATGTGTTATTATTAATGAATAAATGGTATATGTTGGAGTGCGAGGTCAACGCTCCGCTGGCATGCTGTAAAAAGTGCGCTAAGGACATCAGCCGGCCACTCTATCAGTGGCCGATGTGCCCGGGGTCATTCATTCTCTGATTACCTTTGAATAATTAATTAGTGTAACAGTCTGTGCCTATGTTTATTTTAATTTCAATAAAGTTTACTGATTTGCGTACGATAACTCGACGATGAGTGCGTGCTAGAATAACAGGAAAATTGTGTGACACAAGTTGTACTCAAATAAAATAATATTCCAACGGCAAACTGTGTCACATTGGACTTTGGACGGTTCTATGTCAAAGTTTTGGTCAGTATTGGTTGTGTTTGAGTTTATTTTGCATATTAAAAAGCTTGTTAAACTTTTTTGCACACAATCAGGCTTGGTTTCTTTAATGCTTAAAAACTCTAATTGATATGAGTATACCATAAAACACATAAAAGAAACTTCGAGTTTTACAATACAATACAATATAACTTTATTGCACACCAAAAATAAATTACAATATGAAATGAACTTAAACTATAAATGAATGCACAGGGCGGCCTTATCACCTTGAGTGATCTCTTCCAGGCAACCTTAGCAAGAAAACGGTGACTGAAATCAGTTTGGTCGGTGGCGTACAAATAAATAAATAATACTTAAAAATAAAACCTATAACTAAACAGAGAAAATAAAAGAAAATCAAACTAATTTACATGTTACAAATAATAATATTAATAAACTATGAACACACACATTTAACACCAATAAACGCGATTCTAGTTTACAACGTAGAGATGTAATGACTGTATACCATACTCTGGAAAATCGACAGAGATTTCGCCTGCCTGATATTTAAAGGCAGGTCATTCCAGAGTAAGAGAAGTAAGAGTTTCTCTCAGAAAAGTCAAGTTTTCTCTAGCACGCGTGCCTCCAAGTATCAGTAGATAGTAAACGTAGCTACAACTATTGTAAATCATAGAAATTCCGATCGTATCTCGACAAGAATTTTATTTTACGACATTTTACGACAATAATTGTGCCATAAAGATTTAAATCACGCGGTATTTCAGTGACTTGTGACGTCTAAAAGGTAAATAAACATTCAATGTGACAAAGCTGTTAGATATTTTCATTCTTGAGATTTTAGAATCCAGTGGTTAACTAGCTTTGTCGGAATCTAAACAACATGTAAAATGTGTAAGGAATGCGACACTTTATTGGACACGTTTTGAATTGCTTAATTTAATAATACGTCATTTGATTATTACCATGAGGATACATTTTTTCCCCAGAATTTATGATTTTGTAAATTGACGACTTTTTTATTGGCGTTTAGTGACGTATCTAATACTTTTTACATATTTTGTGACGTTAATATTTAGTGATTTTTCTAGTCTCTATTATACTGTTCTTTTTTTACATTTTGCTTATAATACCTAATGTTTGGAGTAGCCTCAACAGCCTTTCAGAATTATTCATTTATTTATGAAGTAGAATATACAAGTATTTTAATTGGGGCATTATAAATATATGTTACAGGTTTTTAATGCTGATCTGATGAATTCACAAGCAGAAATAGACGGATAACAATACAAATATGTAAATGAGTACCATATAGAGGTTACAATCGACAGAAAAACAGCCTGTTGGATATTTCTTGTAGCTAAGCTAACGCTATGTTAACTAAACGGTTTTCACTCACGTGTAATTCGCATATGTAGTTAACGCGTTTCGTTAGTTAATAGAATGTCTCACGAAAGTTTTAATATTAAAATAAGTTAACGATCTTTTTAATTTACTAAATTTCTTTCCCTGCTTCCTCTGATTTCATATAAAAGTTTCACCTCGAACCCAACGGCGTGTTACAGCAGCCTTGTTGGAGTGCCAGTTCATTTCACAAAATAAACATGACATATACATAAAAAATATGGTTATAAATGTCGTCATAAAAACCTATATGATTCATATATATTATGTATTTGTATATAATAGTCATTGAAACTTACTTTTAGCTACAAATCAGAACACATACCTAAATTCTTTATACATAAATAGACCTTGCATCATAAGGATTTAACTAATTCCTTAATTTTGATATGGAAAATAAAAACCTATTTATCGGTCATTGATCTAAAAGAAAGGGCTAAACGTAATAAAGAAATTGATTTATTTGATAAAATTCGTGTTATATCGTTGATAAGTTTTTTGTTAGATCAAGATACAATTGTTTTTAGAGATTAGCGTATATACTTATGTATGCTTTAGGTGGTTTAATTTGACAGCCTGTAATGTAAAACTAGTTATAAAAATATGACAATAATGTCATGATCCATGTTAAAATGCATCCTCCACATTTATTTACCAAGAACGCTGGCTGGTTCCTTGCGCAAAGGATTTCTATAGCAATCCAGCGTGGGAATGCAGCCAGCGTTCTTGGCTCCATACCACATGTAGATGTTTTAAATTTAGGTTAAATGTACATACTCTTATTTAGTTTTATTAGTGTATATATGTGTATATATTGTTTATTATTGAATAAAATTTACCAAGACTAGTTTGTTATTTATTTCAATTTAAAAGAAACATGGTAGGATATAATTTGGTTAAATTATCTTATTGTGAACCAAAAAATATTTTAATTTAGGTACTAAAACAACGAGTTATTTTTTCGGTATATATTTATTACGGGGTAACTTATAGGTAGTAGATAACATAGCCAGTGTATATAATTGTCCTAGCAGTTATACAGTAACAAATTAAAACAACGATAAAGAGTAATCTTAAAGTCATTAATTAACAACAAAATATATCGCGGCAATTGTCGCAGAAATTGTAATTAAGAGAACAGACAGGGCCCATGTGTTGTTGCTATGTACAAATAAGTAAATAGCTAAGTATATACATTTGTGTGAATAATAGGTTATTCGTCTGGTTGATACCAATTTCCCTAATTTGTTTGCTTATCGTGAAAGTAATGATAACCCGCTGCGATTGACAAGGTTCAAATACATTCTGATTTATTCAATTCCGTTTCTTCTTTACGTTGATTGTAAAATAGGGCGGAGATTTCTTAAAAATATTATACGAATTACAGTTTTTTTTATTTCAAATCACTAGTTGAACTCATTTCGCTGCGATAATTTAGAATTAATGTGAGAATAATCAAAATAGTGTAATTAACCACACTCCTTGTGATCCTTGGAACAAACTTTTTAGTTAAGTAAAACTGCATTCCCTATTTTACCCCTCTAAGAGTGGCATTTCGAAAAATCTTTTCTTATCGGATGCCTACGTCATAACATCTACCTACGTGCCAAATTTTAGCCCGATCCGTCTAGTGCTTTGGGCTGTGCGTTCATAGATCACTACATCAGTCAGTTTCCTTAGAGTTTTATATCTTTCGAAATATAAAACTCAAAGGTGACTGACTGATTGACTGACTGATATAGTGATCTATCGACGAACAGCCTAAACCACTGGACGGGTTGAGTTGAAATTTGTATAGATTTTATGACGTAAGCATCCGCTAAGAAAGGATTTTAGAAAATGCCACTTTTAAAGGGGTGAAATAGGGGATGCAAGTTTTACTTCTTAATGCGAGCGAAGCCGCGAGCACCCACTTATAGATAATAAGGATGATGATGATGATGTGATTTAATAGAGATGTAATTGTTGCAGGTGTTGGCCACAAGTGGCGTGGCGCGCGGGGGTGATGGTCTGGCGGCGCGGCGGCGGGCGCAGGCGCCGGCAGTAGCGACCATGCGGGGCTCGCGCGCCGCCGCCTGCCTGCTGCTGCTCGCCGCCCTCGCACACGTCACCACACCCACCACCGATATCATCAGTACGTACCATACAAGACAAATTTCCCCTTTATTAAGGGTAGTCGAGTTTTCGAACCACCTAAAAAAAAACGAAAATCCTCTTTCCATTCGTTTGTCAGTCAAGATAGTCAAGTTTCGCTTAAATTTACTTACTGAGGGTCATTACTCTCCTGTAGAATTAATCTAAAAGAAAAAAATATATTCGGAACTTTCCACACTCAAACAAACTTACTTAACACATATTCGTGAATTTGTGTTCGTATCAGTAAGTACAAAATGCTCAAACACCAACCCGCTATCTCTTATAGTTTTTGAGATCCCCTGGGGTACTCCAGGGACTGATCGGTCTGAAGTTCGGTTTCCAGCCTCGCATCACCTTCACTATTAGACGTCGCAAGTACTGCGGTTCGGCCAAACCCTAATGGGCTTTTGGTTATTAGTAACTAGCTGTGCCGGCGACTTCGT
This sequence comes from Macaria liturata, assembly GCA_964023185.1. Lineage (NCBI taxonomy): Eukaryota > Metazoa > Arthropoda > Insecta > Lepidoptera > Geometridae > Macaria > Macaria liturata. Next base: position 8,340,703 of record OZ026812.1, on the reverse strand, counting down.
CCGCGTGGAATAGTTATTTTGGGCAACCTCTTCAGCTTTATAAATTATAGCTGTTACCCACGACTTGAACCATTTACGGACGCCCTCAACGCGCTCTCAGCGCACGCAACGGAAGCCCTCAAAGATGAATAATTTCCCCCGTTTTTCCAGATTTTCCATTGTTTCTTCGCTCCTATTAGTTGCAGCGTGATGATATATAGCCTAAAACCTCCCTCGATAAATGGTCCATTTAACACAAAAAGATTTTTTTCAATTCGCACCAGTAGTTTCTGAGATTAGCGCGTTCAAACAAACAAACAAACTCTTCAGCTTTATAATATTAGTATAGATTTGTTCATAACGACAATCAATCTGTCGTAAGGCACGCGAAATTTCTCCCAGAATGGATAGATCTTGATATAAAAGAACGTGGCTTCTGGCGGTTTATCATAATACAGCAGTTAGGCTATACATATGTTCATTCTAGGCTGGTTTAAAGAAAATATCAATTAATTTAACATAGCATATATACGTGGCATGAAATGAAATGAAATGAAATGAAATAATTTATTCGAAATCAAGTCATGTTACATTCACTAACTCTAATAAATATCTTAGAGGGGAAGCACATTTCAAGATTAACATCGTCAATATTTTTATAATTATATTCATTACATAAGTATATTGATTATTTATTTATTTTTATTTATTTATTTATTTACATGGTACATCTGTGTATATCATAATACAACTAACTTACGCATCTCAGCGCTGTGAAACCGCAACTAATACAACATCGAACCGTAAATCCACAATCAATGCCAAACATATATTTATTAGATTTTTTCCGAAACTAAAAGTTTAAAAGCAGCATATTTCTCGAATGTGGTACAAAATCGGAACTTATGTTAACTAAACATTTAACAGAAACCATATAATATTAGATTTCCATGGAAAACTACTCACTTGGGCTTGTCTAGTCAGAAAGCGCTTTTCTTAGAACTTTCTGCACGTATACTTATCAGGTATACCAATTTGATCTTGTATTACCAAGAAAAATAATAAATACAATAATTTATGCATGCAAATCCGTCGTATTAAAATTACCTATACCTTGATTTTTTTTTTTTGTCATTCCACCATTGTTTCCCTCAACATGAGTCAAGGACATTTTCTGGCTGAACATTTGCTAAGGCGTAATGAGATTTTATGATCGGTTTATTAGAAACGTCACATGCAAAATTTGTACTTGTACTGTAATGTCAGATATACCTTGATTTTGGACTGGTGACGTTTCACATAACACAGGAAAATTACCACACGAGTATTCAACAATAGATTTCCGAGAAGCTAGTGGGAAAGGGAAAGACTTATCAAAACGGAGGATATAAAGTTGTTATTTATAGCGTTCGTATAGATGTTATGGACTTTCATTGCAGTTCCGTGGAAGTTTCACAAGTATAGCCTCACAACATTGACATCAACTCAATAGACTCCTCATTATGAAAAAAAAACCCGATATAAACAAATCAAGTCAATTCAATTATTAGTTTAGTTATAATGTACTTAATACAAATATCTACAAACTGATTGATCCTTTCCTATCTATGGCCGCATGATAAGTCGGCATACTGATTGATGTGCAAGACTTACCTTTTGATGGTGCGATTCGGTTTTTAAATGTTTTTTTTTTTAAATTATAATTTAGGTATATTATGTGAGCTAGTATTTTTAGTACGGTATAGATTCAGCTCGCCTGATTTTGAGCAATTGCATCGTTACATCATTTAACTTAGCATTATAAGGTTTAATACGTCTTAGTCTAGATCTAGCTTGCAGTTTACCAAGTTTTAGTGTCTTTATAACAAATTTAGATGTAAAAGCATTCGATACATTGGCACTGCATGCACAATAAAGCATTTTTGATAAATTAATAAATAAATATTCCGGGACATTTCACACAGCGCCATCTAGCCCCAGACTAAACAAACGCTTGTGTCGTGGGTACTAATTAACGGGCATAATACTTATATGCTTTTCTTTTGTAAATACATACTTATTATACATACAAACGACCAGATTCAACACAAGTAATTATAAATTTTAAAGATCATAAATACTTGTGTCATGCGGGAATCGAACCTGCAACTTCTAGATTAGAAGGCAGAGCCACTACCAACTAAGCTAACAGGCCAGTCAGATAAGCCAGTTACGTAGGTATATCTGAGTTACATTGTCCACGGTTCACAATAAAAGACGGAACGGTTACCTACCGTACCGGTTGCTCAAGGTGGCGGCGACAATTCTTCGGTTGCGAAACTTGGTGCGGCTCCGGTTCCCACATCGATCACGTACACTCTCGTTCCTTCACATTTGTTAGTTGAAGGTATTTGAAAACACAAACTCAGAATTAGGATTGTTAATAACATCATATAAGGGTTAAACTTATAATACTCACTTCTAAATTTAAGTAAATGTTTATCTGAACTAAAAGTAGGTACTATGTTTTCAATAATGCCTATAAACTGGCAAATAGTTAAGACTATTTATTCTATGTGGGAATTTGAGTTTAACTGCTTTCTATACTAATTTTAACTTCATTTGTATCGAAGTAAAATTTCAATGACTACATACAATATTTGAGATTGCTAACTTTTGTAACTTTAAGTCTATGATTTCAATTGAACAACAATGATACGAGTATTCTGTCCAGTGCCAAAGGCAACGCACACTATTTTCATAAACTTAAACAAGCTTTTAACCATCCGTTGCTCCATAAAGCTCAAACATAAACATTAACCTATTAGCAAAGTCACTTTCGATTTTATATAATGGTATGATTTAATAATGGAAATACAAAGCTATCTAAAAATCTATAAGTACAGACCCAATTAGATCTCCCCTCAGATTTATTATCCTGATGGTAGCTCTCAGATCCCTATCACTGCCAATAAGGAGTTATTACCCAATTAGAGCATAATAGCAAAATGTATACAGTAAATGTGTTTTCATAATAAATATAATCACGTTTGATTAGGAAGTATTGAGAAGGTTGATAGTCTTGATAACCTTAACGGCGGAGCGAAGAGTTGCTACGGAAACCGCCTTACTGACAATCATTTACTAAAAGATCAATCTCGGAATTAAGTGTACGTACTTCTAGAGAACATCAAAGGAATCACCCTTAAACGCAGACATTATATACATCTCATGTACTTACATAAATTCCTCTGAAACACTGTAATCAAACCTTGTGTAAAGTGTTTAAAGCGCCGTTTACTTTTGTTATTTGCATAATTTGCTGTCGCTTTCCAGATTAATATCATTTATTGCTTGAAATAATGTCCAGCAGTGCTTGTCGCGTACAAGACCCTAATAATTAAATTATTAATAGGTATTAGGTATTAATTACTTAAGTTTTTATTTTAAATTAGTAAAATTTGTTTTATAAGTTTTTATTAAATAAATACTTTTATAAGACCCTTAATTTCAAGAGTTATTACCGCTCTGAAGTTTATAATGCCTAAAATCAGAAATTAAAAGCAAAAAACAAAGTGATACTTAACCAATGAATTTATTGTGTCATCAACCTCGTATTTTTGGTACTTTAACTTTTCGGTTTTGATATTTTGGTACTATCTTATCAGCATTGTATATTTTTTGTGCTCTTAAAAGATTTCTTAAGTGGTTAAGCTCAAAAGCAATAAGTTAAGCCTTTGATAATTTTGGGTTTGTTGGTGTCACGGTTCGCGAGATTGTACTATTTGTTTGAGCTCGTTAGTCAGAGAAGCGTGACCAGAGACGCGTGTTTGCGAAAATATGTAAAACAAATTGACCTCGATGTCAGGGTTCGAGTTCCAATTGTAGACGCCTAGCCAAGGTCAAGTTCAGCCTCGTGTTATGTCCGGACCCCATCTACAACATTGATGCGCACATACAAGCTTATCTATCGAGCCTTATCTCAGTATTTCCGCCACTTAAGGACTGGCGTGATCTGAATCCGATTGCCTAATGAAACGATCCCAATATTGTAATCAGTTTCTTCTATGTGTCAACTCACCGCTCGGCAACAAGCTCCATGGTTTCAAATATTTCTACTATCTACATTATTATTACGCGCCTAATTGCCTATTTGAGATATTTGTGATGACTGTAATTACCGTTCCACTTCGTCTACACTGAATAGGTAATATTAGTATTTCGTGATGACTATGGGTAGGTACAAATAGACGACTTATTTATTTTGTTACATGGAATTTGATTTAGTTCTTTGACAATATGAATTTCCTATCAAACTCGGATAATTTACAATTCGCCGAATTATTTATAAATTCGTTTGCCTTGAGATCCACCGGTTGCTATGAGATTATTAAGAAGTGTTAATACAGCACGTCCGAGGATTCAAGTTTGTCTCTAACACCGTGGAGTATTTGAATAACTGTCACAAATTTCTCAAGAGATTATTTTGTTGGCAGAATACTTGTTAGGATAGATGTTGGTTTTGTAAAGCAAATAGGTTTAGAGTCGATCGGGCAGACTTTGCCGATAACAATAAACAAATGTATAGTGTTTGGCGAGCGAGGTGTAGGTAAACAGACATTGAAGAATTCTCGTTTGGAGACGGGCTCATTAATTACCAACCAAAATATTTACGCGGATGAGCAGGCGATGTGACCAGTGGCGCCACAGCGAGTACCTCCTCGGAATGCGGATCTGAGGATCTAAATCAAGGTGAAGAGACGCCGCATAGCGCAGCCGCTGTCAACTTATACAATAGTGGCACTATCAATAACTCGTCGAATTTACGCTATCATACTCATGAAGTACTTATAGATACTCGTAACGCGGAAGTATTTGAACTAATCATCACTTTGCCGCATAAACTGTACTTAAATCACAAAGTAAAATGATTAGAGTCCCTTTTCTATGCCAGAGTTTATTATAGTGATTTCACAAAGGATAGAAAGTATGTTGATAAGAAACTTAACGCGGGGTGCTATGTGAAATCGACATTTCATAAAAATCAAATAAAATAGAAGTACATAAGATAGAGCAAATTTTTTTTCAGTTTATATAATTTTGATTCAGTGTTAAGACAATAAAAAACGCCAAAACACGATTACGTATATTTTGCTCGATAGTTTTATTTTTTGAAAAATAATTGTTTTGAAATACTTTTTACCTTTTTTTTCAAAAGTAGTACAGAAAATTAAACCAATTTAATTATATCTAAAAGATAATGTTATTATTCAGAGAAGTAAAGAGCTATAAATAGAATATTCTGAATTGCTGATTTTATATGAATTTATTTCGTCAAAAACGTCTGCAAAACTGCTCAAATTGTGCAAAATTGTTTGCGTGTGGACAAGACTCGTCGGCCGGAGCCATGCGCGCGATGCTCGCCCTTGCTTTCATGTTAATACGGCGTGGAATGGCTTGCATAAAAGCAACTGGAGGCATTTTCCCAAGCGCAAAGCGTTTTCGGGTGAAATATGGTGGCCTTAAGGCTCATTGATGTAACAAGATAAAATAGGGCATACTTTTGGAGCCAAGAAGACGGAAAATCATATCATTGTTACTACAACAGTAGGGAACTTTTGTCGTCTCCTATTTATCAAGGTGTGATTGTGATAGTAGGTATAGTAATAAAAATACCCTTATTTACAGTGACTCATATTCAAAACAGTAGTGGTAATAATATTCACTAAATATAAATTAAAACTTTTATCATTCACATTAACTGATTATTATAAACTAGAGGGTACTCGCGGCTTCGCCCGCATCAAGAAGAACCTCTTCAGCTTTATGAATTATAGCTGCTACCCACGACTTGAACCGTTTTCGCAGCGCACGCAACGGAAGCCCTCAAAGATGAATAATTTCCCCCGTTTTTTCCACATTTTCCATCGTTTCTTCGCTCCTATTAGTTGCAGCGTGATGATACCCTAAAGCCTTCCTCAATAAATGGTCTATTCAACACAAAAAGATTTTTTCAGTAGGTCCTGAGAATAGCGCGTTCAAACAAACAAACAAACATACAAACTCTTCAGCTTTATAATATTAGTATAGATTTGATTGATTAATGATAAACAATGTCTTTCATTCATTACGCACAAGGGCTTTATTTCTTACACATTCCGACATGTTTGATAGTCTCGATTGGTAACTTATAGCTAGTAAAATAAAAAAATAAGTTGATTTTTTATAATAGCTATCCAATTACGCTGGAATTTGTATGACGAAGGACGTCAACATTGATTGACCGGCTTCGACCATCGTACTTCTTTCGCTGTTTTATGTCTTTTAGATATTTTGTACTCGTATCAACATCGTGTAATGATTGATAAAGAAATACTATTATTGTAATTGTACACCCCGTCTAGTCTTTTTTTTATATTTTGCTCTCCATCCTACGGTTGCCTGGAAGAGATCGCTTTTAGCGATAAAGCCGCCATTTGTGGCATTAGTTTTAATTATTTTTTTTCCGTTTTGTATTATGTTTTTTTTATGTGAGTGTCCAAACAAATATCAATCTATCTATCTACTTACACTACCTATAGCTTCTTTCTTTACGTTGTATTTACATGAAACTACAATTAACTTAGAACTTGGAATCAAATGACATGACATAATTCCAATTATTTGAGACAAATTTAGGAAAGAGTAGGTATAATAGAAAAGGGTATAGTATTCTTTGTAAACAGCCGAGAGTTATTTTTAACAGACTTCCAAAAAAAGGAGGTTATCAAGTCTTCTGAAAGTTTTTTTTTGTGGTGATGTTACGGGATTACTCCGTTGTTTATCAACCGATTTCAAAGTTTTTTTTTATTCGATGAGGATAGTTCCGAGATGGTCCCATAAAAATAGTTTTTCATTCGGTTCAGTACTTTCTAATAATAATCTAATTTCGTCCTTTATAATCCTTTATTTATTCCTCTCCATCCAATGGTTGCCTGGAAGAGATTGCTTTTAGCAATAAGGCCGCCACTTGTGGCACTAGAGTAATTTATGTAAGTATTTTTTATTAATTTTGTTTTATATGTGTGTGACAATAAAGAATTATCTATCTATCTATCTACTTTTTGAGAAAAACCAATAAACCAACAAATTGATAAAGTTTATGCAAATCAATTTTACCAATATTTCCAAAACTACTAGTTGGATTTTGATTCAGTTTTCTATGATGTGTTGAGGTTTAATGGGTGCATCTTTTTAGCTATGTATTACGATGACAACTCCTGAATTATCAGCCCGACTTTGATGCGGTTTTCTCTGATAGGCTTAGATTTGTTTAGCAAATGAATTTATGTTGTAGTTTTTTTTGATAGGCTTAGATTTGTTCAGTAACGTGACAGTAGAGTTGAAGTCGGTTTTTACTTTTGTTTTAAATAATTATTTCTTGATTTGTACATACCTAAGCATATCTCCATAGTTTACTTGATGTTGTACACCTACAGACATAAATTAATTCAGGTAAATGGTGTGTCTCCTATATTACAATAGTTATTATGCTTTTAATTTGAACACCGTTTGCGACAATCATTTGAATTCGTATCGATTTATTTGCGATAAATTTAACGTGAAAACGGCAATAATATTGTTAAAGTGCAATTGACGGTTCTGTGGTTACTGACCGAGGGAATGAAGAGAGCGATGATTAACTAATAAGAGTTTTTGTTTTATGATTGTATGTGCTAGAGTGATTTTTTATTTGTAAAAGTGTTTTTTTTTTACTGAGAAATGCCCGCAGCTTTTGTCGAAAGTAGTCAAAGTGTGTCACCATTTCAAAGAATTAAGAATCAAGAGACCAACAAACCAATAAATAGATACAGTTCCTTTAGTTCTTCTTTCACCTGACCTCAGAGTTTTGTTACATTCGTGACTTCACAATAAGTCAAATTTAATAAGCGTTTTACTTTGAAAAATGTATTAAAGTGTTTGTAAACATATGCGGTTTGAAAGAAATCTTGACATATCAGCACAAGACAGGGATTTTATTGACGGAAGATGGAGGAGGCTTATGCCCTGCAGCGGGTTTCATTAAGCTGTTGGTGATGATGATGAAACATATGCGGTCGTACATTGCTGAGCTCATGCCATGAAAATAATAAAAGCTGCATGTAGCGATGTTCACAGTTCGCAGAAGCACAAGTATATAGGACATTTGTTTCCCACGCGAGTTGCTAAACCTCTGCCTCCTCCGCAGTAACTAGCTGACCATTCATGCAATGTACTAGAAAACATTAGGAATCCTGCAGACGGGACACTTATGTACCTAGACCTATTTTAGATTTCGTAGCTAGCGTAGCGAGGAGCTACGATTCTAGTCTACCTATTATATATAGGTACATATGTATATGCATGTGTATCAAAGTTGTGTCCTTTTTTTACTCTGTAAAATACAAGATAATCATCAAAAGAGATGTTGATTTGATGATTATTTATCCCTTATAGATTTTACAGGGGTTTGGGAGAAGGTCTTAAAAACCCCTACTAACATCTCAAGAAGCTCTTGCTTGATACAAATATAAATAAATTTATGCATAAAACCGATTACAAACTTGACTATAACTGCACAATACCTGATAGATAGGTATATACTTTCAACTAAAAATAATTTGGCAAGAACAGTAATGCTTGGAAATAAGTATTACATATTTCATAAAAAGCTAGACTGAGTGTCAGTTACATGACCACTTAGAGTGGCTCGTTTGCGTCAACCTTTGGTTTGTTGTGATTTCTATCAATGACCTATACCTAATATCTTGACTAGATCTTAGAATAACACGCAATTATAGTGTTTGCTTCTTGTAACATAAAGGTCTCTTTACTCATACATTCCGTAATCATTAAAGTTTCTAAACCAAAATCGAATAGATGTAAGCTGACATATTTGATTAATTACAAAGCAGACTTAATGAGTCGGGCGTGGAGATTTATCATTAGATATCTTACTCATAAGGGAATAATTCTAATGGGTATTCGAGTAGATTATTAAGTTTTACAATAATTAGTCAAATTCACCTTTACTATTAGTTTCTAACAAAATCGATATCCACCTAAATTATACCGTGTTAGGTTTAAAGATTATGAAGATATTTCACCGATATAACTTTAAGCGATTGTTGCTTAGCAGTTCCAGTGTCTACTTTTAATCCAGACGCATCTGGTTCGAATCCAGCCCTACTCCAATGACTTGTATTTTCAAGTTATGTGTGGATTTGCACTCGCTTAGCGGTGAAGAAAAACATTGTGAGGAAACCGACATGAGGACCACAATATCCGAGGACACGTGTCTTCCGTGGAAGGGCCTGGGCGCCCACCACGATGTACATAATCTGCCCAAGAAAACTCCCCTAACGCATCAATTCTGCGGGGGAGTCATGACCCTCAGTCATTAGGAATTACGACTTACAGAGAGAATTAAGCTATTAATTTACACCGTTTCAGAATATGTAGCCATACCTTTGATGTGTTGTCTCTCAGCATATTACATTTCCCATCGATGTGACGAAGTTATTTCACACGCTATGTTTAGACATATTAGGCGCCCTCTTATGGCATTATTAGTGCCTTGTTGGAATTCACTCGATAAACATAGAGACTAAAATTTTATCGAGCAGGTAATAAGTTATGAACACACAATATGTGATTCATTTAGAAATGGAAAATATCTTACTTTTCTGTTACCACTTGGTTTCATACACTATCTTTTTTGACAATTATTTATGAACTAGTTGTATTCTTGTACATACCCGCTTCTTTTTCAACTACCCTGACGCTTATATGCAAATGCCTGACTATTCAGCATAAAATAACAAAAGTCAGCGTTTTGAATGTAAAATACCAACAAAGTATACATACCCTCAGCATTGAAAAGAAACGAATATCATCCAAATTTCTACAGCCGGTTGAGTGTCAATAAATATCAAAACGTACACACTCATGAACTTTGGCGTTAATTAATGTTATTGTGATTCCAGGAGGTCGCCGCGCCCCTTGCTCCAACGAAGGGGAGCCAGTCAAGCTGCAAGACTCTAGGCTCGAGCAAGACTTCAGTAGCTGCTTCAGCTGTATTTGTAAGGTAAGAATTTGTACAATATTTTATACTTTGTACGTCCATAAAAGCCACATATGTACTTTATCAAAACATCGTAGATTATAACGTTGCTTAACAACAGGCAAGTTGTAGGCAAGCGTGAACCTCTCTCATATAAAAAAAACATAAATTGTAGGTGATCAAACAAGGAGCTCGGGTCTTGGCCAGCAATGGCTAAGCTCTTCTGTTTTAGTATTTATAATACAGACAATTTGAACAAAACATAATACTCGCTGCACTTGTGATTGTATTATAGAATCCTTCACTTACTCGAGACTAAAAATTGCATGAACAGGAAAAAATACATTCCTCTGTTGTTGAATAAATAAGAACGTAATATAGCTTTGTTTTAAAAAAAAATATAATAAAAATATCTCATTCTTCACATTATTCGGCCGGATAAAATAACTAGAATCCTTTAGTATTAATATTTCATAGAACTCCTGTTTTATTTGTTAATCACGAGCTGTACAGCAAATAACCATCTGTCATTCATGTCTTCTCCCACAGAAGGCTTTCGGAATTACTTAAGGCGTGTTGCCAAGAAACTAGCTTATATTGCTGGTAATAAATATTAACAATAACGTAGAATGCGAACTTGTAACGTTTAAAGTTAGTTGGTAGTATTATCTCTTTAAGATTATCTCTTAAAGATTGAATATATTGCAGAATGTATTTTAAAACTTATGACAAAAGATCCTAATTAGGGAATCGAGAACCGGTACCCATTTAAAGACCCGGGATTTTCGGGATTTCGCAAAACAGTACCGGGATTTCCCGGGATTTTCGGTACAGGCATTTTTTTTTAATATAGCCTTAAAAATGGTTTTTATAATGTGGAACCTAATAGACTGGTTTGACTAACCAAGAGTATCTAATACAGATTATCACTTTTAGATATGAAACATTATAATATTTGGTATAAAATTCATCGTAGCATTATTAAGTTACTAAATATTAACAATAACGTGGTCTCCGGACACAAAATTATTTGTTAAACAGATTAGCAAACGTTTGGTCTTTGCCACAGGAGATCTCAGGGCTGGCAGCTATTTTTCTCAACGATTGAGTCTTTCTATTCAAAAAGGAAATACTGCCAGCAACCTGGGATCCCTGCCGCACAGCGACAACATGGACGGTGTGCTGAATTTTTTGTAAATATCTGTTTGTTTTTTGTTACTTTTTCTGTATGTTTAAGTCTTTTTTGTATATACTTACTTGTGAAATATATGTAAATATTAGTTAGTTATTGGCATTAATTATTTAATGATAAAATTAAAGATGAAAGTCTTCAATATTGTACATATAGATATCTCATTAAGTTACTTATATGGTAGATTTGTATCAATAATCTAAAGATCTATATCCTATGTATCTCTTCTACCAAATTGGAAATCGTTCCGTAAGCACCAACACTCTGAAAAAAAGCATATTAAAGAACATTCCACCGTCAACATTTGTAAATAATTGCTAGAAATAATGTTTTACTTGTACACATACACCCAAGAAATAATAGAATGTAGGTAGTGTAGGTATCTACTTCAGATAATCCAAGTAAAGATACAAACACCCATCGAATCCTAAAGTCAAGCCTCCCTCGACTAGCTTGATTTATTTAAATTCCTAAGTATCCGTGTTTGGCATAAATAAATCCTCATTTCGGCACTCTCACACGTGCTCACATACCTACACGAAGTAGATAAATTACACATATGTGGTGTAAAGGTCAATCTATGAGAATATCTACATCTACGTCACTCGGTGTTAAAATGAAACATACATTATTTATCCCAGAGACATCTAACTAATGCGTTCGAGGAACAGACAGATTTTCGTGGGTAGCTACACCACTATGTTATGCTGAGTTGGGGCTGTGTTGTGGCAGATTTTTATGTTTGTTTATTATGTTTTTACTCCTGTGTGTTCTTCTGTTAAATCTGTCACAATAAATGTTTTCTTTCTTTCTTTCTTTCTATGTAAGTTTTGGCATGCGCAAGTAAAATGGGCATTAAATTACTCTGTATTTTGTTCTCCTGTTTCTGTTTCCTAACCATACTCATTCAAGAGGACGCACCAATCAGCACGCAAATATTTGTAATGATCTATTATGTACTTTTATTACTCATTCAAATTGCATTGCTCCATATTGTGTTCCTGATTGTACAAATAATGAGGCGTCTATTTTTTGTGGTGTTGTTTGAATGAAGTAATTATTCGCAATTAAAATATTTACAACGTATATAAATTAGTCGCTGACAAGTTATTGAGGTTGCGATGTAAAAATGTTAATTGGAGCAAGGGACTATATGTTATCTTGTCACTATGAGAGCTTTGATAAAAACTGCCTTTAACAATAACTATAAAGCAATATTACGGCCGTAAAAAATCTGGTATTTGTTTTTCTGTGCGCCTTGTAATTCGGTAAAATATGTTTCAAACGCAAAACTTTACGCAAGATATTTCAAATTCTTAAATGTTAGAGCTATGTGTGTACTCGTATCTAGATCTAGCTTTTATGCAAGTCTTTATATCAGTTGGAGATAGAACGTAGTGATCTTAGCGAATGCTAGGAAAGGACCTTCCAAACCAAGTTTATCGCCATGAAATTCCACAGAATGATCAAATAAATTCCCTTATCTTATCACAATTATGTGTTACTAAGAGACAGAACAAGAAAAGCCGCCAAACGCAATATATAGCGACAAACACATAAAAGCAACGTGTGAAGTACAACACTATAATTGTCTACGCTTAGTGTCCGCACAAGATATCTCTGCGTGTGGTCAAAATTGGAACTAAGAAGTTTGACAGAAAGATTTTATTAGCTCACTAGCTTTTGCCCGCGGCTTCGCACGCTTTATTATACCTTCCTCTTGAATCACTCTATCTAATAAAAAAAACTGTATCATAATCCGTGATCTAAGCATACATACAGACATAGGAACAGACGCGGGAAGCCATTTTGCTTTATACTATGTACTCGTAGTGTAGTGCTGCTGTCATTTGCGTGTATTTATTATGAGCAGAGTATAGTGAACGTTTATATGCCCACACCGTTCTGTCACCAAATCAATTTATCACACTCCTAGTTTAGAATAGTAATACAAAGTCGCGCGTGCGGTGCCTCGCACTTAGACAATAAGCAGGTAATTTGATTAGAGATTGTTTCGGGGAATTTTGTAATAGTCTAATAGTTAGATGGAGACATGTAGACTAGAGCGTTTGATGGTAGAATGTAGTGTCTTACATTTTGAAGCATTGGTGATATTGTGGTACTTTTGATAGGCTGACCTCGTGATTTTTTGTCAGAGATATGTACGAAAGGTGTATAAATTTTTACTCATTACTAATTTTCATCTGACAACGCTGACCCTTTACAAATCTAGGATTTTTTAAAAGATGGAATAGGGCAACTTTGACTACAGCCTGCCTGATGTTAAGCACCACTGTACTTACTGCCTTGTGCCTATGTAACAATAAAAGTTCATAAATGATTAAGCAAATTGGGCTCTAAAATTGACACCAACATTAAGCGTTTTGATCTGCTACAGACTATAACGATGCTTACCAAGCAAGTTGTTGTAAAAATTCAAACCATTCACTTCCAAAACAAAACCTTACAGAACATCAAAACTTCCTTCAACTCCGAATGTTCCCGTGTAGCTGTACAGTTATAGCACCTTCAGCGCCGGCGCAGAACCGGTATTTCAGTAATATAACTACGTAATGTCAGCCCGATGTGCTAATCGCTTGGACAAGTACGTGACGTTTGTACAGAGTTAGTAAGAAAGGTTTTATTAGGTAGAAATAAAGTTAGTTAAGATTTTTTATAGTTTTAGTTTATATATTGAAAGGCAAAGCTTCAGACGAGCTGTAGTCGAACGCAGACCTAGTCTTGTAAAATAGGATATATTTGACACCAGTAATTTATAAATAATTCCTCAGATATATTATGCTATGAAATGATATGTCAAGATGTTGAAATTGGCACTAGCAACAGCGTTAATATCTTAACAGCAACAAGCAATTTGATAAGAATATGTGAACGTATGAAATCAATAATATAATAATTACATAAGTACATGCTACAAATTTGAACAAATTTTCCACAAACATAATTAAAGTTAGTGTCAAATATTTCCATTGAACCCTGAACACATCTCGCCTCGTTTAGCCACAGCAAGGCAACTTGTTATGCTCGTTTATCGCACTGCCAGGTGTAATTTTACTATAACTGTCCGATTTCAATGGTTATGTGCAGATAAATAACACCAGTTACCATAGTACTACAACAACAGCCGACAATATTGTTTTGGATATAATTTTAAACATCGAATCAAATTAATATTGTATTAAAAGATTAAAATTAAGATTATGCGTGTCTAAACGTTTTTTACGCTAAAACGAATGAACTAAGTTAGATGAAATTTGGTCCCATGTATTTTTCAGAAGTACCTATAAAAAGGAACCTCCTGCTCGGCGCAATTCTAAAATCACTTAATAACTTGAAAGTCAGGCTCACTTACTGACTTACACTTTGAATTTTTTCTCTGATGAGAAAATAAACTAGACTCTCTCATCTAAAATCACCTATATTATTGGTTTAACCACAGTTATGTAAATCAAACCTCCGTTTCTCATATTTTTACATGATATAGGCTTACGCTTGACTACAACTTGCAACTTTATAATCTACGATCTAGCGCGCTTGCCTAGAAGAAACCGGTTTACTCTCGACTTATATAACTCGACACAAAATAGTCTCCGACAAAGCTTGCATACAATAGGCAGGGCTTGGCCAATTTCCGTACCATTTAGTCAAACTTCACTAGCGTTGATTTATTACCAACCGCTAGTCATTTTCTACCATGATATTATGAGAGTACTCAACAGGTATGGCTATTTGCGTTTGTGGTTTTGAAGTTGCCTCTAGGGGCTACCACAAACTATCATAACATTACACGATCAATATACGGACTCATTACATTAAGCTTTAAGTATTATAACAGGAATGATAATAAGACATGAGGTAACCTCTCCATTATTTGCTCTCTGCGTAGTTATTTCACAGTTTTTCCGCTAATTTTATTGTTATGGCGAATTCTTAAAGTCAAACCAGTTTATGGCTGTATCCTTTACAAGATTACTTTGAATTTGATCTTGACCTCTAGTATTAGTACTTGGTAACCTATAGGTATTAAAATAGCAATTTGAGCTGCACATAATATAATAAAGATACAATTATGGTATTTATTCTGATGCACCCATATAGTCACTGGTCACTGCCTAAAACAATGGTTGTGGAAACTTGAAGAAGGCTAACATTACCTAAATTAAATTGTTTATATATTGTAAACATGTATCTTGTTGTATAATAGTAGTTTATGCAACTGTCATATAATGAAGGGTATTAAAACACGAGTGTCAGTTTATGAAACGAGCGCAGCGAGTTTCATAATAGTAACGAGTGTTTTAATACCCGTGTTATATGCAGTTGCATACACTACTTTATCTTCACTAATGTTGTAATATTTTAACTTCTAATTTATTAAATTAAATTCACGCGAACGTGTATTGTCACAGTGATTTTACCGCCATTAAAATCTAACCAATGAGAGCGCAGCTGCGCGCCAATCAGGTTGGTCGCGTTTTATTGATTAAAACGCGACTAACCTGATTTTGGCCCTGCAATCAGGTTGGTCGCGTTTTATCGATGTTATAATGAGCTATTACGATATCGATGTGGATATTATACCATCATGTGAAATTGCTTAAATTGAGTGTTTTGTGTCTGCGCTATAACAGTAGTAATTATAAGTCAAGTATTGGAAACATAAGTAGAATGTTACAACATTAGTGTAGATAAAATATATTATTTGGCAACATGATTTACCTTTTAATACATTGTATGTCAAAAATACCTCAAATAAAACAAAAAATCTTATCGGCTCGCTGAATAATAACTAGAAGATTAATAAAAATGTGGGCATATTTTTTTCTCGACGATATAGTGTGAAACGTTTCCACTGACACCGACAATCATCTAAAGAAAAATGCTGTCCCACTTATGAAGTATATAATTTTGCAATTCCCCGTCGAAAAGAAGTAGCGACTGGCCAATTGGTTATATCAATTAACATAGCGCAGGAACAGACAGTCACGTGGCTGCAAGCGGCGACGGATCCCTAGAATACTAACTAGTTCTAGATAAGGGCTTGTGTACACGGGATTAAAAATATTAAAGAAGATAGTTACAAAACTTTCTTTTGCCTCTGATATTTCAACAGAGACGAGAAATCTAAAGGTACGTCATAAATCTGCCTATGGTAATAAAAATATTAGTTTTTTTTTGTAATCACGGTACAGTGCTTATAACTTTTTGCTTTCTGCTTAATTAATAATTTAATATCGTTGTATCAGAGAAATAACTCGGGTATCATGATTATTTGCAGAGTCATCCAAATCAGTTTCTAAGCATGGGTCTAAGATGTTAAAGTACATGTTGGTAAAAAGCTGTTATTAAATGTGTCAGGGAATGTCAATAGCCACTGTTAAAGGACGCAAAATCTTTTGTGATCCGATACGATCACAGCTGTCGTCATCTAGTGATTCAAGTTCAAAAAGGTGGCAATATTTTTTTTTTTGCTTACTTATCTAAAGAAAAGCTTGTACTAAAAAAAACTACCACACTTACATACTCTTAAACTTTCCCCATTTCATATGGCTATGATTCCCCGTGCACTCGGCCCTACACCCGAGTGCACGCGTGCGCCGCGCGCCCACGTCCCGCAAAAACAGTCAATGCGGAACCCAGCCCGGCAGGCATCCGACGCAACTGTTACTAACATTCCATTGTTTATTTATTTATTTATTTCATGCTTATCACAATATTTTATTTTATTTATTTATTTAATGTTATACTTCTACTTCTTTTATTTTCTTTTGTGACTTCTTTTTGATGTTTGGGAGAACAAAATAATAATGTCATGTGCAATTTTTATGTGATATTTTATTATTTGTATCAGAGGCCCTTAGGCGGCTTGATAAACCCTCGACACCAGAGTTGGCCACTCTCATTCGATAAGAAAGATATAACTTGTTAAAATGTTTGCAGTTAAATAAACTAAACGCATCATAAGAATACAACCTCACTTACATTCAATTTATTACACCAACTTTCCTAGATGACATTATAAGCGGTTGAATATTTAAATCTACTCACAACTCGACCATACGCCGACGTAAGGCAACAACATATCTATGCATATACACCGTGTTTATATACCACACATGGTATTTCCCAGTCAAACTCACCTCGCCGGGTGACTTGTGCGGAATTCGAAAGCCCATAACGAGATTTATCGCTTATTCTGTATTAAAATATATAAATATACATTTGCCTACCTAATGGGCGTTTTTTGTCGCGTGCCAAATAACGCCGGTGGGATACTGTCGCGGTCTTGATGGAATTTTTATGATTTATCCATCTTATTTGACAGCTATTAAACGATATACGTAACGTTATAGCTCGGCTTGGATTTTGGAAATTAAATAGATTGAAGACAGCGATACTTAAAAATTAACTTGCAAAATAGGTTTGTGTTACATAAAGTAGATTATGACTGGCCAGTTATTTTTTGTTGAATCTAACTAAAGGTTGCATAAATGTTAAACCTATTCTATTTGGTTTAACAATTATTCATCCTCCTTTTTTATCCTGCTTAACAGAGCCAACAAAGGCTTAGTAGCTAGTAAGTTATATATGAGCAAAGCGTACTTACTTGTACGTTGCACGTAGTAGTATGCAGCAAACAACTGAACAGTCTTGGAATTCCAAATAATAACACTGCAGGCTATATGAATTTCCCAATTTAGTGTGTAGTACTTATAATTCTGACATAAAATGAATAGTTATTGATTGATTAAACGAAAAAACAGGCCATATGTCAACATGTTGGTGCCAAGAACAATGTCGATGCAAACAGGCCATCGTCTGTATTTTGTGTAAGCCCGGTAGCCGGTAGGTAGTCGATAACATCTCTGCGCTCGCGCACCGCTTACTTTAATGAGCCCTGTCATTTATCGAGCTGTCGATTATCTAGACAACTCCCAGAGCCTACGACCTCTGCGATTGCAGGTAATGAGTAGCTTTTATAAACTGGCTTGGAATTAGCTTTTTAGAAATCGGTCTGTATCGCGTACTTTACAAGCACAATATAAATTTATAATGAAAGTTAGCCAAAATAATAATTATTTTTACAGGATTTAGATAATGGGTCTTTTTAACGTCCAAGCGAGTTGCCTCCATCTATGCATATGATTCTGTTATTTGTTATGTATTTATGTTCACAACAAAAAATTCAAACATATAACTTTTGACGACTTTCGAAAGTTATAAACAAGACGTACACATAAATCTTGGTCGTGATAAGAACAGTGAAATAGAACCGATTTAATGGCACCTGTATCAATGCTGAGATTTACGGAACAGATAAACAAGTTGCTGTAGAAATTGTTGTAAAATCGTTATTCGAATAACATAATTTAGCGCTCGGGTTTTATGTCCGCGCCCGGTTTATGGTTCGCTACTCCTTCATTATTTTGTAAATCTAATTCAGGTCCACAAAGCATGCGTAAATAAGCCACATGGCTGTAATTGCAGCCCTCGGGGCGTTCATGACAATTTAATTGAAACGTAGCCGGCAATTTTCTAATGCCGTCAATCTATGACTACAAGATACGCGTCCTTCCACTCTCTCGGTACTAGTTTTATGTTTACGTTTTTATTTAATTACCTATTGTTAAACTAGTTGTCTCTTTATTAAAGAGCATATTTCAATGTCATTTTGACATCACAAAAGCATTCTTTGCTGCAGTAATGCATTAATAAATAATACTTATAATAAAGATTTAATAAAAAAAACTTTTATTTTATTCATTGATGTAATGCCTGTGGTAATACTGTTTCGTTTCGTCTTCTCTTTTCTTATAAGTTTTACAAGAAACATAATCATGCAATTATTTAGATACAAGCTAAAACAAAATAATCTTATTGTATTCTTTAGAGCTAATGCTTGCCTACTGTAAAGTAATCAGTCAAGTGCCTGAAACGATTACGCACAGTTTAAAGCAGAAACTGTAAGCCATAACATATGGGGTATATTTCAAGCAGGTTACTCATAATTCCCGATTCGAACATTATGTTGAGACTGATTCACGTTATTTAATTTTAACCGAGAACTAGGATGAGTAATTTAGTTAATTTTATGATGTTCAAAGTCTGGTGACAAAGACTTTCAGGAAAAATGACACAGTTTCTGCTACTGACGGCACGTGTAAATCTTCTGGATGTAAAGATTAAAATAGGCACTCAAACAGATTTTCAGTTGAACTCACTTGAACTTGGTGATACAAGTACCTACAGTTAGGTATATTAATTTCACTGCACACACGTTTTTAATAACACAGTAGGATAATTTCTATTTTGTTGTTTATACTCTAGGTACTTCTTCTTATCGAGAGTGGCCAACTCTGGTGTCGAGAGTTTATCAAGCCGCCCTAAGGGCCTTCTGACATAGCTTAACAACTGCCGTACTAGACAAACAGCCGGGCCCTACAATTTAACGTGTCATCCAACCCACGGAAATGCCCAAAATGGAATGCCACTTTTCGGTCACCCATCCAAGGACTGACCGCGTCGACCTTTGCTAAGCATTGGTTATCTGGTTATCTAGAATACTTCTCCTCTTTCTTCAAATCCCTTTTTTATTTCGGAAAAATAATCTATCTATAATATATATATTCTATGTATATTATAGTACCAGCCTGGCTCATTTAGTCAAGAGAAGTCCCCCAACAAATTAATTCAACGGGGGAATCACGACCCTCAGTAAAGAGGAATACGACTAAGGAGGAGGAGATCAAATGTCTAAATGTAAATAAAGCTTATTCCAATAGAAAAGATTTAGATTATGGGTCCCGACTGTTTGTACGGCAGTCGTTAAGCCACGTCAGAGGCACTTAGTGCGGTTTGAAAACTCTGACACCAGAGTTGCCCACTCTTATGCGAATTTATTAACTTTGTCATCATCATCGGGTACCATCTACCTATTGAAGTTCAGAGGTCAGTTGGCAAAACGTACTTTATAGAAGAGAGTAATAGTAGCTGCAGTGTGGTGGGAGAGCTGCGCGCGCGCAGGTGCTATGTAAGCCTTGCCGCGCGCGGTATGCGGTCTCACCGGTTCTAGTCCGCGTATTTTTTACTCGACACACATCATCGACATTGTTGTTATGTTTTGCTATGATGCAAAAAACCCGCTCAAATCAGTTGCAGGTTCTCGATCGCCGTTATTGGGGCTTAAGGAATTTAGTTCCGCTTTTACATTTTATCTCTGTGCGGATTGTTGGCGTGATTTGGTGGTTTTCTGTTATTTGGTTGGATAAGTTGATTATGTTTAAAGTTCAGCTTTTATACATGTATTAAAATAAAATCAAAGAATATATTATTTGGTCTTTATAATACCCTAAGTCTTTTATTATTGTTATTTAAGTAAATCTATTTCAAACTCACGAGAGTTTAAAATCCTCGAAACAACATCATAAAAAAAATATTGCGGGTTTAATGTTAATTAAATAAAAATGCTTATGAAAAACCCTTGCAGACAACTTATTTATTTCATTCACTTTTTGTACCCGTGTACCTTATCCATGTCTTAAGATCATCAGCGCCATTATAACAGGCTTAATTTGCCGACGCGTGGCGATCGCAAAAACTAGCTCGGCGCCTATTCTCGCGCCTTCTCTGTATCATGTGTGTCACTTTACTTGACATGCAACGACATCACAGATCAAAGACGGACCGATATTGTGAAAAAAAAATGCACATTCATATAGATATACGTTATATTGTAGATACTTATATAATAAGAAAGAAAGATTATTTCATCGTGCTCAAACGGCGGAACCAATTTGGATAAATAAATCACACTCTATATTATCTTTCGGACCTACGTTCGCGGTGTCAACTCAACACGTCCTGAGGATGCCTTGTGGAGAGGCGAAACACGTGTCGACGAGAATATTTTGCCGAAGGAGAACTACAAAACTTGAAGACACAAGGTGCGGTGTTGGTAAGACCTTGAGAGCCACGGACGCCACGTTGGTTAGGGGGTGTGGTGTGGCGGTGGTATATGGAGGGACACACCTAAAAACCATCAAGTTTGTTGTTTGAAGTCGGTTAAGGAGCAGTCGCAGCGGAAAAACACTACATATTTCTCCAGAGTTTTATTTACAATGGATTTTCGCAAAGTAACGCCTGATTCAATATCTTATAAATAAATCAATCATAAACGTCTGGTATATTTTGCTTTGTTATTATATATCAATCTAGGGTGATAGATATATAAACATAAATTAGACAATAGAAGTTTATTTCATACATGACTAACCCATGACGGACTACACCATAAGACACTGTTAGTAAGTCACTTGTATGTCAGAGTCCCACTATAGTTCTATAGCCATCTGGAGTTCGTGCATCAATGCTGGATGAGGAAACAGACTATTAATCTTTACAAGTATTTAAAATAAACATATTCAGGAGTCTCTTACTAATTATGTCTAAATTGACATGTGTTGTGTGTGAGGAGGATAACAGTGGATATAATCTCGAAGGCTCGAGAATAGCCCCGCGCGGCGCCATGCGACCGGCGGCATAACCCACATTCGGCCTTGCGATGTCCTAGGATCGTTTACCCGTATAGATACTATTACATCTATTACGTTATTAATATTACTATTAAAATTATGGACATAATATATTTGTAGTTAATATTAATTGGTAGGTCTAGTGCCTAATTAACGTAAGGCTTGTACCTTAACCTAATTAGCAAGTGACAATAATTCTGTGTAACATCTGCCAAATTGATCTAGTTTGAAAATCCGAAAAAAATACATTTTCGCCAGTGTTAGAATTGTCGATTTTCAGCAAATTTCTTATAGCTTGAGTTTGATGTACTAAAGTTTTTTTTTTTTTTTTTTGTATTTTCGGTATTTTGGACAGAATCCAAGGCGATGTACTAAAGTTACCCTTAAATTGTGTAAACTAGCTATCAATCACCTACTAATCAGACTTTACCTACCAATTAACACGCGTAAAACAGGTGGCTGATTTAAATATGACCACGTACTGTAATACTGTAATTAAATTAAATGAGCGCGCCATTTGTAGTTTGATAACGGAAACGATAAAATATTGTCAAGGATCTGAGCGAATTTAGATATTTTATCACGCTGTTGGCTGGTTAGGAGCAAATTCGTGCCGCATTGGTCACTGACCGCGATATAACGAGCAAACCTAAAAAACTGAACCGAGATTTGCTGTACATATTTAAGTACAGTCTCATATCGAGTTTAGTACATAATATGTACAAACATAGATGATACGGCAAATATTTATTCGACAACTTGCTATAGAGTATATCCAAATCATATACATTTTGTTACTCACTATTCTACAGGCAACAAATATTGCCAGAAAATCAGGTTAATATTTCAAAACTTTTAGAAAACCATGTTCGATAAGAACATTCCATTTTTCAGCGCTTTATTTTCTTGCCATTTCCGTTTATTCAGCTTTTAATATATTATCCTTTATCTTAGTAATTTAGTGCCAAAAACTAGCACTATTTTCTGCATAGTCAACACTATACCGAAGTATTTTCCAACAGAAACATTATCTGAGTTGGCAAAGTAAAGAAAAAGAAAAGGGTAAATTTGCGCAAGGATAAAAACCGAACTATAAAGTTCTTACCAGTAGATTGAAATAAAAATGTGACATATGGCGCGATGGTATGAATTTACATATATTTAAAAAAAAACTTCATCTGCCGTCCTGTCTCCAGGCAGTCTCAAGAGAGCAGTTCCAATATGCAAATCAACAGATAAACATTTTAAATGAATGTTAGCGTGCATGGAACATACATACACACCTACTAGATATGCTATAGGAAGAAACTAAAGAGCTTTATTGTAGGAAAGCAACGGTTTATGCTCAAATGACTACTCCGTTTACTATGAGACCTGGCATAGAGATAGATTAGAATCTGTATCGTATCACTACCTAGTTATCCTAAATCTTTGGAATGTCTGTTTTATAACAAAAAAAGCTATTTTATTAATTTATATTCTACTGGTGAGTGCTCACGGTTTCGCTTGCCTTTAGAAGTAAAACTTGCATCCCCTTTTAAAAATGCTTTCTTAGCGGACGTCGTAACTTCTACCTGCATGCCAACTTTCAGACCGATTCGTCCAGTGGTTTGGGCTGTGCATTGATAGATTACTATGTAAGTCTTTCAATCAGTCACCTTTGAGTTTTATAATATAGTACATAGATGATTAAGTAATACTAGATCATGTCACCTTTAAATAAAAAAAACTGTATCGAGGAGAGAGGTATGAAAATCCTTGATCGAAATAGGTTGTCTACTTCAATGCTACATACAGACTAGCATAAACATACGTAAGTAAGGGAAGTATGTTTTTTTTATATTCATAATCATGTAGGTTAAATTAATTGACATCCAAATAAGTTGCATGATTAATAAGTAGGTACAAATTATTGTTTCATACGAAGAAAATGATATCGCCATTGTTTTGTAGGTGTTTCTGGTAAATTAGTTTCCTGGAAACCGCTAAGGATATTTGACGCTTGATTACTAAATTAATAAATGAATTTATCAGCATAACGGGAAGTGCTCGCCAAAACCCGAAATATTATTTTATATTGAGCCACAGATGTGATTGATTTATCCAATACATTATTTTTGTTATGATGTTTCTGTTAATTATTAGCTTTGGAGTATTATTTGTAAGAATAAATGTTATTATTATCACTTCTTAACATTTAGCGGGCTGTAGTCCAACGTTAGCTAATTAATTAATTATATTAATTAATTAGCTTTGTTGATTAATTAATATAATTAATTAATTATATTAATTAATTAGCTTTGGAGTATTATTTGTAAGAATAAATGTTATTATTATCACTTCTTAACATTTAGCGGGCTGTAGTCCAACGTTAGCTAATTAATTAATTATATTAATTAATTTAATTATTAATTATATTAATTAATTAGCTTTGGAGTATTATTTGTAAGAATAAATGTTATTACTATCACTTCTTAACATTTAGCGGGCTGTAGTCCAAAGTAAGCATGTTTTATGTAAAAAAAAACAGCGTAGGTATGTATTTCAATTGACTCTGTATACATTTCGATAACATATTCTTTTGTCACAGAAACAAAAACATTAAAATGAACTTAATATTACGAGAAATATCATCGATCCAATCTAAACATATGAAAATTCGAAAGAGGGTCAAAATTTACTTACTTTAGCTGGCGCTGTGACCCAACTGGATCCTGGCCTCCGATACTAAATGGCGCCACTGTCCGCGATCTTGAGCAAGAACCTCCCACTGGGTCACTTGCAGCTTGCGGAGGTCCTCCTCCACCTGATCCTTCCAGCGATACTTATGACGCCCCACCGGCGTCTTGCCACACGTTCGCCCCAAGTACGCGCGCCTTACTGCCCGATCCTCACCCATTCTCTCTACCAGCGAGCCAGCGAAGTCTCTGTGCACTTATCTCGCCTATAATATTGGGCTCAGCCACTAGCTTCTCAATCTCAGCGTTTTTCCGCACCCTCAGACTACCATAGTCTCTTCGGGCAGGTACAAGAATCATACGGAATATCTTCCACTCTGTTACAAGCAATTTCATCACTTCCTTTTGTGTCAGTGTCCACGCTTCACACCCGTACATTAAAATAGTAAAAAAAACGTAACATTAAAAAAATGTTTTCCTAGAAATCTTGCCAGTTTATCTGTTTATTTAAACGCTCATTACGCAAAAACAAATGAACGGATCGTCATGATTTTTGGTATATAGGTAGTATGAGGTCTTAGAAGTGTCAAAGGCTACTTCTTCTTCTTCTTATCGAATGAGAGTGGCCAACTCTGTTGTCGAGAGTTTATCAAGCCGCCCTAAGGCCTCTGACATGACTCAACGACTGCTGTTCTAGAGAAACAGCCGGGACCTACAATTTAACGTGTCATCCGACCCACGGAAGCGCCCAAAATGGAATGCCACTTTTCGGTCACCCATCCAAGAATTGACCGCGTCGACCTTTGCTTAACATTGGCAATCGCATGCGATTGCCTATCTAAAAAAAAGGGTACTTGTTATCCTGAAATAATGCGATCTACACTAGTTATAAATAATATAATATGTCGATACCATATTAAAGCAAACACTTAACAAATAGGCCTCCAAAGTTTATGCGATCTAATCTCTTGATTTTATACGTGAATTGCGCACAGCTGTGCGTAATTGACGTATGAAATCAAATAAATAATTTATCATAAACATATTTACACTACTTTCGTAGCAGTTCGTAGCGTTGACGTAGCGCAATTGAATCGCAATTTTGGCTGTAATCACGCAATCTATGAGTACATGATATTTTTCAACAAACAGTTACTTATATTTATGTTTAACAGAAAACTGATGAAATAATAAATTGATTGTTACGCCTAATAATAATTTCGTAGATAAATAACTGTCCTGTCATTTTTCAACTGACCAAGTGATTATATCTATCTAGCTGGAAACACCTATCATTTTTTTCATTTCACTGATAGGACATGCATACCTACATGAAACAGCGTAATATGTAGTAAAGTTATGAAAAACGGAAAATGGAAATATTTAAAGTAGGGCGAATCATAATTTCTAATACTGAGATGCACTAGGTTACCAAAAGTATAGTAGATTATTGTAGTCAAACGTAAAATGTACCTATCCCAAGTAAAAAAAAATATACCAGCAATATATTGATAAACATATGAAAACTTACGAATTATACCTAACTGATAGATATACCTAAATTCTAATGACATTACATTTTCCTTACTTGTTAAAATAAAACTGAAAATAACACCAGTAAGTAGTTTAAATTTTCCAATTACCTACTATTACGAAAGCTTGTCTTCAAAGTTCGAACCGCTTACCTGGCCTGGCCGCAATGCTTTATAAATCTGTTCTATTTTGTTAACTACACTTTATGCCGAGTAATGGCCAGTCGACAGGCTTATAGTCATGCGAGCCGTAACGTAAATATTTCGCTTTTTGAGGCAGATTTCAAAGGGAGCCGCAACTGTAAATCTGGCGGGCCCTAGAATAAATAATAGCTACTTACCGAAGTAATGAAAAACAATAAACGTATGGGGGAGTGTGTGACCTCGAATTGTAAAATCATGAAGCACGTGAAAAAATTTGACGTCAGAGAGTAGTCAGCCTAACAATACATTCCTGGTTATCCGTTTACCTATCAATCTAGTTATACTATATTTGCGTATTTTGTGCCTATTTTGTTAAAAATCAGAATGTTTTAAGGATAAAAAAACCTCTTCTTCTTTCCCTTTACCTTATTCCACTATGTGGGCTCGGCATGAAAAAACCTTCTATGACAGCTATTTAATTAAAGATATGCCCATTGCCCATCATAATATATAATATTATAAACCAGACAGTTTCTTGTGCGGGGTGTTGTTTCAGGCGATTTGCTGATCAAACGACTAGCTAGAAAGTAAAACTAGAAAAAGTTGGAATTATGTAAATTGTATCATTCACCGCATTCAGTGCATCACGGAACACATTTATCAATAAAAAACTTGTGTTTGTCTAACTGTAAGGATAATATACAGAAAAACTTTCCTAGTTACAAGTTACAAAATTCTTGTAATCGACAGTTTCATTTAGCTATGGCGTAAACTTTAGCATAAAAAATTCGCTGTTGACATTAATCATATACGTTTTTTGTCTCACTTTTTTGCATATCATGGCGTGTTATTCTCCGTAACGTTACGTAAACTACCTGTATACTTGTATAGGTATAATACAATTCAATTAATCTTTTTTAATTGGCTCAGTGGCGCCAATATGGTGATTAATCAATCAAATATTCGACGTACTACATTCTTGTAACTGATATCTAGCATTCATCAGAATCAGATAAGTGCCTCATGTGGCGATTGCATTTATAATGTGGAATTCATTTATTTTACAGTAATTTTTTTCAAGGCAAATCGATATATTATATTTTATATTTTAATCGAAGCGCTAGTTTTTATACATTTAATTACCTACCGACGCGCTTTGAATTAGTAATTCAATTCTACGTTACGTCGTGTGCTGACCAACAATTCATTTAGGGTCGATTTTTTATCGTATTTGATTTATTTAAATCGAATCAATTTATAAAACCTACCACCTAATTATGAAAAACAAACGATTATCAGGATGGTCCACAATAATCTTTTATAGGGTCCCGATCGATACGGCAGATGGAGCAAAGCAATAACTGAATGGTACCCACGGCTAGGTAAGCGAAGTGTAGAAAGACCTGTGCAACGGTGGCTGGATGATATTAGAAAGTTAGAAGGAAACATCTGGGCAAGAACAGCGCAAGACAGGGAGTATTGGCGTAAGAGGGAGGAGGCCTATACCCTGCAGTGGGTCTCATTAGGCTGATGATGATGATGATTAAGGTCCCGATATTTATATGGACTATTTTATTCCAACACTTACTAATATATTATATTTTGGATCTTTAACTATTAATAAGTCTACATTAGCTATTTTACTACGTGTTTAGAGAACTAGGCCAACCTACCCACATTAATTTTGTAGACTAAACTAATAATAATGTTAAGGCGTTGTTACAATCTTTAATAATGAAAATGTTTATTTCGTACGAAGATTTATTAGAAAAGATCACGTGTTTAATCATTCATAGTTCATTCTACCAGTGTTGAGTAACGCTATCCAGAATTCGTGTTGTAAATAAACTAAAGATTTCCTATAATTGAACTATAATGAGTTTATTGGAAATTATAAAACTTAGGTAAATAAAACAAATGTCACGAAGATGTCAACTGTCTGTCTAGTGTAATATACATATGTCAAGATATACGGTGGTGAGTAAATTGCATTAGCTAAATTTGCGACATATCTACGTATGTATATTTATGGAAACATTTTTAATAGACACAAACTACCATTTAGTTACTATTTTCCTCTCGTTTATGTATAGTACATAAGTACTACAGACGTTTAAACATAACAATAGAAGCTATGATCTATAAAATCTTTGACGTTTTTCATAAAGACACGTGCGACAACGAACAAAGAACTTACAAACAACAATGCGAATATTATTGCTATGAATTTATAACTATTGGAAAACTATAAACATACCGGTTGTGTTTTATCGCGGACATTATAATTAAATGAGAATTATCATTATGGGTTCGAATGAGATAATTTTAATGGTAATGTTTGTAGTACCTATTTGTGTTTTGTAATGATATCGTATCCGTTACGAGCGGCTCTATATAATCAATCTGTGAATATTAACGCTACCAGATTAACTACTACTAATGGATGTATACCAGATAATGGTATGTACCTACTTATTATATGATTTTGTATCTATTTCAGATTTTGTATTTTCTTTTTGACATTTATTTCACAGACTGGCCACATTTTTTAGCAATTGTAGCGCTCGCAAAGTGTCTTTGCTTTTTCATACGTTTGTTAAATTATTTTCTAGAATTCATATATATCCTATTTATGATAATGAACGTGTTTATAACATTGTATCCGTGCTCGAATTACATTATTATTGAAACAAATCACAAAAAAATTTAATTTAATTGCCATCATAATATTTAAGAAGCTAACTGACTTACACAACTTGTGTACGGAAGTTGTATTCTGCCCGGATTAGAATGACACTAATACCTATTTAATTTTATGAACTATTTCGTATTATCTATACTAATATTATAAAGCTGAAGAGTTTGTTTGTTTGTTTGTATGTTTGTTTGTATGTTTGTTTGTATGTTTGTTTGTATGTTTGTTTGTATGTTTGTTTGTATGTTTGTTTGTATGTTTGTTTGTATGTTTGTTTGTATGTTTGTTTGTATGTTTGTTTGTATGTTTGTTTGTTTGAACGCGCTAATCTCAGGAACTACTGGTGCGAATAGAAAAAAACTTTTTGTGTTAAATAGACCATTTATCGAGGAAGGCTTTAGGTTATATCATATCACGCTGCAACTAATAGGAGCGAAGAAACAATAGAAAATGTGGGAAAAACGGGGAAAATTATTCATCTTTGAGGGCTTCCGTTGCGTGCGCTGCGAAAACCGTTCAAGATATCAAAAAAATGTGTACTTATGTAAGAATTATTCCTCTTGAAATGATCTAACAAAATGTCCGCAACAGGTACATATATGTCTATCTTTTAAGGCTAACTCACTAGATTCGTTTTTATGGTAATAACTATTCCACGCGGACGAAGTCGCGCGCACCAGCTAGTGTACCATAAACAGTGTAGTTAGAAGCAAACGCTAGTTACTTACAGGAGAGAAACATTATAATGAAAACTCATCGCTGTTAGCAAAAAACCGCTGTGAAAAAAATCCACCAACTAAGTTTCAGAATGGTATAAAAATCGATTTCTTTTTTCTGATTCGAAGATAAGTTGTCTTTTTTCGGGAATAACAGCGAGATTCAAATAAATGCTTCAATCAATGACAAATAATTCAAACCTTATAATAACGTTTTCGTCTTATTCTTCTTAAATTTATTATCATTGACCTCTGAACAGCCGAGAAAAAGAAACTAAGTGCGTGCAATACGCATTACGAATGCTGATGCGTATAACACGTGTACGCATTTATTCCCCTGTATTTACACACCTACGGCCTCTGAATATGAATAACAAAGACAGGAGAGGACAAGGAAAAAATGTAGGTATACAACTTTATTAATACAAAAACCACTGTCTGCTGCGTATTAGGTACCTACATCATGTAATTAGGTTGACTATTATTGATATAATTTATTTTATAGTTCTTTATGTTTTGTGCTATAAGCTCAGGTATACGAGTACGTAGGCGTGTCTGTAATTTAACTAATCTATGACCTCTACGATTGTTAGGTAGGTATTGTCTACGATTTTTCATAAATTAAGTAGGTATCATTATGTAAATGTGTGCCATTATTAATGTTATTAACTAAGATTTGGGTATAACTATGCATCTTGTTCGATGAAGTGTGTATAGAGGTGCTTATGTTTATACAATTGGAATAGACGCGTCTTGTTAGGTTTTGTTCAACTATTTTAACACTGGAGCTGCTCAGGAAATAGTCCATATTGTTTTGGGACAAAATCCGTTTATGTGTAAGGACTTTTTAGCATCACATCAATAATAACAATGATCATTCGCTTACATTGTGATGCGCAGTGAAAAAATACAAACAAAAACATATTAAGAAACTCACTTTAATTTTTGTATAAAGTAATGAAGAACATTGTACTGACAAAACCTTATGAATGATGAATCTTTTTTTATATTATTCCTAACAGCTCACCCTTTTCTATCCACAGAACGGTTTCGTAGAGTGCCGGAGCGGCGTGGAGGAGTGCGGTCAGATGGATGACTGCGCCGTGGTGATGCCTCGCGAGGGATGCTGCGCCAAGTGCAAGGGATGCTGGTACAACGGCACTGAGCACAACTCACACACTGAGTGGAGCGAGGAAGGTAGCTAATCAATTATAACAAACTTCTTGTACCGCCCTCCTCCTTTTTGAGTCATATTTTTCATGAATTCAGTTAATTCTATAGGAGATATTTCTTAAGGCGAGGCATTTTCGCGCGAACTACGATTTTAGGAGGTGAGGTGTGGGGGGCCGCCCGCGCGTCTCACTCCGCGCGCTGTCCATTTCTCGTAACGTTAGCACTACGCCACAGTATAAATATTTCAGCTGTTATACTATGATCAACTTCTATTAATGTAAAATGTTTTTTTTGTCAGTTTTAAATAAGCTAAGTAATAATTTATTACTTTATATCTATAAATATAAAACAAAGTCGTGTTTGTTGTTTAAAAAAAAATACATAGGTTATATTAATAAAATTGCCGTGACTTTGTATATTCGCTGCTTAGATAACATGCAAAAAAAATATATCACCACATTTATTACGTTTATTATCGTATACATTCTGTTTGGATATTCTGCTTGGATCTGTTTTTAGGGTTCCGTACCCAAAGGGTAAAAAACGGGACACTATTACTAAGACTTTGCTGTCTGTCTGTCTGTCTGTCCGTCCGTATGTCACCAGGCTGTATCTTATAAACCGTGATAGTTAGACAGTTTTTTTTAGAAGATGTATTTCTGTTGCCGCAATTATTTTATTTATTTCGAACACATACAGTCGTAACAACAAATAACAACAAATATAAATTACCATAATTATTACGTTTATGATTGTATAAATTCAGCTTGGTTCTGTTTTGTGTATTATGTGACAAACTAATGATGTTATAATATTATACTCACACATTATTGATTTTTGATTTATTATTTTGAGATAATTTATCATCACATTCTGCAAGTCATTCTTTATCAGCTTTAGAGTTTATAGTCAATAGTAAATAATATAAAAAATAGATAGATCGGCCTATTTTATGGTATTATTGTTTAGTACATGATCCACTTACCTATCTGACGTTGAAGTATTGAAATTCACAGGTTGCAATTCTACTAATGGACTGGTAGTATTAGATACTCGAGACTGCTTTTTCGACCTAAATTAATTAATTATAGAGTACTCGTACATAGGTACATACTTTTGGTCATACTGATATAATTTAGTCTGTGGCAAGTAATGACGAAAATTTACGAAATCAACAAAAATTATAGAAAATTCTCATATACCTGAGGAGAAACATAAAGAATAAAAAAATTGGGCCACTTTTAGAAATATTGTTGCGTGCTTAGTAATTTTACTTTAAAAAAAAGAGTAAACTTCATAATTTTACTATAAAAGGGAGTAATTTACATACCGTTTCTTATAGTTCTCTTTCCCTGTCCTTCTTTTAGATATTAACACTGATTTCTTCCTAACTTTATTTTTTTTAGTAGCCATTTTCAATTATTACACTGTGGCAAGAATGTAAGAACGGGCGGAGAAAATTTGGCACAGGTCTAACGTTGGCAAGCGCCCGATTGCGACTGACGGGGTAGCGGGCGGCGCGGCGTCTTGTCAAACTGCTGGGAAATATTCAAGTTTTGGGATTAATAATTAACTCAAAATTATAGGACTTTAGTTGAAACCCAAATTTTAGCAGGTTCTCTGTAGTATTTAAAGAGAAACATTTCTATATAAAAATTATGTGTAAAGTCAGAAATTTTATTAATAAGATATTCAATTTAGACTTTTACATTAAGCTGTCTTTGGAATTTTTTATGATCGAGTAAAGTATACCCTATCGTGTAACAAATTAGCACATTCTTCAGACAATATCCTTAAGTATATTGTATATTTTTTGCAAGACCGATATTAATGAGTAAATACCTAAAAAATTTGATATAGTAAAACGTTTTTTCCGCTTTTTCACTGGTGACTCGCCTTAAGCATTCAATTGTGGTTTGCGCTCTGATCCTTCCACTTTAAATATCTTTGTGAATTTAGGAGTATTTCTTCACTTTACACGAAAGCAATTCCATAATTCCACATATAATTTATTTGAAAAACCATTTGTGTTAGGCCTTAATGTATACCTAAAACTTTTCATATTCTAAATTTATTTTGTAATGTTTATAAAGTTTAATCGTTTTAAATAATTATTTGTTGATTGCAGGCAAGACGTTGCGGTGTGAGGCCGGCGTGGTGACCATCTCTCGGCCAGAGTGCTACGCGCCGTGCGACCGACCCAAGCACCAGAGGCATACGCACTACAATTGCCCGGTTTGTGATGGTAAGGTACTCTTTATACATAGTATTTTATTGCCTAAAAATAAAGTGTTATATTTATCTAAAATCTGCTTTGCTTGCTTCCTTCGGGTAGGATTTGGTGACTTTGTGCCAAAAATCAAGATGACCACATCACCATCGTATCTTAAATGGCACAATAATTACTTGTTATATGGTATGGCACAAAATTCGTTGTAACTTGGGCACGTATGTACCTTACCTGATAACATTTAATGAAATAAAAGCTTAAATATCAACGCATAATGTTTCGTAAGTGAAAAGTATTACTTACCAACTGTAAAACCGTCATGAATGATCTCGGCATTTAAAAGTTTCAAAAACAAAGGAAAGCAACTTTTATTTTTACAGTTCGTTATAAAACCCACAATGAGTCAGTACAATTCTGTGGTCATTTCACGCTGTGTATTCCCACAGGCGATGATTGGTCGGCCTGTAATTGGCTGGCCGCGCCGGCGCAGGCTTGTCTCGGGGTTCCTCGCCCACCCAGCCGGACCCCACCAAAAAAACACCTTAATCCCTAACAAAAACAAACACACACCGCCTCGTGGACTTAATAAAACCATAACGGCAACCAATTTACCCTCGCTTCCAAACCTTAACAAGTTTATTAAATTCCATATCGAATAATAGTAATTTACAAGATGACGATTCGGAATACTTTTTGGATGTTGCCGACGCATTTCTTACTATTTTACGGCGCATGTTTATATTTTATTAATTACCCTTGTCGGGATGTGGTGATCACACGGTAGGTTAGAATAGAATAAATAGAATGGAAGATAATAAAATAAAATGGTTTCTAAGTGATTAGTCAGAGCTTTTGTAAGGTTGTGCTTCAATTTTTCATGTGTCAAGTTGCACACGACGTCGCAGCGAAGTGTCAACATAGAACTATAATGGACTGGTGCACCATTTCGTGTCCGCACGGAGCAAAGTATGAAACAAACTGAGAACATATACTGTATTATAAATTATACTCGTGTTTTATTCAGTATCTGTCCTCCGAAAGAGTTGAATTAATCGTTTTTTTTCTTATCATAAAGTTTTGTTAGAAAAAACATTGAGAAAATGTAATTAGCAAGGCTAGTCCCTGCCTGCACTATGTATACCGTGTAATGCCCACGCGCACCCCAACAATGGGTAAACACAAGAAACAAGTGTTGCGCAGTAGCACACAGATAGCACACTGCACACAATAGACCGCTCTGCCATTAGAACCTGTCTCGTTGCCACGTCCATAATGAGCCAAAGATGACTATTATAAAACAACGAAGCGATTTAGATGATTGCCCATTAAAACTAGGTATATCTTTGAAGGTTACATACAAAGTAGATTATGCATTCATTTATTGCGGCCAAGTGTAGGAAATAAATTATAATTTAACTACAGCAAAGACCTTTAGACAGACTCGCTATAAATTGCACGGGATTCAATTTCTAGCTGAGAAAACGCTTACCGTCATTTACCGCAGTCGTAAAAGTCTGATTATTTCTTCATGAAGGTGATGTTTGAGTTGTATAATAACGACAGAAAATCACCGAGTGTATGTGAGATCACAACCACGTATATAATGTACATAGAGGTGGCGCCACACAGCAATTACTGTGTTGGCTGTAACTAAATAAAGTTCACATGCAATAAAATCTTGATGAACCGCGAAGACGACTATTGACTTCACAGATTTAATTGTCTGAGTTCCAAAGCTAATTATTTTCTTCAGTCTGTTTATTTAACTGAGGTAGGAAATTGACGTGAAATTGCGGCTGGACCGGGACCACCCAAAGTAATCGCGATCCTTTCACGATTTAATACTTTGCTGCGTTTCTCCAAACGCCGTTGAGACAAAGAATTTTGACAGCGGAATTAACTTATTATACGTCGACGAGGGTTCGTTAAAATTATATATTTTGTGGTCAGAGAGTCTCCCACGGCGTTGCGTCTCTATTATTGATCATAAATCAAAAAGTTAACAACCTACTTAAAAGGTTGGGGTGGGAGGTTTTTGTGGCTGGTCAAAGCCGCCGACGCGGGCTCCTGCGCCCTACCTCTGCTTGTTTGTTTTACGATCCCAACAGTGCATTAAGTTTTTTCTTTCTACTTCTTATTTCCTCACGATTCTTTGGCTTATCAGCGCGGGAATTCCTCTTTGTCCATAAGTGAATTATAATGACCGCCTTCCAATAAAAGATTCACGCGCTAGCGGCTCCATTGCATTTTAATTGCGGAGAAAGATTGGTTTACTCGAAAAAGTTAATTGAGTTTACTTAGTTCTATTGATAATTAAAACCAATATTTTGCCAAATCAGGTATATCAGCATGAATTGTAAAAATGGTTAAGAAAAAACACTTATTTGAATTAATTCAAATCACGCACATCTACATATGTACAAGAAGGTAATATTAGGTGCTTGCAGGTTAGGGACATGAGCAATTCAAATAATTATTTATTTATTTAATTCACCGACGACTAATCTGTTACTACGTAACCGAACTTTTTAAACTTATTATGAATTAAATACATCGCCAGCCTACTTATACAATAGGTACTACTATGTATAGTATCATTGTAAACTGTAGATACACACGAAACTTACTTTTACTCTATCATGTACTTAGGACAGAAACCTACACCAGAAATCTCAAAACACCTTTTCCAAACCACATCTCTTGACTTGCTGTTGCAACTGCACCGTGACTAGTGACATTATTTCTTTAGACATCAATAGCAGACACTTAATTTAACTAATGCCTGACTACATTTGTATAGAGCATGTCAGCTGCTTATTTTGTCCGTCTCATCGTGTTTTATTCTACGACACAGTACATCGTTCATAAGTGCGCGGACTGCCTCTGAATACATAATTGTTTGCCTACAAAAGGACAGCCTACTTTGTGTCGTCTCTAGTTTTACGATAGACACTTGACTATTTTCATTGTAACAATCATATTATGCGTCGAGACGGCCGCGCAGTCGAGTACTGCATTAAACGGACCATTAAATGAAACAAATTCATTTCCAGCGCGCTTACAAATAAAAGTAAACACTCGAGCCTTTATGTATGCGAGCGATGAATTGATCACTTCAAAGTGTGTTCTGATAAATAAACTTACTTCGCGGGCAGCGTCAGTTTATAATGAAAGGGTGCCCGTTTTAACTAAAATCTAACAACATTATCAGCATTAAAATTACTGTCATCAATATAATGACGGCTCTAATTAAATGCAAAAGTACGAAGATAATTATGCATAATTTGGGTTTTTGATGTCAGTATATTTAGAGATTCATTTCTCGGTATCGGGCAGGCTGGGTGCCTCCAGGTGGTCCGGGCTCCGTGTGCGGCCGAAGGGCCTCCGCGCCTCTCCCATCATTTGCTGCCTGATTGATTCATCGTCCATCTTCACTAATTTATGGAGCCCGGGCTTTGTCGCAGCCGCAGCGCCGCCTCTCGCAGGACAATAGCTTGCATTTTTGTTTCAAACTTTTACTGATAATCTGCAGAATTCCTGCCGCACACAAAAAGACCTCCTTTGTATTCCCATTGTTTTTAATTACACATATGTATGGGTCGCAAACAAAACGCTTAAACGCTTCATTGTATTTAAAATTTAAATGAATTCGTGCATTGAATTCGCGAGGTTTGACGTAACAGAAATTCCTTAAAAGAACGTGTGTGCGCTGCAGACATGTTGTCTGCATTATTGTGTGACAATGATCTACTGTGAGAATGTTACGGTGCTAAATAGCGAGACAAGATCTGCATTTGTTAGCTAAATAGACTGAATATATTCCGACCGGGTTAATTGACGTTTTTGCACGCTTAAATGTGTTAGGCCATGTGACTCGCTTCACTACATGGTTTCAGCTACAAATTGTCTAATAGGCAGCCAGTTTAAGAAATTCAAAACACAATTTCCACCACTTAAAACAGTTACCTAAATAATAGTTCCAAACATTAAAACGAAATTAATCATCCTACCCTCCATATTTCCAGAATGCGTGATCAACGGTCAACCAGTCAGAGAAGGCCGTGACGTGAGGATCCCAGAGGAGCCATGTTTGTCGTGTCGTTGCGTGCGTGGAGCTCTGTCCTGTGCCAAACGTGCGTGCCCCGTGCTGCCGTGCCCGCGGTCTCAGCAGTACACGCCAGCGGGGGAATGCTGCCCGAGGTGCTCTCATCCCTCCTCAGATAAAATACTTCCCAGTAAGTAAATTCCTTAGAAAAGAACACCCTCACTCACTATTATATACCATATGCTCAAAAAATAAGGTCTTAAAGAGCCTTATTTATTTTAAGTGATTTCATTCCTCGTTAGACAATACCTACATGCTTCTTCTTAAACTTCTACACAAACGACGAAATTGTATCTTTTGCGAAATGCATTGATGGATAACATCATTTTTTTTACATATTCTCTCTCCAATATACGTGAGTAAGATAATTATAACAATATCAATTCCTACTTGCACATTAAAGGCAGAATAAAACACGTACAATCTAAAGCTGGACACACGAAACAGTAAATAACCGATGTTTATAACATCGATCAATTTATCGGCACAAATCAAACAGTTTGACCACGTTCAACAAGTAATTGCTATCAATTACCGATAATAAAGCAATTAGGTCTCAATTAGCAAAAAATAGCCTATTAAACTTGTGTACAGCAGTTCTCATTAGGATGACCTGGTTAGACGATAATTGGGAGACCTGGATACGAACTCTGATATTAGAAGGTCAGCGAGTTACTGATAACACGACGAATACGTACAATGTACGGCGTGCTTGGTATTTTCCGACGAAATGGATGTTAATAACATAGCATAATGATAAACGTTTTAGTATATGTGACTTGTTGTTCAATATTTATATTTTACCTTAGAAGCTTAGAAGCAACACTGGTGTCGAGAGTTGGCCAAATAAAATTATATTAAAAACGAAAACAAAAATTAAATTTTGCAAATAAAGATTTCAAAGTCATCTCCTCAGTATTAGATATCATTAACGATCTATTTCATCTCAGTTTCAGGCAGCATGTTCCTCAAGCCTTGCATCATCGGTAAAGAGTTCCATGCCCACCTCAGCACGTTCCGAGTGGACCCCTGCACCGACTGCACCTGCATGAACGGCACAGCAGTGTGTATGCGGCACACGTGTCCGGTGCTCACGTGCGGGGCGCGGGCGCTGCCGCCGGCGCCAGGAAAGTGCTGCCCGGAGTGCCCGCAGGTCGAGGAGGCAAAGTCCGCTTGTATTGTTGGGCGGAAGACTTATCAGGTACGTTACATACGTTGCTTTGGTCATAGGACTGGTGCTTAATAAATTAATAATCTTCAAAAATTCTTAAGTCAAAAAAATAAAGGAAAATCTTAAAGTAATTCTCATGCCCTAAGTGGGTTTTTTGTAAATTTACCCATAATTAAAAATACAAACATCTTTGCCTTGTTGTAAAACTTTGATAATGATAATAAAGATAATTTAAATTTTGTAAGTTTTAGATTTAAAAATATTAAGTTTTAATTTTAGCTACTCCCAAATTCCCCTCTTAACAGGGTAAATGTAAATACATTTATGCTAATAAAGAAATTGAATTGAATTGAAAGAATCGGAGTGAGATACTGCATTAAGTTCTTTTACTATGTCTGCTGCATTCAAAACTATCATTGTACTACAATTCACAAGCTTACAGATAATAAAAGTGCTTCTTCTCTATATTTCAGGATGGTGAAACGTGGCAGTTGGATGCGTGCAAGTCATGTGAGTGCCACGGCGGTGAGCCGAGGTGTGCCATGGAACGGTGTCCCCCTTTGATCTGCCCCTCGGACCAGTCTCTGGTACACCTGCCAGGACAGTGCTGCCCAAAGTGCGTCGACGTGGATGGAATATGTACCGTTTTTGGAGACCCTCATTACAAAACGTTCGATGGAAAGTTCTACAGCTTCCAAGGATCCTGCAAATACCAATTGGCTGCCGACTGCACTAACAATACGTTCTCGATCAGAATATCAAACGACGCCAGAAATACTTCACATTCCTCGTGGACCCGAACGGCCACTCTCCGGATAGGGTCTACTAAAATCAACATGGGCAAGAAAATGCGCATCAAAGTGAACGGGCGGCGCGTGCAACTACCCCATAAGATTAATGGACTCGCCGAGATAGTGCGTGGCAACGGGTCCGTTCAACTCCACGCTAATATCGGCGTGCATATGATGTGGGATGGCGACGGCTTCCTCGAAGTGACCGTGTCCAGTGTTTACAAAGGAAAATTGTGTGGTCTGTGCGGGAATTTCAACTCGTTAGCTAGAGACGATATGAAAACGCGTGACGGGAGGCTGATGGCTGACACGTGGCGCTTCGGTTCCTCGTGGCGGGTTGGAGGCACGCGGGCCTGTACGCGTCGGCAGAAGCGGCCGAGTTTGAGCACGTCATATCGGCAGCTGCGGGTGACGCGTGCACGTCGCCTGTGTCGCGGGATCGTGAAGCTGGATGCGTTCGTGGACTGCGGGATGAAGGTGAACCCACACCACTACCAGGAAGCGTGTGAGCTGGACGCGCGTAGCTGTTCAGGGACGCAATGCCACTGCGCTGCGTACCGAGCATACGCCCGGGAATGCTCGCGGATGGGTGCTGAGCCTCGAGACTGGGCGGGCAGCGCGTGGTGTGAGGGCACGCCGCCTCCTTGGCTGGTGCGCCCGCGCAAGGCCGGCCGGGGCAAGGGCAAGGCGGCCGGCGCGGGCCTGCTCGACCTCACCGCCGTCGCCAAGCCGAGCTCGGCCCGAGCGCGGCCGCCGCCTCCAATACTGCACATATAACTCGCTTGCGGCAACACTTCTACTAGTCAATCCTGCCAGCGCTGCAATGTCAGGTGAGCAAAACTTATTTATTATACATAAAAGTTGATGCTAAAGCTACAATTTCTTGTACCTCTACTAAGAGCTACGTCACAGAAAAGACATTAAGGCAAACTTAGTTATGCTATGCTATATTCGATACCTTATGATTGCCTTTAGTTTTTGGAATGGTAATTTGGTTTACTTAAATACCCTCTGCAGTTTCGTCCGTATTAAACATATGTAATACGCAATTTATGTATATTTCACTTAATTTACTATACTTTTCAAGATGTATGTTGACTTTTCCTATACATAAAAAATCTAGAATAAATCAACTAAAATCGTGTTCTCTTCCTTTTTCCCAGAGGATTAAAAGGACATTGCAACTGGCTTCATGTGGGTGCATCTGAGAGAAGCACCCGGCTTTATAAGGAACGAAGATCTATCTACTAAACAGTATTCATAAAACTACTTTTAGCTAGGTAATCGAGATTTAATTATATATTTGTAAAGACCAAACACGCTCGCTATTGCCTCGCAAATTCAACCAGTCCGCTTTATAAGGCTTTATTCTATTCTACAAGGCAAAAAATACCTACCTAACTATTTGAAATGGTCGTCTAATAGTTGCTAGTTGTATAGGTACACGCTTTAATTACCGTAATCTTGGCGAGGGCCAGATAAATAGTTTCTTGCGCACATTCTTATAATGTTGGATGTGCATTTTTTATTTAGATTTCAAGTATTTTGGTGTTGCTAGGATTCTCTTAGCAATATACAAAATCAAACTCTACAGAAAGTATTTTATTATAGTTTGTGGTTTGCTGGTTGAAAGGTGGCATCATGTTTGAAATTTGTAATTACGAGATTCTAATTACTGAACGTGTCTTTAAATTTTATTGTGATATTTAACTTTGATT
Organism: Macaria liturata; assembly: GCA_964023185.1. Lineage (NCBI taxonomy): Eukaryota > Metazoa > Arthropoda > Insecta > Lepidoptera > Geometridae > Macaria > Macaria liturata. Next base: position 8,299,966 of record OZ026812.1, on the reverse strand, counting down.
CAGGCAGATAAAGGACGTTTGGTAAATCATAGTTCAAATTGAGATCTCATCCGTAGGTAGTTTCTTTACGAAATCTTAGATAAAACTAGCTATCCGAAGCCAAGAAGCTATTGAGATTGTGTGACGTGTAAAATGTAAATACATGTAAAAGTTGGAAGTTATGTTAAGTAGCTTTATTTTAAATGAAGACTCGTTGTAAAGCTTAGTGTTATATTCGTTACCAATGAATTTTTAATTTTTGACTTTGATTTTGTAAAGTTAAGTTATAGATAGCGAGATGTAAAGTTTTCAGAGGAAAGTCCAAATTGCTTAGTATTTATTGTTGAGACTCTCTCGCCGTGTATGTTTTAGTGTAAGTATAGAGTATCAGATAATATTTCCACCACACACTACTGTGCCATTTTATTGCGAATCAGATTTGTTCTGTAATCATCATCTTGCTTAATAACCTGATAATCATCGAATAGTAAGTTGACCAGTGTTTTGTCTCTTTCTCGCATTGATAATATGAAAAACGAGTGAAAAAGACAAAATAATACCAAGCAACATAATACTTGTTGATTCTAGTTTATAAGCGAAATGGTTATTGTCCTGTTCTCCGTATTTTGACCAATAAGTTTTAAGTTATTTTTTTATTTTTGATACAGTTATTTAATAGTTGACATTATTGTTGGTTATAAATAATTCCTATTAATTCATTCCCAATCTTTTAATTTAGTCTACTTTGTATTATTAAGGAGAGTCTACGTTTTATGTAGACTTTTATGTTAAGGTTTATTTAGCTTTTAATAAGTATATAGAATAAATGTTTTGTGATGAACATCGTATACAGTAATATTTGTTTCCCAGAGTACATTTTATATTTTATAGTATTCATTCAGGCCATATTATTAATCTACCTACCTAAGCAATTCCAATCGTTTCTCGTTCCGTTTATATATTAATTAATTAGTGACTATAATTATGTAACAATCTAATAATAAAAAATTGAAGCATATATGTATGTATGTATGTAACATGTCTTAAGTACTTACATAGATTATAAATCGAATTAATTAATTAAAGCCTTAATGTTCCATTTTTGTGACCCAGTCTTTATAATATATCTTATAATAATATAAAACATGTGTTTAAATTTTGCTATAATTAGGTATCGTTTAATGTGTCTAATTACACGGCCATATTAAATTGTATTTATTTTTGTACAAATGTGTGTGTCTCGTGCAAGGTTTAAGTAAATTTTATGTAGTCGGTATATGTGCTTAGTGTGCTGTTGTAAAAAAAGATTTCAAGCTATTTCTTTAGTTTGCGATGCTTACCTAATATTGCAAATGAAACTATTCAACGAACAAAGAATTACGTAATAAATAAATAATTATTATAATTTAATCATGTTTTATTACACAATTTCATAGGTTTAGAATATGAATTTAGATTTAGTTTATGAAAATAAAATATCGTCGGCAATAGCAGTTGAAAGCTGTCGTGTTTTCACACTGGCTCGAGGCCAACTTTACAGAATTTTCATGCCATCAAAATTATGTAGGACAATTTGGCGTCCACTTTAAAAACAGCGGAATCATTATACGTATTTCTAACAGAAATCTTAAGAAATGAAAGTTTATATCCACAGCGGCGGTATTTTTAGATTTTTACATCACTCGATCTAATTCCGTAGAGTTCGTGGAATGGAACGTATATCATTGGGTATTATTCTGCTCGGTACATGTGTACGATCACATTTAATTTCTTTTGAATTCTCGCTCAAAAATCAATTGCAAAAGTTGATTCTACTGCCTAATTACTTTGTAATTTGTCAAACAAGTTGAACAAAAACCAAAATCTTTAAGTAAGGTTTCGAAATAAAAACTGAATAGTAGAATAAAAGATTTATTAATTAGATATAAACATTATTCGCAATCACACACATCAATTAAACAAGAACATAAAATATTATTTTGTACAATACATACATAATACTTGTATTATGAACCAATGAGTGAGGTGTGCCTGTGATCTTAATAGAAAAAAAATAATGTCAGATGTTCCCAAGAGTCGAAAGGTTGAAGTACCGAAATGTATAGATCCTTATATTAGATATAAAATAAATACAAAAGCGTAAAATACATATATTTATTCTCCCGTCATCATCTCCATGAATTCTGAAACAATTTAAAAATATGACAGTTATAAAATAGCTATGAAAGATTGCGATACCTCGTCGTGGGCGGGGGGAGATAGTGGATTATAAATGTTGGAGACCTGAATAGCGGCCATCTGCCTCTACATATTTCAGTGGAAATGAAAGAAAATATCAACATTAAATATAGGACGCGACAGCAAAGGCTCAGAGATTATGATAAAATTATAATTCACCTTTAACTATCGTTAAAATAATAATGAATCTCGAGCTTCTTTCATCCTGATATTTAGAAAACTGGCAATCAGCCACGTGATTGAAAGCGTCGTTGTTTTCTGTCATTCACTGTTTATCTTTTAAACGCCGTATTTCATTTGTTGTTTTTTAGTACGAGTACAATAGGAAAACTGGCAGGAAGCCCATTGTTGTGAAAAACGAGTTCAAGAAACTTCGCTACAAATTGATGGATGTCATCTGAGTAGATAATATGTTTCGATTATTTTGTGATAATACTCAAGTGAGCCCATGGCCTGTCAGATATTACTACTTTATTTATAGTTTTTAATGTTAATTTTTTTGTCAGCATAAAGGCCTTTCTTTCGGGAACTAAACTAAGTCTGTAAATTTAGCTAAATTGATTTTATTTGAAAAAAAAAAAAACATACATTGGTTTCCAAAAAAAGTCGTACATCATTCACTGCTAAAAAACAAAAAATCCCTCATTTATCTAAAAAAAAAATTTTTTAAAGGTTCGTAAGTCAAGGTCTAATTTGTTTAAGAGAGGGGTACTTCAAAAACTGTATGATGCATTAGGTAACTTGACGGTCAAATGCCTAACGAACAAAGTATAACAAAATAAAGTATGAAATCTCACCATCAAAGTCGACGGTGCCGCTGCCGTCGGTGTCGATCTCCTGGATGAGTCCGTCGAGCTCCTCATCGGTGAGCTGCTCGTCCAACTCGCGCAGGATCTCGCGCAGGCTCGACGTGGGAATGTAACCGTTGCCTGGAACAGGTAGTGAGGTCAATTAAGTTTTGATTGAAAGGCTGGTAACTTTGGGAAGTTGAAAGCTTAGCTTATGGGGGAGGTTTCCTAGAAAGCAGCACGCTCCCATCAATTAATAAAGCGGCACGGCCAAAAGAGCACAGCCGGGCCTAGCATGGTCGAGCCGCAAAAGAAACAGCCGGCTAAGGAAACCTCCTCCTCAATTCCCCGGGGCCTGCGTGCCCCAGAGCCCTGTCCCTCCCAAGAGATCTGTATCTCGACGAGGTTCCTACCAGTCCCCTTCAGAAGCTGGAAAATGACCCGATGACTGACTCAAGTTGAAAGCAGTAGACTGTGAGGTTAACGTCTGGTACGTTGATATGATCCAGTTTTAACATCAAAAGGACGATCGTTTATGAAACGCTTACGTCTGGAATCGAGGACAGAACCTAAGAGATTGGTTCTTTTTCACAGTTCGATTGATTAACAGGCTGTGTAATAAAAAATAGAATATGTGTAGGTATAGGACAAACAATGTTTGCCAAAAATGTCTTTACAAATAATGAATGGATTGGGAATCAAAATAGTAATGTCCAAATATAATGTTATTATTAATAGACATTTTACGCTGAGGTGTAACAGGTAAGAAAAGAAAGTATTCACCTTCCTTGTCGTACAGTCTGAAAGCTTCCCTGAGTTCCTTCTGCATGGCCTCAGCATCTTCCTCCACGATGAACTTGGCGGCGAGGGTCACGAACTCTCCGAACTCAAGACGGCCAGACTCTGGAAGGTGATTAGAAATGTTTATAACGATATTGCACATGACAAAACGGTACTAAAGACATTATCTTTTCTACAGATACTAATCCTCCAGCATTATTTTGCATAAAACATCATTTACACTATTTTGCGGTATCTTTGAAGTTTTTTTTTTCCATGACATAGACTCATTATGGGCACAAGAAAGAGGTCGATAAGAAGGTTTTGTCACAAATTATACTATTTAGTATAGAATTAATCACCCATAGAACTAGTTTGCTCAGAATATCGGGTAAAGAAGGTGTACTTACTGTCGGCATCGACTTCCTCAATGAGTTCCTCAAGGATCTTCTTGTTGAAGGGCTGCCCCATCATCCGGAGGATGTCGGCGACGAAGTCGCAGGGGATACTGCCCGAGCGGTTGTGGTCGAAGCCATCGAAAGCCTTGCGGAGCACTGCAACAAGCCACACTATCTTTCAAAAATCTATTAGCTTACGTAACCAATTGACTAATTATTGGGTACAGATACCGTCGATGTTAATCCCGGACATTATGTGAGATAATTAGGCAAGAAAAATGCGCTGGTTTTAAGAACAAGGTACACGTTGTTGCACTGGCAATAAAAAGCGCTAAACTGATCGGTCGACGGTTAGGATCGGATTAGGACAGTTCAATGCACTGAGGTGTAAGTGCGAATATTGTGCAATGCATCTATTTCGGTGCAGCAGCGTGGTGCACCGGCGAGTGTCCCGAGCGCACGCCGCGCCTATGTAGGCCGGCCACAAACAAATAAACAACGGCCCATATCATATACCACACACGGACGTATATCGCATCTTGCAATAAAAATAATTGCAGCATAAAAAATAATGAGGACGATACGTCCGACTTCGTACCCGTCCATCGCTAGCGTTCTCATTGGATCGAAATGTGGGCCATTCCAGTCCGGAGGCAACGAAATCCGGCGTCTTTTAGTCTGCGATATTTATAAACGTTTATTAAACCTTAAATCAGAACGATTTTGTAAATCATAAAGATGTTTTTAACAACGAGTTGCGAGCTAATGCAAAATGATTCCCCATTAATCTATGACAGAATTTCAAAGGGCAAAGACCTGGTCTGCCGTTGGTAGAGATGCTATAAACGCTCTCTCTGTAGGCAGATAACAGAGCGTTCGTCGTAAATTTTTCATCATAAGATATTTTATATTCCCCGTGTACATTAACGAAGTTTATTTACTTGGGAAGATGACGCAAGCTTCTTTAAATAAAGTTAAGTCATTAGATTTATATGTGAATCAGTTTCATATCTAATATTCACACTTTGATAGAATAAGTACTTTTAAAATAAAGCTCTCAGATAAAAAGCTTCAAAGTTAATCTTAATATGTATGCCAATAAATATATTTTTTATGTGGGATAAGTTTGCGTTTGCATGATGTTAAGCATTGCTGCAGCCTAGGGTGTTGTAACACGATTACCCTCTAGATTTGAAGACCCCTGATTTATATAATAATTTGTCTGTAATTTCAAATGAGCCAGAGATATCTGTATTTTACATAGCAATCAGAAAGGAAACATTAAACTAATACATCCGCTTAAGAGCTGTAAATCTGCATCCGGGACATAGCACAGCTTATTTCTTTTCAGTTTCCGCAATTATCTCACTGACGTAACTAGAGGTGGGCTAGTTTTTATCACAACTGCAATTAGAGCCAAGGATCAAAGCTTATGAAAGCTAATCAGATAAGTTTCACGCTCTTAAAAGCGTGCAATTCTTATTTTTATAATTACCAGATATACAGCCCGATAGGCGTCCGTGTTACAACATTTTGCAGCTGTTTCGTGATATTTTGGCAACAAAATAGTTTTGAAAACATGATTTTTATTTTTGCTCGGCGTCGTGTTGTTAATTTAAATCGTCAAGACGTCTTGGCAGTTGTCTCAAAGTTCCATGAGGTTTATTGCGTTTTTTTCTTCTAGAATTTATATGTTTATTAATTACATCACCCGCTAATAGTTGTGTAAATCGCTCGCAAAGTGAACATGAAGATAGCTTGCATTACTTCTGGTGACTGCGACGCATATATATCTTTTAGTTAATGATAATAGTCGGAGCTTGTGATTTGTCAGCCGATGTAGCTGTAGTTTATAAAACTGCATTGTTCACGCGCGGTACTTGCGCCAACTCGGCCCAATCAGGCTACAGATAAATTCATGAAAAGAATTGGGGCTCAGATATTTTATATGTGAATTTATTAAAGCAAACTAAAGGTCAGCCAATAATAATATATATTGAATAAATGTAGATAAATCACATGCGTATTATACTTAGAAAACGCGCCGCGTATCATTATGGAAGTACGAGTATTTTCTTGAGTTTTGTAAGTACCATATCGTTGTAGATACCATAAGTACTTCTCTTAATCTATTATGATGTACATCTGCTCTTATATAACCCAGCAAGTGTTTAGTAAATCACTCTGAAACGAGCAATAAATCAGCTAAATATATTTTAAAACAAGTCGTGTTTATAACATAAAATATACAAAGTACCTCCTAAATAACAATATTTTAAACTGTAAGCTCTACATTTAAAACTTGCCTCACAGTATGATTTAAACCACTTGGCAAACTTCGGAACGGACTGTTTTACACAAAATTTTATTGTGGGTATTTAAATATTAAATAGTTGTAGAAGGGAACTGACAAATAACTTTCTTAAATTTGCTGGAATTAATGTTGACATGTCGGACATTGTTTAACGTTTCTTTCTTTATTACTTATGTCTTTATAAATTAAAACAATTCTTATTTATATCAGTAATGGTAAAAGTATGATAAAAAATCAAATATTTCAAATAAGCTTAGATTTTAAAACAAAATACATACCTATATACAGTCTAAAATTGTACATGAGTATAGGTATTTTATGTTGGAATTATTGTGATTAATTAATTAAACAGTCACTAGTAAAAATACTTTTATGCTAAAAGCTCTTAGGTATTTTTCAGAAACATTTTAACTGGGTTGGTATTTGTTAAACTAAGCGTAGTTACTTTTTTTGATAACTAAACATATCTGTTTTCTTTTAAATTTTATTTTGAGTGTATATTGTATTCTATGGATTAATATTATACATATATATAACTTGAAAATGTATGTAAATAAATGGCTTAAGATATCTGATAATATAATACGCTCAAGTTGATTATTAGTTACCTTAATAAACATTCCTATTTAACATTGTTATAATAAATCATGATCAAAACATCCTAACGTCAAAATGTATGAATGAATGCTGAAACTTGATCCGAATTCGCAACTGTTGATAGCCTGATGTCAGAGCAGTCAATACAAAAACAATGCGATTCGCTGCCAGCGTTTATTCACTAGTACATGTCTACGACTTTGCTCGCATTGTTTTGAAATTTAAAGTAGCTTTTGTCAATTTCCACACTGAATAGATTCAACTGTAACAAAAATCACGATGATTCGTTGGTCTGTTGCGAATTAAAAAAGAAAAAGGTTATCAAAGACAAACAAACCGACATACTCTTTCGTATGTATATATAATTTTATACTCCATTGTAAACTTGTAATCGTTTGCTGTACTATAGTTCAGAAATAGGGTTACTATAAACATTGAGCCGGTGAACTGAAACCGCTGCATTACTCACGCGTGTGTTTAGAAACATCAATAATAACGGCCTCTGTTAATGTTTTCCAGAATTCTGGGAACATTGGAAGTATTGATAAATAAATGGGAGTGCTTACGATCCAGATGTAACAGTATTGCTCAATGTTGTTATTTATCAAAGAATATATGTATTATATCCGTTATCAAGCGTAAGCTTAGTATGGACCAGATGGCGCTGTGTGATATGTCCTTAAATATTTATTTATTTATATATAACTTTACTATTTTATCTATATAGATATAATAAAGCTGAAGAGGGTCAAAAATCTGACCATCGAAGATGTGAGAAAAAAAATATTTTTGGGTATAAGTACTTACTTTAAATCGATAATGAAACAGCAGTTTGAGCAGTTTTTATAAATTTTGCCTGTTTCTCTGTTTATTTAAACGTTCATCACGCAAAAACAGCTGAACAGATCATCATAATTTTTGGTATGTAGGTAGTATGAGGAGTAGTAGGAGTGTTACTAGCTACTTTTTATCCTGAAACAATTCGAGCAAACCTGTGGGCGTCCACTAGTAGAAAATACATGTATACTTTTAGTCTTCAAAAACTCGCACTTTTCGTCACAGACTACTAAAAAGAAACTACGTATAATATCATAGAAGTGATAAATTAAAAAAATCAATAATGATGAATTTTCATAAGTATATCAATACGGATATCAAGTAAATAAAGATTTGGTTGGTTTTAAGTCGAATGCAGATAAAAATTACTCATTCCTAATAAACAGTTTCTTTTGGTATTAAAGCAACTATTTCTACCAAAACAATATGTGAACTGAGTTTTACAGTTTATTCTAACTTTGATTAATCATATTCTTCAAACCTTTTGTTCACAAAACTGATAAACGTCACAGCAGCTAAAATAATAAATCCATTCACGATTGTTTTAAATCAGGTAATCTATCCATTGACTGAAACATCTCCATACTTTTACACAGGGTTATAGAAGAAGATTCTCAAATATTTGTCAAATTTTTTCTATGTTTCGCATGTTGCAGCCGCTGTAGTAGTGTTTGCTGAAACTTTTGGTAAAAACTTCAAGTAATAAAATGGAAAAGCAGATTTTACCTAAATTTCGTTCGTTAACTTCTTGAATAACAGGTATTTTTATAAGATAATCGTAGTAAAGTAATTAATGTCAACAATAAAGCTAATATTGGCGATGCGAACCTCGTTATTAAATTATTATTTGCATATCTTAGTTTTAAAGGTCATCTAAGTACGCCAACTCGAAGCAAAAATTAATGATTGAATCCGCAAATGTGTGATGGTTTTCCATATATTATCTTAACAATTTTATAAAAACTATCAGATATAGCCCTGTATAATACAATGATCGCACTATCTGATTTTCATATGAGCTTGGCGCGCGTCCAAGCGTGTTACTACGCGCGCCCACAGGCCGCCGCCCGCCCTCAGCCCGCCGCCCGCCGCCCGCCCAACGCGCGCTGTACGATTTGCTTACTAAACTCACTTTCCGGTTTTATGAAAACTTGCACACGTTTATAAAACTGTAAGTACGAGTAGGAATGTATTGTTGGATATGTGAAAACGCAATGTGAAGCTATCAGTAGAAAAATAATTAGGTTTGAAGTTAGTTTATTAGTTTTGTTTTGTTATTGGTAGATGTTTCCTAAACTAAAACTGCTATGCATTAAACCACAATTTTAAAGTAAAGTCTATTTGTAACCTCAAAATATAAAAATAGCGTCGTCATATTCAAGTTAGAAAAATAATACTAAATTTCAATTAAAAACCTTTATTAAAAACAGACACCGAATTTGTAACATTAAATGTCGTTTATTTCACAGGTGTGTAAAGTTTACTTTGTAATAGAAGACTCTTGTAAATACTGTTTATCAAATGATCATGTAAACCTAAGAATAAATCTTTTCTTTTACAGAGAAACTCAATTGTGTTTCATTGACAACATTATACATTTATGTAAGTGGATAAAAATCTTTATTCTGTAGATATAATTTCTAATAAGTCTAAAGAAAATTCCCATTATGACAGTTTTATTTTTTAATTATTAGCTTGTGTAAAGCTATTTAAGCACTTTGAATCAAACCAATACGATGGAGCTTACATTTTGTCGCAGTTAGTAAATATTCCCGTACGCGTACATACTTTTAAAATGTACATTTACTTAATTTCTATTTTTCGTGAAAAGCAAAAAAAAAAAAAAAAATTTCACAATCGTCATGAATAATCATGGAGTTTACTATCATTTATGTTCGTATCTACTCTGTTGTTTTTTACGCGTGGGCGTAAGTAGCAAATCAAGATAATCTTTCTCATACAAATACATTTATCTAACGAGGCCATCAAATACTTTTTTTCGTATGTGACCTAATTAACTTAAAAGCTTTGCTCCAGTGGATCGTTACGTTCCAGATTTATTTTCAGGGACGCTAAGAGGAAAAATAAATTAAAATGCAGATGCAGTCGCGAGATTATACGAGTTATTTAAATAGAGCAATTATGCGTTTGTTTTATTTTAGAATAAGGGAGACTGCCAATGTTCTGTTTTGTTTAGATTATATTAGTTAAATATGCATTTTTTGTTTTATTTTAGATTTTAATTACTATCAAAATGTAAACATTAGGTATAAAGTAGGTATAAGTATTCTTATGACTTTGGTTTTTGTCGTAACGCGTACCTACTTTGATTTAAAAACAAGGTTTATACATCATCTGATAAAGCTGATATACCTATACAAAGTAAAGCCTACACCCACCAATGAGATCAAGAGGCTTGTAAATATTGATAATATAACCAAATTTTTAACATAAATAAATCACTCAGCCCCGTTATTTTTGTGTCCATTAATCCGTGAAAACACATTTAAAACAAACAATAATTAAAATGTCACGCACCACGCCCTTCCCAGGTATTCGTGAGTAGTAGGGATTCGAGAGTTCTGGCTCACCCAAAAAAAGTTCTAACTCACACCCCTAAAGTCGAGTCATGTCAACCTCACCGACTAAAAAAAAAAAAAAAAAAGTTTGGTGTCATTTTAGGGGTTTTCGGGGACGCCCGATCGATTGCTGCTATCCGTTTTTTGATATCCCTTCAAATTCGCAAGATAGGTTTTTTAATTGTAGGTGCCCAGTACAGGTAATTAGCTAATTAATTACCCTGTGCTCGCACTCTCATTGTGTATCGTTATCTACTGATAAGGCTCATTAACGATTGGGGTGATGACTCAATAACAACAACAACTTGGTTTACTTAAGCTTTATTCAAAATGGTATTTAAATATATCATGTAATATTATATCATTCAATATTGTATCATTACTTTCAAATAAACTGGTGAAATCTAGCATACTTCTTCCTTGAAACTTTTTTGTATTCGCTTGTCATTGAAATCCCACATCCTACAATATCTATTCAGGAAGGTTCTATGAAAGCCTGCAGGTGGACGACCAAACGAGTCAAAATATTGTCCGATGTTGTTATCATCTATGTGGATGGATAGGCGCTTCGATGTGAACAGGTAATCGGTTCGCGGCATAAACGTTACTTTGTAAACTCCAGTGAATTTTATATAGGCATTCCCTGATCCCTATGGTGTTCATATTTGTATGTATCACTTGTGAATGTTATGTGCTAAATTAACTATACACTATTTATACACTACTTATAGACATCTCGAAATGAAACAAGGCATGTGTTATACATGTTTTTATTATTCTTACAAGTGGATGGGTGAATAAAATGAAACATCCTGATTTTTCTTATAAGTAACTTAAACTGAATACATAACTTATCTACAATAATTCTATACAACTCTTCAATTAGGTACTATATTTACAATAAAGAACAATCAAATATTATTTACTACATACATCTTATACATCTAACATAAATACAACGTTAACATATTTTACAACATTAAATATTATGTATCTACATATCCCTTAATTTGTAGTGCCCCCATGCTAAAGTGGTGACATTGTCGGGTAAAATATACCTTTTTGTATCAGTAGAAGATAAACTTATTTTGTTTATTTTTTGTGTATAAATGGTGTGTTTTATTGACCTGAACCGGTACATAGTGTCATATTGTATATTTTTTGAAAATAGACATGTTTTATAGTTATTCATAGACATCTTTTTTGTGACACATTTATTAATTCCTTTGGCTTTTGTTGTCAATTATTTCTTGATTGAGTAACAACAACTCCCAAGAATGTCGTTAACGATGGTATTAAATAATGGGTGGTTAAATAAATCGTTTAGATAGGAATTTAGGGAAAGTAGACCTTGGTCCGGCTCGTTAGTTAAGTGATAGGATTATTTGCTAATTCTTAGTATAAAAGCAAAACATAGTTACTTTCTGGCATTATTTCACAGTTGTGTTTTTGAGACGAGTTCTTTGTTCAGTGCTTGTGTTTTTTTTTAACGAAAATCTACAAAATATTAACGATGGAGGTAAGTTGTTACAATTTTTATTGCATGTCTTGAATGAGAAATTCTTTCTTTTAATTTTTTATAATTTTTATAGTTTGTAAATCTTGTTGCAGAACATTTTTGAAGAAAATACATTCAAACAATATTATTATCCCTCTACATTGTCTGATGATGATACGAGTACATCAGACAAACTTACTATGGAAAAAGACTCGCTTAAAAGAAAACGAGATGAAGACATAGACGCTTTTTTCAATTTTAATAAAAGCAAAAAGAGGATACAAGCATCACAAAGTTCATCTGTATCAAGAGCGCAACAAAACGGTGTTGCTTGGATATCGACTAATCGCGATGACATGTCCTCATCGACGCATCTCATAAAAATAGAAATTTATGACATAAAAACTATATTAAAGATACCAGCCACACAACGGTGGAAACACGCTAGTACGCGAATAAAATACTACGCAAATGATGCAAATCAGAACATGGAGAGCATTAGAAAAACTATATTCAATATTACCAAAGAAATATCGAACACAGAGTCGAGTAAAAATATGTTTTTTAACAATACTAACTAAATTCTATTGTACATTCATTATGTTATCAGTGTAATATAATAATTGTGTTAATTAGTTCTAATTACTTTATTTCACTACATTTTTTCTGGGAAAGATTCTATAGTAAGGTAATTGTGTTGTCCTATGTCCTATGTTAAAGTGTATAAATAGTTTTCGTTAATTCAAATAAGTTCTCATTTTTAAAACTAATTTCGAAGACGCAACAACATAAAAATGGAATCAACGTGTACTAGTGTGTTTTTCACAAAGTCGGTGAGTAGTGAAAACCAAAGTGGCTTCGAATGCAGTGAAGTGGTTGATAAATTTGAACTTGACGAAATATGTGAAGAAATAGATATGATAGAGCTGTGTAAGAAAGTGGAAGAAGCTGAACTCTTTGACACCGAGTATGACAATGATTTATACAAAATCTGTGCCTTGGTTGAAAACAATGAAAAGTAAGTTAAAAAAATGCATATTTACACTCACTCAGTGTTTGCTTATTTTATCCTTTTTGTTAATAATTTCTTTTTGTTATAGTCAACCATCAACTTCATTCGGAGAGCAGACCGGGGGAGCCAGGAGAGAACTGAAACGGTTTGCCAACGAAGCTGCCAGCAACAATGCTAAAAGACCGCGTCAGGAAGAAGCATCCACTTCTGATACTAGTAGCGATAAGGTTCAATGTGATATTTGTAACATATTAGTTAGTAAGAAATATTATGCACAACATACTAAAAGTAATTTTCACAAAAATAATTTATTGAAAAATCATAATTCTTTTGAAAACGTTTCGGTAATTGAATCTGCATTTGGAAATCGTATTATATCTTACAAAATAAAAAGCAAACCACAATCAGATTTTATATTTCAAACACCGGAAATTTTCTTAGATTCGATAAAAAATGAAATGTTCTTTTTGATTGATGATGCAGTAAAAACTCATACTTCTTTAAAAATAAACTGCGTTTTACATGCTGATTTCAAACAAGAATCCAAAAATATTTTTAATAGCTTTGACTTCCAAACTTGTAACTTCGTTATATCCCAAGCTGACGACCTCAATGTTTTCATGGTATCCTTGCGAGACACATTGACAAACAAAATAAGTGAATTTGAAAGAAAAGATAGTGGTTGGAGTTTGTTAAATATAAAATATATTGAACTAAACATTAACAAGTTTAGCCCTCTGCGTGGTACATCCTATATTGACTTACCCAAAGACATTAAGGACAAAAAAGCCATCATAAATGTAAAAAATTCCGATAATTTGTGTTTCAAATGGGCAATTCTTTCAGCAATGTTTCCGGTCAGCAAAAATTCAGAACGTCATCTACCTCATATAGTAGACATGTAAATAAACTTAATTTTGAAGGTGTATCTTTTCCAGTGAAATTAACAGACATATCAAAAATAGAACAACAGAACAATATAAGTGTCAATGTTTTTGGCTTAGAATTTGATAACAAAACAAGAAAACATAAAGTTGTAGGTCCCTTATACTTCACAAAATCACGAAAATTTACACACATAAATTTACTATACATCCAAAACGGGGGAGTTGGACATTATTGTTACATCAAAAATTTATCGCGCTTAGTAAGCTCTCAAATATCTATTAGAAACGGTGCAGTGCATATATGTGACGGTTGTTTAGTTAGTTTTACCACAAGAGATAGATTAGTAACCCACCAACAAAAAGATTGCACGCACATCACAACCATTTTACCAAATGGAGAAAATTTATCAAAAAATTGGTTCGGTCAAACAGTCCCCAATGATAAGTTACAATTTGATAACTTCCAAAAAACTATGAAGATTCCGTTTGTTATATATGCTGATTTTGAAGCACTTTTAAATCCAGAGTCAAGTCGCACAGATACAAGCGATTATTCAAAACCATTTACCACCAATGTTCAAAAACATGTACCTTACAGTTTTGGATATTACGTCAAATGTTCTTTTGATAATAATTTGTCCAAATATGTTTCATATAGTGGTCCTAACTGTGCTCAAGAGTTTATGAAATGTTTAAATGAAGATTTGAAGGAAATATGTAAACATAATAATCGTCAAAAACCTCCCAAACCTTTATCAAACGAAGAAAATGATCAAATAGCTACGTCTAAAATTTGTCATATTTGTGAAACAAATTTGAACGATGAAAAAGTTTTAACTTTTGATTGGCAAACTGGGGATTTCATTGGTGTCGCTCATGAAATATGTGAAAAGAAGTACCGTGCACCACAACACATTCCCGTTTTTTTACATAACTTAAGCAATTACGACGCACATTTTATTGTACATGCACTTAACTTATATGAGGGTGAAATAGATCTTATACCTCAAAATAAAGAAAAGTATATATCTTTCACAAAACATATGATAGTAAACAATCAAAAAGTAAGTTTGAGATTCCTAGATTCTTATAAGTTCCTTTCGTGTAGTCTCGATCAATTAGCTAAAAACTTAAAAGATGATGAATTTCATGAACTCAAACGAATTTTTTCTGACAATACTGATTTTGATCGTCTTCGTATAAAAGGTGTTTATCCTTACGAATTTATGTCATCTTTCCAGTCTTTGGAGCTCAATTCATTGCCAAGTAAAGATAAGTTTTATAGTTCACTGACAGACTCACATATTTCCGATGACGATTACAGTCGTGCTCAAGATGTTTGGCAACATTTTGGTTGCCAAAACATGTTGGATTACTCAAACTTATATCTTAAAACTGATGTCTTGTTACTAACAGATGTATTCGAAAATTTCCGCAATCTCTGTTTAAAAACCTATGGGTTAGATCCTGCCCACTATTATACAGCCCCTGGGCTAAGTTGGGATGCTATGATGAAACAAACAAAGGTCAAATTACAATTATTGACAAACATTGATCAAATTGCATTCATAAAAGCAGGAATCAGAGGTGGTGTCTCTCAATGCAGTCATCGACATGCTAAAGCTAACAATAAATTTCTAGATGATTTTGACGAAAACTTACCCTCGTCTTATTTGACGTACCTTGACGCTAATAATTTATACGGTTGGGCTATGTCACAATTTTTACCAGAAGGAGACTTTGAATGGGTGAATCCGAATACTAACTATAATGTTGAAGATACTTCTGATCATGGATTTGTATTAGAAGTTGATTTGCAGTACCCCAATGAACTACATGATTTGCATTCAGACTTGCCATTATGTCCGGAAAATATAAAAGCAGGAGAATCAAACGAAATTAAACTGATACCAAATTTAAACAACAAAAATAAATACATAATTCATTATATTAATTTACAACAATGTTTAAAACTGGGTCTCAAAGTTACAAAAATTCATAGAATACTAAAATTTCGTCAAAGTCCATGGCTAAAACAATATATAGATCTAAATACAAACTTAAGAACAAAAGCAACATCAGATTTCGATAAAGATTTTTTCAAACTAATGAATAATTCTGTATTTGGAAAAACTATGGAAAACGTTGAAAAAAGAGTAAATGTGAAATTACTCAATCACTGGGAGAATCGTGGAAAATGTTTAGGTGTGCAAGATTTAATCTCAAAACCAGAATTTAAAAGTTTATCGATTTTCTCTGAAAATTTAGTAGCAGTGCAATTAAACAAAACTAAAGTGTGTTATGACAAACCAATTTACTTAGGATTTTCTATTTTAGACATATCCAAAACATTAATGTATGAGTTTCATTACGATTACATGTTAGCAAAATTTGACAAAAAATGTAAATTATTGTATACCGACACGGACAGTTTGATTTACCAAATTTTTACTGACAACTTCTATGAAGATATTAAACCTGACCTATCCCTACGCTTCGATACTTCTGACTATGTACCTGATAATATGTTTCAATATCCACAAATTAATAAAAAGAGGTTAGGTTTTTTTAAAGATGAAAATAATGGAAAAATTGTAAAAGAATTTGTTGGACTTAGATCTAAAATGTATGCAATTCAAACTGAAGATAAATTGACAACAAAAGCCAAAGGAATTAATAAATGTGTCACAAAAAAGATGTCTATGAATAACTATAAAACATGTCTATTTTCAAAAAATATACAATATGACACTATGTACCGGTTCAGGTCAATAAAACACACCATTTATACACAAAAAATAAACAAAATAAGTTTATCTTCTACTGATACAAAAAGGTATATTTTACCCGACAATGTCACCACTTTAGCATGGGGGCACTACAAATTAAGGGATATGTAGATACATAATATTTAATGTTGTAAAATATGTTAACGTTGTATTTATGTTAGATGTATAAGATGTATGTAGTAAATAATATTTGATTGTTCTTTATTGTAAATATAGTACCTAATTGAAGAGTTGTATAGAATTATTGTAGATAAGTTATGTATTCAGTTTAAGTTACTTATAAGAAAAATCAGGATGTTTCATTTTATTCACCCATCCACTTGTAAGAATAATAAAAACATGTATAACACATGCCTTGTTTCATTTCGAGATGTCTATAAGTAGTGTATAAATAGTGTATAGTTAATTTAGCACATAACATTCACAAGTGATACATACAAATATGAACACCATAGGGATCAGGGAATGCCTATATAAAATTCACTGGAGTTTACAAAGTAACGTTTATGCCGCGAACCGATTACCTGTTCACATCGAAGCGCCTATCCATCCACATAGATGATAACAACATCGGACAATATTTTGACTCGTTTGGTCGTCCACCTGCAGGCTTTCATAGAACCTTCCTGAATAGATATTGTAGGATGTGGGATTTCAATGACAAGCGAATACAAAAAAGTTTCAAGGAAGAAGTATGCTAGATTTCACCAGTTTATTTGAAAGTAATGATACAATATTGAATGATATAATATTACATGATATATTTAAATACCATTTTGAATAAAGCTTAAGTAAACCAAGTTGTTGTTGTTATTGAGTCATCACCCCAATCGTTAATGAGCCTTATCAGTAGATAACGATACACAATGAGAGTGCGAGCACAGGGTAATTAATTAGCTAATTACCTGTACTGGGCACCTACAATTAAAAAACCTATCTTGCGAATTTGAAGGGATATCAAAAAACGGATAGCAGCAATCGATCGGGCGTCCCCGAAAACCCCTAAAATGACACCAAACTTTTTTTTTTTTTTTTTTAGTCGGTGAGGTTGACATGACTCGACTTTAGGGGTGTGAGTTAGAACTTTTTTTGGGTGAGCCAGAACTCTCGAATCCCTACTACTAGAGATAGGTTAGTAGTCCACCAACAAAAAGATTGCACGCACATCACAACCATTTTACCAAAAGGAGAAAATTCATAAAAAAATTGGTTCGGCAGACCGTTCCCAATGATAAGTTACAGTTTGATAACTTCCAAAAATCTTTGAAAATTCCTTTTGTTATATAATGCAGATTTTGAAGCATTTTTAAATCCGGAGCCAAATCAAAACGATGCAAGTGATAGCTTAAAACCATTTACCACCAATGTTCAAAAACATGACCCTTACAGTTTTGGATATTATAATAAATGTTCTTTTGATAACAATTTGTCCAAATACGTGTCATATAGTAGTCCTTACTGTGCTCAAGAGTTCATGAAGTGTTTAACTGAAGATTTGAAAGAAATATCTAAACATAATCATCACCAAAAACCTCCCAAACCCTTATCGGATGATGAAAATAATCAAACAGCTACATCTGAACTTTGTCATGTTTGTGAAACAAATTTGAATGGTGATAAATGTATTTCTTTTGATTGACAAACTGGAAATTACATTGGTGTCGCTCATGAAATATGTGAAAAAAAGTTACATGCACCACGACACGTTCCCATTTTTCTACATAACTTGAGCAATTATGACGCACATTTTATTGTACATGCACTTAACTTATGTGAAGGAGAAATTGATCTGATCCCTCAAAATAAGGAAAAATACATTTCTTTTACTAAACACATGATAGTGAACAACCAAAAATTAAGTTTACGTTTTCTAGACTCTTTTAAGTTTCTCTCTTGTAGTCTCGATCAGTTGGCTAAGAACATAAAAGATGACGAATTTCATGAACTCAAGCTAAATTTTTCTGATAAAAAAGATCTTGATCGCCTTCGTATAAAAGGTATTTATCCTTACGAATTTATGACATCTTTTGACTCTTTGGAGTCCAATTCATTACCGAATAAAGAAAAATTTTATAGTTCACTGACCGACACACATATTTCTGATGATGATTATAATCGTGTTCAAGATGTTTGGCAACACTTTGGTTGCCAAAATATGTTGGATTATTCTAATTTATATCTTAAAACTGATGTCTTGTTACTGACGGATGTTTTTGAAAATTTCCGCGATGTTTAAAAACCTATGGGTTAGATCCTGCCCACTATTATACAGCACCTGGGTTAAGTTGGAATGCTATGATGAAACAAACAAAGGTCGAATTACAGCTATTGACAGACATTGATCAAACTGCATTCATTAAAGCTGGAATCAGAGGCGGTGCACACTTTGGTTTTGTTCAATTGTACTGCTACTAAATTTTCAAAGAAAATTGATAAACTTTTGAATTCATGAAAAAATCTTTTTTGAAATCAGATGTAGCTTTAGTTCTTAAGTCTGTATTTAAATCAATATATTTCTTCAACCATGGACTTTGATGAAATTTTAATACTCTGTGAATTTTCGTTATTTTTAAACCCACTTACTACGTAAACCACTTACGTTACTTGCATCGTTTTGATTTGGCTCCGGATTTAAAAATGCTTCAAAATCTGCATTATATAACAAAAGGAATTTTCAAAGATTTTTGGAAGTTATCAAACTGTAACTTATCATTGGGAACGGTCTGCCGAACCAATTTTTTTATGAATTTTCTCCTTTTGGTAAAATGGTTGTGATGTGCGTGCAATCTTTTTGTTGGTGGACTACTAACCTATCTCTAGTAGTAAAACTAGCTAAACAATCGTCACATATATGCACTGCACCGTTTCTAATAGATAATTGAGAGCTTAATAAGCGCGATAAATTTTTGATGTAACAATAATGTCCAACTCCCCCTTTTTGGATGTACTTATAGTAAATTTATGTGTGTAAATTTTCGTGATTTTGTGAAGTATAAGGGACCTACAACTTTATGTTTTCATGTTTTGTTATCGAATTGTAAGCCAAAAACATTGATACTTATATTGCTCTGTTGTTCTATTTTTGATATGTCTGTTAATTTCACTGGAAAAGAATTAAGTTTATTTACATGTCTACTATATGATGTAGGACGGTCTGAATTTTTGCTAACCGGAAACATTGCTGAAAGAATTGCCCATTTGAAACACAAATTATCGGATTTTTTTACATTTATGACTCTTACCTTCTCAAGGTGACACAGTAATAATATACATGAGAGAATGAACACCGTAGAGATCAGTGAATGCTGATATAAAATTCACTGGACTTTGCAAAATAAAGTTTATGCAGCAAACCGCTTAGGTACCTGTTTATACTGAAGCGCCTACGTTTTTAGTAAGCAATCTCGATTCTGATACGCAACCCGGCTCACATTGGGTTGCAATACACATAGATAACAACAATATCGGACAATATTTTGACTCCTTTGTTCGCCCACCTGCAGGATATCACAGATCATTCTTAAATAGGAATTGTAGGTTGTGGGGTTTCAACGGTAAGAGAATACAAAACGACTGGACTTCAGTATGTGGTGAATACTGTTTGGTGTATTTACACTATAAGTTCCAGGGTAGAAGCTTGATAATATAATAATTTGAAACAAATGATACAATCATGAATGATATATTATTACATGATATATTTCGAAATCATTTTAAATAAAGCTTATGTAAAGAAAGTTGTAGATGTTATTATTGAGTAGGCATCCCGGAGTCATTAATGAGCCTTATCAGCACGTAACATGAACAATGCAGTGCGAGCATAATTAGCTAATTACCTGTACTACAACGTTACAGAGTTCGAGCGCAGGGTCATTAATTAGCTAATTGCCTGTACTGGGCACCTAGAATTAAAAAACATATCTTGCGAATTTGAAGAGATATCAAAAAACGGATGGCAGCAATCGATCGGGCGTCCCCGAAAACCCCTAAAATGACACCAAACTTTTTTTTTTTTTTTTTTAGTCGGTGAGTTTGACATGACTCGACTTTAGGGGTGTGAGTTAGAACTTTTTTTGGGTGAGCCAGAACTCTCGAATCCCTACTACTTTCGTGTAATAGTGTCAGCCTCATTAAGCCCACGCCGGCATTGTTCAATTAATTTATTAAATCTTTTCTTATCTCTCATTTTTATGAAGTCGGCTCCACTGACAGATTTGGCTTGCAGCCAGATGTAAGCTTCAGTTTTCCTCACCATCTCGTGTAAATATTAAAAGCTTTGACTATGTTTTTTCAAGATTTAATTTACTTAATGTCCAGTGTAGCGTCTGTATCTCAGTCAGCTAGCGAAGGCAATCGCATGCGATTACCAATGTTAAGCAAAGGTCGACGCGGTCAGTCCTTGGATGGATGACCGAAAAGTGGCATTCCATTTTGGGTCCGTGGGTCGGATGACACGTCAAATTGTAGGTCCCGAATGTTTGTCTAGTACGGCAGTCGTAAAGCCATCAGAGGCGGCTTGATAAACTGACAGCAGAGTTGGCCACTCTCATTCGATAAGAAGAAGAATGTCCAGGGTTCCATAGTTATAGTCAGTATTAAGTTTTTATATACAATTTTTTGTGTGTTTTGAGTGTTAAGAAGCCTCTTCTTAACCCTTATGGTTGTGTTCTGTGTACAAACTGTTTTTGCTAGCCGGCGGCACAGAATACATAACCATACATACCTCAATTAAGTGCTATGTTGCGTCCAAAATAAGAAAAACTGGATATCACAACACAGGAATAGACCTAGTGTGATATCCAGGGTTCGCCTATCAGTATACAGTAATACACAAAGCCCTAGTTTATACAATACCACGTTAAACCTATCTTACTGTAAACACCTTATGAATGTAGAAATAAATGTTTTTTATTTAATTAGTAATTAAACTTACCGGCAATCTGTTCTGGGGGCAGCTCGTCAGCCTGTAATTTAAAAATAAGTACTTAGTTTAATTTATTTAAGAGTTTGAAATTACGAGAAAAAATACCTGCTATTTTGTAACGATTGTAAAACAATGTAAACGAATAATGATATCGAAGAGCTTTTACGCAGCTATTAAGTTTATTTGTGTTTTAACTACATTTAAGTAGCAATTTAAGATACAATTTCATACGCAACTACGTGTTTTATATGAGCTTGAAATATTATTGAAATAAAGTATTATTTTATAACGGCTCATAAATTTGATTTTCAATCCAAAGTGATTAGTAATGAAAGTGCATATTCTATTTGTGCACTTTTACGAATCTACAAACATTATATATGCAGCTTCATGAAATGTAGACTTATGTAGTAAGTTGTCCTCTAGACCCAATTTTCAGCAAAATAATTTCAAGCATAATAAATTTATTTTATGTGCAATTGAAACTAAAATAGATTCATTCGATGCGCACTCGACCGTTGCGTTCGGCGACGCAGCATTTCTAAAATTTTATAGAATTTGTATGACTATAACGCTTTATTTTACTTTATTACTAGTTTCTAATATAAATACATTATAGTGGAAAACTTTTGCGCGTTCAAGCCTTGAGCTGAATTTGTGTAAAGATTAGTTAAATTTGATTTTACTTGTATTTCTTAGTAGGTATTGATAGTTACTCTGTGGCAAGGCATTTTGTTACATTTTCTAACGATGAAAAGAAATTCTGGATTTTATTATTTTAATTCTACTAGGCATAATTAATTGAAAAAAGCTCAATTACATAATAAGTTTGAAGGTACACTTTCAAATTATTTAATTACATACTTTCAAAACTTTACAAAGTTACCCATGATAGAAACTCTCTCTCTAAAATGCATTGAGCAACACCTAAGAACTACTCAATTTTTCAGGACTCGATAACATGGATCTAAAGGTGTCTTCTTAATTCCAAAGAGCTTAATTTAAGAAAGCTTATTTCAGCATATACAGAACACATATAAGCTTATTTTAGGTCTAAAATACTAGTTAAACGTATTCAATTATTAGCTGTATCTTACACCAATAAGCAAAGGCTGTTGAATAGATAAAGAACTGAAAAAAAAACTGGTTGCAAACATTCATATTTGATCGGTTAATTAAACAAAACTACCGGTATAGATGCACTGTTTGTTTTGATATGCTTAGCGTCCAGTTATCACATACAATGTTAGCTAATAGATGCGTCGTGCGTCGGTTGTCAGTCACCAGCTGTCTCTTCCTAATGAATTATAACGAACATAATGACAGCGCCCGTTCGCGGTTACTCAAGCTCGCCTCGTTGTCTTTAGAAAACCTCCTCAACCCATTAATCAAAATGTTAACAACAAACTTTAACCAAACTCAACATTTTAAAAACACTGTTGTATTAAAAAGTTATTCCAAAGAAGACACCTACCCAGTCTTCTGTGTCCAGAACCATATTGGATTTCACTAGTTAACACTGTGAGACGCACAACACGACTGGCGGCAAGTCCGATGTTTCCAGCGTTCAGGGTTATTTTCTGCTTCTTCACGATAGTCTGGCCTTTCAGATACTTTCATATATAACGGGCGGGCGGGGCGCGGGGGGGGGTCGGCGGCCCCTGCGGAGTCCTCCCCGGTCCTGCGCTTGCGCCGACCAATGGCGCGAGCCTCAAACGGCAGGATGCTAAAGTATTTTTAGGAGAAACGTGGTTAGGCAAAACGTAAACAAGCGGTGCGTGCGTTACCGAGCGTGTAACGTCCCGAGTCACCTCCCGCCCGCCTCGTAAATGACCTCTGAATCAACCGTCATAATGTGAATAATAATTATAATTTTCAAGCCGTTTGTCGTGTGTAGGACGTTTATGACGCCTATGATGTAAAGGAGCTCGCAATTGGATATGTTGTTTAATGTCTACCATCGTAAACTGTTTTATAAGCTCGTTCTGATGGCATCAACTGTTTGTGTGTCGTTTTTGTTTCATAGTGTTTCGGTGAGTAATTTCTGGGGAAATTTCCTTTGCGGCGATGACGTCAATGTTTTGTAATCGTGTTTTCCACGGACATATCAAATTTATAAGCAAGACGAGGTTATTTAGTAGAGAGTAAATTAAATAATTGTTTGTAAGCTTCTTAGAACTTTCACCACGTACATACTTACGTAAGTACCTACTACAGACTACGGTAGGTATAATAACATAATTTTAAAACAGATTTTTCCAGAAAAAAATATACCAATATTTATTAATCATTACAGTTATTTCGGGTCTCCTCTGCATGATTCTGAAATTCTTGAATGACACGGCCGGTAAATTACGATCATTGCGCTGGTACATACATAAGCAAACTAAACGCATCTTGCATTCAATCCATCATCGCGGCAAATGAAGCAGAGTGTTGGGTTTGGCTGAAAAATTGGCACAGATGGGGAAAAATAACGAAATGACGCGGATTCTCAATGACATCCTTTACACCTTAGGGCAATAGTCTATATGATTGAGCGTAGGAGGAATCTTGTCTGTACTTTGGTTCTCAATGAAACTAACTCTACACATAAGAGTAGGTAGCAATGTAAGTCAGCTTTTAAATTTGCTTTTTTTTTCATATATAAGTAGTATAAACTTTATGATCTTTTTTTTTCATTTAATTTCTTAAGCACCTCGTCCTACTCATTTTATTTGAAGTTTATATCCCTGCCAGATTGGTTGCCTGGAAGAGATCGCTCTTAGCGATAAGGCCGCCAATTAAAACGCAAATCTTATTTTCTATGTTTTTTGTATTGTTTTTTATGTATGTGGTGTTTTAATAAAGAATTTATCAATCAATCAATCAATCTTTTAAAAAGTTAAGTGATAGCTACAACTATAGGTACGAGTTTCTAAAGGTCTTTTAATTTAGAATAAATAGGTTGCTATTAGCCAATAGTAGTGCTTGTTAGAATTAATCTGCTGTAGTCATAAGTAGGTACGCTTAGTTAACCGTAAAATACCCACACATACCTAATTAAAATAACTTTTTTAATTTGTTTGAGAAAGAATCAATTTTTTAAATTTTTATGATTCAAAACATATTTTAGCATAGTCTCTGCTGAAAATGTCAAAAATTAAAATACACGATAATAATAAGATAAACCTATATGAGAAAAATAAGAAGTGAAATTAGCAAGAATCAAGTCAATTCAATTAATTATATCACGTATCTATTTAAAAGTTATTTTTCTGAACATCAGCATTACAATACATTGTGCCACTAATACGCCCCCTGGTTTCACCTACTGAATAATACAAATTTACTAAATTCTGCAGCTCCCCAAAAAGTTAAAAAAAATACGAGGTGGACGGTGGAATCATAATGGAAAGAAAAAATCTGGATAGTGAATTGTTCTAGAATGTGCTAAGTAATTTTTAGTAGCACTGGTAAGAAAGTAAAAATTATAACGCATTTAGGCTTACATCGAATCTTTGCTGCGAGAACCGCATTAACGCACTCAAGACATTATCAAACTAATACCAGCAACTAATAAAGCGTCTAGAAACGTTATTTCTAGGTAAAATCCGCTATTTCCCAACATTGTAGTGCGAGACGCCCACAAATATTTCTAGCTGCTGTAGCTCGGTCGGAATCTGCTAATTTTCGCTACCTAGATCTAATGAATGGGCGCAATAAAATGTTCTCAAACTGTGTCGAGAGCATCCGCTGAACACCCGCGGAAATTAAATAATACAGGCTAATTTATAAGCATTATAATGTTATAAAGTCGTGTTATTCAAAACTGTAATGTAGTAATGGGTGTGTGCCAATACAAACGTTACTGCCCGTAAATCAATCCCATTTTTATGAGCCCTGGAAAACTCGAGACTAGCTATTTTTGGACACAGTTATGAACTGTGCGGTTCATAAAACAATCCGAAATGAGGTCGGTATAGTTTGGGTAGGTATCTACCATAAAAAAAATACTTAGCTTTTTAACTAAAGATGTATACACTAAAATAATTGGGCTTAGTAACAATATTTTTATAGTAGGTTATGTAAGCAATTATTTTAAATTATTGCATTTACCTTCAATAAGGACTATATTCGTCCAGGAAATAAGAATATGAGTATGTTGTGTACAACACACATTTTTATTTTTATTTCCTGGATGGATACGGTACACCCTATATATAAAATAGAGCATGTACCTATGTATGAGCACAAAGTCTAGTTCGTGCGTAAATTTATTCTAGCTTATTATCAACGCCTTACATTCTATAAATAACTACGTGATGAAGGGGATAACGCCGAATTAAAACTCGTGAATTCGTTATAATAGGTAAATATTACAACAGCAACACTTCAATACCGCCATCTTAGTTTTTTATCATCGCTATTCTCTAATATGATTAACAGATAAGAGATAGGTACCTCTGCTTGAAATGAAATCGTACATACGAGTACCTATCTTTGTCTAGATAAGTATGTATTACCTTATTTATATACGTGAAAGTTTGTGTGTATTTGTTTATTTACTGCCCTTGGTAAACAGGTAAGCTATTTTTAATCCTAGATTAACGCCGATGAAACCGCCGAGCAACGCTAGTATTACGTGTATGTATCGTAGCAGGCCAGCTATTGCCACCAATCGTAACAATTGGTACTAACTATTAGGGCCAAATATTTTTAACTAGTGGACGGCCGCGGCTTTTAAAATATTTCAGGATAAAAATTAGCCTATAGACCTCATACTACCTACACATATACCAAAAATCATGTTGATCCGATCAGCTGTTTTTGCGTGATGTTTTTGCATTTAAGTAACCAGACAAACAGACAAAAATAATAAAAACTGCTCAAACCTGTTTCATGATCTACATATTTCAATTATAACCAAACATTTTTTGTAATATCTTCTATGCACAGATTTTTGACCATAAGTACCTAGCATTTGTCAATCAATTTGGACATTGCAAATCAATTTGCAATGTCCCTTAGTAGAGTTAGATAGATAGATAGATAGATAAAACTCTTTATTGTAACACACATTGAAAATAAAATAAAGACAAACAAAAACACAAACGACTTAAAAAATAGTGCCACAACTGGCGGCCTTATCGCTAATAGCGATTTCTTCCAGGCAACCGTAGGATGGACAGGAGTCGAAAGAAAAATAAAGGATGGGGTGTTCAAAAAAGAGAAAATATTATACAAACAATAAAATATTCAATATTATATACATAATAACAAATAACACATTACTTATAAGTGTAAATAACTATAAATATATAACACATATACATATTATACCTACATACTATAACGACAGAAGGAGACAACAATAAACACACGATTTCAACAGCAGATTATTGAGCTATTGAGTTTAGGTACCAGTTTTTAACCTGTGTTTTGAAAGCCTCAAGAGTCTGAGCTAGTTTGATACACAAAGGCAAGGCGTTCCACAAATGAACAGCTCTTGCTGTGAAAGAATTTTGATAGAAAGAGGTACTGGCCTCAGGAGTCTTAAGAATAAGCGTACCCGATGACCTCAGATTTAGGGAGTGATTTAGAGTTACAGCTTCTGTAAATGATATGAGATGTGTCATACCACTTATTATCTTCAAGCCAAACTAAAGTCTATTCACGATCATACAAAATTACAAAATTCATGCACACAAGCTCTAGGTTGAATTCTTGAAAATGCAGAGTACTTACGCGATGAAACGTCATCGCATATTTCTGCGCTATTTCAGCGAAAATCTTTCAGCCGCTGGAAAAATAAAGCGAGATTGATTAAACTGAAAATATGCTTTACTTACAATCCCTATGTACACATCCGCCCACGGTTACGTCCATTTTGTTTACAGTATTGTGAACGTCGAATGATATGTTTCAACGTGAAATAATGGCAAGGTTCGCCGAGCAGTCTTGTTTTATTGTATGCGATTCGGAGTTTTATATCTTACAGTTGGTTGTCGGATTTTCAGAATATAAATAGCTTATGGACAACAAAGCGTCAACAACCGAGCGTATCGGATAGCTGCCTGTCGAATTGTTTTAATGGTCGGCGTTAAAGCTTAGAGAATGATCGTCTCTATTTTCATAAAAATAGCTAAAGGCGAAGTAGTGCGCTATGTTCATTAAATTTAAAAGAAGTAGATGGGGAGAGTTTTAAATTGAATAGCCCAGTTAAGTATATTTTGTTAATGAAGATGTTTTTGTACATTCGAATGTTTTCAAAATACGAATTATTGTAGTGGGTAAAAAATTGAATTAATAGGCTTAAAATAGTACCTACTGTCTATTTTGCATGTGCCTGACAAGTGGAAAAGCTATCAACAGTATACCTACCCACGCATTACGAAAATAATGTACTTACCTACCTTACTTATAGCATCATCGTTGTATCTATTCTTCTTATTGAATGAGAGTGGCCTACTCTGGAGTCGAGAGTTTATCAAGCCGCCCTAAGGGCCTTTGACATGGCTTAACGACTGCCGTACTAGACAAACAGCCGGGACCTACAATTTAACGTGTCATCCGAATCACTTGTATCCATTGTACCCATGCAATGAATATTCATTGTAAAGACGTCGATATCATCTCTCACAATTATTTATGCTTATTTACAAGTGTCTTTATAGTACTTATCAATAATCATTATTTAAAAATAATACAAAAACCGACTTCAAGTCTAATGACACTTTACTAAAAAGAAACTTTCAGAAGTCTTGATAACCTCTTTTTTTGAAGTCGGTTAAAAAAGGTTACATTACGATCGATAGATGACTAATATGAAACTTTTGACATAATCCGTAAAATAGATGAAATAAATTCATTTGCTAAACAAATCTAAGCCTTTCAGAGAAAACCGCATCAAAATCGGGCTGATAATTCAGAAGATATAATATATACAGCAGGTTGGCCCCCTGGTAAGTTGTCATCGTAATACATAGCTTAAAAGATGCGTCGATTAAACCTCAACACATCACAGAAAACTGTATCAAAATCTGACTAGTAGTTTTGGAAATATGGGTAAAATTGTTTTGCATAAACTTTATCAATTTGTTGGTTTATTGGTTTTTTCTCAAAAAGTACTGAACCGAATGAAAAACAATATCTATGGGACCATCTCGGAAACTATCCTCGTCGAATAAAAAAATAATTTTTGAAATCGGTTCATAAACAACGGAGTAATCGCGTAACATCCCCACAAAAAAAAAACTTTCAGAAGACTTGATAACCTTCTTTTTTTGGAAATTGGTTAAAAAGTAAAAAAAATATACACTTCTTGTACTAGTTTACTAATTAAGTACTGGACACACAAGAAATGGTTAGGAAATATCGACACCCTGATCTGGGGGCACGGCAGTGCCCCCGCAAAGTCGAGCGCGAACCCAAACACTGCCGTACCATCCTTTACTGGAACCATTTCGCCGGACTAGAACGCTAAAATTTTCATCATCTGGTAAACTATATGGACTTATTTGAAATCCAAAATTTCAAGTCGGTAGATCATTTAGTTTGGAAGCTAAGGAAAAGCAAAGTTTCACATTTATGACACTCACTCATGATCATCAAAATAGAACTACCTAGTAGGTACTTCCCATAAACTCAGAGAGCTAAATTTGGTACAGAGTTTGGGTTTAATGGCCACATAAAGGGAAAACTATAAAAAACTAGGATAATCGTAGATTTGGAGTAGTGACCCTGATTAGAAAACACAAGAGCCCAACCAAACTACTAGAGATATCGACATACCGCCTTTATAAAAAATATTTAACTTGGTGGACCGCTTCATTTGATGTCAAAAATCAAAGGTCAAAAGTAGGTATCTGATGAAGAACCCTCAGCTGATCTCAGTTGTATTAGAGATAATATGGAATGCTCCTTCTACTATTGGTACATAAAAAAAACGAGTGTCATAGTAAAAATCCAGCGTAGTGGGACACCTCTTCTATAAATTAATCAATTAGCCCACGTTTCTACAAAAAGAAGTGAAATCCCTCTAAAATTTTTATTGTACCTACTATTAATTTTTTATTTGTTTTTCTGTGACGTGTACCTATCAAATATCTGATATACTTAAATAAATGACTATGACATAAATGCCTATGAACATTCTGTAAATAACTAGCCAAGTCTCGATGGAGCTGCGTGTTTATCTCTATAAAGTAATGAAATCTAGACAAGGTCGTGCCAAGTATAAAGGTTCGTTACTGCGATTTCTTTATTATTATAGTTAATGTTGTGTGATTTAACGTAATATATTCTTTATACGTTAAATCACAAACATTAAGTTCAATATCTTATAGTTATATCACACACAACAAAAACTTCTTTCCGCCCTTTGATATTATTTTTTGCCAAGGGCTATTCGTACAACCCGGAAGTGGGGATACCATATTTAAAAAATATTATTTTTATACCTGACAACACCAAATATATGAATTTTTTTATATAGCAATAATTATTTTTTGAATTTTTGTTCATGGTAATACGTATATGTATACCATATAAACATTCAAAAAACCGTACTACGTTCATTCTTTTTGAAGACATGAAATTGTAAATAGATGGTTTTAAAAAATAGGTATGTGTCATTAAAAAAAGAAATTATGGCAACGCATTTCTTATTTCATCGTTGGATTATTCACTAATTTAAAGACTGAACCCCAACTGGCGTAGAATTTGTTTCCAAATTTGGTTGAAAATAAATATCTTTTTATATTGCTACTCCATTTCAGAATAGTTTTTCAAAAAAAATCTACTTGTTTCACTGGTTTATCAACTATACGACACTATGGCCTCTGCTGCTCATAACTTCATAAGGTAAATTAGTTCTAACCTAATCATATTATTCATCATCCTAAACGCTATTTTGTACCTCAGGATCCCATAAACCTAAAGGTTATATCTATACCATCTAACAAACATTTTACCTTGCCAAACAGTACCTAAGCATTTTTCGCATTTCATGTTCAGTAATTAGAAAGTATAGGTAAATATTAAAATCTTTCGAGATGGCTGGATTCTGGAATGATAGTGAAAGCTCAATCCACATCTGCTTGAAGTGACCCCCACACAACCTTATTCCTGTATAAACCAATAGTTATATTTTTAGATATCTACATTATGTGATTAAATCTCAATAAATAATATGTTACTACACTATTTATCATACATTGTTGAGAGGAACCAGATAGGTATGTGTAATTAATAAATAAACATACCTACCTGGTTCCCCATAGGGTGATTTGCTTATGTGTTGGTGTGTGTACACTCATATTCCAGTAATTTAAATAAGATATTTAATGAAATCAGAAGTAATAGAACAGTTAGAGTAACTAACTGTGTTAAGATATTTATTAATAGTTTCAGCTGCTTTCATGCCAATAATTATTCACGTGTTATTTTATTACAGGTTGGCGTAACTCCTGAAACAGCGTGTGGTATGTTAACAATAATTGACCATTATAGTTTCACTCTGACCATCTATTTATCTGTCCAACTACAGCTAACTTCTACATTTATACATTATTTATGAAATTTGGTACCATGTAGGTATATGAAAATGGCATACATGTGAAGTAAACGTTTTGATAAAATCTATATGAGTTTATTAATTCCTTATGTGTGGAGTGTCTGGGAATATGGAGCTGGTGCATAAGTGAGAGTGTATTTGACTTGTTAATAATGCACTAATCTACTAAACATAATCATCTGTGGTAAAATTAACCAGCTTTTTGTGTTATGGGTTCTAATAATTTTTAATAATAATATACTTAAATGCATGTGAAGTTTATAGCATGTGTGTATTTTTATAGATCCCAGCACAGCACTGCTTGAGAAAGGTATGAAGTTTAGCTCCTGGAATGACTTACTTAGCTGAATCATTTGAAAATTATTTAAGATCTAATAATAGCACAATATTTGTCATTAGTTCCTCTCCAACCATATCTGCATACAACAGACTTAACAAAACCAATTTACCACTTGAGTTAGGTTATCAGTCTGTCCGTTTTTCTTGTGCACATGCCGGTTCTCACCAAAGTGTATCCACTGGAGCTCGCCCTTTACAAAGAAGTGCAAAGACAGGTTGCCCAGCTCATGTAAATATTGCTTACTATTCAAGATTAAAATCATTTGTAGTAACAGATTTATCAGATGATCATTTTGAACATCCTGTTGATCAAAACACTTTTGATCAATATGCAATCAATAGAGGTGTACACAGTGTAGACCATCTTGTACCCCGCATTCAAATAGTTGACTCTAAAATTCTGATTAACAAACACAGTCAGCTCAGCCAATTAAAGACAACATTTCTACTTTTGTGAAATACAATACTGAGGCCAATAAAAGATTGAAATTGCATGACAGTGTGAGAAACTAATTGGTCAACTCGTTCAGCATTTTCTTCGGGTATCGGTCAGAAACGGTGAAACATTTAAGTTGGGTTGCTCGTGTCTGCTTTTCGAGTTATTGCTTTACTGCTACTCATGCTTTCTAAGTGTGTATTGCATTATGTAATTTTCAGTTAGATTCATGAGTGATTCATGACATGATGATTTTCTAACAGACGAATGTGTGGTTGTATACATAGCTGAAAGGATGAATGTTTGTGTAACTCCGCCTCAATTTATGTTAATACACGAATGTTGTTTTTACTAATATTTTAAACCTTTATTACTTTTATTCATTATAAAAATGGCAAAATTAATTCTAGATGATAGATAATCTATGTATAAAAATCATCTAGTATTAATTATATATAATATTAATTTAAAAAAACTTTTCGTGAATCTTAGCATTAATGATGCCGGTCCTAAGCCCGGATAAAGGAGGAAGGCACAAAGCTCGTGAAAATATTTTTTAGATAATTGCCATTTTGATAACCGACACTATCAATTCTATTTGTTTGTGTTTTTATGTAATATTGTCAAAATTGTAGGTAGGTACACATACTATAAATGGTATGTACCTCTAAGTCTCTCCGTTGTCATTCCTGAATCGGCGCGCCGGTCCAGTAATTACTAACGGGACCGCCTAACGAATAGTAATGGTGAATTCAAGGTCTAGACAAAACTAATAAAACACACAGATCAATACGAGTAATTTAACATTGCTTAGTAAAATTAAAATGGTTTACAAATCAATACGAGATGTATTTGGTATCACTAATCGGGTAATCACCCGGTGACTTTTCGTGAAGCGAAAAGATTTCGCACCAGGGGCAGAGTGCTTGATCCCCTGTGACTCCCCATATGATGGGACAGCAGCGCACCAGGAGTGCGCGCAGCAGCACACGAAGAGTGCGCGCAAGTGCACGAGAAGTGCGCGCAGCAGCGCACCAGGAATGCGCGCAGTAGCGCACCAGGAGTGCGTGCAACAGCATACGGCGAGCGCGCGCAGCAGCGCACCTGGAGTGCGCGCAGTAGCGCACCAGCCGGGCGCGCAACAGCACACGAAGAAAGCGCGTAAGCCCCTGGTCTTGGATCTAAACATTCAGTGCCTTCACCATCATTACCGTTTTCTGAGGACAAAGGCAAAAATTATTCAAAAAACCCACTGTATGTAACCGTAACCAAGTACCGTTAATTTGTTAGTTTTTGTTAATCAAACAAGACTACTCGTCCTTCTCAAACATCCAATCCACGAGCTGGCCAATGCTCACGGATTAAAAGTTCAAAATGGAATATGTTACAAACATGCAATAAACCTCGGTATGGGCCCCTACCGAGGGAAAACTACACACAACAAATCTAGGTCACGATCAGAATCTCATTAACAAAAACGAAATGAGGGTAGCGTCTCGGGACTCGAAATAAAAATGGACAGATCTTACTTTGGAGATATGTCTTTGTCCGTAGCAGGCTCACTGAACCGCTCGGATCTCCAACCCGACGCGCTGGGGGAAGTTCACGAGCTGATGTCGTCAGCACCGAGCAGGAAACATGGAACACCCTGCGGCGTCTGGTCTCGTACCCGAAGTCTGCGGGCTCGAATCCCAGGGTGTGGGCGGAGACGCGGCTTTCGATGACCCTGGAATTCATCATACACCAACGTTAGGAACCGCCGTAGATTTGGGAGATAGATTTTTAAAATCCTCCCGCACCTACCTGATATATAACCCTTTTAATAACACCAGGAGTGCGCGCAATAGCGCACGAGAAGTGCGTGCAGCAGCACACGAGGAGTGTGCGCAGCAGCGCACCAGGAGTGCGCGCAGCAGCGCACCAGGAGTGCGCGCAACAGCATACGAGGAGCGCGCGCAGCAGCATACGAGGAGCGCGCGCAGCAGCATACGAGGAGCTTGCGCAGCAGCGCACCAGGAGTTCGCGCAGCAGCACACGAAGAGTGCGCGCAGAAGCGCACCTGGAGTGCGCGCAGTAGCGCACCAGGCGGGCGCGCAACAGCACACGAAGAGTGCGCGTAAGCCCCTGGTCTTGGATCTAAACATTCAGTGCCTTCACCATCATAATCGTTTTCTGAGGACAAAGGCAAAAATTATTCAAAAAACCCACTGTATGTAACCGAAACCAAGTACCGTTAATTTGTTAGTTTTTGATAATCAAACAAGACTTGTTAATCAAACAAGACTACTCGTCCTTCTCAAACATCCAATCCACGAGCTGGCCAATGCTCACGGATTAAAAGTTCACAATGGAATATGTTACAAACATGCAATAAACCTCGGTATGGGCCCCTACCGAGGGAAAACTACACACAACAAATCTAGGTCACGATCAGAATCTCATTAACAAAAACGAAATGAGGGTAGCGTCAACTTGGGACTCGAAATAAAAATGGACAGATCTTACTTTGGAGATATGTCTTTGTCCGTAGCAGGCTCACTGAACCGCTCGGATCTCCAACCCGACGCGCTGGGGGAAGTTCACGAGCTGATGTCGTCAGCACCGAGCAGGAAACATGGAACACCCTGCAGCGTCTGGTCTCGTACCCGAAGTCTGCGGGCTCGAATCCCGGGTTGTGGGCGGAGACGCGGCTTTCGATGACCCTGGAATTCATCATACACCAACGTTAAGAACCGCCGTAGATTTGGGAGATAGATTTTTAAAATCCTCCCGCACCTACCTGATATATAACCCTTTTAATAACACCAGGAGTGCGCGCAATAGCGCACGAGAAGTGCGTGCAGCAGCACACGAGGAGTGTGCGCAGCAGCGCACCAGGAGTGCGCGCAGCAGCGCACCAGGAGTGCGCGCAACAGCATACGAGGAGCGCGCGCAGCAGCATACGAGGAGCTTGCGCAGCAGCGCACCAGGAGTTCGCGCAGCAGCACACGAAGAGTGCGCGCAGAAGCGCACCTGGAGTGCGCGCAGTAGCGCACCAGGCGGGCGCGCAACAGCACACGAAGAGTGCGCGTAAGCCCCTGGTCTTGGATCTAAACATTCAGTGCCTTCACCATCATTATCGTTTTCTGAGGACAAAGGCAAAAATTATTCAAAAAACCCACTGTATGTAACCGAAACCAAGTACCGTTAATTTGTTAGTTTTTGATAATCAAACAAGACTTGTTAATCAAACAAGACTACTCGTCCTTCTCAAACATCCAATCCACGAGCTGGCCAATGCTCACGGATTAAAAGTTCAAAATGGAATATGTTACAAACATGCAATAAACCTCGGTATGGGCCCCTACCGAGGGAAAACTACACACAACAAATCTAGGTCACGATCAGAATCTCATTAACAAAAACGAAATGAGGGAAGCGTCAACTTGGGACTCGAAATAAAAATGGACAGATCTTACTTTGGAGATATGTCTTTGTCCGTAGCAGGCTCACTGAACCGCTCGGATCTCCAACCCGACGCGCTGGGGGAAGTTCACGAGCTGATGTCGTCAGCACCGAGCAGGAAACATGGAACACCCTGCAGCGTCTGGTCTCGTACCCGAAGTCTGCGGGCTCGAATCCCGGGGTGTGGGCGGAGACGCGGCTTTCGATGACCCTGGAATTCATCATACACCAACGTTAAGAACCGCCGTAGATTTGGGAGATAGATTTTTAAAATCCTCCCGCACCTACCTGATATATAACCCTTTTAATAACACCAGGAGTGCGCGCAATAGCGCACGAGAAGTGCGTGCAGCAGCACACGAGGAGTGTGCGCAGCAGCGCACCAGGAGTGCGCGCAGCAGCGCACCAGGAGTGCGCGCAACAGCATACGAGGAGCGCGCGCAGCAGCATACGAGGAGCGCGCGCAGCAGCATACGAGGAGCTTGCGCAGCAGCGCACCAGGAGTTCGCGCAGCAGCACACGAAGAGTGCGCGCAGAAGCGCACCTGGAGTGCGCGCAGTAGCGCACCAGGCGGGCGCGCAACAGCACACGAAGAGTGCGCGTAAGCCCCTGGTCTTGGATCTAAACATTCAGTGCCTTCACCATCATTATCGTTTTCTGAGGACAAAGGCAAAAATTATTCAAAAAACCCACTGTATGTAACCGAAACCAAGTACCGTTAATTTGTTAGTTTTTGTTAATCAAACAAGACTTGTTAATCAAACAAGACTACTCGTCCTTCTCAAACATCCAATCCACGAGCTGGCCAATGCTCACGGATTAAAAGTTCAAAATGGAATATGTTACAAACATGCTGTAACGCTTTTAGGTGAGAGGGTGAATATAAGAGCGTTATCCGTGAGGTTTGGCTACCTAAGTCTATCTAGAGGGTATTAGGTAGTCAATAAATAAAAGGTTAGACTATTGTTACTAATAATTTATGTATATTTAACTAGGTATTCAAAAGGTGGTAGTCTCACTTTACAATTTTGATTAGGTTTCTTATTTACTTTCAATTTACAGGTAGGTTAAACAATGATTAGATCTATATATATATATGGGCGCCAGCCTTAGCTCAAGGCGATAGAGAATGAGTACTCTTTAAATTACACAATTGTCCTCAGGGTCGAGGAGAAATGCCTACACCAGGGTTTCTAGTTGCAACCAGTATGCGTTTTAGTCAGTCAACAACACAATAAAAGTATAAAGGCACCAGGCATTATATATGCCTGGTGTTACCGGCTTAGTGATGGGGACGGAGTCAGGGCGGCGACACCCGCCATAGAGGGCTGGAAGAAGCTG
Source organism: Macaria liturata (assembly GCA_964023185.1). Taxonomy (NCBI): domain Eukaryota; kingdom Metazoa; phylum Arthropoda; class Insecta; order Lepidoptera; family Geometridae; genus Macaria; species Macaria liturata. The sequence continues at coordinate 8,263,230 of OZ026812.1, read as the reverse complement.
CAAGCTCTCCCAACACGGTTGGTGACCTCCGGCACCCCGCGCCCAAAGCACGATGTAGAAATGTGAAGTAGGTGTGTGTTGTGAAGTAAGTAGGATTTTGTGCGGCCTAGGCTAGCAGCCTTAGACCGTGTAGATGAGTTGTAGAAGGGAGTATTCTTGCGAGAAACTTAAAAAACCCTGTTAACAAACAGTTACATTTATTTTAGGTTCCGCTTTAGAGGGTAGATGGTATCTGCACGCACCGCACTTATGTCGTACAACTTACCCAGAATCTGGGGTTTTTCCTCTCACAGATCAGCGGCTGCGTGCTAGGATGAGGTCCGCAGGCCTCATCGACCAGCACTACCTCCAGCAGACAGCAAATATAGCAAACAGCCTACGACAAGAAACGTGGAAGATTAATCCCGGTGAACAGGTTCTTTCACTGAGCTCTTTTTCTCGAACACTCACCAACAACGAGGGAGTTCTTATGTACGGAGCGTGGCGAGTTGACCGAACTGCTTCTGCCGGGGTCTGGGAGTCGAGAGACAGCCCCAGACCCCGCTTACATTTTTCTTGCCGTGCGCGTTTCTATCTGTCGAGTCACCTTTCACGTCTCTCTGACAGGTTAGAAAATAATGTCAATTCGACACTTGACATTGACAGTCGCAACCCAAATCTTTGTTTTGCGACTGCGCAACGTATCGACATTTAGCCATTTTAGACTAAATGAACGAAATGAAATGAGGGGTTACAACCATAACCTGGTTAATAAACCTCGGTATGGGCCCCTACCGAGGGAAAACTACACACAACAAATCAAGGTCACGATCAGAATCTCATTAACAAAAACGAAATGAGGATAGCGTCAACTCGAGACTCGAAATAAAAATGGACAGATCTTACTTTGGAAATATGTCTTTGTCCGTAGCAGGCTCACTGAACCGCTAAGATCTCCAACCCGACGCGCTGGGGGAAGTTCACGAGCTGATGTCGTCAGCACGGAGCAGGAAACATGGAACACCCTGCGGCGTCTGGTCTCGTACCCGAAGTCTGCGGGCTCGAATCCCGGGGTGTGGGCGGAGACGCAGCTTTCGATGACCCTGGAATTCATCATACACCAACGTTAGGAACCGCCGTAGATTTGGGAGATAGATTTATAAAATCCTCTCGCACCTACCTGATATAAAACCCTTTTAATAACACCAGGAGTGCGTGCAGCAGCACACGAGGAGTGTGCGCAGCAGCGCACCAGGAGTGCGCGCAGCAGCGCACCAGGAGTGCGCGCAGCAGCACACCAGGAGTGCGCACAGCAGTGCACCAGGAGTGCGCGCAGCAGCGCACCAGGAGTGCGCGCAACAGCGCACGGGGAGTTCGCGCAACAGTGCACGAGGAGTGCGCGTAGCAGCGCACCAGGAGTGCGCGCACTGGCACACCAGGAGTGCGCGCAGCGGCGCACCAGGAGTGCGCGCAGCAGCGCACCAGGAGTGCGCGCAGCAGCGCACCAGGAGTGCGCGCAACAGCATACGAGGAGCGCGCGCAGCAGCATACGAGGAGCGCGCGCAGCAGCGCACCAGGAGTGCGCGCAGCAGCACACGAAGAGTGCGCGCAGCAGCGCACCTGGAGTGCATGCAGTAGCGCACCAGGCGGGCGCGCAACAGCACACGAAGAGTGCGCGTAAGCCCCTGGTTTTGGATCTAAACATTCAGTGCCTTCACCATCATTACCGTTTTCTGAGGACAAAGGCAAAAATTATTCAAAAAACCCACTGTATGTAACCGTAACCAAGTACCGTTAATTTGTTAGTTTTTGTTAATCAAACAAGACTACTAGTCCTTCTCAAACATCCAATCCACGAGCTGGCCAATGCTCACGGATTAAAAGTTCAAAATGGAATATGTTACAAACATGCAATAAACCTCGGTATGGGCCCCTACCGAGGGAAAACTACACACAACAAATCTAGGTCACGATCAGAATCTCATTAACAAAAACGAAATGAGGGTAGCGTCAACTTGGGACTCGAAATAAAAATGGACAGATCTTACTTTGGAGATATGTCTTTGTCCGTAGCAGGCTCACTGAACCGCACGGATCTCCAACCCGACGCGCTGGGGGAAGTTCACGAGCTGATGTCGTCAGCACCGAGCAGGAAACATGGAACACCCTGCAGCGTCTGGTCTCGTACCCGAAGTCTGCGGGCTCGAATCCCGGGGTGTGGGCGGAGACGCGGCTTTCGATGACCCTGGAATTCATCATACACCAACGTTAAGAACCGCCGTAGATTTGGGAGTTAGATTTATAAAATCCTCCCGCACCTACCTGATATATAACCCTTTTAATAACACCAGGAGTGCGCGCAATAGCGCACGAGAAGTGCGTGCAGCAGCACACGAGGAGTGTGCGCAGCAGCGCACCAGGAGTGCGCGCAGCAGCGCACCAGGAGTGCGCGCAGCAGCACACCAGGAGTGCGCGCAGCAGCGCACGAGGAGTGCGCGCAACAGCATACGAGGAGCGCGCGCAGCAGCATACGAGGAGCGCGCGCAGCAGCATACGAGGAGCTTGCGCAGCAGCGCACCAGGAGTTCGCGCAGCAGCACACGAAGAGTGCGCGCAGCAGCGCACCTGGAGTGCGCGCAGTAGCGCACCAGGCGGGCGCGCACCAGGCGGGCGCGCAACAGCACACGAAGAGTGCGCGTAAGCCCCTGGTCTTGGATCTAAACATTCAGTGCCTTCACCATCATTATCGTTTTCTGAGGACAAAGGCAAAAATTATTCAAAAAACCCACTGTATGTAACCGAAACCAAGTACCGTTAATTTGTTAGTTTTTGTTAATCAAACAAGACTTGTTAATCAAACAAGACTACTCGTCCTTCTCAAACATCCAATCCACGAGCTGGCCAATGCTCACGGATTAAAAGTTCAAAATGGAATATGTTACAAACATGCAATAAACCTCGGTATGGGCCCCTACCGAGGGAAAACTACACACAACAAATCTAGGTCACGATCAGAATCTCATTAACAAAAACGAAATGAGGGAAGCGTCAACTTGGGACTCGAAATAAAAATGGACAGATCTTACTTTGGAGATATGTCTTTGTCCGTAGCAGGCTCACTGAACCGCTCGGATCTCCAACCCGACGCGCTGGGGGAAGTTCACGAGCTGATGTCGTCAGCACCGAGCAGGAAACATGGAACACCCTGCAGCGTCTGGTCTCGTACCCGAAGTCTGCGGGCTCGAATCCCGGGGTGTGGGCGGAGACGCGGCTTTCGATGACCCTGGAATTCATCATACACCAACGTTAAGAACCGCCGTAGATTTGGGAGATAGATTTTTAAAATCCTCCCGCACCTACCTGATATATAACCCTTTTAATAACACCAGGAGTGCGCGCAATAGCGCACGAGAAGTGCGTGCAGCAGCACACGAGGAGTGTGCGCAGCAGCGCACCAGGAGTGCGCGCAGCAGCGCACCAGGAGTGCGCGCAACAGCATACGAGGAGCGCGCGCAGCAGCATACGAGGAGCGCGCGCAGCAGCATACGAGGAGCTTGCGCAGCAGCGCACCAGGAGTTCGCGCAGCAGCACACGAAGAGTGCGCGCAGAAGCGCACCTGGAGTGCGCGCAGTAGCGCACCAGGCGGGCGCGCAACAGCACACGAAGAGTGCGCGTAAGCCCCTGGTCTTGGATCTAAACATTCAGTGCCTTCACCATCATTATCGTTTTCTGAGGACAAAGGCAAAAATTATTCAAAAAACCCACTGTATGTAACCGAAACCAAGTACCGTTAATTTGTTAGTTTTTGTTAATCAAACAAGACTTGTTAATCAAACAAGACTACTCGTCCTTCTCAAACATCCAATCCACGAGCTGGCCAATGCTCACGGATTAAAAGTTCAAAATGGAATATGTTACAAACATGCAATAAACCTCGGTATGGGCCCCTACCGAGGGAAAACTACACACAACAAATCAAGGTCACGATCAGAATCTCATTAACAAAAACGAAATGAGGATAGCGTCAACTCGAGACTCGAAATAAAAATGGACAGATCTTACTTTGGAAATATGTCTTTGTCCGTAGCAGGCTCACTGAACCGCTAAGATCTCCAACCCGACGCGCTGGGGGAAGTTCACGAGCTGATGTCGTCAGCACGGAGCAGGAAACATGGAACACCCTGCGGCGTCTGGTCTCGTACCCGAAGTCTGCGGGCTCGAATCCCGGGGTGTGGGCGGAGACGCAGCTTTCGATGACCCTGGAATTCATCATACACCAACGTTAGGAACCGCCGTAGATTTGGGAGATAGATTTATAAAATCCTCTCGCACCTACCTGATATAAAACCCTTTTAATAACACCAGGAGTGCGTGCAGCAGCACACGAGGAGTGTGCGCAGCAGCGCACCAGGAGTGCGCGCAGCAGCGCACCAGGAGTGCGCGCAGCAGCGCACCAGGAGTGCGCGCAGCAGCACACCAGGAGTGCGCGCAGCAGCGCACCAGGAGTGCGCGCAGCAGCGCACCAGGAGTGCGCGCAACAGCGCACGGGGAGTTCGCGCAACAGTGCACGAGGAGTGCGCGTAGCAGCGCACCAGGAGTGCGCGCACTGGCACACCAGGAGTGCGCGCAGCGGCGCACCAGGAGTGCGCGCAGCAGCGCACCAGGAGTGCGCGCAGCAGCGCACCAGGAGTGCGCGCAACAGCATACGAGGAGCGCGCGCAGCAGCATACGAGGAGCGCGCGCAGCAGCGCACCAGGAGTGCGCGCAGCAGCACACGAAGAGTGCGCGCAGCAGCGCACCTGGAGTGCATGCAGTAGCGCACCAGGCGGGCGCGCAACAGCACACGAAGAGTGCGCGTAAGCCCCTGGTTTTGGATCTAAACATTCAGTGCCTTCACCATCATTACCGTTTTCTGAGGACAAAGGCAAAAATTATTCAAAAAACCCACTGTATGTAACCGTAACCAAGTACCGTTAATTTGTTAGTTTTTGTTAATCAAACAAGACTACTCGTCCTTCTCAAACATCCAATCCACGAGCTGGCCAATGCTCACGGATTAAAAGTTCAAAATGGAATATGTTACAAACATGCAATAAACCTCGGTATGGGCCCCTACCGAGGGAAAACTACACACAACAAATCTAGGTCACGATCAGAATCTCATTAACAAAAACGAAATGAGGGTAGCGTCAACTTGGGACTCGAAATAAAAATGGACAGATCTTACTTTGGAGATATGTCTTTGTCCGTAGCAGGCTCACTGAACCGCACGGATCTCCAACCCGACGCGCTGGGGGAAGTTCACGAGCTGATGTCGTCAGCACCGAGCAGGAAACATGGAACACCCTGCAGCGTCTGGTCTCGTACCCGAAGTCTGCGGGCTCGAATCCCGGGGTGTGGGCGGAGACGCGGCTTTCGATGACCCTGGAATTCATCATACACCAACGTTAAGAACCGCCGTAGATTTGGGAGTTAGATTTATAAAATCCTCCCGCACCTACCTGATATATAACCCTTTTAATAACACCAGGAGTGCGCGCAATAGCGCACGAGAAGTGCGTGCAGCAGCACACGAGGAGTGTGCGCAGCAGCGCACCAGGAGTGCGCGCAGCAGCGCACCAGGAGTGCGCGCAGCAGCACACCAGGAGTGCGCGCAGCAGCGCACCAGGAGTGCGCGCAACAGCATACGAGGAGCGCGCGCAGCAGCATACGAGGAGCGCGCGCAGCAGCATACGAGGAGCTTGCGCAGCAGCGCACCAGGAGTTCGCGCAGCAGCACACGAAGAGTGCGCGCAGCAGCGCACCTGGAGTGCGCGCAGTAGCGCACCAGGCGGGCGCGCACCAGGCGGGCGCGCAACAGCACACGAAGAGTGCGCGTAAGCCCCTGGTCTTGGATCTAAACATTCAGTGCCTTCACCATCATTATCGTTTTCTGAGGACAAAGGCAAAAATTATTCAAAAAACCCACTGTATGTAACCGAAACCAAGTACCGTTAATTTGTTAGTTTTTGTTAATCAAACAAGACTTGTTAATCAAACAAGACTACTCGTCCTTCTCAAACATCCAATCCACGAGCTGGCCAATGCTCACGGATTAAAAGTTCAAAATGGAATATGTTACAAACATGCAATAAACCTCGGTATGGGCCCCTACCGAGGGAAAACTACACACAACAAATCTAGGTCACGATCAGAATCTCATTAACAAAAACGAAATGAGGGAAGCGTCAACTTGGGACTCGAAATAAAAATGGACAGATCTTACTTTGGAGATATGTCTTTGTCCGTAGCAGGCTCACTGAACCGCTCGGATCTCCAACCCGACGCGCTGGGGGAAGTTCACGAGCTGATGTCGTCAGCACCGAGCAGGAAACATGGAACACCCTGCAGCGTCTGGTCTCGTACCCGAAGTCTGCGGGCTCGAATCCCGGGGTGTGGGCGGAGACGCGGCTTTCGATGACCCTGGAATTCATCATACACCAACGTTAAGAACCGCCGTAGATTTGGGAGATAGATTTTTAAAATCCTCCCGCACCTACCTGATATATAACCCTTTTAATAACACCAGGAGTGCGCGCAATAGCGCACGAGAAGTGCGTGCAGCAGCACACGAGGAGTGTGCGCAGCAGCGCACCAGGAGTGCGCGCAGCAGCGCACCAGGAGTGCGCGCAACAGCATACGAGGAGCGCGCGCAGCAGCATACGAGGAGCGCGCGCAGCAGCATACGAGGAGCTTGCGCAGCAGCGCACCAGGAGTTCGCGCAGCAGCACACGAAGAGTGCGCGCAGAAGCGCACCTGGAGTGCGCGCAGTAGCGCACCAGGCGGGCGCGCAACAGCACACGAAGAGTGCGCGTAAGCCCCTGGTCTTGGATCTAAACATTCAGTGCCTTCACCATCATTATCGTTTTCTGAGGACAAAGGCAAAAATTATTCAAAAAACCCACTGTATGTAACCGAAACCAAGTACCGTTAATTTGTTAGTTTTTGTTAATCAAACAAGACTTGTTAATCAAACAAGACTACTCGTCCTTCTCAAACATCCAATCCACGAGCTGGCCAATGCTCACGGATTAAAAGTTCAAAATGGAATATGTTACAAACATGCAATAAACCTCGGTATGGGCCCCTACCGAGGGAAAACTACACACAACAAATCAAGGTCACGATCAGAATCTCATTAACAAAAACGAAATGAGGATAGCGTCAACTCGAGACTCGAAATAAAAATGGACAGATCTTACTTTGGAAATATGTCTTTGTCCGTAGCAGGCTCACTGAACCGCTAAGATCTCCAACCCGACGCGCTGGGGGAAGTTCACGAGCTGATGTCGTCAGCACGGAGCAGGAAACATGGAACACCCTGCGGCGTCTTGTCTCGTACCCGAAGTCTGCGGGCTCGAATCCTGGGGTGTGGGCGGAGACGCAGCTTTCGATGACCCTGGAATTCATCATACACCAACGTTAGGAACCGCCGTAGATTTGGGAGATAGATTTATAAAATCCTCTCGCACCTACCTGATATAAAACCCTTTTAATAACACCAGGAGTGCGTGCAGCAGCACACGAGGAGTGCGCGCAGCAGCGCACCAGGAGTGCGCGCAGCAGCACACCAGGAGTGCGCGCAGCAGCGCACCAGGAGTGCGCGCAGCAGCGCACCAGGAGTGCGCGCAACAGCGCACGGGGAGTTCGCGCAACAGTGCACGAGGAGTGCGCGTAGCAGCGCACCAGGAGTGCGCGCACTGGCACACCAGGAGTGCGCGCAGCGGCGCACCAGGAGTGCGCGCAGCAGCGCACCAGGAGTGCGCGCAGCAGCGCACCAGGAGTGCGCGCAACAGCATACGAGGAGCGCGCGCAGCAGCATACGAGGAGCGCGCGCAGCAGCGCACCAGGAGTGCGCGCAGCAGCACACGAAGAGTGCGCGCAGCAGCGCACCTGGAGTGCATGCAGTAGCGCACCAGGCGGGCGCGCAACAGCACACGAAGAGTGCGCGTAAGCCCCTGGTTTTGGATCTAAACATTCAGTGCCTTCACCATCATTACCGTTTTCTGAGGACAAAGGCAAAAATTATTCAAAAAACCCACTGTATGTAACCGTAACCAAGTACCGTTAATTTGTTAGTTTTTGTTAATCAAACAAGACTACTCGTCCTTCTCAAACATCCAATCCACGAGCTGGCCAATGCTCACGGATTAAAAGTTCAAAATGGAATATGTTACAAACATGCAATAAACCTCGGTATGGGCCCCTACCGAGGGAAAACTACACACAACAAATCTAGGTCACGATCAGAATCTCATTAACAAAAACGAAATGAGGGTAGCGTCAACTTGGGACTCGAAATAAAAATGGACAGATCTTACTTTGGAGATATGTCTTTGTCCGTAGCAGGCTCACTGAACCGCACGGATCTCCAACCCGACGCGCTGGGGGAAGTTCACGAGCTGATGTCGTCAGCACCGAGCAGGAAACATGGAACACCCTGCAGCGTCTGGTCTCGTACCCGAAGTCTGCGGGCTCGAATCCCGGGGTGTGGGCGGAGACGCGGCTTTCGATGACCCTGGAATTCATCATACACCAACGTTAAGAACCGCCGTAGATTTGGGAGTTAGATTTATAAAATCCTCCCGCACCTACCTGATATATAACCCTTTTAATAACACCAGGAGTGCGCGCAATAGCGCACGAGAAGTGCGTGCAGCAGCACACGAGGAGTGTGCGCAGCAGCGCACCAGGAGTGCGCGCAGCAGCGCACCAGGAGTGCACGCAGCAGCGCACCAGGAGTGCGCGCAGCAGCACACCAGGAGTGCGCGCAGCAGCGCACCAGGAGTGCGCGCAGCAGCGCACCAGGAGTGCGCGCAACAGCGCACGGGGAGTTCGCGCAACAGTGCACGAGGAGTGCGCGTAGCAGCGCACCAGGAGTGCGCGCACTGGCACACCAGGAGTGCGCGCAGCGGCGCACCAGGAGTTCGCGCAGCAGCGCACCAGGAGTGCGCGCAGCAGCGCACCAGGAGTGCGCGCAACAGCATACGAGGAGCGCGCGCAGCAGCATACGAGGAGCGCGCGCAGCAGCGCACCAGGAGTGCGCGCAGCAGCACACGAAGAGTGCGCGCAGCAGCGCACCTGGAGTGCATGCAGTAGCGCACCAGGCGGGCGCGCAACAGCACACGAAGAGTGCGCGTAAGCCCCTGGTTTTGGATCTAAACATTCAGTGCCTTCACCATCATTACCGTTTTCTGAGGACAAAGGCAAAAATTATTCAAAAAACCCACTGTATGTAACCGTAACCAAGTACCGTTAATTTGTTAGTTTTTGTTAATCAAACAAGACTACTCGTCCTTCTCAAACATCCAATCCACGAGCTGGCCAATGCTCACGGATTAAAAGTTCAAAATGGAATATGTTACAAACATGCAATAAACCTCGGTATGGGCCCCTACCGAGGGAAAACTACACACAACAAATCTAGGTCACGATCAGAATCTCATTAACAAAAACGAAATGAGGGTAGCGTCAACTTGGGACTCGAAATAAAAATGGACAGATCTTACTTTGGAGATATGTCTTTGTCCGTAGCAGGCTCACTGAACCGCACGGATCTCCAACCCGACGCGCTGGGGGAAGTTCACGAGCTGATGTCGTCAGCACCGAGCAGGAAACATGGAACACCCTGCAGCGTCTGGTCTCGTACCTGAAGTCTGCGGGCTCGAATCCCGGGGTGTGGGCGGAGACGCGGCTTTCGATGACCCTGGAATTCATCATACACCAACGTTAAGAACCGCCGTAGATTTGGGAGTTAGATTTATAAAATCCTCCCGCACCTACCTGATATATAACCCTTTTAATAACACCAGGAGTGCGCGCAATAGCGCACGAGAAGTGCGTGCAGCAGCACACGAGGAGTGTGCGCAGCAGCGCACCAGGAGTGCGCGCAGCAGCGCACCAGGAGTGCGCGCAGCAGCACACCAGGAGTGCGCGCAGCAGCGCACCAGGAGTGCGCGCAACAGCATACGAGGAGCGCGCGCAGCAGCATACGAGGAGCGCGCGCAGCAGCATACGAGGAGCTTGCGCAGCAGCGCACCAGGAGTTCGCGCAGCAGCACACGAAGAGTGCGCGCAGCAGCGCACCTGGAGTGCGCGCAGTAGCGCACCAGGCGGGCGCGCACCAGGCGGGCGCGCAACAGCACACGAAGAGTGCGCGTAAGCCCCTGGTCTTGGATCTAAACATTCAGTGCCTTCACCATCATTATCGTTTTCTGAGGACAAAGGCAAAAATTATTCAAAAAACCCACTGTATGTAACCGAAACCAAGTACCGTTAATTTGTTAGTTTTTGTTAATCAAACAAGACTTGTTAATCAAACAAGACTACTCGTCCTTCTCAAACATCCAATCCACGAGCTGGCCAATGCTCACGGATTAAAAGTTCAAAATGGAATATGTTACAAACATGCAATAAACCTCGGTATGGGCCCCTACCGAGGGAAAACTACACACAACAAATCTAGGTCACGATCAGAATCTCATTAACAAAAACGAAATGAGGGAAGCGTCAACTTGGGACTCGAAATAAAAATGGACAGATCTTACTTTGGAGATATGTCTTTGTCCGTAGCAGGCTCACTGAACCGCTCGGATCTCCAACCCGACGCGCTGGGGGAAGTTCACGAGCTGATGTCGTCAGCACCGAGCAGGAAACATGGAACACCCTGCAGCGTCTGGTCTCGTACCCGAAGTCTGCGGGCTCGAATCCCGGGGTGTGGGCGGAGACGCGGCTTTCGATGACCCTGGAATTCATCATACACCAACGTTAAGAACCGCCGTAGATTTGGGAGATAGATTTTTAAAATCCTCCCGCACCTACCTGATATATAACCCTTTTAATAACACCAGGAGTGCGCGCAATAGCGCACGAGAAGTGCGTGCAGCAGCACACGAGGAGTGTGCGCAGCAGCGCACCAGGAGTGCGCGCAGCAGCGCACCAGGAGTGCGCGCAACAGCATACGAGGAGCGCGCGCAGCAGCATACGAGGAGCGCGCGCAGCAGCATACGAGGAGCTTGCGCAGCAGCGCACCAGGAGTTCGCGCAGCAGCACACGAAGAGTGCGCGCAGAAGCGCACCTGGAGTGCGCGCAGTAGCGCACCAGGCGGGCGCGCAACAGCACACGAAGAGTGCGCGTAAGCCCCTGGTCTTGGATCTAAACATTCAGTGCCTTCACCATCATTATCGTTTTCTGAGGACAAAGGCAAAAATTATTCAAAAAACCCACTGTATGTAACCGAAACCAAGTACCGTTAATTTGTTAGTTTTTGTTAATCAAACAAGACTTGTTAATCAAACAAGACTACTCGTCCTTCTCAAACATCCAATCCACGAGCTGGCCAATGCTCACGGATTAAAAGTTCAAAATGGAATATGTTACAAACATGCAATAAACCTCGGTATGGGCCCCTACCGAGGGAAAACTACACACAACAAATCAAGGTCACGATCAGAATCTCATTAACAAAAACGAAATGAGGATAGCGTCAACTCGAGACTCGAAATAAAAATGGACAGATCTTACTTTGGAAATATGTCTTTGTCCGTAGCAGGCTCACTGAACCGCTAAGATCTCCAACCCGACGCGCTGGGGGAAGTTCACGAGCTGATGTCGTCAGCACGGAGCAGGAAACATGGAACACCCTGCGGCGTCTTGTCTCGTACCCGAAGTCTGCGGGCTCGAATCCTGGGGTGTGGGCGGAGACGCAGCTTTCGATGACCCTGGAATTCATCATACACCAACGTTAGGAACCGCCGTAGATTTGGGAGATAGATTTATAAAATCCTCTCGCACCTACCTGATATAAAACCCTTTTAATAACACCAGGAGTGCGTGCAGCAGCACACGAGGAGTGTGCGCAGCAGCGCACCAGGAGTGCGCGCAGCAGCGCACCAGGAGTGCGCGCAACAGCGCACGGGGAGTTCGCGCAACAGTGCACGAGGAGTGCGCGTAGCAGCGCACCAGGAGTGCGCGCACTGGCACACCAGGAGTGCGCGCAGCGGCGCACCAGGAGTGCGCGCAGCAGCGCACCAGGAGTGCGCGCAGCAGCGCACCAGGAGTGCGCGCAACAGCATACGAGGAGCGCGCGCAGCAGCATACGAGGAGCGCGCGCAGCAGCGCACCAGGAGTGCGCGCAGCAGCACACGAAGAGTGCGCGCAGCAGCGCACCTGGAGTGCATGCAGTAGCGCACCAGGCGGGCGCGCAACAGCACACGAAGAGTGCGCGTAAGCCCCTGGTTTTGGATCTAAACATTCAGTGCCTTCACCATCATTACCGTTTTCTGAGGACAAAGGCAAAAATTATTCAAAAAACCCACTGTATGTAACCGTAACCAAGTACCGTTAATTTGTTAGTTTTTGTTAATCAAACAAGACTACTCGTCCTTCTCAAACATCCAATCCACGAGCTGGCCAATGCTCACGGATTAAAAGTTCAAAATGGAATATGTTACAAACATGCAATAAACCTCGGTATGGGCCCCTACCGAGGGAAAACTACACACAACAAATCTAGGTCACGATCAGAATCTCATTAACAAAAACGAAATGAGGGTAGCGTCAACTTGGGACTCGAAATAAAAATGGACAGATCTTACTTTGGAGATATGTCTTTGTCCGTAGCAGGCTCACTGAACCGCACGGATCTCCAACCCGACGCGCTGGGGGAAGTTCACGAGCTGATGTCGTCAGCACCGAGCAGGAAACATGGAACACCCTGCAGCGTCTGGTCTCGTACCCGAAGTCTGCGGGCTCGAATCCCGGGGTGTGGGCGGAGACGCGGCTTTCGATGACCCTGGAATTCATCATACACCAACGTTAAGAACCGCCGTAGATTTGGGAGTTAGATTTATAAAATCCTCCCGCACCTACCTGATATATAACCCTTTTAATAACACCAGGAGTGCGCGCAATAGCGCACGAGAAGTGCGTGCAGCAGCACACGAGGAGTGTGCGCAGCAGCGCACCAGGAGTGCGCGCAGCAGCGCACCAGGAGTGCGCGCAGCAGCACACCAGGAGTGCGCGCAGCAGCGCACCAGGAGTGCGCGCAACAGCATACGAGGAGCGCGCGCAGCAGCATACGAGGAGCGCGCGCAGCAGCATACGAGGAGCTTGCGCAGCAGCGCACCAGGAGTTCGCGCAGCAGCACACGAAGAGTGCGCGCAGCAGCGCACCTGGAGTGCGCGCAGTAGCGCACCAGGCGGGCGCGCACCAGGCGGGCGCGCAACAGCACACGAAGAGTGCGCGTAAGCCCCTGGTCTTGGATCTAAACATTCAGTGCCTTCACCATCATTATCGTTTTCTGAGGACAAAGGCAAAAATTATTCAAAAAACCCACTGTATGTAACCGAAACCAAGTACCGTTAATTTGTTAGTTTTTGTTAATCAAACAAGACTTGTTAATCAAACAAGACTACTCGTCCTTCTCAAACATCCAATCCACGAGCTGGCCAATGCTCACGGATTAAAAGTTCAAAATGGAATATGTTACAAACATGCAATAAACCTCGGTATGGGCCCCTACCGAGGGAAAACTACACACAACAAATCTAGGTCACGATCAGAATCTCATTAACAAAAACGAAATGAGGGAAGCGTCAACTTGGGACTCGAAATAAAAATGGACAGATCTTACTTTGGAGATATGTCTTTGTCCGTAGCAGGCTCACTGAACCGCTCGGATCTCCAACCCGACGCGCTGGGGGAAGTTCACGAGCTGATGTCGTCAGCACCGAGCAGGAAACATGGAACACCCTGCAGCGTCTGGTCTCGTACCCGAAGTCTGCGGGCTCGAATCCCGGGGTGTGGGCGGAGACGCGGCTTTCGATGACCCTGGAATTCATCATACACCAACGTTAAGAACCGCCGTAGATTTGGGAGATAGATTTTTAAAATCCTCCCGCACCTACCTGATATATAACCCTTTTAATAACACCAGGAGTGCGCGCAATAGCGCACGAGAAGTGCGTGCAGCAGCACACGAGGAGTGTGCGCAGCAGCGCACCAGGAGTGCGCGCAGCAGCGCACCAGGAGTGCGCGCAACAGCATACGAGGAGCGCGCGCAGCAGCATACGAGGAGCGCGCGCAGCAGCATACGAGGAGCTTGCGCAGCAGCGCACCAGGAGTTCGCGCAGCAGCACACGAAGAGTGCGCGCAGAAGCGCACCTGGAGTGCGCGCAGTAGCGCACCAGGCGGGCGCGCAACAGCACACGAAGAGTGCGCGTAAGCCCCTGGTCTTGGATCTAAACATTCAGTGCCTTCACCATCATTATCGTTTTCTGAGGACAAAGGCAAAAATTATTCAAAAAACCCACTGTATGTAACCGAAACCAAGTACCGTTAATTTGTTAGTTTTTGTTAATCAAACAAGACTTGTTAATCAAACAAGACTACTCGTCCTTCTCAAACATCCAATCCACGAGCTGGCCAATGCTCACGGATTAAAAGTTCAAAATGGAATATGTTACAAACATGCAATAAACCTCGGTATGGGCCCCTACCGAGGGAAAACTACACACAACAAATCAAGGTCACGATCAGAATCTCATTAACAAAAACGAAATGAGGATAGCGTCAACTCGAGACTCGAAATAAAAATGGACAGATCTTACTTTGGAAATATGTCTTTGTCCGTAGCAGGCTCACTGAACCGCTAAGATCTCCAACCCGACGCGCTGGGGGAAGTTCACGAGCTGATGTCGTCAGCACGGAGCAGGAAACATGGAACACCCTGCGGCGTCTGGTCTCGTACCCGAAGTCTGCGGGCTCGAATCCCGGGGTGTGGGCGGAGACGCAGCTTTCGATGACCCTGGAATTCATCATACACCAACGTTAGGAACCGCCGTAGATTTGGGAGATAGATTTATAAAATCCTCTCGCACCTACCTGATATAAAACCCTTTTAATAACACCAGGAGTGCGTGCAGCAGCACACGAGGAGTGTGCGCAGCAGCGCACCAGGAGTGCGCGCAGCAGCGCACCAGGAGTGCGCGCAGCAGCGCACCAGGAGTGCGCGCAGCAGCACACCAGGAGTGCGCGCAGCAGCGCACCAGGAGTGCGCGCAGCAGCGCACCAGGAGTGCGCGCAACAGCGCACGGGGAGTTCGCGCAACAGTGCACGAGGAGTGCGCGTAGCAGCGCACCAGGAGTGCGCGCACTGGCACACCAGGAGTGCGCGCAGCGGCGCACCAGGAGTGCGCGCAGCAGCGCACCAGGAGTGCGCGCAGCAGCGCACCAGGAGTGCGCGCAACAGCATACGAGGAGCGCGCGCAGCAGCATACGAGGAGCGCGCGCAGCAGCGCACCAGGAGTGCGCGCAGCAGCACACGAAGAGTGCGCGCAGCAGCGCACCTGGAGTGCATGCAGTAGCGCACCAGGCGGGCGCGCAACAGCACACGAAGAGTGCGCGTAAGCCCCTGGTTTTGGATCTAAACATTCAGTGCCTTCACCATCATTACCGTTTTCTGAGGACAAAGGCAAAAATTATTCAAAAAACCCACTGTATGTAACCGTAACCAAGTACCGTTAATTTGTTAGTTTTTGTTAATCAAACAAGACTACTCGTCCTTCTCAAACATCCAATCCACGAGCTGGCCAATGCTCACGGATTAAAAGTTCAAAATGGAATATGTTACAAACATGCAATAAACCTCGGTATGGGCCCCTACCGAGGGAAAACTACACACAACAAATCTAGGTCACGATCAGAATCTCATTAACAAAAACGAAATGAGGGTAGCGTCAACTTGGGACTCGAAATAAAAATGGACAGATCTTACTTTGGAGATATGTCTTTGTCCGTAGCAGGCTCACTGAACCGCACGGATCTCCAACCCGACGCGCTGGGGGAAGTTCACGAGCTGATGTCGTCAGCACCGAGCAGGAAACATGGAACACCCTGCAGCGTCTGGTCTCGTACCCGAAGTCTGCGGGCTCGAATCCCGGGGTGTGGGCGGAGACGCGGCTTTCGATGACCCTGGAATTCATCATACACCAACGTTAAGAACCGCCGTAGATTTGGGAGTTAGATTTATAAAATCCTCCCGCACCTACCTGATATATAACCCTTTTAATAACACCAGGAGTGCGCGCAATAGCGCACGAGAAGTGCGTGCAGCAGCACACGAGGAGTGTGCGCAGCAGCGCACCAGGAGTGCGCGCAGCAGCGCACCAGGAGTGCGCGCAGCAGCACACCAGGAGTGCGCGCAGCAGCGCACCAGGAGTGCGCGCAACAGCATACGAGGAGCGCGCGCAGCAGCATACGAGGAGCGCGCGCAGCAGCATACGAGGAGCTTGCGCAGCAGCGCACCAGGAGTTCGCGCAGCAGCACACGAAGAGTGCGCGCAGCAGCGCACCTGGAGTGCGCGCAGTAGCGCACCAGGCGGGCGCGCACCAGGCGGGCGCGCAACAGCACACGAAGAGTGCGCGTAAGCCCCTGGTCTTGGATCTAAACATTCAGTGCCTTCACCATCATTATCGTTTTCTGAGGACAAAGGCAAAAATTATTCAAAAAACCCACTGTATGTAACCGAAACCAAGTACCGTTAATTTGTTAGTTTTTGTTAATCAAACAAGACTTGTTAATCAAACAAGACTACTCGTCCTTCTCAAACATCCAATCCACGAGCTGGCCAATGCTCACGGATTAAAAGTTCAAAATGGAATATGTTACAAACATGCAATAAACCTCGGTATGGGCCCCTACCGAGGGAAAACTACACACAACAAATCTAGGTCACGATCAGAATCTCATTAACAAAAACGAAATGAGGGAAGCGTCAACTTGGGACTCGAAATAAAAATGGACAGATCTTACTTTGGAGATATGTCTTTGTCCGTAGCAGGCTCACTGAACCGCTCGGATCTCCAACCCGACGCGCTGGGGGAAGTTCACGAGCTGATGTCGTCAGCACCGAGCAGGAAACATGGAACACCCTGCAGCGTCTGGTCTCGTACCCGAAGTCTGCGGGCTCGAATCCCGGGGTGTGGGCGGAGACGCGGCTTTCGATGACCCTGGAATTCATCATACACCAACGTTAAGAACCGCCGTAGATTTGGGAGATAGATTTTTAAAATCCTCCCGCACCTACCTGATATATAACCCTTTTAATAACACCAGGAGTGCGCGCAATAGCGCACGAGAAGTGCGTGCAGCAGCACACGAGGAGTGTGCGCAGCAGCGCACCAGGAGTGCGCGCAGCAGCGCACCAGGAGTGCGCGCAACAGCATACGAGGAGCGCGCGCAGCAGCATACGAGGAGCGCGCGCAGCAGCATACGAGGAGCTTGCGCAGCAGCGCACCAGGAGTTCGCGCAGCAGCACACGAAGAGTGCGCGCAGAAGCGCACCTGGAGTGCGCGCAGTAGCGCACCAGGCGGGCGCGCAACAGCACACGAAGAGTGCGCGTAAGCCCCTGGTCTTGGATCTAAACATTCAGTGCCTTCACCATCATTATCGTTTTCTGAGGACAAAGGCAAAAATTATTCAAAAAACCCACTGTATGTAACCGAAACCAAGTACCGTTAATTTGTTAGTTTTTGTTAATCAAACAAGACTTGTTAATCAAACAAGACTACTCGTCCTTCTCAAACATCCAATCCACGAGCTGGCCAATGCTCACGGATTAAAAGTTCAAAATGGAATATGTTACAAACATGCAATAAACCTCGGTATGGGCCCCTACCGAGGGAAAACTACACACAACAAATCAAGGTCACGATCAGAATCTCATTAACAAAAACGAAATGAGGATAGCGTCAACTCGAGACTCGAAATAAAAATGGACAGATCTTACTTTGGAAATATGTCTTTGTCCGTAGCAGGCTCACTGAACCGCTAAGATCTCCAACCCGACGCGCTGGGGGAAGTTCACGAGCTGATGTCGTCAGCACGGAGCAGGAAACATGGAACACCCTGCGGCGTCTGGTCTCGTACCCGAAGTCTGCGGGCTCGAATCCCGGGGTGTGGGCGGAGACGCAGCTTTCGATGACCCTGGAATTCATCATACACCAACGTTAGGAACCGCCGTAGATTTGGGAGATAGATTTATAAAATCCTGTCGCACCTACCTGATATAAAACCCTTTTAATAACACCAGGAGTGCGTGCAGCAGCACACGAGGAGTGTGCGCAGCAGCGCACCAGGAGTGCGCGCAGCAGCGCACCAGGAGTGCGCGCAGCAGCGCACCAGGAGTGCGCGCAGCAGCGCACCAGGAGTGCGCGCAACAGCGCACGGGGAGTTCGCGCAACAGTGCACGAGGAGTGCGCGTAGCAGCGCACCAGGAGTGCGCGCACTGGCACACCAGGAGTGCGCGCAGCGGCGCACCAGGAGTGCGCGCAGCAGCGCACCAGGAGTGCGCGCAGCAGCGCACCAGGAGTGCGCGCAACAGCATACGAGGAGCGCGCGCAGCAGCATACGAGGAGCGCGCGCAGCAGCGCACCAGGAGTGCGCGCAGCAGCACACGAAGAGTGCGCGCAGCAGCGCACCTGGAGTGCATGCAGTAGCGCACCAGGCGGGCGCGCAACAGCACACGAAGAGTGCGCGTAAGCCCCTGGTTTTGGATCTAAACATTCAGTGCCTTCACCATCATTACCGTTTTCTGAGGACAAAGGCAAAAATTATTCAAAAAACCCACTGTATGTAACCGTAACCAAGTACCGTTAATTTGTTAGTTTTTGTTAATCAAACAAGACTACTCGTCCTTCTCAAACATCCAATCCACGAGCTGGCCAATGCTCACGGATTAAAAGTTCAAAATGGAATATGTTACAAACATGCAATAAACCTCGGTATGGGCCCCTACCGAGGGAAAACTACACACAACAAATCTAGGTCACGATCAGAATCTCATTAACAAAAACGAAATGAGGGTAGCGTCAACTTGGGACTCGAAATAAAAATGGACAGATCTTACTTTGGAGATATGTCTTTGTCCGTAGCAGGCTCACTGAACCGCACGGATCTCCAACCCGACGCGCTGGGGGAAGTTCACGAGCTGATGTCGTCAGCACCGAGCAGGAAACATGGAACACCCTGCAGCGTCTGGTCTCGTACCCGAAGTCTGCGGGCTCGAATCCCGGGGTGTGGGCGGAGACGCGGCTTTCGATGACCCTGGAATTCATCATACACCAACGTTAAGAACCGCCGTAGATTTGGGAGTTAGATTTATAAAATCCTCCCGCACCTACCTGATATATAACCCTTTTAATAACACCAGGAGTGCGCGCAATAGCGCACGAGAAGTGCGTGCAGCAGCACACGAGGAGTGTGCGCAGCAGCGCACCAGGAGTGCGCGCAGCAGCGCACCAGGAGTGCGCGCAGCAGCACACCAGGAGTACGCGTAGCAGCGCACCAGGAGTGCGCGCAACAGCATACGAGGAGCGCGCGCAGCAGCATACGAGGAGCGCGCGCAGCAGCATACGAGGAGCTTGCGCAGCAGCGCACCAGGAGTTCGCGCAGCAGCACACGAAGAGTTCGCGCAGCAGCACACGAAGAGTGCGCGCAGCAGCGCACCTGGAGTGCGCGCAGTAGCGCACCAGGCGGGCGCGCACCAGGCGGGCGCGCACCAGGCGGGCGCGCAACAGCACACGAAGAGTGCGCGTAAGCCCCTGGTCTTGGATCTAAACATTCAGTGCCTTCACCATCATTATCGTTTTCTGAGGACAAAGGCAAAAATTATTCAAAAAACCCACTGTATGTAACCGAAACCAAGTACCGTTAATTTGTTAGTTTTTGTTAATCAAACAAGACTTGTTAATCAAACAAGACTTGTTAATCAAACAAGACTACTCGTCCTTCTCAAACATCCAATCCACGAGCTGGCCAATGCTCACGGATTAAAAGTTCAAAATGGAATATGTTACAAACATGCAATAAACCTCGGTATGGGCCCCTACCGAGGGAAAACTACACACAACAAATCTAGGTCACGATCAGAATCTCATTAACAAAAACGAAATGAGGGAAGCGTCAACTTGGGACTCGAAATAAAAATGGACAGATCTTACTTTGGAGATATGTCTTTGTCCGTAGCAGGCTCACTGAACCGCTCGGATCTCCAACCCGACGCGCTGGGGGAAGTTCACGAGCTGATGTCGTCAGCACCGAGCAGGAAACATGGAACACCCTGCAGCGTCTGGTCTCGTACCCGAAGTCTGCGGGCTCGAATCCCGGGGTGTGGGCGGAGACGCGGCTTTCGATGACCCTGGAATTCATCATACACCAACGTTAAGAACCGCCGTAGATTTGGGAGATAGATTTTTAAAATCCTCCCGCACCTACCTGATATATAACCCTTTTAATAACACCAGGAGTGCGCGCAATAGCGCACGAGAAGTGCGTGCAGCAGCACACGAGGAGTGTGCGCAGCAGCGCACCAGGAGTGCGCGCAGCAGCGCACCAGGAGTGCGCGCAACAGCATACGAGGAGCGCGCGCAGCAGCATACGAGGAGCGCGCGCAGCAGCATACGAGGAGCGCGCGCAGCAGCATACGAGGAGCTTGCGCAGCAGCGCACCAGGAGTTCGCGCAGCAGCACACGAAGAGTGCGCGCAGAAGCGCACCTGGAGTGCGCGCAGTAGCGCACCAGGCGGGCGCGCAACAGCACACGAAGAGTGCGCGTAAGCCCCTGGTCTTGGATCTAAACATTCAGTGCCTTCACCATCATTATCGTTTTCTGAGGACAAAGGCAAAAATTATTCAAAAAACCCACTGTATGTAACCGAAACCAAGTACCGTTAATTTGTTAGTTTTTGTTAATCAAACAAGACTTGTTAATCAAACAAGACTACTCGTCCTTCTCAAACATCCAATCCACGAGCTGGCCAATGCTCACGGATTAAAAGTTCAAAATGGAATATGTTACAAACATGCAATAAACCTCGGTATGGGCCCCTACCGAGGGAAAACTACACACAACAAATCAAGGTCACGATCAGAATCTCATTAACAAAAACGAAATGAGGATAGCGTCAACTCGAGACTCGAAATAAAAATGGACAGATCTTACTTTGGAAATATGTCTTTGTCCGTAGCAGGCTCACTGAACCGCTAAGATCTCCAACCCGACGCGCTGGGGGAAGTTCACGAGCTGATGTCGTCAGCACGGAGCAGGAAACATGGAACACCCTGCGGCGTCTGGTCTCGTACCCGAAGTCTGCGGGCTCGAATCCCGGGGTGTGGGCGGAGACGCAGCTTTCGATGACCCTGGAATTCATCATACACCAACGTTAGGAACCGCCGTAGATTTGGGAGATAGATTTATAAAATCCTCTCGCACCTACCTGATATAAAACCCTTTTAATAACACCAGGAGTGCGTGCAGCAGCACACGAGGAGTGTGCGCAGCAGCGCACCAGGAGTGCGCGCAGCAGCGCACCAGGAGTGCGCGCAGCAGCGCACCAGGAGTGCGCGCAGCAGCGCACCAGGAGTGCGCGCAGCAGCACACCAGGAGTGCGCGCAGCAGCGCACCAGGAGTGCGCGCAGCAGCGCACCAGGAGTGCGCGCAACAGCGCACGGGGAGTTCGCGCAACAGTGCACGAGGAGTGCGCGTAGCAGCGCACCAGGAGTGCGCGCACTGGCACACCAGGAGTGCGCGCAGCGGCGCACCAGGAGTGCGCGCAGCAGCGCACCAGGAGTGCGCGCAGCAGCGCACCAGGAGTGCGCGCAACAGCATACGAGGAGCGCGCGCAGCAGCATACGAGGAGCGCGCGCAGCAGCGCACCAGGAGTGCGCGCAGCAGCACACGAAGAGTGCGCGCAGCAGCGCACCTGGAGTGCATGCAGTAGCGCACCAGGCGGGCGCGCAACAGCACACGAAGAGTGCGCGTAAGCCCCTGGTTTTGGATCTAAACATTCAGTGCCTTCACCATCATTACCGTTTTCTGAGGACAAAGGCAAAAATTATTCAAAAAACCCACTGTATGTAACCGTAACCAAGTACCGTTAATTTGTTAGTTTTTGTTAATCAAACAAGACTACTCGTCCTTCTCAAACATCCAATCCACGAGCTGGCCAATGCTCACGGATTAAAAGTTCAAAATGGAATATGTTACAAACATGCAATAAACCTCGGTATGGGCCCCTACCGAGGGAAAACTACACACAACAAATCTAGGTCACGATCAGAATCTCATTAACAAAAACGAAATGAGGGTAGCGTCAACTTGGGACTCGAAATAAAAATGGACAGATCTTACTTTGGAGATATGTCTTTGTCCGTAGCAGGCTCACTGAACCGCACGGATCTCCAACCCGACGCGCTGGGGGAAGTTCACGAGCTGATGTCGTCAGCACCGAGCAGGAAACATGGAACACCCTGCAGCGTCTGGTCTCGTACCCGAAGTCTGCGGGCTCGAATCCCGGGGTGTGGGCGGAGACGCGGCTTTCGATGACCCTGGAATTCAACATACACCAACGTTAAGAACCGCCGTAGATTTGGGAGTTAGATTTATAAAATCCTCCCGCACCTACCTGATATATAACCCTTTTAATAACACCAGGAGTGCGCGCAATAGCGCACGAGAAGTGCGTGCAGCAGCACACGAGGAGTGTGCGCAGCAGCGCACCAGGAGTGCGCGCAGCAGCGCACCAGGAGTGCGCGCAGCAGCACACCAGGAGTGCGCGCAGCAGCGCACCAGGAGTGCGCGCAACAGCATACGAGGAGCGCGCGCAGCAGCATACGAGGAGCGCGCGCAGCAGCATACGAGGAGCTTGCGCAGCAGCGCACCAGGAGTTCGCGCAGCAGCACACGAAGAGTGCGCGCAGCAGCGCACCTGGAGTGCGCGCAGTAGCGCACCAGGCGGGCGCGCAACAGCACACGAAGAGTGCGCGTAAGCCCCTGGTCTTGGATCTAAACATTCAGTGCCTTCACCATCATTATCGTTTTCTGAGGACAAAGGCAAAAATTATTCAAAAAACCCACTGTATGTAACCGAAACCAAGTACCGTTAATTTGTTAGTTTTTGTTAATCAAACAAGACTTGTTAATCAAACAAGACTACTCGTCCTTCTCAAACATCCAATCCACGAGCTGGCCAATGCTCACGGATTAAAAGTTCAAAATGGAATATGTTACAAACATGCAATAAACCTCGGTATGGGCCCCTACCGAGGGAAAACTACACACAACAAATCTAGGTCACGATCAGAATCTCATTAACAAAAACGAAATGAGGGAAGCGTCAACTTGGGACTCGAAATAAAAATGGACAGATCTTACTTTGGAGATATGTCTTTGTCCGTAGCAGGCTCACTGAACCGCTCGGATCTCCAACCCGACGCGCTGGGGGAAGTTCACGAGCTGATGTCGTCAGCACCGAGCAGGAAACATGGAACACCCTGCAGCGTCTGGTCTCGTACCCGAAGTCTGCGGGCTCGAATCCCGGGGTGTGGGCGGAGACGCGGCTTTCGATGACCCTGGAATTCATCATACACCAACGTTAAGAACCGCCGTAGATTTGGGAGATAGATTTTTAAAATCCTCCCGCACCTACCTGATATATAACCCTTTTAATAACACCAGGAGTGCGCGCAATAGCGCACGAGAAGTGCGTGCAGCAGCACACGAGGAGTGTGCGCAGCAGCGCACCAGGAGTGCGCGCAGCAGCGCACCAGGAGTGCGCGCAACAGCATACGAGGAGCGCGCGCAGCAGCATACGAGGAGCGCGCGCAGCAGCATACGAGGAGCTTGCGCAGCAGCGCACCAGGAGTTCGCGCAGCAGCACACGAAGAGTGCGCGCAGAAGCGCACCTGGAGTGCGCGCAGTAGCGCACCAGGCGGGCGCGCAACAGCACACGAAGAGTGCGCGTAAGCCCCTGGTCTTGGATCTAAACATTCAGTGCCTTCACCATCATTATCGTTTTCTGAGGACAAAGGCAAAAATTATTCAAAAAACCCACTGTATGTAACCGAAACCAAGTACCGTTAATTTGTTAGTTTTTGTTAATCAAACAAGACTTGTTAATCAAACAAGACTACTCGTCCTTCTCAAACATCCAATCCACGAGCTGGCCAATGCTCACGGATTAAAAGTTCAAAATGGAATATGTTACAAACATGCAATAAACCTCGGTATGGGCCCCTACCGAGGGAAAACTACACACAACAAATCAAGGTCACGATCAGAATCTCATTAACAAAAACGAAATGAGGATAGCGTCAACTCGAGACTCGAAATAAAAATGGACAGATCTTACTTTGGAAATATGTCTTTGTCCGTAGCAGGCTCACTGAACCGCTAAGATCTCCAACCCGACGCGCTGGGGGAAGTTCACGAGCTGATGTCGTCAGCACGGAGCAGGAAACATGGAACACCCTGCGGCGTCTGGTCTCGTACCCGAAGTCTGCGGGCTCGAATCCCGGGGTGTGGGCGGAGACGCAGCTTTCGATGACCCTGGAATTCATCATACACCAACGTTAGGAACCGCCGTAGATTTGGGAGATAGATTTATAAAATCCTCTCGCACCTACCTGATATAAAACCCTTTTAATAACACCAGGAGTGCGTGCAGCAGCACACGAGGAGTGTGCGCAGCAGCGCACCAGGAGTGCGCGCAGCAGCGCACCAGGAGTGCGCGCAGCAGCGCACCAGGAGTGCGCGCAGCAGCACACCAGGAGTGCGCGCAGCAGCGCACCAGGAGTGCGCGCAGCAGCGCACCAGGAGTGCGCGCAACAGCGCACGGGGAGTTCGCGCAACAGTGCACGAGGAGTGCGCGTAGCAGCGCACCAGGAGTGCGCGCACTGGCACACCAGGAGTGCGCGCAGCGGCGCACCAGGAGTGCGCGCAGCAGCGCACCAGGAGTGCGCGCAGCAGCGCACCAGGAGTGCGCGCAACAGCATACGAGGAGCGCGCGCAGCAGCATACGAGGAGCGCGCGCAGCAGCGCACCAGGAGTGCGCGCAACAGCATACGAGGAGCGCGCGCAGCAGCATACGAGGAGCGCGCGCAGCAGCATACGAGGAGCTTGCGCAGCAGCGCACCAGGAGTTCGCGCAGCAGCACACGAAGAGTGCGCGCAGCAGCGCACCTGGAGTGCGCGCAGTAGCGCACCAGGCGGGCGCGCACCAGGCGGGCGCGCAACAGCACACGAAGAGTGCGCGTAAGCCCCTGGTCTTGGATCTAAACATTCAGTGCCTTCACCATCATTATCGTTTTCTGAGGACAAAGGCAAAAATTATTCAAAAAACCCACTGTATGTAACCGAAACCAAGTACCGTTAATTTGTTAGTTTTTGTTAATCAAACAAGACTTGTTAATCAAACAAGACTACTCGTCCTTCTCAAACATCCAATCCACGAGCTGGCCAATGCTCACGGATTAAAAGTTCAAAATGGAATATGTTACAAACATGCAATAAACCTCGGTATGGGCCCCTACCGAGGGAAAACTACACACAACAAATCTAGGTCACGATCAGAATCTCATTAACAAAAACGAAATGAGGATAGCGTCAACTCGAGACTCGAAATAAAAATGGACAGATCTTACTTTGGAAATATGTCTTTGTCCGTAGCAGGCTCACTGAACCGCTAAGATCTCCAACCCGACGCGCTGGGGGAAGTTCACGAGCTGATGTCGTCAGCACCGAGCAGGAAACATGGAACACCCTGCGGCGTCTGGTCTCGTACCCGAAGTCTGCGGGCTCGAATCCCGGGGTGTGGGCGGAGACGCGGCTTTCGATGACCCTGGAATTCATCATACACCAACGTTAGGAACCGCCGTAGATTTGGGAGAGATTTATAAAATCCTCTCGCACCTACCTGATATAAAACCCTTTTAATAACACCAGGAGTGCGTGCAGCAGCACACGAGGAGTGTGCGCAGCAGCGCACCAGGAGTGCGCGCAGCAGCGCACCAGGAGTGCGCGCAGCAGCGCACCAGGAGTGCGCGCAGCAGCACACCAGGAGTGCGCGCAGCAGCGCACCAGGAGTGCGCGCAGCAGCGCACCAGGAGTGCGCGCAACAGCATACGAGGAGCGCGCGCAGCAGCATACGAGGAGCGCGCGCAGCAGCATACGAGGAGCTTGCGCAGCAGCGCACCAGGAGTTCGCGCAGCAGCACACGAGGAGTGTGCGCAGCAGCGCACCAGGAGTGCGCGCAGCAGCGCACCAGGAGTGCGCGCAGCAGCGCACCAGGAGTGCGCGCAGCAGCACACCAGGAGTGCGCGCAGCAGCGCACCAGGAGTGCGCGCAGCAGCACACCAGGAGTGCGCGCAGCAGCGCACCAGGAGTGCGCGCAGCAGCGCACCAGGAGTGCGCGCAACAGCGCACGGGGAGTTCGCACAACAGTGCACGAGGAGTGCGCGTAGCAGCGCACCAGGAGTGCGCGCACTGGCACACCAGGAGTGCGCGCAGCGGCGCACCAGGAGTGCGCGCAGCGGCGCACCAGGAGTGCGCGCAGCAGCGCACCAGGAGTGCGCGCAGCAGCGCACCAGGAGTGCGCGCAACAGCATACGAGGAGCGCGCGCAGCAGCATACGAGGAGCGCGCGCAGCAGCGCACCAGGAGTGCGCGCAGCAGCACACGAAGAGTGCGCGCAGCAGCGCACCTGGAGTGCATGCAGTAGCGCACCAGGCGGGCGCGCAACAGCACACGAAGAGTGCGCGTAAGCCCCTGGTCTTGGATCTAAACATTCAGTGCCTTCACCATCATTACCGTTTTCTGAGGACAAAGGCAAAAATTATTCAAAAAACCCACTGTATGTAACCGTAACCAAGTACCGTTAATTTGTTAGTTTTTGTTAATCAAACAAGACTACTCGTCCTTCTCAAACATCCAATCCACGAGCTGGCCAATGCTCACGGATTAAAAGTTCAAAATGGAATATGTTACAAACATGCAATAAACCTCGGTATGGGCCCCTACCGAGGGAAAACTACACACAACAAATCTAGGTCACGATCAGAATCTCATTAACAAAAACGAAATGAGGGTAGCGTCAACTTGGGACTCGAAATAAAAATGGACAGATCTTACTTTGGAGATATGTCTTTGTCCGTAGCAGGCTCACTGAACCGCACGGATCTCCAACCCGACGCGCTGGGGGAAGTTCACGAGCTGATGTCGTCAGCACCGAGCAGGAAACATGGAACACCCTGCAGCGTCTGGTCTCGTACCCGAAGTCTGCGGGCTCGAATCCCGGGGTGTGGGCGGAGACGCGGCTTTCGATGACCCTGGAATTCATCATACACCAACGTTAAGAACCGCCGTAGATTTGGGAGTTAGATTTATAAAATCCTCCCGCACCTACCTGATATATAACCCTTTTAATAACACCAGGAGTGCGCGCAATAGCGCACGAGAAGTGCGTGCAGCAGCACACGAGGAGTGTGCGCAGCAGCGCACCAGGAGTGCGCGCAGCAGCGCACCAGGAGTGCGCGCAGCAGCACACCAGGAGTGCGCGCAGCAGCGCACCAGGAGTGCGCGCAACAGCATACGAGGAGCGCGCGCAGCAGCATACGAGGAGCGCGCGCAGCAGCATACGAGGAGCTTGCGCAGCAGCGCACCAGGAGTTCGCGCAGCAGCACACGAAGAGTGCGCGCAGCAGCGCACCTGGAGTGCGCGCAGTAGCGCACCAGGCGGGCGCGCACCAGGCGGGCGCGCAACAGCACACGAAGAGTGCGCGTAAGCCCCTGGTCTTGGATCTAAACATTCAGTGCCTTCACCATCATTATCGTTTTCTGAGGACAAAGGCAAAAATTATTCAAAAAACCCACTGTATGTAACCGAAACCAAGTACCGTTAATTTGTTAGTTTTTGTTAATCAAACAAGACTTGTTAATCAAACAAGACTACTCGTCCTTCTCAAACATCCAATCCACAAGCTGGCCAATGCTCACGGATTAAAAGTTCAAAATGGAATATGTTACAAACATGCAATAAACCTCGGTATGGGCCCCTACCGAGGCAAAACTACACACAACAAATCAAGGTCACGATCAGAATCTCATTAACAAAAACGAAATGAGGATAGCGTCAACTCGAGACTTGAAATAAAAATGGACAGATCTTACTTTGGAAATATGTCTTTGTCCGTAGCAGGCTCACTGAACCGCTAAGATCTCCAACCCGACGCGCTGGGGGAAGTTTACGAGCTGATGTCGTCAGCACCGAGCAGGAAACATGGAACACCCTGCGGCGTCTGGTCTCGTACCCGAAGTCTGCGGGCTCGAATCCCGGGGTGTGGGCGGAGACGCGGCTTTCGATGACCCTGGAATTCATCATACACCAACGTTAGGAACCGCCGTAGATTTGGGAGAGATTTATAAAATCCTCTCGCACCTACCTGATATATAACCCTTTTAATAACACCAGGAGTGCGTGCAGCAGCACACGAGGAGTGTGCGCAGCAGCGCACCAGGAGTGCGCGCAGCAGCACACCAGGAGTGCGCGCAGCAGCGCACCAGGAGTGCGCGCAGCAGCGCACCAGGAGTGCGCGCAGCAGCGCACCAGGAGTGCGCGCAGCAGCGCACCAGGAGTGCGCGCAACAGTGCACGAGGAGTGCGCGTAGCAGCGCACCAGGAGTGCGCGCAGTGGCACACCAGGAGTGCGCGCAGCGGCGCACCAGGAGTGCGCGCAGCAGCGCACCAGGAGTGCGCGCAACAGCATACGAGGAGCGCGCGCAGCAGCATACGAGGAGCGCGCGCAGCAGCGCACCAGGAGTGCGCGCAGCAGCACACGAAGAGTGCGCGCAGCAGCGCACCTGGAGTGCGCGCAGTAGCGCCCAGGCGGGCGCGCAACAGCACACGAAGAGTGCGCGTAAGCCCCTGGTTTTGGATCTAAACATTCAGTGCCTTCACCATCATTACCGTTTTCTGAGGACAGAAGCAAAAATTATTCAAAAAACCCATTGTATGTAACCGTAACCAAGTACCGTTAATTTAAGCGAGTGTGAGTTTCAATGCTGCTGACAAACGGTTGGGGCTGGATCCATTCGGGTCTAGCTTGGCTTCGTTGAGGCGGCGCCTGAGCAGCGAGTTCTTTGTTTGATTTGTGTGTTATTGTTAGTAAGTATGAAATTGTATAGTTTTATTCTGTTTTAAGTAAGTTAAGTGTAGGTTTGTGAGTATTTGTATTGTTGATATAGGTGTAGTGTTTTTGTGTTCATAGTTTTATGTATGTATATTGTGTTGTCACCCGTGTTGTCCTTTAATTGGATTTTTGTTTATATTATTATTGCTATTGTGTGTCTGTATCCGTTGGACAACTTGTAAGTTAAATAAATAAATAAATTTGTTAGTTTTTGTTAATCAAACAAGACTACTCGTCCTTCTCAAACATCCAATCCACGAGCTGGCCAATGCTCACGGATTAAAAGTTCAAAATGGAATATGTTACAAACATGCAATAAACCTCGGTATGGGCCCCTACCGAGGGAAAACTACACACAACAAATCTAGGTCACGATCAGAATCTCATTAACAAAAACGAAATGAGGGTAGCGTCAACTTGGGACTCGAAATAAAAATGGACAGATCTTACTTTGGAGATATGTCTTTGTCCGTAGCAGGCTCACTGAACCGCTCGGATCTCCAACCCGACGCGCTGGGGGAAGTTCACGAGCTGATGTCGTCAGCACCGAGCAGGAAACATGGAACACCCTGCAGCGTCTGGTCTCGTACCCGAAGTCTGCGGGCTCGAATCCCGGGGTGTGGGCGGAGACGCGGCTTTCGATGACCCTGGAATTCATCATACACCAACGTTAAGAACCGCCGTAGATTTGGGAGATAGATTTTTAAAATCCTCCCGCACCTACCTGATATATAACCCTTTTAATAACACCAGGAGTGCGCGCAATAGCGCACGAGAAGTGCGTGCAGCAGCACACGAGGAGTGTGCGCAGCAGCGCACCAGGAGTGCGCGCAGCAGCGCACCAGGAGTGCGCGCAGCAGCACACCAGGAGTGCGCGCAGCAGCGCACCAGGAGTGCGCGCAGCAGCACACCAGGAGTGCGCGCAGCAGCGCACCAGGAGTTCGCGCAGCAGCACACGAAGAGTGCGCGCAGCAGCGCACCTGGAGTGCGCGCAGTAGCGCACCAGGCGGGCGCGCAACAGCACACGAAGAGTGCGCGTAAGCCCCTGGTCTTGGATCTAAACATTCAGTGCCTTCACCATCATTATCGTTTTCTGAGGACAAAGGCAAAAATTATTCAAAAAACCCACTGTATGTAACCGAAACCAAGTACCGTTAATTTGTTAGTTTTTGTTAATCAAACAAGACTTGTTAATCAAACAAGACTACTTACTCGTCCTTTTCAAACATCCAATCCACGAGCTGGCCAATGCTCACGGATTAAAAGTTCAAAATGGAATATGTTACAAACATGCAATAAACCTCGGTATGGGCCCCTACCGAGGGAAAACTACACACAACAAATCAAGGTCACGATCAGAATCTCATTGACAAAAACGAAATGAGGATAGCGTCAACTCGAGACTCGAAATAAAAATGGACAGATCTTACTTTGGAAATATGTCTTTGTCCGTAGCAGGCTCACTGAACCGCTAAGATCTCCAACCCGACGCGCTAGGGGAAGTTCACGAGCTGATGTCGTCAGCACCGAGCAGGAAACATGGAACACCCTGCGGCGTCGGGTCTCGTACCCGAAGTCTGCGGGCTCGAATCCCGGGGTGTGGGCGGAGACGCGGCTTTCGATGACCCTGGAATTCATCATACACCAACGTTAGGAACCGCCGTAGATTTGGGAGATAAATTTATAAAATCCGCCCGCACCTTTCTGATATATAACCCTTTTATTAACACCAGGAGTGCGTGCAGCAGCACACGAGGAGTGTGCGCAGCAGCGCACCAGGTGTGCGCGCAACAGCGCACGGGGAGTGCGCGCAACAGTGCACGAGGAGTGCGCGTAGCAGCGCACCCGGAGTGCGCGCAGTGGCGCACCAGGAGTGCGCGCAGCGGCGCACCAGGAGTGCGCGCAGCAGCGCACCAGGAGTGCGCGCAACAGCATACGAGGAGCGCGCGCAGCAGCATACGAGGAGCACGCGCAGCAGCGCACCAGGAGTGCGCGCAGCATTACACGAAGAGTGCGTGCAGCAGCGCACCAGGCGGGCGCGCAACAGCACACTAAGAGTGCGCGTAAGCCCCTGGTCTTGGATCTAAACATTCAGTGCCTTCACCATCATTACCGTTTTCTGAGGACAAAGGCAAAAATTATTCAAAAAACCCACTGTATGTAACCGTAACCAAGTACCTACCGTTAATTTGTTAGTTTTTGTTAATCAAACAAGACTACTCGTCCTTCTCAAACATCCAATCCACGAGCTGGCCGATGCTCACGGATTAAAAGTTCAAAATGGAATATGTTACAAACATGCAATAAACCTCGGTATGGGCCCCTACCGAGGGAAAACTACACACAACAAATCTAGGTCACGATCAGAATCTCAGTAACAAAAACGAAATGAGGGTAGCGTCTCGGGACTCGAAATAAAAATGGACAGATCTTACTTTGGATATATGTCTTTGTCCGTAGCAGGCTCACTGAACCGCTCGGATCTCCAACCCGACGCGCTGGGGGAAGTTGACGAGCTGATGTCGTCAGCACCGAGCAGGAAACATGGAACACCCTGCGGCGTCTGGTCTCGTACCCGAAGTCTGCGGGCTCGAATCCCGGGGTGTGGGCGGAGACGCGGCTTTCGATGACCCTGGAATTCATCATACACCAACGTTAGGAACCGCCGTAGATTTGGGAGATAGATTTATAAAATCCGCCCGCACCTACCTGATATATAACCCTTTTAATAACACCAGGAGTGCGTGCAGCAGCACACGAGGAGTGTGCGCAGCAGCGCACCAGGAGTGCGCGTAGCAGCGCACCAGGAGTGCGCGCAGTGGCGCACCAGGAGTGCGCGCAGCGGCGCATCAGGAGTGCGCGCAGCAGCGCACCAGGAGTGCGCGCAACAGCATACGAGGAGCGCGCGCAGCAGCATACGAGGAGCGCGCGCAGCAGCATACGAGGAGCTTGCGCAGCAGCGCACCAGGAGTTCGCGCAGCAGCACACGAAGAGTGCGCGCAGCAGCGCACCTGGAGTGCGCGCAGTAGCGCACCAGGCGGGCGCGCACCAGGCGGGCGCGCAACAGCACACGAAGAGTGCGCGTAAGCCCCTGGTCTTGGATCTAAACATTCAGTGCCTTCACCATCATTATCGTTTTCTGAGGACAAAGGCAAAAATTATTCAAAAAACCCACTGTATGTAACCGAAACCAAGTACCGTTAATTTGTTAGTTTTTGTTAATCAAACAAGACTTGTTAATCAAACAAGACTACTCGTCCTTTTCAAACATCCAATCCACGAGCTGGCCAATGCTCACGGATTAAAAGTTCAAAATGGAATATGTTACAAACATGCAATAAACCTCGGTATGGGCCCCTACCGAGGGAAAACTACACACAACAAATCAAGGTCACGATCAGAATCTCATTGACAAAAACGAAATGAGGATAGCGTCAACTCGAGACTCGAAATAAAAATGGACAGATCTTACTTTGGAAATATGTCTTTGTCCGTAGCAGGCTCACTGAACCGCTAAGATCTCCAACCCGACGCGCTAGGGGAAGTTCACGAGCTGATGTCGTCAGCACCGAGCAGGAAACATGGAACACCCTGCGGCGTCTGGTCTCGTACCCGAAGTCTGCGGGCTCGAATCCCGGGGTGTGGGCGGAGACGCGGCTTTCGATGACCCTGGAATTCATCATACACCAACGTTAGGAACCGCCGTAGATTTGGGAGAAAGATTTATAAAATCCTCTCGCACCTACCTGATATATAACCCTTTTAATAACACCAGGAGTGCGTGCAGCAGCACACGAGGAGTGTGCGCAGCAGCGCACCAGGAGTGCGCGCAGTGGCGCACCAGGAGTGCGCGCAGCGGCGCATCAGGAGTGCGCGCAGCAGCGCACCAGGAGTGCGCGCAACAGCATACGAGGAGCGCGCGCAGCAGCATACGAGGAGCGCGCGCAGCAGCATACGAGGAGCTTGCGCAGCAGCGCACCAGGAGTTCGCGCAGCAGCACACGAAGAGTGCGCGCAGCAGCGCACCTGGAGTGCGCGCAGTAGCGCACCAGGCGGGCGCGCACCAGGCGGGCGCGCAACAGCACACGAAGAGTGCGCGTAAGCCCCTGGTCTTGGATCTAAACATTCAGTGCCTTCACCATCATTACCGTTTTCTGAGGACAAAGGCAAAAATTATTCAAAAAACCCACTGTATGTAACCGTAACCAAGTACCTACCGTTAATTTGTTAGTTTTTGTTAATCAAACAAGACTACTCGTCCTTCTCAAACATCCAATCCACGAGCTGGCCGATGCTCACGGATTAAAAGTTCAAAATGGAATATGTTACAAACATGCAATAAACCTCGGTATGGGCCCCTACCGAGGGAAAACTACACACAACAAATCTAGGTCACGATCAGAATCTCAGTAACAAAAACGAAATGAGGGTAGCGTCTCGGGACTCGAAATAAAAATGGACAGATCTTACTTTGGATATATGTCTTTGTCCGTAGCAGGCTCACTGAACCGCTCGGATCTCCAACCCGACGCGCTGGGGGAAGTTCACGAGCTGATGTCGTCAGCACCGAGCAGGAAACATGGAACACCCTGCGGCGTCTGGTCTCGTACCCGAAGTCTGCGGGCTCGACCCTGGAATTCATCATAAACCAACGTTAGGAACCGCCGTAGATTTGGGAGATAGATTTATAAAATCCGCCCGCACCTTTCTGATATATAACCCTTTTAATAACACCAGGAGTGCGTGCAGCAGCACACGAGGAGTGTGCGCAGCAGCGCACCAGGTGTGCGCGCAGCAGCGCACGGGGAGTGCGCGCAGCAGCGCACGGGGAGTGCGCGCAACAGTGCACGAGGAGTGCGCGTAGCAGCGCACCAGGAGTGCGCGCAGTGGCGCACCAGGAGTGCGCGCAGTGGCGCACCAGGAGTGCGCGCAGCGGCGCACCAGGAGTGCGCGCAGCAGCGCACCAGGAGTGCGCGCAACAGCATACGAGGAGCGCGCGCAGCAGCATACGAGGAGCACGCGCAGCAGCGCACCAGGAGTGCGCGCAGCATTACACGAAGAGTGCGTGCAGCAGCGCACCAGGCGGGCGCGCAACAGCACACTAAGAGTGCGCGTAAGCCCCTGGTCTTGGATCTAAACATTCAGTGCCTTCACCATCATTACCGTTTTCTGAGGACAAAGGCAAAAATTATTCAAAAAACCCACTGTATGTAACCGTAACCAAGTACCTACCGTTAATTTGTTAGTTTTTGTTAATCAAACAAGACTACTCGTCCTTCTCAAACATCCAATCCACGAGCTGGCCGATGCTCACGGATTAAAAGTTCAAAATGGAATATGTTACAAACATGCAATAAACCTCGGTATGGGCCCCTACCGAGGGAAAACTACACACAACAAATCTAGGTCACGATCAGAATCTCAGTAACAAAAACGAAATGAGGGTAGCGTCTCGGGACTCGAAATAAAAATGGACAGATCTTACTTTGGATATATGTCTTTGTCCGTAGCAGGCTCACTGAACCGCTAAGATCTCCAACCCGACGCGCTGGGGGAAGTTCACGAGCTGATGTCGTCAGCACCGAGCAGGAAACATGGAACACCCTGCGGCGTCTGGTCTCGTACCCGAAGTCTGCGGGCTCGAATCCCGGGGTGTGGGCGGAGACGCGGCTTTGGATGACCCTGGAATTCATCATACACCAACGTTAGGAACCGCCGTAGATTTGGGAGATAGATTTATAAAATCCGCCCGCACCTACCTGATATATAACCCTTTTAATAACACCAGGAGTGCGCGCAATAGCGCACGAGAAGTGCGTGCAGCAGCACACGAGGAGTGTGCGCAGCAGCGCACCAGGAGTGCGCGCAGCAGCGCACCAGGAGTGCGCGCAGCAGGAGTGCGCGCAGCAGCGCACCAGGAGTGCGCGCAGCAGCACACCAGGAGTGCGCGCAGCAGCGCACCAGGAGTGCGCGCAACAGCATACGAGGAGCGCGCGCAGCAGCATACGAGGAGCGCGCGCAGCAGCATACGAGGAGCTTGCGCAGCAGCGCACCAGGAGTTCGCGCAGCAGCACACGAAGAGTGCGCGCAGCAGCGCACCTGGAGTGCGCGCAGTAGCGCACCAGGCGGGCGCGCAACAGCACACGAAGAGTGCGCGTAAGCCCCTGGTCTTGGATCTAAACATTCAGTGCCTTCACCATCATTATCGTTTTCTGAGGACAAAGGCAAAAATTATTCAAAAAACCCACTGTATGTAACCGAAACCAAGTACCGTTAATTTGTTAGTTTTTGTTAATCAAACAAGACTTGTTAATCAAACAAGACTACTCGTCCTTCTCAAACATCCAATACACGAGCTGGCCAATGCTCACGGATTAAAAGTTCAAAATGGAATATGTTACAAACATGCAATAAACCTCGGTATGGGCCCCTACCGAGGGAAAACTACACACAACAAATCTAGGTCACGATCAGAATCTCAGTAACAAAAACGAAATGAGGGAAGCGTCTCGGGACTCGAAATAAAAATGGACAGATCTTACTTTGGAAATATGTCTTTGTCCGTAGCAGGCTCACTGAACCGCTAAGATCTCCAACCCGACGCGCTGGGGGAAGTTCACGAGCTGATGTCGTCAGCACCGAGCAGGAAACATGGAACACCCTGCGGCGTCTGGTCTCGTACCCGAAGTCTGCGGGCTCGAATCCCGGGGTGTGGGCGGAGACGCGGCTTTCGATGACCCTGGAATTCATCATACACCAACGTTAGGAACCGCCGTAGATTTGGGAGATAGATTTATAAAATCCTCTCGCACCTACCTGATATATAACCCTTTTAATAACACCAGGAGTGCGTGCAGCAGCACACGAGGAGTGTGCGCAGCAGCGCACCAGGAGTGCGCGCAGCAGCGCACCAGGAGTGCGCGCAGCAGCGCACCAGGAGTGCGCGCAACAGCGCACGGGGAGTTCGCGCAACAGTGCACGAGGAGTGCGCGTAGCAGCGCACCAGGAGTGCGCGCAGTGGCACACCAGGAGTGCGCGCAGCGGCGCACCAGGAGTGCGCGCAGCAGCGCACCAGGAGTGCGCGCAACAGCATACGAGGAGCGCGCGCAGCAGCATACGAGGAGCGCGCGCAGCAGCGCACCAGGAGTGCGCGCAGCAGCACACGAAGAGTGCGCGCAGCAGCGCACCTGGAGTGCGCGCAGTAGCGCACCAGG
This sequence comes from Macaria liturata, assembly GCA_964023185.1. Taxonomy (NCBI): domain Eukaryota; kingdom Metazoa; phylum Arthropoda; class Insecta; order Lepidoptera; family Geometridae; genus Macaria; species Macaria liturata. The sequence continues at coordinate 8,226,988 of OZ026812.1, read as the reverse complement.
CGGGCGCGCACCAGCACACGAAGAGTGCGCGTAAGCCCCTGGTTTTGGATCTAAACATTCAGTGCCTTCACCATCATTACCGTTTTCTGAGGACAAAAGCAAAAATTATTCAAAAAACCCATTGTATGTAACCGTAACCAAGTACCGTTAATTTGTTAGTTTTTGTTAATCAAACAAGACTACTCGTCCTTCTCAAACATCCAATCCACGAGCTGGCCAATGCTCACGGATTAAAAGTTCAAAATGGAATATGTTACAAACATGCAATAAACCTCGGTATGGGCCCCTACCGAGGGAAAACTACACACAACAAATCAAGGTCACGATCAGAATCTCATTAACAAAAACGAAATGAGGATAGCGTCAACTCGGGACTCGAAATAAAAATGGACAGATCTTACTTTGGAAATATGTCTTTGTCCGTAGCAGGCTCACTGAACCGCTCGGATCTCCAACCCGACGCGCTGGGGGAAGTTCACGAGCTGATGTCGTCAGCACCGAGCAGGAAACATGGAACACCCTGCGGCGTCTGGTCTCGTACCCGAAGTCTGCGGGCTCGAATCCCGGGGTGTGGGCGGAGACGCGGCTTTCGATGACCCTGGAATTCATCATACACCAACGTTAAGAACCGCCGTAGATTTGGGAGATAGATTTTTAAAATCCTCCCGCACCTACCTGATATATAACCCTTTTAATAACACCAGGAGTGCGCGCAATAGCGCACGAGAAGTGCGTGCAGCAGCACACGAGGAGTGTGCGCAGCAGCGCACCAGGAGTGCGCGCAGCAGCACACCAGGAGTGCGCGCAGCAGCGCACCAGGAGTGCGCGCAGCAGCGCACCAGGAGTGCGCGCAACAGCATACGAGGAGCGCACGCAGCAGCATACGAGGAGCGCGCGCAGCAGCATACGAGGAGCTTGCGCAGCAGCGCACCAGGAGTTCGCGCAGCAGCACACGAAGAGTGCGCGCAGCAGCGCACCTGGAGTGCGCGCAGTAGCGCACCAGGCGGGCGCGCAACAGCACACGAAGAGTGCGCGTAAGCCCCTGGTCTTGGATCTAAACATTCAGTGCCTTCACCATCATTATCGTTTTCTGAGGACAAAGGCAAAAATTATTCAAAAAACCCACTGTATGTAACCGAAACCAAGTACCGTTAATTTGTTAGTTTTTGTTAATCAAACAAGACTTGTTAATCAAACAAGACTACTCGTCCTTCTCAAACATCCAATCCACGAGCTGGCCAATGCTCACAGATTAAAAGTTCAAAATGGAATATGTTACAAACATGCAATAAACCTCGGTATGGGCCCCTACCGAGGGAAAACTACACACAACAAATCAAGGTCACGATCAGAATCTCATTAACAAAAACGAAATGAGGATAGCGTCAACTCGAGACTCGAAATAAAAATGGACAGATCTTACTTTGGAAATATGTCTTTGTCCGTAGCAGGCTCACTGAACCGCTAAGATCTCCAACCCGACGCGCTGGGGGAAGTTCACGAGCTGATGTCGTCAGCACCGAGCAGGAAATATGGAACACCCTGCGGCGTCTGGTCTCGTACCCGAAGTCTGCGGGCTCGAATCCCGGGGTGTGGGCGGAGACGCGGCTTTGGATGACCCTGGAATTCATCATACACCAACGTTAGGAACCGCCGTAGATTTGGGAGATAGATTTATAAAATCCGCCCGCACCTACCTGATATATAACCCTTTTAATAACACCAGGAGTGCGCGCAATAGCGCACGAGAAGTGCGTGCAGCAGCACACGAGGAGTGTGCGCAGCAGCGCACCAGGAGTGCGCGCAGCAGCGCACCAGGAGTGCGCGCAGCAGCGCACCAGGAGTGCGCGCAGCAGCGCACCAGGAGTGCGCGCAACAGCGCACGGGGAGTGCGCGCAACAGTGCACGAGGAGTGCGCGTAGCAGCGCACCAGGAGTGCGCGCAGTGGCGCACCAGGAGTGCGCGCAGCGGCGCATCAGGAGTGCGCGCAGCAGCGCACCAGGAGTGCGCGCAACAGCATACGAGGAGCGCGCGCAGCAGCATACGAGGAGCACGCGCAGCAGCGCACCAGGAGTGCGCGCAGCATTACACGAAGAGTGCGTGCAGCAGCGCACCAGGCGGGCGCGCAACAGCACACTAAGAGTGCGCGTAAGCCCCTGGTCTTGGATCTAAACATTCAGTGCCTTCACCATCATTACCGTTTTCTGAGGACAAAGGCAAAAATTATTCAAAAAACCCACTGTATGTAACCGTAACCAAGTACCTACCGTTAATTTGTTAGTTTTTGTTAATCAAACAAGACTTGTTAATCAAACAAGACTACTCGTCCTTCTCAAACATCCAATCCACGAGCTGGCCAATGCTCACGGATTAAAAGTTCAAAATGGAATATGTTACAAACATGCAATAAACCTCGGTATGGGCCCCTACCGAGGGAAAACTACACACAACAAATCAAGGTCACGATCAGAATCTCATTGACAAAAACGAAATGAGGATAGCGTCAACTCGAGACTCGAAATAAAAATGGACAGATCTTACTTTGGAAATATGTCTTTGTCCGTAGCAGGCTCACTGAACCGCTAAGATCTCCAACCCGACGCGCTGGGGGAAGTTCACGAGCTGATGTCGTCAGCACCGAGCAGGAAACATGGAACACCCTGCGGCGTCTGGTCTCGTACCCGAAGTCTGCGGGCTCGAATCCCGGGGTGTGGGCGGAGACGCGGCTTTCGATGACCCTGGAATTCATCATACACCAACGTTAGGAACCGCCGTAGATTTGGGAGATAAATTTATAAAATCCGCCCGCACCTTTCTGATATATAACCCTTTTATTAACACCAGGAGTGCGTGCAGCAGCACACGAGGAGTGTGCGCAGCAGCGCACCAGGTGTGCGCGCAACAGCGCACGGGGAGTGCGCGCAACAGTGCACGAGGAGTGCGCGTAGCAGCGCACCAGGAGTGCGCGCAGTGGCGCACCAGGAGTGCGCGCAGCGGCGCACCAGGAGTGCGCGCAGCAGCGCACCAGGAGTGCGCGCAACAGCATACGAGGAGCGCGCGCAGCAGCATACGAGAAGCACACGCAGCAGCGCACCAGGAGTGCGCGCAGCATTACACGAAGAGTGCGTGCAGCAGCGCACCAGGCGGGCGCGCAACAGCACACGAAGAGTGCGCGTAAGCCCCTGGTCTTGGATCTAAACATTCAGTGCCTTCACCATCATTATCGTTTTCTGAGGACAAAGGCAAAAATTATTCAAAAAACCCACTGTATGTAACCGAAACCAAGTACCGTTAATTTGTTAGTTTTTGTTAATCAAACAAGACTTGTTAATCAAACAAGACTACTCGTCCTTCTCAAACATCCAATCCACGAGCTGGCCAATGCTCACGGATTAAAAGTTCAAAATGGAATATGTTACAAACATGCAATAAACCTCGGTATGGGCCCCTACCGAGGGAAAACTACACACAACAAATCAAGGTCACGATCAGAATCTCATTAACAAAAACGAAATGAGGATAGCGTCAACTCGAGACTCGAAATAAAAATGGACAGATCTTACTTTGGAAATATGTCTTTGTCCGTAGCAGGCTCACTGAACCGCTAAGATCTCCAACCCGACGCGCTGGGGGAAGTTCAGCACCGAGCAGGAAACATGGAACACCCTGCGGCGTCTGGTCTCGTACCCGAAGTCTGCGGGCTCGAATCCCGGGGTGTGGGCGGACACGCGGCTTTCGATGACCCTGGAATTCATCATACACCAACGTTAGGAACCGCCGTAGATTTGGGAGATAGATTTATAAAATCCGCCCGCACCTACCTGATATATAACCCTTTTAATAACACCAGGAGTGCGTGCAGCAGCACACGAGGAGTGTGCGCAGCAGCGCACCAGGAGTGCGCGCAGCAGCGCACCAGGAGTGCGCGCAACAGCGCACGGGGAGTGCGCGCAACAGTGCACGAGGAGTGCGCGTAGCAGCGCACCAGGAGTGCGCGCAGTGGCGCACCAGGAGTGCGCGCAGCGGCGCATCAGGAGTGCGCGCAGCAGCGCACCAGGAGTGCGCGCAACAGCATACGAGGAGCGCGCGCAGCAGCATACGAGAAGCACACGCAGCAGCGCACCAGGAGTGCGCGCAGCATTACACGAAGAGTGCGTGCAGCAGCGCACCAGGCGGGCGCGCAACAGCACACTAAGAGTGCGCGTAAGCCCCTGGTCTTGGATCTAAACATTCAGTGCCTTCACCATCATTATCGTTTTCTGAGGACAAAGGCAAAAATTATTCAAAAAACCCACTGTATGTAACCGAAACCAAGTACCGTTAATTTGTTAGTTTTTGTTAATCAAACAAGACTTGTTAATCAAACAAGACTACTCGTCCTTCTCAAACATCTAATCCACGAGCTGGCCAATGCTCACGGATTAAAAGTTCAAAATGGAATATGTTACAAACATGCAATAAACCTCGGTATGGGCCCCTACCGAGGGAAAACTACACACAACAAATCAAGGTCACGATCAGAATCTCATTAACAAAAACGAAATGAGGATAGCGTCAACTCGAGACTCGAAATAAAAATGGACAGATCTTACTTTGGAAATATGTCTTTGTCCGTAGCAGGCTCACTGAACCGCTAAGATCTCCAACCCGACGCGCTGGGGGAAGTTCACGAGCTGATGTCGTCAGCACCGAGCAGGAAATATGGAACACCCTGCGGCGTCTGGTCTCGTACCCGAAGTCTGCGGGCTCGAATCCCGGGGTGTGGGCGGAGACGCGGCTTTGGATGACCCTGGAATTCATCATACACCAACGTTAGGAACCGCCGTAGATTTGGGAGATAGATTTATAAAATCCGCCCGCACCTACCTGATATATAACCCTTTTAATAACACCAGGAGTGCGCGCAATAGCGCACGAGAAGTGCGTGCAGCAGCACACGAGGAGTGTGCGCAGCAGCGCACCAGGAGTGCGCGCAGCAGCGCACCAGGAGTGCGCGCAGCAGCGCACCAGGAGTGCGCGCAGCAGCGCACCAGGAGTGCGCGCAGCAGCACACCAGGAGTGCGCGCAGCAGCGCACCAGGAGTGCGCGCAACAGCATACGAGGAGCGCGCGCAGCAGCATACGAGGAGCGCGCGCAGCAGCATACGAGGAGCTTGCGCAGCAGCGCACCAGGAGTTCGCGCAGCAGCACACGAAGAGTGCGCGCAGCAGCGCACCTGGAGTGCGCGCAGTAGCGCACCAGGCGGGCGCGCAACAGCACACGAAGAGTGCGCGTAAGCCCCTGGTCTTGGATCTAAACATTCAGTGCCTTCACCATCATTATCGTTTTCTGAGGACAAAGGCAAAAATTATTCAAAAAACCCACTGTATGTAACCGAAACCAAGTACCGTTAATTTGTTAGTTTTTGTTAATCAAACAAGACTTGTTAATCAAACAAGACTACTCGTCCTTCTCAAACATCCAATACACGAGCTGGCCAATGCTCACGGATTAAAAGTTCAAAATGGAATATGTTACAAACATGCAATAAACCTCGGTATGGGCCCCTACCGAGGGAAAACTACACACAACAAATCAAGGTCACGATCAGAATCTCATTAACAAAAACGAAATGAGGATAGCGTCAACTCGAGACTCGAAATAAAAATGGACAGATCTTACTTTGGAAATATGTCTTTGTCCGTAGCAGGCTCACTGAACCGCTAAGATCTCCAACCCGACGCGCTGGGGGAAGTTCACGAGCTGATGTCGTCAGCACCGAGCAGGAAACATGGAACACCCTGCGGCGTCTGGTCTCGTACCCGAAGTCTGCGGGCTCGAATCCCGGGGTGTGGGCGGAGACGCGGCTTTCGATGACCCTGGAATTCATCATACACCAACGTTAGGAACCGCCGTAGATTTGGGAGATAGATTTATAAAATCCTCTCGCACCTACCTGATATATAACCTTTTTAATAACACCAGGAGTGCGTGCAGCAGCACACGAGGAGTGTGCGCAGCAGCGCACCAGGAGTGCGCGCAGCAGCGCACCAGGAGTGCGCGCAGCAGCGCACCAGGAGTGCGCGCAACAGCGCACGGGGAGTTCGCGCAACAGTGCACGAGGAGTGCGCGTAGCAGCGCACCAGGAGTGCGCGCAGTGGCACACCAGGAGTGCGCGCAGCGGCGCACCAGGAGTGCGCGCAGCAGCGCACCAGGAGTGCGCGCAACAGCATACGAGGAGCGCGCGCAGCAGCATACGAGGAGCGCGCGCAGCAGCGCACCAGGAGTGCGCGCAGCAGCACACGAAGAGTGCGCGCAGCAGCGCACCTGGAGTGCGCGCAGTAGCGCACCAGGCGGGCGCGCACCAGCACACGAAGAGTGCGCGTAAGCCCCTGGTTTTGGATCTAAACATTCAGTGCCTTCACCATCATTACCGTTTTCTGAGGACAAAAGCAAAAATTATTCAAAAAACCCATTGTATGTAACCGTAACCAAGTACCGTTAATTTGTTAGTTTTTGTTAATCAAACAAGACTACTCGTCCTTCTCAAACATCCAATCCACGAGCTGGCCAATGCTCACGGATTAAAAGTTCAAAATGGAATATGTTACAAACATGCAATAAACCTCGGTATGGGCCCCTACCGAGGGAAAACTACACACAACAAATCAAGGTCACGATCAGAATCTCATTAACAAAAACGAAATGAGGATAGCGTCAACTCGAGACTCGAAATAAAAATGGACAGATCTTACTTTGGAAATATGTCTTTGTCCGTAGCAGGCTCACTGAACCGCTAAGATCTCCAACCCGACGCGCTGGGGGAAGTTCACGAGCTGATGTCGTCAGCACCGAGCAGGAAACATGGAACACCCTGCGGCGTCTGGTCTCGTACCCGAAGTCTGCGGGCTCGAATCCCGGGGTGTGGGCGGAGACGCGGCTTTCGATGACCCTGGAATTCATCATACACCAACGTTAGGAACCGCCGTAGATTTGGGAGATAGATTTATAAAATCCTCCCGCACCTACCTGATATATAACCCTTTTAATAACACCAGGAGTGCGTGCAGCAGCACACGAGGAGTGTGCGCAGCAGCGCACCAGGAGTGTGCGCAGCAGCGCACCAGGAGTGTGCGCAGCAGCGCACCAGGAGTGTGCGCAGCAGCGCACCAGGAGTGCGCGCAACAGCGCACGGGGAGTGCGCGCAACAGTGCACCAGGAGTGCGCGCAACAGCGCACGGGGAGTGCGCGCAACAGTGCACGAGGAGTGCGCGTAGCAGCGCACCAGGAGTGCGCGCAGTGGCGCACCAGGAGTGCGCGCAGCGGCGCATCAGGAGTGCGCGCAGCAGCGCACCAGGAGTGCGCGCAACAGCATACGAGGAGCGCGCGCAGCAGCATACGAGGAGCACGCGCAGCAGCGCACCAGGAGTGCGCGCAGCATTACACGAAGAGTGCGTGCAGCAGCGCACCAGGCGGGCGCGCAACAGCACACGAAGAGTGCGCGTAAGCCCCTGGTCTTGGATCTAAACATTCAGTGCCTTCACCATCATTACCGTTTTCTGAGGACAAAGGCAAAAATTATTCAAAAAACCCACTGTATGTAACCGTAACCAAGTACCTACCGTTAATTTGTTAGTTTTTGTTAATCAAACAAGACTACTCGTCCTTCTCAAACATCCAATCCACGAGCTGGCCGATGCTCACGGATTAAAAGTTCAAAATGGAATATGTTACAAACATGCAATAAACCTCGGTATGGGCCCCTACCGAGGGAAAACTACACACAACAAATCTAGGTCACGATCAGAATCTCATTAACAAAAACGAAATGAGGGTAGCGTCTCGGGACTCGAAATAAAAATGGACAGATCTTACTTTGGAGATATGTCTTTGTCCGTAGCAGGCTCACTGAACCGCTCGGATCTCCAACCCGACGCGCTGGGGGAAGTTCACGAGCTGATGTCGTCAGCACCGAGCAGGAAACATGGAACACCCTGCGGCGTCTGGTCTCGTACCCGAAGTCTGCGGGCTCGAATCCCGGGGTGTGGGCGGAGACGCGGCGTTCGATGACCCTGGAATTCATCATACACCAACGTTAGGAACCGCCGTAGATTTGGGAGATAGATTTATAAAATCCTTCCGCACCTACCTGATATATAACCCTTTTAATAACACCAGGAGTGCGCGCAATAGCGCACGAGGAGTGCGTGCAGCAGCACACGAGGAGTGCGCGCAGCAGCACACCAGGAGTGCGCACAGCAGCGCACCAGGAGTGCGCGCAGCAGCGCACCAGGAGTGCGCGCAAAAGCGCACGGAGAGTGCGCGTAGCAGCGCACCAGGAGTGCGCGCAGTGGCGCACCAGGAGTGCGCGCAGTGGCGCACCAGGAGTGCGCGCAGCAGCGCACCAGGAGTGCGCGCAACAGCATACGAGGAGCGCGCGCAGCAGCATACGAGGAGCGCGCGCAGCAGCGCACCAGGAGTGCGCGCAGCAGCACACGAAGAGTGCGCGCAGCAGCGCACCTGGAGTGCGCGCAGTAGCGCACCAGGCGGGCGCGCACCAGCACACGAAGAGTGCGCGTAAGCCCCTGGTTTTGGATCTAAACATTCAGTGCCTTCACCATCATTACCGTTTTCTGAGGACAATGGCAAAAATTATTCAAAAAACCCACTGTATGTAACCGTAACTAAGTACCGTTAATTTGTTAGTTTTTGTTAATCAAACAAGACTACTCGTCCTTCTCAAACATCCAATCCACGAGCTGGCCAATGCTCACGGATTAAAAGTTCAAAATGGAATATGTTACAAACATGCAATAAACCTCGGTATGGGCCCCTACCGAGGGAAAACTACACACAACAAATCTAGGTCACGATCAGAATCTCATTAACAAAAACGAAATGAGGGTAGCGTCAACTTGGGACTCAAAATAAAAATGGACAGATCTTACTTTGGAGATATGTCTTTGTCCGTAGCAGGCTCACTGAACCGCTCGGATCTCCAACCCGACGCGCTGGGGGAAGTTCACGAGCTGATGTCGTCAGCACCGAGCAGGAAACATGGAACACCCTGCAGCGTCTGGTCTCGTACCCGAAGTCTGCGGGCTCGAATCCCGGGGTGTGGGCGGAGACGCGGCTTTCGATGACCCTGGAATTCATCATACACCAACGTTAAGAACCGCCGTAGATTTGGGAGATAGATTTATAAAATCCTCCCGCACCTACCTGATATATAACCCTTTTAATAACACCAGGAGTGCGCGCAATAGCGCACGAGAAGTGCGTGCAGCAGCACACGAGGAGTGTGCGCAGCAGCGCACCAGGAGTGCGCGCAGCAGCGCACCAGGAGTGCGCGCAGCAGCACACTAGGAGTGCGCGCAGCAGCGCACCAGGAGTGCGCGCAACAGCATACGAGGAGCGCGCGCAGCAGCATACGAGGAGCGCGCGCAGCAGCATACGAGGAGCTTGCGCAGCAGCGCACCAGGAGTGCGCGCAGCAGCGCACCAGGAGTGCGCGCAACAGCGCACGGGGAGTTCGCGCAACAGTGCACGAGGAGTGCGCGTAGCAGCGCACCAGGAGTGCGCGCAGTGGCACACCAGGAGTGCGCGCAGCGGCGCACCAGGAGTGCGCGCAGCAGCGCACCAGGAGTGCGCGCAACAGCATACGAGGAGCGCGCGCAGCAGCATACGAGGAGCGCGCGCAGCAGCGCACCAGGAGTGCGCGCAGCAGCACACGAAGAGTGCGCGCAGCAGCGCACCTGGAGTGCGCGCAGTAGCGCACCAGGCGGGCGCGCACCAGCACACGAAGAGTGCGCGTAAGCCCCTGGTTTTGGATCTAAACATTCAGTGCCTTCACCATCATTACCGTTTTCTGAGGACAAAAGCAAAAATTATTCAAAAAACCCATTGTATGTAACCGTAACCAAGTACCGTTAATTTGTTAGTTTTTGTTAATCAAACAAGACTACTCGTCCTTCTCAAACATCCAATCCACGAGCTGGCCAATGCTCACGGATTAAAAGTTCAAAATGGAATATGTTACAAACATGCAATAAACCTCGGTATGGGCCCCTACCGAGGGAAAACTACACACAACAAACCTAGGTCACGATCAGAATCTCATTAACATAAACGAAATGAGGGTAGCGTCAACTCGGGACTCGAAATAAAAATGGACAGATCTTACTTTGGAAATATGTCTTTGTCCGTAGCAGGCTCACTGAACCGCTCGGATCTCCAACCCGACGCGCTGGGGGAAGTTCACGAGCTGATGTCGTCAGCACCGAGCAGGAAACATGGAACACCCTGCGGCGTCTGGTCTCGTACCCGAAGTCTGCGGGCTCGAATCCCGGGGTGTGGGTCGAGACGCGGCTTTCGATGACCCTGGAATTCATCATACACCAACGTTAGGAACCGCCGTAGATTTGGGAGATAGATTTATAAAATCCGCCCGCACCTACCTGATATATAACCCTTTTAATAACACCAGGAGTGCGTGCAGCAGCACACGAGGAGTGTGCGCAGCAGCGCACCAGGAGTGTGCGCAGCAGCGCACCAGGAGTGCGCGCAGCAGCGCACCAGGAGTGCGCGCAACAGCGCACGGGGAGTGCGCGCAACAGTGCACGAGGAGTGCGCGTAGCAGCGCACCAGGAGTGCGCGCAGTGGCGCACCAGGAGTGCGCGCAGCAGCGCATCAGGAGTGCGCGCAGCAGCACACCAGGAGTGCGCGCAACAGCATACGAGGAGCGCGCGCAGCAGCATACGAGAAGCACGCGCAGCAGCGCACCAGGAGTGCGCGCAGCATTACACGAAGAGTGCGTGCATCAGCGCACCAGGCGGGCGCGCAACAGCACACGAAGAGTGCGCGTAAGCCCCTGGTCTTGGATCTAAACATTCAGTGCCTTCACCATCATTATCGTTTTCTGAGGACAAAGGCAAAAATTATTCAAAAAACCCACTGTATGTAACCGAAACCAAGTACCGTTAATTTGTTAGTTTTTGTTAATCAAACAAGACTTGTTAATCAAACAAGACTACTCGTCCTTCTCAAACATCCAATCCACGAGCTGGCCAATGCTCACGGATTAAAAGTTCAAAATGGAATATGTTACAAACATGCAATAAACCTCGGTATGGGCCCCTACCGAGGGAAAACTACACACAACAAATCAAGGTCACGATCAGAATCTCATTAACAAAAACGAAATGAGGATAGCGTCAACTCGAGACTCGAAATAAAAATGGACAGATCTTACTTTGGAAATATGTCTTTGTCCGTAGCAGGCTCACTGAACCGCTAAGATCTCCAACCCGACGCGCTGGGGGAAGTTCACGAGCTGATGTCGTCAGCACCGAGCAGGAAACATGGAACACCCTGCGGCGTCTGGTCTCGTACCCGAAGTCTGCGGGCTCGAATCCCGGGGTGTGGGCGGAGACGCGGCTTTCGATGACCCTGGAATTCATCATACACCAACGTTAGGAACCGCCGTAGATTTGGGAGATAGATTTATAAAATCCTCCCGCACCTACCTGATATATAACCCTTTTAATAACACCAGGAGTGCGTGCAGCAGCACACGAGGAGTGTGCGCAGCAGCGCACCAGGAGTGTGCGCAGCAGCGCACCAGGAGTGTGCGCAGCAGCGCACCAGGAGTGTGCGCAGCAGCGCACCAGGAGTGCGCGCAACAGCGCACGGGGAGTGCGCGCAACAGTGCACCAGGAGTGCGCGCAACAGCGCACGGGGAGTGCGCGCAACAGTGCACGAGGAGTGCGCGTAGCAGCGCACCAGGAGTGCGCGCAGTGGCGCACCAGGAGTGCGCGCAGCGGCGCATCAGGAGTGCGCGCAGCAGCGCACCAGGAGTGCGCGCAACAGCATACGAGGAGCGCGCGCAGCAGCATACGAGGAGCACGCGCAGCAGCGCACCAGGAGTGCGCGCAGCATTACACGAAGAGTGCGTGCAGCAGCGCACCAGGCGGGCGCGCAACAGCACACGAAGAGTGCGCGTAAGCCCCTGGTCTTGGATCTAAACATTCAGTGCCTTCACCATCATTACCGTTTTCTGAGGACAAAGGCAAAAATTATTCAAAAAACCCACTGTATGTAACCGTAACCAAGTACCTACCGTTAATTTGTTAGTTTTTGTTAATCAAACAAGACTACTCGTCCTTCTCAAACATCCAATCCACGAGCTGGCCGATGCTCACGGATTAAAAGTTCAAAATGGAATATGTTACAAACATGCAATAAACCTCGGTATGGGCCCCTACCGAGGGAAAACTACACACAACAAATCTAGGTCACGATCAGAATCTCATTAACAAAAACGAAATGAGGGTAGCGTCTCGGGACTCGAAATAAAAATGGACAGATCTTACTTTGGAGATATGTCTTTGTCCGTAGCAGGCTCACTGAACCGCTCGGATCTCCAACCCGACGCGCTGGGGGAAGTTCACGAGCTGATGTCGTCAGCACCGAGCAGGAAACATGGAACACCCTGCGGCGTCTGGTCTCGTACCCGAAGTCTGCGGGCTCGAATCCCGGGGTGTGGGCGGAGACGCGGCGTTCGATGACCCTGGAATTCATCATACACCAACGTTAGGAACCGCCGTAGATTTGGGAGATAGATTTATAAAATCCTTCCGCACCTACCTGATATATAACCCTTTTAATAACACCAGGAGTGCGCGCAATAGCGCACGAGGAGTGCGTGCAGCAGCACACGAGGAGTGCGCGCAGCAGCACACCAGGAGTGCGCACAGCAGCGCACCAGGAGTGCGCGCAGCAGCGCACCAGGAGTGCGCGCAAAAGCGCACGGAGAGTGCGCGTAGCAGCGCACCAGGAGTGCGCGCAGTGGCGCACCAGGAGTGCGCGCAGTGGCGCACCAGGAGTGCGCGCAGCAGCGCACCAGGAGTGCGCGCAACAGCATACGAGGAGCGCGCGCAGCAGCATACGAGGAGCGCGCGCAGCAGCGCACCAGGAGTGCGCGCAGCAGCACACGAAGAGTGCGCGCAGCAGCGCACCTGGAGTGCGCGCAGTAGCGCACCAGGCGGGCGCGCACCAGCACACGAAGAGTGCGCGTAAGCCCCTGGTTTTGGATCTAAACATTCAGTGCCTTCACCATCATTACCGTTTTCTGAGGACAATGGCAAAAATTATTCAAAAAACCCACTGTATGTAACCGTAACTAAGTACCGTTAATTTGTTAGTTTTTGTTAATCAAACAAGACTACTCGTCCTTCTCAAACATCCAATCCACGAGCTGGCCAATGCTCACGGATTAAAAGTTCAAAATGGAATATGTTACAAACATGCAATAAACCTCGGTATGGGCCCCTACCGAGGGAAAACTACACACAACAAATCTAGGTCACGATCAGAATCTCATTAACAAAAACGAAATGAGGGTAGCGTCAACTTGGGACTCAAAATAAAAATGGACAGATCTTACTTTGGAGATATGTCTTTGTCCGTAGCAGGCTCACTGAACCGCTCGGATCTCCAACCCGACGCGCTGGGGGAAGTTCACGAGCTGATGTCGTCAGCACCGAGCAGGAAACATGGAACACCCTGCAGCGTCTGGTCTCGTACCCGAAGTCTGCGGGCTCGAATCCCGGGGTGTGGGCGGAGACGCGGCTTTCGATGACCCTGGAATTCATCATACACCAACGTTAAGAACCGCCGTAGATTTGGGAGATAGATTTATAAAATCCTCCCGCACCTACCTGATATATAACCCTTTTAATAACACCAGGAGTGCGCGCAATAGCGCACGAGAAGTGCGTGCAGCAGCACACGAGGAGTGTGCGCAGCAGCGCACCAGGAGTGCGCGCAGCAGCGCACCAGGAGTGCGCGCAGCAGCACACTAGGAGTGCGCGCAGCAGCGCACCAGGAGTGCGCGCAACAGCATACGAGGAGCGCGCGCAGCAGCATACGAGGAGCGCGCGCAGCAGCATACGAGGAGCTTGCGCAGCAGCGCACCAGGAGTTCGCGCAGCAGCACACGAAGAGTGCGCGCAGCAGCGCACCTGGAGTATTGTATTGTATTGTATTATCGTTTTCTGAGGACAAAGGCAAAAATTATTCAAAAAACCCACTGTATGTAACCGAAACCAAGTACCGTTAATTTGTTAGTTTTTGTTAATCAAACAAGACTTGTTAATCAAACAAGACTACTCGTCCTTCTCAAACATCCAATCCACGAGCTGGCCAATGCTCACGGATTAAAAGTTCAAAATGGAATATGTTACAAACATGCAATAAACCTCGGTATGGGCCCCTACCGAGGGAAAACTACACACAACAAATCAAGGTCACGATCAGAATCTCATTAACAAAAACGAAATGAGGATAGCGTCAACTCGAGACTCGAAATAAAAATGGACAGATCTTACTTTGGAAATATGTCTTTGTCCGTAGCAGGCTCACTGAATCGCTAAGATCTCCAACCCGACGCGCTGGGGGAAGTTCACGAGCTGATGTCGTCAGCACCGAGCAGGAAATATGGAACACCCTGCGGCGTCTGGTCTCGTACCCGAAGTCTGCGGGCTCGAATCCCGGGGTGTGGGCGGAGACGCGGCTTTCGATGACCCTGGAATTCATCATACACCAACGTTAGGAACCGCCGTAGATTTGGGAGATAGATTTATAAAATCCTCCGTCACCTACCTGATATATTATAACCCTTTTAATAACACCAGGAGTGCGCGCAATAACCTGACAATACTCAGTAAATGAAATCAATTATTGATTCCTTAAACTGTGACTTGTAATTGTTAACAATCTTAATCATTGTAAATAATCACAGAGCAGATATTTAATATTTTAAATTAACATATTTTTAGATTGAAGTATTAATAAAAAAGAGGGTAGGCATAAGTGTTAAGATCTTTCCTGATATTAAAAACCTGTGCGGGTGCATCTACAGAAGTAGGAACATTTCATAAGCAATAGAAAGGCTGCGCTGTGGGATGTGAGGGCTATATGCGCTAATGCAAGTGCGGCGAGCTGGCGGCCACTTGGCACGCGCGCGGCGTTACCGCGCTGGCACATCTTGCTGCACATTAACTGCCATCAAACCGGATGTCGTACGCTACATTATGAACAGACAATAAAACCTACAGCATAGTGCTTAAAATTTGATTTAAGTGCAGCGTTGGTTCCGGATCGCAATACAAATTAACCGCATTCACACAACTTTAACTGTTTGGTCACGATACATAGGTTTACGGTAGTAACATCGATTACAATTTTCTGTAATTTAATTTTAATCACGAAAACAAAAGTATGTTTTAAGGTTAGGTTGAAACTTGAAATGTAAACATTGGCAATGCGTGCATGCAAAAAGTCATACCACCTTCCGAACTAATCCGAAGATTGTATCTCGGCCGACGGCGACCCTCTCGCACACACTCAGCGCGTTAAAAGATAGGACGACAAGGATAGTGAATTATGTTTCGTACGAAGTAAAAAGAATATGTAAAAATCGACGACAATATTTTTTGTTGACTGTTAGTTGATATTAGATAATATTTTTAACATCTAGTGATTACAAAACATTTATACAATGTTAAATCTTAAAACAGTAGTAGGTACTTAGTTTCTTTCTATTTATATATATATATATATATATATATATATATATATATATATATATATATATATATGTAAGCGCCATCTATGTTTCTACGAAAACGTTATTTTTATTGAACAAGTATAGAACCCGATAGAACCATGTCGACTGGAACGACATCCAGCGACACAGGCAAGCAACGTCGTGCTTGTCAAAACGAGATAGATATTTGTCATTGATCTCCATCAGTACAAGTACGCAGTAGTAATGGAGGTCAGTGATATTTGTAAAATACAGTATGTTAGAGTAAGACGAAGGAAATAAAGACGCCATTGAAATCAACGTTTGGGTTTTAATCAGTCGCCCACTCGCCCCTAACATGTCGCTACGGATAAAAAAGTGTTTTCTATCAAGTTTTTTTATAAATATAATAATAATAACAGTGATAAATAAGTAAATTATAAAATGGAAAGTAAAGGTTGAAAGAAAAAAGCAAGATTAACGAAATAGATCAAGATTTTTTTTTCAGCCACCATTCGTCACACAAAAATATGGAATCCGATTCCGAAACAGAATTAGAAAATTATACGGTTGCACAATTACGCGAAGAGTTAAAGCTACGAATATTACCGTACACGGGAAACAAGCCAGATCTAATAAAAAGAATATTAAATGACAATGAAGAAAAGAAGAGATTGGGAACGATGGAAGTGCTCAAGGAAGAAAGGTATCGAAGGATGTCACAAACAGGCGAAATACAAGTTCTCCAGGAAAAACTGAACAAATTACAGTCAGGTCAGAGCACTTCACAATGTAAAAATCATGATTTTACAGAACTTTTTGAAAAAATAGTAGAAACTCAAAATCAAATTGCTCAAAACTTATCACCCACATTTCAAATTTTTTCTACAAGTGATACAAGTAATGCAATACCGTTATTTGGTGGAAATAAAATGGAAAGCGCTTCCGAATGGGTCAGACAAGTAGAAAGAATTGCAAGTTTAGCTAATTGGTCACAAAATTTAACCTTAGTTAATGCTTCAATGCGTTTGAGAGGTCCCGCCCTAAATTGGCAAAAAGTAATAGGGAAAAACATCAATACATGGTTGGAATGGAAAGAAAGTTTTGCTGAACACTTCAAAATAAAAATAAGTTTTGCTGAATTTATTATGTATCAGTCACAAAGGACCCTAAAGGCAAATGAAACAATATGTGAATATATTTACTCAAAAAATGCAATGTTGGAGAAATCTCCAACACATATTCCAGATACTGATCGAGTCTCGCTCATCTTGGAAGGCATCAAAGATGGAAGATGGTTAACGCCGCTGGCTGTGCAATGTTGCAAGATTGTTGCCGACCTAATCAACCATGCTATGGCTCTGGATGTAGTAAGGAAAGTACAACAAACAAGTTATTATACCAATAAGCAGACGGTAAGCAACACAAACCAAGGAAATGTAAGTAACAATGATAAACCACTTGCTAAGAACAACTTTATAAAAAAAATTAACCCATCGACTGACAGAGAGGAAGAACAAACCTGTTTCAGATGCAAAAGTAAAGGGCATATATCCTATAATTGTGATTTAAAGGCACTAAATACAAAAGGCAGCGAGTCAACAAACAAAAATTTACCACAAACTTCAGTACAATCTAAAAGAGAACCATATCAAAATAACAAATACATACAAAAGCAGATTAATTGTGTTCAAAATGAATCACATAGTGAAATTGATGTACCTTCTGTGACTTTGATTCCAGTAACTTTAAAAGAAGATATCAAGGCAAACGCTTTAGCTGACTCGGGGTCTGTCATCACAATGGTTGATAGGAAGCTTCTACCACCAGACATAGAAGTTTACCCATGGCAAAAAGGTGCATACAAGGTTGCAGGTAACATGCTGACACCAATTGGATGGTTCACAGGAAGAATACAAGTGGGAAAAATTGATTATATCATGCCACAGATCGCTATTTGTGTAGAGTTGCCTGTTGACATTATTTTAGGAAAAGATTGGCAGTTTGCTGTCTATGCCAGAATCATACATGAGCCTGATGGAAAAATTTGTATTATAACGCCTACACACACAGAATGTTTTCCACACACATTATCCAGTCAAAATTCAGTTGCATGTTGCATGGAGATTAAAAATAAAGTAGAAGTATCAGATGAAGATCGTCAAGAAATAATGAAAGTAGTTGATGCATATCCAGATGTATTTAAGAATAATGAAAATGACATAGGAGAAGTCCCGGATATAGAGTTAAAAATAGATTTGACACATAATAAGCCAATTAAATGTAAGCCTTACAGATTACGGGAACCGGAAAGGAAATTTTTGAAAGAAACAGTCGAACAATGGATACAACAAGGAGTTTGCAGACAATCAGACTCACCATATGCTGCTCCGATGTTTGTAGTTGAACAGAAGCAACATTCTACGACCCCATATAGACCAGTAGTAGATTATTCGAAGACCATAAATCCCATAACAAAAGTTGATGTCCAGCCCATAGAACGAATGGAAGATATTGTGAGTAAAATATCAGAATTTGTATATAAATTTAAAATTGATTTATCATGCTTATCATAACATTAAAATCAGAGAAGAAGACATTTACAAAACTGCAGTAATTACACAAGATTACCATGTAGAATTTATGAGAGTTATGTTTGGTTTGGTTGGAGGACCAGCAATCATGTCTAAAGTTATAAATGCAACATATGGAAATTTATATGATGACGGGATAAGGTTATATTTTGATGATATAACTGGAGGAGCAAATACTATTGAAGCTTTGAAGGATATTTTGCATAGAGTATTAACCGCCACAAGAGAAAAGAATTTAAAACTCAATAAAGACAAATGTATATTCATAACAAATGAATTACCATTATTTGGACGAATAATAGGATATCAAGAACAAAGGCCAGATCCCAACAGTACAATGGCAGTACAAAGATATACAACATTGAATACCATAACTGAAGTAAGATCATTTTTGGGATTCACAAATGTTTTTAGAAAGTACATACAAAATTATGCAATCATCGCAAAACCATTAAATGATATACTCAAGAAAAATCATACAGAAAATGACACTATTGAGAAGAAAAAAGCAAATAAAAATAAAAAGATACAACTTACAGAAGAGCAACAGCGAGCCTTTGAAAACTTAAAAAACTGTGTAACTAATGCACCCATTTTAGCTTATTTTCAGCAAGGTGCCGAGACGATTGTAGAAACTGATAGTAGCTACCTTGGAATAGCCGCATGTTTACTTCAAATACAAAATGGAGAAAAGAAAGTCATCGAATATGCCAGCCGATGTTTAAAGGATGCTGAAACGAGATACCACATTAATGAACTTGAGGTAACAGCAGTACATTGGGCAATCGTGAGTAGATTCAGAATATATTTATTGGGACACAAATTTACTTTAATAACAGACAGTTATTCAACAGCATATATTATAAACAGATCAAAATTAAATAGAAAGTTTGCTAGATATGTCATTGATTTAGCATCATTTGATTTTACGCCTGTACACAGACCAGGTAAACAGAATGTTATTGCAGATCATTTGTCACGATACCCATTACAAGATATATGTATGGCAATAATTGCAACTAGCAGCGATGAAAAATTAAAATTAGCACAAAACTCTGATAATTTCATCAAAGTGATATGTTCTAAATTGAGTTCCCATGAGAACACACATCATATACAGCAGATCAAAAAGTCATTTAAGATTGAAAATGGCATATTACTTCACATAAATGAAGCAGAACTATTTTATAAAGAAAAAATTGTAGTTCCACAGAGTCTCAGGTCAACAATTATGAAAATAGCGCACGATGAAAGTGGTCATCTCGAATACAGAACAACTATGGAGAGAGTCAAGCAGAAATATTGGTGGAAGACGATGAGAAAAGACATTAAAGCATACACAAAGGCATGCATTACCTGTGCAGCAACAAACAGACGCACCAAACTTGCATATCGACTAATGGGTAAACGAAGCATTCCTGAAAATCCAATGGAGATCATATCAGCTGACCACATAGTTGCATTACCTCAGACAGAAGCAGGTAACACTTATATTATTGTTCATATAGATCATGCGACAAGATTCATATTTGCAAAACCAACATGTTCATTATCAGCAAATGATGTAAAGTCAAACTTGTTTTTAAATAGTGAAGCTTTTGTACATGGTTCAGGTTTGCATTGTTGTGTATTAATGTTTCAAAAATATCATGAAATGATGGCCAATCTGTGTATGATCCTGAAAACTTTGGCACTGAAAGTACAGGTAATCTAATATCTGACTGTTGTGACGGGCAGCTATTTTGAAACTGAGTATTTTGTGAAGTTTCTGTCGCTGGTGGTTGTAGTTCCGTGAGTTTTGTTTTCATTTCCCCTTTGTAACACAAATAAACTTCCTCAAAATCATAGAAAATGCCTTTCTCAAAATATAAACCTTTTCTATCCTGACGCTGCACATTTTTTACGATATCTTCGTGGGTACTTTTGAAATTGAACCAAGATTGTTCCAAGTTTTGTAATCGCGCTTCTATGTAGGTAGCTAACTGTTAATGTTTTCTTCGAAGCTTTGCCAAAATTGACCTGTGCCCTTTGTAATTGCTCAAATCTATCGTACTGGCACGAAAATAACTGTGAAATATGTTCCATTTTTGAAATATGCTATGCCTAGTATGCGAAACGTCGGTAGTTCTGTGGAACCTTCGGGGAAAAAAATTGATGCCTAATCGTAATTTTATCGTGTAAATGTCCAGAATCACTTGTAAACACGTATTTAATCAACAAAAGTTCGTGATTTCAACAAAAAACGGCTTACTTACAGTTTTTGCGGTGTTTTACCGTATCAAACTTTCTTAGTTGTTGCGGTGATTTCACCTCACTTTTACGATTTCACTCGCGGAATACTTAAAAACGGAAGCGAAGGACCAACTTTGTCCTAAAAATAGCGTTTACAACCAGTGTTTTATACTTTTGAATTAGATCTCACCGTCCGGAATTGCGAGGGAACCGGAACTGCCAGAGTCATAGAGAATCCCGCGAAGATTTTCTCCATGACATCTGACGTTGACATAATGTGTGGCGAGACGTCTAAATTAATCGAACAGGCCTAAGATACTTGAGAAACGTTGAGCAAAACCCGTCCTACATGAGGGGATAGCGTAGACTTTATCAGTTCTTCTCATATCTTCCTTTTGTTGGGAAGGGATGCAAATATAGATATTCGGCGTGTTGGCGCCCAACGTGGGAGCGGCGGGTCAATCGGTGAACTACGTACTTACAATGTAACGAACGCTTAGTTATTTCACGTGAAAAAACAGCCAAGCTACGAAGTAAAATGTTTAATAACTCGCTTAACGCTTGCGGAAACTACGTAATAAATTATTAGGAAATAAAATGGCTTGAAATCGAAACGAACTAACGACCAAATTGAATAAAACTAAAATCGTGTAAAATTGTAGGTACTCACATTTCTGGCGACAACAGGCGCTCCAACAGACTCCGGGCGCATGGAGTCCAGTATCTCTGCGATGGACCGGTAGGGCCGCTGAGGCACGTCGCTGGGGCCTCCGCCCCCGCGACTATTATCCTATGAATATTAAAAAAACGTTATCAAATTTGCAATCAACTTTTAACTAATCTTAAAAGTTGTGAAAACCGTTAAAATTCAAGAATTTATATATCTTACCAAGCAATATTGGTATTCTAGACATTTAGACATTCCAAATTTAAAAAAAATTAATTAAATACTCACAGGATGTAGTAGCGGCATCCATGCCGCGAAAACTTTCAGAAGTTCCAAACTGTCGAAGGAAAATTGGGCAGAGACACCTGCCGAAATGTATTCGCGTAGGCGACTCTCGAACGACTGAGCTGAGTATCGCGCGCCGTGAAGCAGGAAGCCATCGCATCCGTTCCACCAACATCCAGTCGCAGAAAATGTGGGGGCGGACCAATCACTGAGCCAGAATACGCTCCGCCCACTTGCCGCTCACTTTGCGCCACTACAGAATTTAGTGAGATAACCTTATAAAGTTATTTAAAACATAACAAATATGTTAATAATATATAAAAGCTTAATTAAATTTGTTTCTCTTATCTTTAATGTTTGTAGGTATCATATTAAACACCAAAAACCATAATTGAATTTGATTTGAATTTAGGAGAAGATTTCCGGTTACGGTACAAGACCGGAAATAATCTTGTAGGTAAATTCAAATCCAATCTGATTTAATATAATACGAACGTGAAACAGAACTATTATGGCAATAAATAGAATAGTAAACTATCGAGTGTGTTAGAAAGTTTCTTTAAAACTTGATATAATGTAAGCTACAAGTGGAGGTTTGATGGCGCATGCTCAAATCAGACGCTCAATTTATTGACTTGCAACGCTATGATTCTTTAAAACTATTAACAGGAAGTCCACAAACAAAGTGTTGATAATTTTATTTATGTAGATTCTAAAACATTTATAATTTCTTTATAAAAAAATACTTCATTCGTTATGTTTTTTTAATAATTATTCCTCGCTTTTTAGTATTTTTTAATCAGGCGTTGCTGGCTTTTTTGAGCCACGTGTTACGGCAAAAGATCTTTTGGATTGATTGGCTCTACTAAACAGAAAATAATAATTATAATCGATTCAAAGATAATCATAAAACAGTAACAGTAAAAGCACTGTTACAGAACTCGACACTTAAACAAATACTTATTATTTTTTTGTTTAACAGGAAGTCCACAAACAAAGTGTTGATAATTTTATTTATGTAGATTCTAAAACATTTATAATTTCTTTATAAAAAAATACTTCATTCGTTATGTTTTTTTAATAATTATTCCTCGCTTTTTAGTATTTTTTAATCAGGCGTTGCTCGCTTTTTTGAGCCACGTGTTACGGCAAAAGATCTTTTGGATTGATTGGCTCTACCAAACAGAAAATAATAATTATAATCGATTCAAAGATAATCATAAAACAGTAACAGTAAAAGCACTGTTACAGAACTCGACACTTAAACAAATACTTATTATTTTTTTGTTTTATTCCGAGAGTTCTCACGTAAAATTAAAGAGGCATATTAATTAAGTAATAATAACATAAAACCATTAATCTTATAAAAGCTTGAATGTGTTTATGTTCGTTTATTTTTCACGTTCAAATGCCTTAACCGACTTGGAAGTAATTTGGTATGGAATTAGGTTAGGCCCTGACACATAGGTTAACTTTGACCCTGTATTAATGTGGGTAACACCGCGGTGCGCAGCTAGTATGTAGATTAATAAAACACATACATATAATCAGTACTTTTTTTATTTCATTTTATAAACTTGTTTAACATAAACACAGTTTTGAACCCGATCAAGATGTGCCTTCCTTCCTAAACAACTTTATAATTCAAATCTTTCTGCAGATTCAATGAAGTCGATCTATTGTCTTATCTGTCAGGCAACTTTATATCCTGCATTCTGTTCTTCGTAAACATAAACAACTACCGTATGATTCACAGCTTGATGAAAAACGAACTAGAAATAGAGTTTGTAATTATAACAAATGTCGAACATCCTTAGCTTCACGTCATTTCGAAACTTTAGCTAGCCAGCTGTATAATAAGTTGAATACAAAAATTCATATCTACCCTCTTACCTATGCTAAAGCCAAGACAGCTATCATTGTATACCTTAAAACTCTTTCATATGCCAATACAGAATCCCTTATTAAAATTCAAAAAGCATGAAACCCTAAAAAAAATAAAAAAAAATTACACAGTTTTTATTTTGTTACACAGCATTCCTACACACAATTCATTTTTATTTTTTACACAACATTCCCACACACATTTCATTTTTATTTTTACACAGCATTCCTACACACATTTCATTAACAATTTACATTCGCACAATTATTTAAATATCATTAGTGTCCTTGATTTGTACTGTATAAATAATATTGCTTATATCACTTTGTAACGTTAATAGCATTGCTGCAAATTGTAATTATAGTTATTTTTATTCTATTTATACGTCTAAGTTTTGAATGTACAATATGACAAGCACTTTACTACATTTGTAATAACAACACTGGAATCCTTTTACTCTGGGAGGCACTGATGCCTAAGATACAGTTTTATTACTAGTTTAGGCATCAGTTGTCCAAACCTACATTGAATTTTGATTTTTGACAACATATCCATAACCCACGTAAAATCTGCTGAACTAATTGTAATAAAACTAACACTATCTACTAGCATATGCTACTTTAATCATTCATTATAAAAATATGTATGTTACTATAGTTTCGGAGAAATCCGTAGTTATTTTTATGGATTATGTGTCGGACAACAAAGAAATTTATTATTATTATTTATTTTATTTATTGACAATAATTTTTATTAATTGGTACTACATGGACCTCAGTGAGGTCGTCAAAAATGTACATATGCTTAGATCTTTAAAACTACACAACGGTTTGATGCAGGTTTTTGTAATGGATAGTGATCTAAGAAGGTTTATGTGCGTAATTTTGCTGCTAAGCCACGGGCAAAAACTAGTAAAACATAAAATAGTTCATAGTTTATTTATTAACATTTCTAATATTTGAAATTGTCTGCGAGTTCCAGAACGTGATCGAAGAAAAGGAAAGCTGGTTGGAGACACCTTCGTGCAGTCGAAGTAGAGAGGGTGCCTGCTGCTACGTCGTGAGAGGAGCAAGCTGCTACGTCATGAGAGGAGCCTGCCGCTACGTCGTGAGAGGGCAGAGACACCACGACACACCGACGAGCAACGGGGCGGGATCAACCACGGGCTTCGCACACCACGTACTTACAAGGTCACGTAGTCCTTTATTTTCTTATAACGATTTTGCTAAAATAATTAATATTTTCTTGTAACGATGTAATGAAATAATGCCGCAGAGCATTTTTCGGGCAAAAATCAGAGAATAGATATCTGGTAGTAGTAGTAGTCGGCGAATGAGTTGCGATATACATTGGATGAGACTATAGGAGATCAAACTATTTATTTTTTCAGTTCAAGATTACAGGTATTGGCCAAGATTTTGTTGGACAGTCCAGTAATTTTATGTTGTTTCTATATCTGAGATGAGTGGCGGGTAAAGTAAGGGTAAAGTAAGGGTACTCTTACACTATTAATAAATAAATATTTTTCTGGTGTAACATCTAATAATAAATCTCATTTTTTGTCATTTCATCAAAATTAAAAGCCATGAAAAGTTTTAAATGAAATCTTAACATTTCATGTGTTTCAAGAATTGTTATACAATAATAACATGACCACTGATTTGGGTAGTCTCCTATCATGGAAGTATTATATAGGGAAATATTACTGCTGATCCAATATGAGCAGAGCGAGGCGAAGTATGACAGGCAGTTGTCTTTTTCTAACTAGGGTGACAATAAATTATATAATAGGATATACCAATTCATCTTCTTACCAAATTTGGAGCAGTTTCTTTTGGGGTCCTATTTTACCTGCAGCTTGCCAGTCATGATGATCCCTAGCTCTATTGACGCGTTAAGTAACTAAACACCAACAAACTTACTTACAAATAATGCACTTTAGTTTGTAACTTATAATAGTATCGATTCGGTTAATTGACAGGGAGGCAATGTAATCAAAATCATAAACATTTTGCAGTAAATACAATATTTATTTACAAGTTCATATTTGAATTGCATATACTTAGGTAGTTGCCTATATCCTATATTTTTTTACACTATCATGGGATGGTTTAAACTATGTACACCAATATAATCCTTTTCCTTGTGTTTCATGTACTAACCTAAACGAGTAACGTGTTATATTTAAGTTCTTTTGCCATTTTATTTTGATGTTTTCATTTTTAGGTAAACTGAAAATACATATATCATATTGCACAAAATTATTTCAAGCACGAGAAAATATGGTCACCTTAGTCCCAATAATGTAATCTTACTTAAACTTTAGCATACCTGTAGAAAGATATATTGCAGCCACTATAAAATTCACTTCTGCATCCCGGAACACTACAAGTTCTTACCATTTTGTTATTTTTACAATAAAATACATTTAAATTAGTTACTTATAAATGAAATTATTTTTTTCCCGCCACCTTTGTCATTTAAATGTCATCATAATTTAATGTTGCTTGTGTGAAAAATAATATAATATTAATTTGTTACTTATTTTATTTTGTGTTAATTTCACAAATTAATTCAGATTTCTTTGTGTCGAGTAAAATTTATAATAAATAAAATTAAATAATATTATTTATTGCTAAATATTTCAAAACTTTAGTTGACAGTGACATTTATCACACATTATTTTTTAAACTGGCAAGCTGTTGAAGCAAGACAACAGCCTGCTCTATATGCCTTTCATTTTTGACCGATCTCACCCCCGATTTACCATTTATAGAAAATAAACTTTAAGTGTAAGGACATAAGGTTTCTATTCGTATAAAATCTATTTCACAAAACAAAAGAGAGAACAATCCAGAGGGAAAGAGAGGGATGATATAAAAAATCCTTGTCTCCTATAGATATCTACGCCACAGTAGCATTCTGCCATAAAAAATTAGTCAATTTGCAAATACCGCCATTGCAAATATTTTTAAGATGTCCAATTTAATAAAAAAAATATTACAAAAAAGCTCACTAGGTGTACCTAGCAGTAAATAATTCCGTGTTTCTTGATTCATCCTACGTAGGTATTACCTACTCTTTGGGTATAACAAACATTTGTTTTTATTAACGCATCTCATTAGAATTAGCTAAGTCACGTTTATTTATTTTAACGGGGAACACTGAAAGCAATTGATATCGTGACATTACGGTGACATTCGTATACTTGACAGCTTTGTACTCAATGTCATGATTTATTTTATAGCTTCGATGCTAAAATTATTTAGCTATCTATAAAAATCATCTAGTATTAATTATATACAATATTAATTTAAAAAAACTTTTCGTGAATCTTAGCATTAATGATGCCGGTCCTAAGCCCGGATAAAGGAGGAAGGCACAAAGCTCGTGAAAATATTTTCTAGATAATTGCCATTTCGATAACCAACACTTTATCAATTCTATTTGTTTGTGTTTTTATGTAATATTGTCAAAATTGTACACATACTAAGTATAAAATGGTATGTACCTCTAAGTCTCTCCGTTGTCATTCCTGAATCGGCGCGCCGGTCCAGTAATTACTAACGGGACCGCCTAACGAATAGTAATGGTGAATTCAAGGTCTAGTTATCCCCCTAAGCAGTACCTACCATATAACTGTCACGTGGTCACAAACAAAAGGGATTTCCTAGACTTACCTATTCGTAGGCGGTCAGCCCCTTAGTATTTATGTATATGTTACAGCGAAAGTAATAAATCCAGATATTATATATACTATCCAGCTATTATACATAATATCATATCAATTTAGACAAAGTGATAATTGAGACAAAATTAATCACATTAACTATAGCTATTTTATAAAATATCTTGGAATACTTGGATAATGTAATAAAAAAGTAAGTTAAAGGTGAAAATTATATTTTTTTATTTAAATATAAATATGAAGCATAAATATGTAGTACCTAACAATTTAGTCTCATTTTAAATAGTTATTGTAATAAGTATGTATTATATTTTATTAATTTTCAAAATATATATTCACGTTGATTAACATTGTTTATAAAAATTAACATTGATTATTGGATTTAAATTGTATGTTAAAAAATAAATTCCTTGTTCAATAGCCATAAGACAAAACTAATAAAACACAGAGATAAATACGAGTAATTTAACATTGCTTAGTAAAATTAAAATGGTTTACAAATCAATACGAGATGTATTTGGTATCACTCCTTAACAACTACAATATTAATATATTTAAAAACAACTGGCATGAAAATACAATAAAATGATTATTATTTATTCTTACAAGTAAGGCTTTTATGACATTTTGAGTTACACAAGAGGTTTGACTTTTTACATTTGCATCTATTAGAAACGCATTCCCCAGTACAGTTGCAATGCTGAAATCCTTGGCCACCAAGATGTGACTCTTTCTTTGCACATTCTCGGATAGTAAATTCAATATTAACTGTAATAAACGTATCTTTGCAGACAGTAAACTGATATTTTACTGAAGATAGAGCTAACATTTTATCAGCTTATTTTTCTTGCCCTGGTTTTTTTTTTGAAAGATTGTCCAATTTAATCTTTGATATCTCCAATTTCTGGACTGGCCTGTTAGCTTAGTTGGTAGTGGCTCTGCCTTCTAATCTAGAGGTCGCGGGTTCGATTCCCGCATGACACAAGTATTTATGTACTTTAAAAAAATATATATAATTACTTGTGTTGAGTATGGTTGTTTGTATGTATAATAAGTATGTATTTACAAAAGAAAAGTATATAAGTAATATATCCGTTATCTAGTACCCACGACACAAGCGTTTGCTTAGTGTTGGGCTAGATGGCGCTGTGTGCAATGTCCCGGAATATTTATTTACTTATATATTTATTTCTTGTTTCTTTTTAACGAGAAAGAAGGTATTATGTGAACTTTTAATCAGAGATTTGACCTCATAGGTATAGGTAGGCACTACCAACCTACTAAGAAATCACAAAGCCCTATGATAAGTTAATAGCTTAAGCTCAGAGTTAATTAAGTACCTATTACTAGGCTTAATAGATAGGTACCTAAGTACAATATGTACTTACCTAGCTTGTCCATACTTAGCATTCAGTATTTATAGCAAATAAAAAAATATAAGTTGGTAGGTACATTAGAATTTAATACAAGTCTAACCTTTAATGTTAAAAAGTCCTACTTGGGCATACAATTAAGTAGGTATGTCTAATTTACAGTTATTTGAATAACATCTTTGGAAATGTCTATTATATAAGCTTAGGTAAGTAGGTACTATAGTTACCTTCAAATGTTGCGATAAAAAATAACATAAAAGACATCCCTTGGTTTACCAAATTCAACCAAAATTGATACAGCATCTAACTATGCATTTATTTCCAGGTGATGTGACCAGGCAAAGGGAAAGTTCTCGAAGAAGCCAAGATCACATCATCCATTCCATTTATTTACCATATCAATTTAATTGCAATCTAATTGTTGGTTATCTACCTACCTATTTAATTGTAAAGTTACAGATTATGAAAAAAAGTCTAGTTATGGAGATTCATTCTGTGTTTTAAACCTACCCCTGGGCACAGTCCACAACTGTAGGTATATAAATAGTTACTTATTTACTTTAAAAGATTATTAGAAAATTATAATTAGGTTAAAAAAACAATCAAGATTAAGATATTAGTTTATGAGAACACTTTATTAGATAAATAATAAGTATATAGGTACTTAAATAAAAATTAATAAATTAGATAATCAGTCCACTATTGTTCTCAAAATTCTCAGAAAAAAACTCTCTTGAAAGTTGAGGTGAGCTGGAGAATGTTCAAAGTCATGCAGGAACATCAGTAGGTATAGATAGTGAGACACAGTTACACTAGAAGCAGGCTTCCATGGATTTTCAAGTTTCCTTAGAGTGACATTATTCTGTACTAAATAAGTAATGTTTCATTTGAAGTAAACAAGATAGGTAGGTACCTAAGGAGTTTATCAAATAAAATTCTGCCTGTCATCAATGCTAGTTGGTTTATTTTTCCTAGTTTTTCTGCTCTGCTTTGGTGGACTAACTATGTACCTACATGAAGGTAGAAGCTATCTATTAGACTCAAAGTTATTTATGTAGAACAAACCTAAATTTTAGCAAAAGAAAATAAAACATTGTAAATGATCTCATTCTTGATGACATTGTTGGCTACATACAGAATGGCAAGAACTGACTAAAAGAAAGGGTTAGAAGTGGTCATCATTATTAGCAGATTCTAGTAGATTCTGCTTGAACATAGCATATAATAATTGTACCTAAGTAAGTATAGGTACTTACCAGTGCTATATATACTTTTATCGTTTAGCCACCATCCTTGCCTTCTTTGAGGTTATTTGAAGAGGTAATCTATTTCTTTATTTTAACAGGAAAGTAATTTCTGATGAGATGATATAGGTACAACTCAATACCTACAGCAGTTATGTACTGAACCACACGAAACCTAACAACGCGTGATACTTAAGCTCCCTGGTGATAAGCATTACCATGGATAAATTGGTATTTTCATTCATTATATCGCTGCATCAGGTTCCAAATTGATTTTGTAACGCAGACTAGTTAGAAAATGATACCTAACCTACGCGTTCGAGTTGAGAATAAAGATGGCGTAACCAAACCAAAATAAATCCAAAACGAAATCGTGCATGTACACGATATCCTATCCGTACACAAAAATTAAGAAAATTTTAAATACTCCTACAAGCAAACAAGCACCCAGTAGATCTAGACACCTGTTTTTAAATAAGTAAGCAGGTACGATAGCTCTCGCCAGATTGGTACTGCGTGAGAATAGCCAAAACAAACAAACTATTACTTATTCCATGGCTTCACGCAGTTTACTACATTGATAAAAACCTAAACACATTGACAGAATTTCTACTCACACACAGAAAATTTTATATTTTTCAAAGAAAAGGGATACTTATTGCCAGAATACAGAAAATATTAGCGTTCAATCAAATTAAAGACAAGTATTGAAGCAAGTATTCGAGTTTTTCGACATCTACGGAAATAGTAGTACAGATGACAAATATTTTCAAATTTTTCATTGATTTCTTGATAGAATGAACTAAACCGTATATTTGTTGTCTGTTTAGAATGAACAAAATGAACGTTGTTATGAACATGTTCATTCGCGACTGCGTGAAAATAACTGGTCCGTTATTTTTTCCTACTCTTTCTAGGTACTTAATGCTCTGTACTCAATTTCTCACACTTGACCACTTTAACTTTATGTTTTAAACATTTAAGTTTAAAATACGAACCTCAGTAAAATGCATAAGCAAATTTGATAGTGTACCAAGGATTTTTTATCTCATCCCTCTCTATGTAGTGTACTAACTTAAATGTCTTAAATTCTCAGGAAGCTTTTATAAAAAAAAAACTAATATGACAGTGACATTACCACAAGTGTGTCAGTTTTGTATTCTTGTTTCTTTTCTTTTCTTTGTTTGTGCCTTGTTATAGTTATGTTATGTTTGTTGCGGATTGTTTTGGTTTTCTTTTTGGAAACTATAATATATTTGCAGTAATTTTGTGAATTATTATAGTAAAACACTATTTTCCTAGCATACAATATGATTGCTCTATGAGTTACATGTAATAAGTTTACAATGGAGAGTTACGACGTAATATCTTTCATAGGAGAAGGCTCATTTGGACGCGTTTTCAAAGCCAAACACAAGGAGACCGATGCTATTGTTGCACTCAAAGTTATTAGGAAGGTTTGTTATCATTCTTATGTTACTGAATTGCATTATATCGCTACCTGTTGTAGTGCACTTAGCTTTGTGATGACTTTTATTGAAGGTTATACAGTAGAACCTCTATAAGTCGAACATCAAGGGAGACGCCAAAAAATTCGAGTTCTAGAGTTTTCAACTTATGGAGGATTTCGACTTAGGCGGATTTTGATTCGACATAAAGAGTTTGAGGTTTATTCTTATAAATTTTGAGTTAGAGAGGTAAAATAAATAAAAATTCAACTTGCAGAGGTGACAAACATATTTTTATTTATTATAAATCAACATTATTTCAAATCATTTTAAAATAAAAAATATGGCATTAAAAAAAGTCAGTATTTTTTTTTTGCTTTAGATAATTTGGTTGTTCTCTATCTATAGCATTGTCTAATCTATAAAGAGCAGAAAATTCTTCTTCTTCAGAGTTACTGGTTTGCTCTATAAAATTACGTAAGGTATTCAATGCGGTTCGCGCCTCTTTGATGGAAACCCATGGAGCGCATGTACTATTCACGTCTTCTATGTCATCTAAATCATTAGTATCGGTTTTCTGAGCTACTGAATCGATAATTTCGTCATCAGATAATGTCCCAGCAGTCATAACTCCATCATCGCACGAAACAAAGTCCTCAAAGGATATTCCTGATTCAGATACCACTGCGTTCCATTCTGCAGGAGGTGAAATAGAAATATCTTCGGTTTCAGCTACTACCGTTGACGACGATGAAAAACCACAGTGTACATAACAGTTTTTATTGTAGTCTCAGTAACATTTCGCCAAGCTTTATCAGCCATTCTCATGGCTTGCAATACATCTATAGTAGAATTTTTTTTTTCTTCCATATTATTTAACATGTTCCTGACAACTTCTTTTCGATACAATGACTTGAAGTTTTTAATGATACCTTGGTCCATAGGCTGTAATTTTGATGTGGTATTGGCAGGCAGGTAATGTATTTTAACAGCTTTCATTTGTGGAATATCATTATGAGCTGTACAATTATCAAGGAACAACAAGATTTTTCTTTTTTCTTTGGCCATTTTCTTATCAATGCTTATGAGCCAGTTTTTGAAAATTGCAGAAGTCATCCATGCTTTTGTATTCGCTTCATATTGCAGTGGTAGTGATTTACATCTTGAAAAACAACGAGGTTTTTTAGATTTGCCGATGACTAATGGTGAAAGTTTTTCTGTGCCCGACATGTTTGCTCCTAGCAGGATAGTCAAACGTTCCTTGCTATGCT
This sequence comes from Macaria liturata, assembly GCA_964023185.1. NCBI lineage: Eukaryota > Metazoa > Arthropoda > Insecta > Lepidoptera > Geometridae > Macaria > Macaria liturata. Next base: position 8,194,739 of record OZ026812.1, on the reverse strand, counting down.
TCCCACCATGGCATTTATCATTTTTAAAAGTTAGAGTCTTATCAGGAAGACATTTAAAAAACAGGCCTGTTTCGTCAGCATTGAAGATATTGTCAGGTTCGTAACCATGTAACAAATCTTGCAATTCACTTTTCCATTTGTTACAGGTTTCAATGTTGACACTTGCACTTTCCCCACAAACTTTTTTAAAAACAAGTTCCTGTCTTCTTTTGAATTTTTCTAACCATCCATTACTGGCTCTGAAATTAACGAGTCCCAATGATTTAGAGAATATTTGGGCTTTTTCTTGTAACAGTGGTCCACTAACACTGATATTTTGGCTGCGACACTGCTCAAACCATTTGAGTAAGCACTCCTCCAAGCCCGGATATTCTGCAATTCGTCGTCTTTTGCAGGACAAACTTTGACCGTTTTGTATTTTTCTCATGATGTCTGATTCATTTTTTATTATTGTTGAAAGAGTACTCATTGGCAGGCCAAATTGTTCAGCAACATCTTTCTTTTTTTGACACCTCTTCACAGCTTCGAGCACTTCTAATTTTACAGCAAGACTCAAAGTTTTTAGTTTACGTTTCACAGCACTCATGTTAACTGTTGTACTAATTGATGTGTATTGCAGTAGAACCAAACTACTTCTGACAGTATTTAAGTCGAAAACAAATGACTTGCTTAGCTAAATTTTAAAGGAAATCAAAATTGAACACCTGACACCAAGCAAGCAAACACGTGTTTACGTGAGTCATAAATTTATTATCGTATACTCCTAAAATGTTTTCTAAGAAACAATAGTGTACTCACATTGTCGGCAAGTTCTTAAAGTCAGTAACTTATTTTTGTTCGAACAATAGAGGTAATAAATTCCAAATGATCAAGTTGTAAAGGTTGTAAAATAAAACGTTGCTATGTTCGAGATACAGAGGTCAAATTTAATTTTACGAGTTATAGAGTGAAAATATGTACCAAAATGGCTTGGAGGGACTCGGTGATTATTTCGACTAACAGAGGGTCAAGATTTCAAGTAATGGAGGTTTTGGTGTTTGAAGGGAAGGAAACAAAACATTTTTTCGAGATTTGGAGGTTTTTGACTTATCGAGGTTCGACTTAACGAGATTCTACTGTATCTAAAATTACAATGTAGGTATTGCTTACAGAAAGGCCGCTCATCTAAAGATCTCAAGAATCTCAAACTAGAATGTGATATACAACAGCAACTGAACCATCCAAACATCATTCGAATGATAGATAGTTTTGATACAGAATCAGAATTAGTAGTTGTAACTGAGTATGCTGTTAAAGAACTTCATAGTATTCTGGCTAAAGAAGGATGCTTGAATGAGGATAAAGTGAAGAAAATAACATGGGACTTGGTATCTGCACTGTATTATCTACATTCACATAGAGTGCTCCACAGGTGTGTTATTTCTATGCATAGTCTGTTTAGTAAAACAATACTTACACTTAAAAGCTTTGCAAACCAAAACATCCTTGTCCAATTCTTAGAGCAAAAACAGATTCCTAATTATAAAGCCTCACTATCCAAGTATTCATAAAATGCCATCTCAAAACATTTGGGGTTATAAATCTATTATAATTATAGTTAGTACTCAGCATGTCTATTGTAATATGGGTTCATATCCGAGGCTTGACTGCAAGTTGTGACTAGTGCCACAGATAATTTCTCTCATATCTTCACTCTACCAGAGCACACCTAATAAATGACACAAAGTAACATTTTAATTAATATCTTTTCAGAGACCTGAAGCCACAGAATGTTCTACTAGACAGCACTGGACGAGCCAAACTGTGTGACTTTGGACTTGCAAGGATCATGAGTAATTCCACACACATACTAAACTCTGTAAAGGGAACTCCACTCTATATGGCACCTGAATTGATAGAAGAGAAACCATATGACCATCAGGTTTGTAGGTATATAACCCTAACTGCCTAACTGCTAGTTGGCAAAGTGCTGTCAATGATTACCATTCATAGAACTAAACTAAGTAAATATTGTTTTTAAAGTGAGCTAACATTTTTGTTGTTTTTATATTCATTCAAAAATATTGTAAATAAAATAAGAAGGTGATGGTTGTTTGTCCAACTTTTGATATGAAACTGCAACAAGTCTTCATGTTTCTAGACTACAGGTGATAGGTACAGCCACTTATGTTCAGAGACTGCTGTGCTGTGTGTGATAAAAGTGTCGACAGTCTATGTTTCATTCCACCAGTGAACAAGAACTGAAGCATTTCACTCATATTTTTGAAACTTAATATTTGGAATTCTCCTTGTTTTCTGTGAGTCAAAAATAGGTTATCATATGGCTTAACCAAGGGGTATGATAGGGGGCATGATATTACAAATTATTAAGTACTATACAAATATTTTGTGCCAATTGCTAAAGTTTTATCCTCGTCTCTTCCAGGCAGACATCTGGTCCCTGGGCTGCATAGTGTACGAGCTGACGGCAGGCCAGCCTCCATTCTGCACCATGTCCATCATGCAGCTGATGAGGATGATCCGCCACCGACCTGTGCAGTGGCCCAGCTTCATCAGTGTTGAGGCTAGGTCCTTTCTACAGGTTTGTGATAAATTTCTCCAAGTTATAGTAGTTTTATGGGCTCCGTAGAAGTGCCTCATAGATATGAAATGAAGCAAAAGACATCTTTATCAATAAAACTCAAAGGTGACTGACTGACTGACTGATATAATGATCTATCAACACACAGCCCAAACCACTGATTAGGCTGAAATTTAGAATGAAGGTAGATGTTATGACATAGGCATCCGCTAAGAAAGGATTTTTGGAAATGCTAATTTTGAAGGAGTGAAATAGAGTATTCAAGTTTTACTTCTTAATGTGAGCTAAGCCGCGAGCACCCACAAGTCTCAACATAAAAGTGTAAATACCTATACCATTCTAAACCTAAAAAATAAAGTGTGTTTATTGCTATAACAGAATGAAGAATAGCCTAGACTTTTAAGCCATGATAACAAATGGTCCTAGTACTTTAGATGACTCAGTCATCATTTAAGTAAGTAATTGTACCATTCATAGAAATCATTTGCCTAAATGCTAAAAAGAACTTAAAATCTTATGATACTTTTGAATTCCATTTTATTTTCCCATCTGACAAAAATATCATTCAGATAGTGGTCTTTGGACACTTGAATTAATCATACACTCTTATCATTTCCAGGGTTTACTCCACAAAGATCCAGCTAAGAGAATGAGTTGGCCGGAGATCTTGGAGCATCCATTTGTAGCTGGCCATGTGCTGATACTTCCTGAGGACACTCTCAGTGAGTCTCCATTTACAAAGCCACTGACACACAGCCAGCAGGAGGCTAAACAGCAGCAGAGGGACAAAATCAGCAGTAATGCCAGGTATACAATTTCTATTTATTTCAATGTGTTTCTAGTAACTACTTAACAAAAAAAATTCAACTCGTGTAATTTAGAATGGAAGTAGATTGGAACCTGTGCCAATGTCAAACTCAAAAGCTTCTTTTAACCCTGAATATCGCAAGTTCTCGTTTTTCGTGTATAAAACTTGTAACAACTAGGTAATTATTGCTTGTTAGTTATTAATAACACTAGACATGTAAATCATTTCTTATTAATATATCTATAACAAAAACGCAAAAACGTATATCTATTCCCATTACAGATCAACAAAAGTTGAAAATGAACCACCAAAGCCCGATCCAAGACAGCACGATCTTCGCAATATCCGTGTAATGCAGGCCCTTGAATGTGTGCCGATGTCTGACGACGACAGCGTGCGAGCTACCAGCGCATTCAGCGTCAGAGACAGTCTCAAAACTGACGACGAAGACCAAACCAACCTCATCACTGCCGCCAACGCAAAACTACTCCGACACGAATACAATGTCATGAACAATTCCAACCTAGTTGTCTGTAATCTAGAAAACAACATGGCTCAACTAATGGCAGTCAACAAGAAACAATCTGACTTAAACGTAAAGAAAATGGACAAAATTGATGAGGAAAAACAAAATGTTGAGAAAGTTAAAGTAGAAGAAAAACCTACAGCTGACAATAGAAAGGATAGTATAGACACAAAACAAAAAACAAAATCCGTGGACACAGCATCACATAGCTTAGAGAATCCTAAAAGCTCAACAAAGTGCAGTAGCGAAGTTAGCGTTGGGCTTAGTAAAAGTGTACCTCCATCATACAAACAGAAGATACTACAATTTTCCAGAGATAAACTGAGATTTGGTAGCGGAGGGAATAGACTGACTAGAAGTATCAAACGATCATTCCATTTTAGTAAGAGTTGGGACAAGAATAAAGATGGGCAGAGAAGAGGAAGTGAACCTACAGTGGAAATACCGAGCATTATAGATGATAAGGAGAAATGCTCTAAGGAAGATAAGGATGAAGATGTTGAAAAGAGTGAGGTTATAGAAGAGATTTGTGACGATAAAGATGTAGCTGATAATGATAAGATGCTCGTAGCTGATAACAAGACTGAAGGTATGTCATTTTATTTTGTTACCTAATTTCAAGGCTCAAGCTCAAACAATATGTAATCTAATCACCCTATGAGATTTTGTCTCTTTATATTATATAACTCCAGTTGATTTGTAGATCTAAGTTAAGAATAAGGTTTACGGTAAAATATTTTTAACTAATGGATGCTCGCAGCTACGCTCGCGTTGTTACTTTAGTTGTTGGTGTGGGAGACGGTGGATGAAGAAAGTAAACACCAAATACCATAAAACCAAAGTCCTATTAAATATCCACAATAAATATTTAAAACAATAAAAACACGATAAGAGATAAAAAGTAGCCCATGTTACTGGAAATCATGATGATCTATTGCTCCGTTACGGGTTGATAGAATAACAAACAGACCATAAAACATACTTTCCCACATGTGTGATAGTCAATGTATTATTCCAGAAAAAGAGCCTTCGGACATCGAGTTAGAAGAGTGGGAGGCGTTCATTAACTCCAATATTAGTGAAGTAATGGAAGGAGATGTGGAATCTCTGACGCAGCTCAATATGGTATGTTTCATTTTTTTATTTTATTTGTAAACATAACATCTGTAATAGTTACACAACAGCGGAGTCGTGCTCGGAACTATGAGACTCCACTACCGACTAAAACCTCCCACGACGTCCCTTCGACTTGGAAAGGGTGGGTTTCGCGGGCAGGCGAGCAATGTTACTCCGCGATTCCTGTCCAGACCTCAGTCCACGGTCCACGTAGAACCTCCTCAGGAAAGGTGAGACCCCCCTCTCGCGGCGCGAGCAATGCCCAGGGACATCGGCCCTTGCTTAGGGGGTATGATATGCCCGCAAAAAAATATTCACGCCCTAGGGCCTCCTAGCGAAGACGGAGCACGAGCGGTTCGCCTCCGTATCCGTCTCCTGACACCTGGGTAGACTGTCTTATGGAGTGCAGGCTTCTTCTTAAGTCTAACAAAACTTTGTTTTAGATATGAGTGTCGAATTCTGGTGTCTACAATTTTTAAGTCACCTCTGGCATGGTTTGACGACTGCAGTACTAGAACAAATAAGCGGGACATACAATTTTAATGATGACTATAATAGTTTGTTATGCAGTATTGTATATTGTTTCCAGGTGAGCATGGTAATAGGCGTGGTGAGCAGCGCGCGGCGCGGGGCGCGGGGGGCGCGCGTGTGCGGTGCGGTGGCGGCGCTGCTAGCACTGCCTGCGCTCGTAGCCAAGCTGGCCAGACACACTCTGCTCACTATACAGGACGTGAGTGTTACATAGTGTAGTTAGCAGCGCGGAGGGTGCGCGTGTGCGGTGCGGTGGCGGCGCTGCTAGCACTGCCTGCGCTCGTAGCCAAGCTGGCCAAACACACTCTGCTCACTATACAGGACGTGAGTGTTACATAGTGTAGTTAGCAGCGCGGAGGGTGCGCGTGTGCGGTGCGGTGGCGGCGCTGCTAGCACTGCCTGCGCTCGTAGCCAAGCTGGCCAGACACACTCTGCTCACTATACTGGACGTGAGTGTTATTTGTTAGTGTTTCGGGACGAGTCGCGTACAAGGAGAGAGGCCTATGCTCAGCAGTGGGCTGACTGATTATGATGATGAAGTGTTTTATACATAAAAACACTGTTTTCGTATACGTAAGTATACCCAAAGTATCAAGCGAGTGTGGATCGGTGATTAATCTGCTTTTCATCCACTAGTAGGTGTTTTATAAATTTGGCCTAGCCCCGAATTTGGTTACCCAGTTCAACTAATATTTAAAGCGTTAATTTCGTTGGTTTTCATTATATATCTTTCATTTTATTCTGCTTCATTTTATACTGCTAATCTTTACTTCAATAATCCAGTAAGTAGTCAGTGATGGCTGTAGTATTTTTAACTTTATTTGAAGTTCGGTATTTATGTTTTCAGGTGTATTTGGAGGCTAAGGTGGTATACAACTTCGTGGCAGCCATCAACTCGCTGATGAAAGACTACAATGAAGCAGATGAAGGAGCTAATGACAGGTAATTCAACGAATAGTTTAAGATGAAGCGAGCAATTAGATCAAGTAATCAAAAACAATAATCGTAAACATGTATGGAACAGTACTATTTAGCTTCAAGTTTCATTGTGATGACTTCCTGAATTTAGGTAAATGGTTTTTCATCTGTCCATCCAGTCCTGTGCAGCTTGAAACACGCCTTAGATCTTTATCTCACTTTTCGTAAATTTATACAATACTAGTGTTTGCTCGCGGCTTCGCTCGCATTAAGAAGTAAAACTTGCATCCCCTATTTCCCCCTTTTAAAAGTCGCATTTCCAAAATTCCTTTCTTAGCGGATGTCTACGTCATAACTGTGGTCATAACATCTACCTTAATTCCAAATTTCAGCTCAGTCCGGAGGTTTGGGTTGTGTGTTGATAGATCACTAATATCAGTCAGTCAGTCAGTCACATTTGAGTTTTATATAATATAAATAATACAGATTTCAATTCAAATTGAGGGTGGTAAACAGGGCCAAAGCTTAAAAAGTTGCACCATACATTATTTTTTATTTATTTACATAATTGAAACTTAATTTTTTGCGATTAATATTCTCATGTTCAAGTGCACTTTTTATAAATCTCGTTTTACTATATAAGTGTTTATGTAGTCTGAAACTTTGATCTGCATTATTATCTTTCATAATGTTTAAGTATTTTTTATCTATTTCTTAGTATGTATAAGAAATTCAGTAAGTATTTAATTTTTTATACTGTTTACGTATAGAGACACATTGTTGTGCTTTCAGTGCCATATTCAAGCAATTTTAAAATTAAATCGTACTTAGTGTTATACAATTTAGTGTTTCATTTTATGACAAATTAATTTATTTTTAGTATTAATTTGAGGGCGGTAAACAGGGCTCAAAGCCTAAAAAGTTTCACCATACATCCATGATTTTTAACAAAAATGTTGTTCCCCTGCAAATAGTTAATATGCTCCTGCATAACTCGTGTACTATTACAATAGATGGCGCTGATCAACATACGTTGTGTCCTCAGGTTGGTGGGCGTGGCGCGCATGGTGGAGGTGTGCGCGTGGCTGTGCGTGCGCTCGTGCCGCGCCGTGCGCCAGCTGGCGGCCGCGCTGGCCGCGCACGCCGCGCACGCGCAGTGCACGGCGCTGCTGCGACAATGTACCTATACATACATAAAATAGATCTCATATAAACAGTGTGTTTGTACTTGCACTAGCGTTATTTGACAGGCGTGTAGAACAGTCGATTTTATCAACAAATTACCCCCATAATAGGGTTCGCAACCCCCGCATTTTTCAATGGTGGCCATTTTTATTTTTAGAGAATATTTTCCCCTAACCCCGAACCCTATTATGAGGGTGATTTGTTGATAAAATTGACTGTTCTACACGCCTGTCAAATAACAAAAACCAGAGACAAACATGTGGCTTTGACAGTGACGTTTGAGTAGGTATATATATATATATATATATATAATAAAATCTAAACAAAATTGGGACATTGCACACAGTGCCATCTAGAAATTAAATAGTTTATTCGAAATCATGTCACGATACATTCTCAAAACTCTATTAATATATTAGAGGAAAAACACATTTCAAGATCAACAACAACAGCTTCGTCAACATTTTTATAAATAATTCATAACAAATGCATGTGTTATGTGTGATGTACTTTGTATCCAGCGAAATACTACAATAGATGTAATTTTTTATAAGCTCTTGGAAAAAAAATAAGCACGGTTCCAAAATACTCTTGTGCAATCGATCACATCCGGAGAGAATGCGGAGGTGCATAAATGCATTGCAAAAAAATCTGTGGAAATGTTTTATATAAGCCCAAAAGCCTGCTCAATTAGCTTCTATATCAGTCTTAGTGAAAATGCCACACCGACTAATGAAATCTGTAGGCCGATTTTATTAATTAGCTAATGAAAGTGGAGAAGTGGCTTCGATAATACTTATGCAAACTCTCTGATTTTTACCTAGATGGCGCTACTGATACTCATACACCTTAAAATGCGGTCTTGTGAATTTTCTGCAAAGCTGTTTTTCAGCAAGGGTTTCAAATCGATGTAAAAACCGCAGTGCCACCTTGCAGTGGTATTTTTACGCTAAACAACAGAAAATCAGCAAAATATCTCCGACTCGCGTGTTACAGAATGTGCTACGTTTATAATACATACAAGATGATTGTATCTGCTTGTCCGACATTTATCAGTCGTTAAACAATAAATCCAAAGATCAAATGATCCGAAAAATATGAGTGGTCTTCATACAAAAAACAACTTTTTTGTCTCTCAGGTTGCATACTTTTGAAATATCAATTCGCATTGTTATACAAAAATGGCATATCTTAAACTATCACTACCAGATCTACCAGGTCATAAATAACTGACACAGCCGGATTTTGATGGTGTAACCAAAAGTTACGTTAATTCCGTGCGTGTGACTTTGGGTGTGCCGCTAATTAGTACCCACTGCTACATATTGGCGTGATTCGCACACGCAGAATTATCTGCACTTGGCAGTTTTTTATTTCCCAAGACTCGAAAAAAATGCTCAAACAGCTTGTATCGCCAGACGTGACAAATCAGCTGACTGTAGCGTCTGGGACGAAATTAATCAGCAAATCTGATACAGACTAGATAGATAAATATTTGCGGATAAAATGCCTACTCAAACAGTGCACTTTGTACCATAACGCTGCTGATTCTGTGGTAACGCAGTGATGGTGTGGAGAGTGTGGTACAAAAATTTTGAGGGTTGTAGGATTTGAACCTGGGATATCCAGTATGTCGTCTATGTCATTTTCATTTTACACTGAGATAAATTTAAGGACATATTGTCTTGACAGATTGCTTCCATATACGTTTCAGTGTGGCTTAAACTTTTCTGTCGATAAAAGCTCTTCGAAATTGGCTAATGCAGTTTTACTGTTACATTGTAGTTAAGATGAACCTAGCTTCTGTTGTTGACTCTAGGTACTTTCATTTGTGTCAAAAACCTTACTTACATACTCAATTATTTGATACCCAACACCTAATTTGGATCTCTGAAATAAGAAAGTAGCATCGAGCATATGAATGGCGCATTAAAATCAGTGTCAAAGTAGTTGAGTCCAATCACACGATGTCCAAGTCAATCTCACTCAAACAATCACGTCTTCAATGAAACTTAATAAAAACGCAACATTTGTTCCAGATACAAAAACGCCTCGAATCAGCCTGAACATCGTCGGTCTTCTTATCACCATCCTTCAAGATTTGCCCGAACATGCTGATGTGGTGGAAAAGATACTATTCGATGATGATACCTTTAATTTCATGTGCCTTTTAGACCAGCCCAACGATGCGTTAAGAATGAGAGTCTGTATACTTATAAGTTTATTATGTACCTTCTCTTGTACAGCGTTTTCAGCTGCAATGGAAACGAAATGGAGCAAGAAAGATAGTGATCGTTTAGAGGCTTTACATACGCATTGCAATGTGGCCTTAAACAGAGCCGCCAGATTGGCCACTAAGGAGCTCAGCAATATGCCTTTTTATGTAGATGGCTAGATGCATTTAATGAAGATAAGTCTTCTTTGCCAGTTTTAGATATTTATTAGTTAAGAAAAAATGATCTGATGATATTTTAATTCGTATGCAAGACACATTTATGTGTGGATAGAACGTATTAAAACTTGTTCAAGTCAATTCGAACAAGTTTTCATACGAGATGAGTTTATATTTATTACATTACCTTTTAAAATATATGAATTTTTTTTTTTAATCTGATATATTGACTACATATATTGTCTTATTATACTTAATCAAATACAAATACAAATATATGTTTTAAGAATAAATAGCTTATTTTGACTCATATATGAAACAACGAACTCGAAAATATTCCCAAATGTCTATACACAACTTTATTGAGGTAGCCGTTATTGTACAAAAACTAATATTTTTCTATACTAATCGTTTTTAATTAAGATAACTGGAAACAATCATTGTAACTACCGAGTTAAGTCTTTAAATACATGCATATTTTTGTAAACATCTCAGTACTGTTACAGCTGTCACCAAAAGCATTTGGCAATACTACGTGCTAGTTTGGTCTACAATATTAACAAAACAATGCTTTTGTTTCTCTACGTGTTTATAACTATCTTCTCAATTGTTTTTATACCATACTAAATCATATCATGTCTATTTTTTCAACTGCAAGTTTAACCAGAAAACTCACTACTCTGTAGTCTGTAGTAAATGAAGGTCCCATAGTTCGACATTCGTTAAGTCATGAGCTCTCGACGCCAGAGTTGACCACTCTCATTCGATAAGAAGAAGTCGTAGTAGCTTGCGAAAGTTCGCGGTGGCAAATGTTCGCACAGTTCATTGTGCGTGTGACCTCTTCCTTACGCATGTTCATGTTCTACAAATCAACATGTCGCAATGATTACGTCGCCGATTTAAGATTCGCAAACGCACGATACTTCGTGCACTCCCGTGTAATAATGGTGCTCAAATGTATACAATAAAAATAAATAGATAGATCAAATGTTTATTGCAACACAAAACATATGTACAAAGTAGAAAAAAACTTGTGAAAAATTGGATATTGTTTCAATAAAACTAAATAAAATTTTAATTTGTTTATTGTAACACATAACGAATGAGTTTCGAAATATAAATGAATATAAGTTGCAAAAAGTAGGAAATCGTTACAAAAGATCTTCTAGCTATTAAGCTGCATTTAGTTTGGACCAAGGTATTCCTGTATTTATCAAACACTTAAAGTGCAGCTAAAAATGTAATGATATTAAAATTATTGAAGTTTGACAATAATAATAAATGAGTTCTAACAAAATAAACTCGAGTTATACAGTTTTATGTTGTAGGTAAGGAAATGTCACTAGATTTAAGGATTGTAATATTTTTATTAACTGTTTGTATTTACATGATTGAAACTTAAATTTTTGCAATTAGTATTCTGAAGTTCAAGTGCACTTTTTATAAATCTCGTTTTACTATACAACCGTTTATTAAGTCTGAAACTTTGATCTGCATTATTATCTTTCATAATGTTAAGGTAATTTTTATCTATTTCCTATTATGTATAAGAAATTCAGTATTTACATTTTTATGCTGTTTACGTATAGAGTTTTGACACATTGTTGTGCTTTCAGTGCCATATTGAAGCAATTTTAAAAATAAATTGCACTTTTATGTACGGTTTAGTGTTTTATTTTGTGAAAAATGAATTTTCTTTATAACTCCAATAAGAAGTACAGGAAAAGCTTTAAAATTGTAGTAATTTAAATAAAAATAATTAGTAAAAGTTGATTGTGCAATATGTTAACACATTGTTGCAATATCGACAGACGCCTTGTAAAGAATTGCTTGACATAATTGGCCGTCGTATTGTAAGACCTTACAAATCCGGACATCAACTAATTTAAAGTTTATCTTCTTAATATTTGTTTATGCAACTCCGTGTAAACCAAATCACACTGCTAAGAAAATTACGCGATAATAAGTTTAACATATCTCCATAACTGAATCACTTTCACTCAAAAAGAAGTTAAAAAAATTCTAGTCACTCTACAAACACACGTGAAAACAGCCTTAAAATAAAATTACTCAAAACTTGTATCTAGGCGGAAGTATCCGCAGCCTTTTACATACAAAATAGGCACACTGATTGCGCATGCAACGTTCGCACGTATTAAAATTCAGGCTCACAATTTAGGCACTAACAGAATTCCGGTCTTTGTCGACGTGACTGCAAACGAGCGCAACCGGACCACTACCTACCTCAAAAGTCATCGACCGAGCGTTCTGGGAGCGGTAATATTTATAAACACCTGCCTGGTAAAAACAAACGATTATACGAACGTAGTGCATAAGATCAAAGACCTTTCGTAGTATTTTGTTTAGCGAGTCGTGCAGTTTACGGGTTGCATAACCGGGTGATCGAACGCTCGGGCACACAAATCACTGATATGCATTTTATGGCAACTTTACTATTGATATTGAGATGTCGACGCGACAACTATTTTCTGCGAAGTCCGGGGTAACAGCCAATAAAAGTAACTGTAAAATGGCAATTAAAATCAATAAAGTCTGCTCGCCTCAGTGCAAATTGCGTCTGAGCGCATAATTTAATTTTATTATTTTGTACAAATATTTAACACTAGCTGGTGCGCGCGACGTCGTCCGCGTGGAATAGTTATTACCATAAAAACGGTTTAGTGAGTTAACCTTAAAAGATAGACATGTACTGTTTGAGACATTTTGTTAGATCATTTCAAGAGGAATAATTCTTTCATACACATTTTTTTGATATCTTGAACCGTTTTCGCAGCGCACGCAACGGAAGCCTTCAAAGATAAATATTTTTCCCCTTTTTTTCTACATTTTCTATTGTTTCTTCGCTCCTATTAGTTGAAGCGTGATGTTATATAGCCTAAAGCCTTCCTCGGTAAATGGTCTATCCAACACAAAAAGAATTTTTCAATTCGGACCAGTAGTTCCTGAGATTAGCGCGTTCAAACAAACAAACTCTTCAGCTTTATAATATTAGTATAGATAATGGATTAATCTGTTAAATGCTAGCGCACTTATTTGTCTTGATTCCCGCTCATGTACACAAGCCATCACGAGATTTAATATTCGATTTTGAGTTCCAAAATTACTGTGAACACGACACGACTATCTGTCTATCTGATAAGAATAAATTCATCTTAGTACCTACATATTTTCATGTCCAACCGTAATAAAAATGAGACCTCTAGTTTGGTCACTTTCCTATTCCAAATACCGTCCATTTATCTTAAATCCATCTTTGTCTGTGAATTGGCGCTAACCTCTATTATGTTAACGCTCGTATTAAGTACCGCTACACGGATTTGAATGCAGTTTGTACTGAATGATAGTTCGAGGAATACATTTAACTTAAAATTGGTTTAGTTAGAGAGGTCTGATTGAAGTAGGGAATGAATTATGTTGTGGTCTGGTGTTTTGGTAAAATGTCTGATTCACAAGACGGTACAACCTACGGTCCCGGCTGTTTGTCTAGTACGGCAGTCGCTAAGCCATGTCAGAGGCCCTTAGGGCGGCTTGATTAACTCTCGACATCGGAGTTGGGCACTCTCATTCGATAAGAAGAAGAACAACCTACAAAGTTGCCTCGAAAATTGACCGACTGACCGACTAAATAACCGTTCAAAATTTCTCCGTAAGCATCTGGTTGGTTTGATTAAAAAGGTAATGAAGCGCGAAGCGCCACCTACTCTACTAGATGACTGATTGCTACGATACATTGGGTTGGGAACGCAGCAAATGAATTAATGTTGTACCTGTATAAATTATAAATAGCAAACGATATTTAAAAAGTAATTGCATTGACTAAGTAAATTAAATTATCAAAAAAGTAATATATTTATAATTTATATCATCAACAAAGCTAACACTACAATACTATTCCAGCAATGTCCTACGATCTTTCATAGAGTTAGGAAAATCAATGATTTTCCGTCCGGGATTTCCCTTAGAAAATAGACACTAATATACCTAAGCAAAGTGTCAGTAACCTCAACTGTACCTAAACCACTGGCGGTTGACGTCAGCAGATTGTGAACAAGGAATAACGATCACCCGTATTACTCAAGACCTAAATTAATAGCAAAAAATTACTATTCACTACCGCATTATGGATTTTTGCAATTTTTTGCTATGCTAATTTAGTTGGTGAATAACCTCTGGTTTTCCTCTTATGCACGTGGATTGGTTATTGCCCTTTGGTAATTAACTTGGAAAATCTACGGGTACATGTGACTCAGGTTTACAACTGTAGATAATAATAATAAATAGTTTATTTATGTCTATACAAATATGTTGTATTATGTAGGCAGAGAATTTCCATAGATGTTAAATTAAAATTAAATTTATCGAAGATTTTTCAAGATGTTACGTTGTTAGTATGATGCACATAAACACATTGAAAAATAACCTATATCAAATACATACATTTTGACACTATTTGTGAAGAAATATTTACAAAGTTTTGTTTTGTGAAGGAATATATAGTTCCGATCAACAATCTTTGTTACATCCTTCCAATATGTGTGAATATTCAACAAAAAATATAATTTTGCAATTAGCAGGTAATAAAAATCCTCATTAGGTCATGAAATAAAGTCGTCGGGTTATTTACCCACATTTATGTAACTTATCGCTCGCTATCGTAATCAGTCCAAAATTGAAACAACGAGGCTAGATAACCTTTAGATATCCTAAATGTGAGGTGATCGATAGAATGGTGGATAAATTCGATAATCTCGAGGTTACCGTTCTATCGTCCGATAGCGCTGCGTTGTGCGCGGGCGCAGCGGGGGTCGTTGACCTGGCGTATTCAGTGTACCATTGGGTCATGAGTATTTTGACAACGAACCGCGGAAATTATCTAACCGGCACACGGCCGCGGGGCCGTCGACCCCACGCGGATGAAAGTGAAATGAGAATGTATGGGAACCAGCTGAGCCGGGCCACTGTGGTCGCGCCTGCCAACGCTGGCGGTTGCCTATAGCTGGCCTATAGCTGGAACTTTAATCTTTATGATACGATGTCTTATTTATTTTTAATAAAACAAAAATAAAAGAGCTCTATAAATGTTTTTTGCATCATTTTCTTGCATTTATTGTAATTATTTTATTCGTGAGAAAATTTATTCACGTCGGATGGACAAAATACCTACTAATTTAATGCCTATAATTCTGTAAGCAATGAAAATAAATTATAGGTAAAATATACTTAAAGCAACATCACAGAAAAGATGTTAACTGTAATATAACAAAAAAGAAACCTTTCAAAATTGACTTTTTTTTTATTGAGTTAAAATTATGTTCTCAGTAAGTTTCTTAAATGAAAGAAACGTTTATATTTCTCTAAAAACGTACAATGGTCGTTCCTGCTACGAAAACCGTAGCACTTCGTAGCAGCTGCTACGCCGTTATTCCCGATTCAGGGATTTACATTTAACAGCCGCGTAGCACTTAGCTACGATTTTTTATGGCAAGTTTTACAACGGAATAACTGAACAATTTTATAAGTGAAAGGCTTTTTTGTTCAAATAAAATAATTACGACTCCATTTGAGAAGAAAGTTTAATGTTCTTTTTTGCACTTTAAAACTTATATATGTACACATAATGTAACTTTAATTAATTAACTTAATACATTGCTGTAGGTCGCTAATTCTGTTTCTTCAATCATAGCAACTAAGAACTGTACATATAAAATTAGTCAAATACATATAGGGTACCTAAACGCAGGTCATTGACCGAACACTTCAATTGCGACTCGGTTGACAGATGGTAGGCATATCATAATAGATTCGTGAGAATTGATGGCCCACTCTTGTGAACTAGATTAGATATGCCTAAACAAAGAATAGTAGGCATATAATTCTTAAGCTGCAAAGTACGTAATTTTGTTGAGGTTTTAGCGAAAAGGAAATGCTAAATTCCATGATTACATGCTTTGTTAAAGACAGCAACAGTAACATTAGAATTTTTAAAATAGTTTCTAAGTCTTGATATTGCCGATTATTTTTTTATAATTATGTTTTTTTTTTCGATCACAAACATCGAGTTATTTTGTATAATTGGCCGCAATTATTTCATGAATGAATTTAATTTTTATAACTCCATTAAAATCCAATTAAATTCTTTCACGGGTCGTTGAACTGTATCAATATAATAATGTCTGACTATTTAGTAGTACAAGTATGTATACGAATATATCAGGTGATGATAGATATTATCATTCAATAAAAAATCTGCAATCTTATGAATAAAAAAAACCATCTTCTTTGACGTCATTTATAAAGAAGAAAAAACTCTTACTCTTTTGCTTACTTACATTCTATGTAGCTACTTCCCCACACAAATATTTTCTTAGTCTGGAGCTAGATTGCGCTATGTGCAATGTCCCAGAATATTTATTTTATTTATTAATTTACTTATAAGTGTAGTGCCTTTAGGCACAAAAAAGTACTCGTACAATGGACTACCATAAATGTATTATTGTCATCATAACCACACATGAGTTAGTGATCAAGTCACGACGTTTTCCGCTAATAGCCAGCAAATAGAATTAGTTAACACGTTTTTGTATTCCATAGATAAACCCGCCAATGGCTTCTTAGTAAGCACTTATGAGCTTAGACGGTCATTGGCTCGGCAAAGTGCATACAAACCTGCAAGACGAACGTAAACAATTAGAAAAACAACGTGGCGAATCACGTGTCTACGGCATCGAATTACGCCAATTCATTACCAACGGCCGGGTCGCCGCCCGATATCTCAATTATTTATAGTAAAATTTCTACTAATCAACTACACTATCGAACTATCAAATCAATATAAGCCTTACGTCTAAGATCATAAAGTCGAAACGATATAAGATTAGACACGTACTAATTTGCTGATCATAACGCGTGAGTCGATCGCAACGAACGTCCTTGCCAGTGCGTTGAACCCGGAATAGTGACGTTCTATAAAGGCCAATAAACTATTATCCAATCTTGATCACTGCTTATGTAAGTCCTTGGTACGAGATTATGAGGTGACCTTGCGGCCACTCACCTCACGATATTAGATGTCGATGACATATTTACCTATTGCGAGGTTTATTACCCTACAAATCGTAAGCACTCTGATACGTAAAGAGTCACGTTGGAACAAAAATAAATGCCCTTACGTAACATCTTAATATGCATTGAACAACTTCATGAATAACGAAAGCTAAATGGTTATTTTTTAAAACTTGTTATGAATTCGTTTTGGTTTTTTTACTACGAAATTTTATCCGAGAAAATTATGTAATGCAGCTGTTACGAAGATTTAAATGCGATAAAATATGGTTTGAGACTAATTTGAGTTCAGTAGCAGGTAATGCAGCGCCTTGAGTACATATAATATATAATGGCGTCTAGTACGGTGCTTTAGAGATATTTTGTATGTGTGCATTTTTATGAAAATTAAATAATTTTGAATTTTGAATATTAATGAATATTTAAAATTTATAAAATAAACGAAAGTACCAGGAGTAACTGAAAGAAAAGAAAGAAATAAATATTTTTATTAAGACACACAAACTTACTAAAACAACAACAGTCAAATTGTTATGTACATACTTGTGCAAAAAAGGTTACAACAAAAACATCTACAATAAACAAAATTCAGTAAAAAATAGTTAATGATTTTAAACATTACATGTTAAAATCTCTTTGAACTTTAGTTTGCTTCAACGTTAATATCCCATTACCTCTCAAATTATTTTAATTCACTAATCAGTCACATTTAATAAGTAGTTCATATAATAAACAAAACGGTTGCACGTGGCCGCTGCACTCACTTGATAAGTATTATGCATAAGAAGTGGAATGCTTCTTATCGGTCAATATCAAATGAGATAATAGAATAAAGCTAAGCACGCGCACGGTATATGACGGCAAATCTTCGTATATATACAAGGCAATCCTACAATCATTTATTTGTTCGCTATCTGCGATACACTGACACAGTTTTCATCCATATTCACAGATACGAATAAATTTCGCAAAAATATATTTTTGCGCGAAACGGGGTATCGTTTGTTTCATATTTTATGAATCAGATACCAGAGGTTGGATTAGCCTTTTGTAATAAAAATTGATGTTTACGGTCGCTTTCCAAGCTATGTTTAGCTTCGAAATTACTTCCTTCATATTAAATGTGTATGCTGCGATGGTTTCCATACTTTCGGCAGTTACACTGTGGGATGTAAATGTTGCGTTTATTTTTACGTTTGTTGCGTGGTACATAATGAAGCAATTAAATTTCAATAGAAGACTTCCGCCGGGTAAGTTTTTTTTCTATATTTAGAACTATTTTAAATGTATTTTGTTACAAGCAACTCACGTAAATAAAGCAAGCAGATTAAACTCATGATTATCTAATAGAAACTATATAAAAACATATAAGTACATTACATTTGTACTTTTTGTGCCTTCAACAATTCCGCCCGCCTTGTCGTGTTGTGGGCGGATTTAGAAAAATCGACGCTCGAGAGCTTATGTTAATAACTTAGTGAGTAAGCACTCTGGCTATTTATGGATAAGAATTTATTCAGTACGCCCATGCATTTGTTACTTTTTTGTTCTGTCGGTTAATGTACTTGTTATTTCCGTATATTACCTAGCGACTTAATAATTACTTTTGTTAGTAAGAGAGCGTTGATCTCTGGAGTCAAGAGTTTCTGAATCGCTTAAGAGCCTCTGATGTAGTAAAGTGTTTCATTTAATTATTATATGATATATCCCGGCTTATTGTCATATTACAGAAGTCTTTAAGCCATTTCAGAAGCCCTTAGTAGCAGTAGTAGTTGTTACTATTACTACTAAGTGGTAGTTTGAAACTTTTGACACCAGTGTTGACCACTCTCATACGGACTTACTTACTTACTTACATATGTCTAATAACTTTAAATCTTAATTTTCAGGTCCATGGGGCATACCATACCTCGGATACCTTCCTTTCATGAAAGGGCCCCCGCACGCCTGGTACTTGCAGAAAGCAGCTGAATACGGCGATGTTTTTTCCCTGAAACTGGGGAATAATCTCGTGGTTTGCATCGGATCTGCCAAGTTGCTGAAGGACCTGTTTTACAGGCAGGACTCGACTGGACGCCCACATACGCCTTTGAATAATCTGCTGGGTGGAGTTGGTAGGTTTTAATCTATTTATTCATAAGCAATAATGGCTTTACACCTTTACAGCATTACATATAATGGCTTCACAAAACATGCATGATTTGTGGTAAAGCCATTATACAAATGTTTAAATATCTCAGTAGCTAAACATACATAATATACACGGTGTAGTATTCTTAGAGTTTGCGTAGTGTGTTAAAAGCATGAGGTTTTATGCACCTTTTAAACAATAATAGGTACATCTGCTTTTCTATATTCTTGTTATTATAATTATTATTAGACTGAACAAAATACAACGGAACCAAACTTGATATGATTAGATTACGCTAGAGTGATAACTTGATTATTGTTCATATACATAACATATACATATACATCATTATGTATACAACAATATAATAGTACCACGAAAATGATGGACACCATCGTACTCACTTTCGTGGGTCGGATGACACGTTAAATTGTAGGTCCCGGCTGTTTGTCTAGTACGGCAGTCGTTAAGCCATGTCAGAGGCCCTTAGGGCGGCTTGATAAACTCTCGACACAAGAGTTGGCCACTCTCATTCGATAAGAAGAAGACCACAAAAATGCTGACAACTGATGAAACTACAGATAATACAATAATAACATATACAACCAAAAATTAGGTATTATTGAAACAACAACCAAAACACAATAAAATTAATTTCTAGGCATAATACTGAGTGAAGGGGCGCTATGGAAAAAACAACGGCAGTTTCTCCACGAAAAGTTTCGCAACCTCGGAGTTAAACTGTGTCAAAACCAACGCTTTGAGAAGTTCGTTCTTGTAAGTATGGCCATCAAGTTTTATGTTTCTACAGAATTCTTAAGGACTTTGAAATGTCTAACTTTATGCTTGGCGAAAAAAATATTGGACAAGAATTTCAAAACAAAACTTTGGAGAGACTACAAAATGAAAGAAATTGTTTATATACGGAAACAAAAAAAACAGCACACAAACTCAAATCTCACTTTAGTTTTGCCTTTTTATAGAAGTGGTTTTTTAACTGAACATCATTTAATGAAAACAATTAAGTAGGTGTATCTTGTCTACGCTTTAGTGAGACATCCGAACAAAAAATTTTAGAAGTTTTTACCATGTTTAATTTCACAATTTTAGATGGAAATCGAAGAGCTTCTACAAACTCTAGAAAAGTCAGACGGACTAGCAGTAGACCCTGCCATGATCCTCGGCCGTCACATGCACAACGTCATCTGTCAGCTGATGATGAGCTTCCGGTTCCAAGAAAACGATGAAGACTTCAAAATGTTTAATGAAAGAATCACAAGAGGAATGGAGCTATACGGCGCTATTCATTTTGGAGAACACGTGAAACATTATTTGGTAAGTTTGAGTTGTTTTAATAGTTTAATTTGTAAATTACTAGCTGGCCTGGTGAACTCTGTTCCGCCTTAGAGGCAATAAATAAGTAGATTTTGGATTTTATTCTATTCAATAAAAAAAAAACGGGATAAAAAGTATCATATACTGCTCCTATATATAGTACTCCTATGTATATTTAGTACTGCTCCGTTAGCTTAGTTGGTAGTGGCTCTGCCTTCTAATCTAAGGGTGCGGGTTCGAATCCCGCAAAACACAAGTAATTATGAATATTTAAAATTTGTAATTAGGTACTTGTGTTGAGTCTGGTCGTTTCTATGTATAATAAGTTTGTATGTACAAAAGAAAAGTATATATGTATTATATCCGTTATCAAGTACCCATGATACAAGCGTAAGCTTAGTATGGGGCTAGATGGCGCTGTGTGATATGTCCTGAAATATTTATTTTATTTATTTATGTGTCCGTCTCCTGGTTCTAAGCTACCTCTCCACCAATTTTCAGCAAAATCCGTTCTTGAGTTATAAATGGTGTAACTAATACCACTTTCTTTTATTTATATATATACCTACTACCTACCTGGATTTGTACCTAGAGTTATTTTCGAATACATTGCTTCTGACAAAAAACAAAAAGCATAAACATATAGGATGTTTTTACATGAAAAACAGAACCATCGCCGCAAGGTGGCCAGTCTGTCGGTCTTTTATCGAATTCATTTCGGAGAGTGTGCAGAGGAGCTACATGAACTGATTCCCTCAGCTCCCTTCTATAACCGAACAAGCAGAAAGTCCGCAGGTAGACACCGTTTTATGGTGGAAGTGCCGAAGTATCGAACACAGCGCTTTGCTTCAACGTTTATTGTACGGACGGCAAAGCTTTGGAACACTTTACCAGAAGCTGTGTTTCCTGCGAACTACAATCCAGGGGTTTTCAAATCTAGAGTTAATAGGTATCTTCTAGGTAAACGTATTACACCCTAGGCTGCAGCAATGCTTAACATCAGGCAGGCTGTAGTCAAACGTAAACCTATCTCACGTAAAAAAAAAAAAAAAAAACATTTATTTTCGGTTATATTATTAACACTCAATATAACATAAGATCTCTAACAGAAATTTATCAATATTTAAGATATAGTAAGTAAATGTTATCAGACTACAATCTCTACACAAACTTCCTAAATTACATATATTATTTGCTCTGTCAGCGATGAAACTAGATATTTATTAGACGCCTGAAATGTTTACGTTCCAAACTCCGGCTTATTGGATTTCCTGACAAATGATGTTTGTTCAGCCTCCATCCATTATCTGTTATTTGTCCTTGGGCCTAACAAAACTTTGTCCTTACTAGAAACTGCCGGGAAAACAGGCTGTGTTACAAGAGATCAAACGTAATCTGAACGATATCAGTAAGTTCCACGCGGACCGCTTCCGAGGCCGAATGGAAGTTAGAAAAAATACTACGGAGTCGTATGAGCCAGCTGATTTGTTAGATCATTACTTGGAGAAAATTGAAAAGGAGGAAAAGTTGGAGAATGATGCTTCTACTATTTTCCCGGAAACTGAACCAGGTTTGTTGTTAAAATGTTTTGCAAGTACATATATTACTATTTTAGTGTTTGTGGTTTATGGGAATTTTATTTAACCGTTAGTGTAGAAAATTATATCAAAAACATGCTAAAACAATCTTCGATCAATTTGATCGAAGAAAACAATTGGTAAAAATTGTAAGTTGTTCACTTGTTGTGATCGATAAATTATTTTGTTGTTATTTGTGAAAATTTTCAAAAATTGATTGGTTTCACTTGAAGATTACATGCATTGGTAACACAAATGTTTTTTTTTTCTTATTTCAGAGAGTCAAATAGTCCAAGTAATGAACGATCTATTCTCCGCCGGAATGGAAACCTCCCGCACCACCATTCTATGGTGCCTTATCATGATGCTAAGAGAGCCGGAAGCTGCTAAGAAAGTACGTCAAGAACTGAACAAAGTGGTTCAAGTTGGTCAGATCGTGACGTTAGAGCATAGAACTACGCTGGCGTACATTGAAGCTGTGATATATGAGACTTTGAGAATGGTGTCTGTGGTGCCTTTGGGAACTACGCATGTTGATTCCAGGTATTTAATATGCTATTTTATTTCTACAAGACGCTTCTACTACGACGTACTAAAATTAGACGCTACTTAAATAATAAAGAAGACATTAGAATATGTCCTTTTCCTACTTGTTATTTTATGTAAATTTATGTAAAAATTATTAATTATTATTATTTCCAAATTTATTTTGTATACACATTTTGACGAAGCAATGTGGAATGTGATTTCCACTTATTTTATTAAATTAAGATTGTGAAACGTCTATCCAATAGAAAACTTACCGCTTCCTTAGGCTTTGAGCCTGTTACACCATATGCTACAACCATGCTACAGTAGGATGAATCCCATATATCCCACGCAAAAACAACTTAAGTAACTACAAATAGTTACGTAGTTTAGAATAAACCATTAACTCTCAATTCCCATTACAGACCGTGGAAAATCAGCGGCTACATAATACCAGCCGGCACTCACATAATCCCGTTGATTAACAAGATGAACGTAGACCCTGAAACTTATCCCGACCCGCACAAATTCAAGCCAGAGCGTTTCATCCGAGATGGAAAATTTCACGCTTCAGAAAACTTCATATCATTTGGAGTAGGTCAAAGAATGTGCTTGGGAACTCAACTGGCTAGGATGGAGTTGTTCTTATTCCTGGCAAACGTGATGAATAACTTTGAGCTGACTTTGCCTGATGATGAAGAAATGCCCGGGTTGGAAGGTATGTTGGCTACTACGCACGCGCCTCTGCCGTTTGACCTGTGTTTTAGGAAAATAGAATAGTAATACAGTATGGACACCAGTAGATACAGGTATTTGCCACCTTTAGCCAAAGTAGCGCCTATGTCGCTTTACATGAAATTGTGATCAACTGCCTGGCTCTTCAGTACCTATAAAAATACTGAAATTGTAATAGATTAAGTTCACTAATAGGTTGTGATTTTACATTAGTGCTTGTTAGTATAAGTTGGTGGTAGGTTGTGAAATTACAGAAATTTAATTGCATAGTACTTGATAATATAGAACCAAGTTAACATGATTTCAGTCGGTTTTGTGTTATAAGTTTGCTATTAAACCTATGGAAAATGTTTTGAAAAAAATAATTTTCTATATTCCGCCTAATTTAGCCACATGTTCCTAAACAATTGGCCTAATAATTATGTTGATAACTTAAGTTTATTGTAAGTCCTGTAACCAAGTTACTAACAAAACTTTGATCAAATTAAATGTAGATTATTTTGAAATAAGTGGAAATAAATTAATTGATATAATTGTGAAGAGTTTACTGTGGCTTTTTTTTTAATTTAATCGTACCCTCAAAAACTGTTAAGTGTTAGTAAATAGAATAGAGAATAGAGATAAAAAGAGTTTAAAAGTTACATTAAAATAATTGGTAGCTAAGTATTACGCTACTGTAAACAATTAAATCTGCATTTCCGGTCATTATATAATTACAAAAATGGTTTAAAACACAATAGGTAGATGTCAATCTAATCTATTTCTAACTGAATGAAAGGGGCACAAGGTTCTAATGGAAAACAGTATTTCAATGATATTCTTATTATTTTCATTTATTTTTTCAATGAAAACAAGTGTATTTATACAAATGTTATAACATTTGTGGCGAAAATATTTGTTAATACTATCATAGATCGCTTAACGCTCTATAACTCACCTGGTCTTCAGCCAAGTAATTTATGATCTTTCACTCTTGCATAAAACAAATCAGTGAAGACCAATAAAATTGAAACTTGTTTACAATCTATCTATCTATACACATAATAAAGCTGAAGAGGTTTGAAAGTCTGTGAAGATATTTGTAAAATAAATTCTAGACAGGTACTTCGAATTGATAGCAGGATACGTTTCAACAATTTCTAGGAATGTAGTCTGTTTATCTGTTTATTTAAACGCTCATCACGCAAAAACGGCTGAACGGAACATCATAATTTCTGGTATGTGGTCGAAGGTAGTATGGGGTCTTAAGAGTGTTACAGGTTACTTTTATCTTAATATAAATTAAATTCAAAAATCTACTTAATAAATGTAATATTACCGGTTATAATAGTGACGTTTTCTACAAACTTTAAGAGTATAACATTATATTGTAAAGAAAGTTGTACACAATAGTTAGACTTATAAATTTAAAAAAAAAATATATATAAAGTTAAGTTTGTATTTTATTATAAGTTTTAGTTTGTAAGTTGTTTTTGTGTTTGTAAATAAATAAATAAATAATGCGGGCAAAGCCGCGGGCGTCCACTAGTTCAAAATAAGTTTTTAATTCTTAAACAAAACCGTTACAAAACTTGTTCCTTTTTATGAAAAAAAAAAGCTGCAAAAACCATATACAGGGCAAAACTGTGAACTATTTACAACAGGTTTATTATTAGCAGTAACTATTACAAAGTGCCCTCATAATAGGTTAGTTTTATATACCTATGGCGGTTGTTCTAACCATGACATTGCTCATGGTTATACTTCAATGTTAATCGGTTTCCGAGAATAACTAGTTATTTAATTTATCGCTCCTAGATTTAATAGTCTTTTCAACGCATTAGGTCTTATCTGTAGGACTCTGACTCATCCTATCAACAGATAGAATTATAACTAACTCTATTGCCGATTTGTAGTTGCCTGGACCTATTTTTATTAGTTATTTTAGCAAATTCGTGTACATTAAAGTAAGTACATAAATTTGTAAAATATTGTGTATATTTTCATTTAGAAAAAAACAAATAAACTAAGCATACCTATTTCGATAAATACCTATATAACTCTTTTTCCTCGATTTCGTTAAATATTTTTTTTTATTGTTAAAGTCGCCAGTTTGGAGTTCTTTATACAAATTATTCGTTTGATTCGAACCCCTAGCCCGAGTACAATTTTTTCCTTATGCCACTTTTTATGCTCCAACTGAATGAATCGTTTTCATTGCCAACCATTGTCCCCACCCTTATATTTAGAAGCTCTTTACAAATCCATTGAAATATTACATAAAGGCGCGTTATATCATCGTGTTCATTCAAACGAATTATAAAATTTATAAGTTACGTGAGCGTCATTTGTTCAAACTGGTTGTCCCTTTGTGAGTTGACCTCGAAATTTGAAGCTATTGAAATGTCGGGGGAAGCTATTTAGCTCTGAATGCCTTGTCGACGCCGTGGGTGACCTCAGCAAGTTCAAGGTCTTAAGCTTGGCTTTTGTGACTGCGACAGAAGTGTAATTTTTACACGGATTTAGTGACTTTTCTTGATACGACACATAGATGTAGGCGCTGTGTTTTTTTTTAGAGAACTATAATAACTTAAGAAACATCAAGTGTACTACCTACTATCAAAATTTCATCTTCAATGTATCAGAAACAAAAAGTATTATTTACTCGTTATTTTTCTCGCATCTACTTTTATTGGTGTGCTGAGGAACACCTTTTTTATTTAATTGATAAACACACAATACACATGTACAATATACATATTTCAATTACGTAATCAATTAAATGCAAAAACAAACAGTTTAAGTTTAGTTCATAACACTTTATATATAGCAAACAACAGGTAGAAGATAAAAAAAAATGAATGATGTAATAAAAAAATATCAGATGTAACATACAGGTAAGCTTTCATCACACTATGTCATCACGTTGCAAGATCGAAAGTGTTCCTTTATTAGTCCACGTGTAAGTTGTTATGCGAACCTGACCTCAAGGCCGAGGGATGAATGAGCTTATGCGTCTGCGCCACGGTAATTATTATCTATCAGTATTGTAACTCGGCCGTGTCCTTGAAATAAGTGCCTACAGCCGCGCTGTACGTAAACATGAGATAGGGCTGTCGCTGTCGCCCACCTACAGCGTTTTAATTGGGTACCTATGTCCAAAATAGCTTGTTTTCCATTTTTATTTTATATTACGAAAATATAGAGCAGTTTAAAAAACCTATTTCAAGGATTTTGACATTTTCATTGTAATTATACTTTAAAATAATTTATTAAAATTTTAGTTTTATTTGGGATGATGACGTCATCATAAGCTCAATAAGTTGTAGTCGTTAGTTGCCTCTAATAAAAAAGAACATGTTTCCGTGAAAAGTGACATTGACAAAACAAAGGTTTTGTGAATTCTTTTGTAGCTCAATGTGTCATGTCATCGTAATTTATTTGAAACCACAGACTACAGATTTTGAAACTTAACCTCGACTCATCTCATTTCTTTCACAAAAAACGTGTTCTTCTTGTCTGTCTGCGTCTCTACAAGTGTAAAATTATTCTGCTCCGTGCGCGATTAAGTATTGATTATTTTAATATTTTTTTATATATTTTTGCATTTTTGTAAGAGGACATTTTTAAAAGTTTATGTTTTTACAAAACTTGACATTGATTGATGACAATCATTTGAAATTTTCAATTTTTAAGCTAACGCATTATTGCTCATTCAGCCAATAGTGACGTCATCTAAGATCATATGAAGGGCATTGAATAAAAGCCCGAAATATTAATAATCCGTGATTATTTTGGAATTTTAAATTATAGGTAGTTATCAATAACCTTATTCCTCAAAAAGGTTTTGAGATTACATAAAATAAAAATAAATGGACATTCCCAATTGCATTTACTTTGAGTTACTATCAAGTTTTGAGATTATAATTTTTTTTTTCATTTATTTATTAGCACAGATACTTAGTAACAATATAAAACATTAATATGATTACATAAAATACTTTGTGAATTAAATAGAAAGTGTTCAATAAAAATGCAAGTTGTTTTTTTGATTGATAGATTTAATTTAAAAACCATGATTATGTAGATATGTGATTTTATAACAAATCAGTCTTATAAATATGCGACCGAAAAATATTTGCGCCTTGACTGAGATGTACGAAATGCTTTATTATTATATTTGAGTGTATAAAAAATCCGTATTCGAATAAAGCTTGATCAAAAATTGTTTTGGGAAATATAGACAAGGAGGAGAATAAGGAATATCTTTTACTTGGTTATAGATACCTGAAGCTACTTTACAATTTATATGTTTAGTTTTAAATGAAGTTCGGAATATTTCCTCCATTTTTTCTATATATTCCACGAAATCATTGCTGGGTATAATTAAAAAAGTTTGCGAAGTATTCTTACTATAGTCCCGGTACCTTAAATACCGTCTTTCTGAGCTGAAATTGTGGCTTCCTTGATCGGGCTTCACATACGACTTGAAAGCGTGACAGTCATCATGTTTCTCCAAAAAACGCTTAAGAAGATATCCACAAATATTAATATTCTACTTGTCATGTTAAATAGCTACTTGTACTTATTTCGAGTAAACATTCGCGCAGTTACTGATTAAAAACCAGCACACCGTCCGTTCGTCACTGCGGCACCACCAAGTACTCTGTGGGCACCACCGCGCCGTGACTGTAGCATGCCGAGCGCATGCCGAGATCCGAGCGCGTAGGTATAGCTCGCGCGTCGTCTGTTTATATGAAGTTAGAATACTGTACCGTGTCTGCGCATCGTTTTGACTGGCCTGTTAGCTTAGTTGGTAGTGGCTCTGCCTTCTAATCTAGGGGTTGCGGGTTCGATTCCCGCTTGACACAAGTATTTATGAAATTCAAAATTTATAATTACTTGTGTTGAGTCTGGTCGTTTGTATGTATAATAAGTATGTATTTACAAAAGAAAAGTATATAAGTATTATATCCGTTATCTAGTACCCACGACACAAGCGTTTGCTTAGTGTGGGGCTAGATGGCGCTGTGTGCAATGTCCCGGAATATTTATTTATTTATTTTATTTAATAAAATTTGGAGCTTTATTATTAGTACATTATCAAATTCTTTGAAGATAATGAATGAGATCGTGATATCATACTAGGAATTGTTATATTAACGTGAGGTTTGCCGGACGCACATATTATGTAAACTGTTTTTGGAAAATTATTTGAAGATTAATTAATTACGGCTCAATTCGTAGCTAACCCCCGCTTTCTCAGAACCAAATAAGTATAGTTTGAGGTGTTTGTAACTAAAGGAAATATTACTACGTACACAAACATTTTTTGTTACAATTACAAAACGATATATTCTGCTCTAATTCATCACCCATTCTTTTTTAGTTTTTGAGACGCGAAGAATTCACTGTTTTGAAGTCTGCATTTAAATTCTAATACTTACAAGTCCATAATTTACTTCACGCTGATCAGCCCAGCTGAAGTGGTACCTTAACATTCAAATCTTATTTTTAAATAAAACAATTAAGATCAATTTATGACTGCTAGAGTAGACATAATTTATTTCTTTTCAAGCACGAATAATTTATACAAGCCAAATAGCTTAGCTTTGAATTAATAGCTCTTATGTATTGAATTTTTATTCGGATTGAGCTGTTTTGGCTCTTTTTCAACTAATAAATTAATATTATAAAACCCAAAGACATAAATATTTTAAATTCTTCTTCTTATCGAATGATAGTGGCCAACTCTGGTGTCGAGAGTTAATTAAGGCGTCCTAAGGGGCCTCTGACATGCCCTACAAAATCAAAACAACACATAAGATATGCCATTGAATCTAACTCAATATTAAATGAATCTAATAAAGAATCTTAATGAAATTTTCGGGATGCACCAAACATTACAAAATCAGTTTATAAAAATATTCCAGAACAATTTTATTTACTGCAACGAAGGCCAAAGTCTTCATGATTCGCTACAGCAGTCGTCAACTTTTATTCAGTTAACACACAATGCACAATACAATCGATGTAGGCATAGTCGCTCATTGCCAAATTATTTGGCCCAAGGATTTTGATTTTCTGCAATGTTTAATTCATCATTCTTTGGACACACGTGCCGAATTAAATTCTTATCAGTTTCAATCACAAATCTGGGCTAAGGATAAAAAAATCTTCAGAATTTGAAAGATAAGATTGACAAATTGCAAAAGTCCTTATTGGCATGTTTTTTTTCGTAACCAAATCCCTTACAATGTGAATTAAATACAGAAGCACGAGTTTGATGTTTTTAGACAGGCCATTGAAATTAAATATTTCGTGTACATATTTATTATAAAGCTTTAGTAAAAAAAACAGTACAGAATCTAGATAGTACATAGTTACCAAAACCAAGTACCTATTAGTAGTAGTTACTGGTTATCAGAACCTAGTTTGCCTGAATCTAGGTTCAATCAAATTTCGCCTTGGCGCGAGGAGTAGGCATTGTCCGTTACTTTATTTAAGTTACGAAAGCGTGCAAAATTAGATGATGGTAGTGACCTTACGCACCATTTGTTACGCAACCCAGCACAACACTTACAATTGATCAAATTCAACGACTTTACACTCTATAGACATCTTTAAAGTAAAAAAATAACAGTCATATGCCTTTATAAGGCATACGGTCGATCCACATACAAAGCGATACAAATCTCTATCATTTTAGTAACCTGTCTCATAGATACCGATATGGGTCCCAGTAACCCGAAATAAATGAATTTTATTTTTATTTATGAATTTGGTGGTGAGCTTTCCTGGATTTTCTCTACTATTTCGCCCTATCATAATGACGCAATAGGCATGTGAGTATGTCAGTTTGGCTATTGCTTAAATATATTCATAGCAAAAGCCAAGTAACCTACTTTCAACTTTTACCAAACCTACCTCTTTTTTTGAGACGTGTAGTAGTATTGTCTGAAAGTAGATACGTGCATGAAATATGATTGGCGTAACAGTTGCTAAAGAAAACAGTAAGGAGTCCCAATTTTGTAATGTGTATGATCAAAGTCCGAAAGTACAGAACCTAATTGAAATTCGGCTGTTTCAGTAACGTGGCGAATTTTTATTCTGCTAGAGTTAGTGTAGATTGCCACACCCATTTGTAACTAGGTATAGGTACAAGGGGCCTGGCAACAGTAAGCTCTCTAATCTATACTTCGTAGGAATTTTATTATGTCTTGGCCATTGTTACGTAGTAATGACGACACGGCAGTTGCTATCGTCGGGTTCAAAAGTTAGTGTCATTTTTTGTATTGTGTCTGAACATTTTAGAGTACTTAATCTGTGCGAACAAAAAAAAAACTTTCAGAAGACTTGATAACCTCATTTTTTGGAAGTCGGTTAAAAAAAGCAAAAGGCTTGTTACTTACGCACTTTGATGACGGTGTTTTATTGATATGTTTATTTACATTTCTATTTGTTATTAGAACTTGTGCTTCTGAAAATCCCTAACTAAAGATTGTGCATGTAAAAATGCAATTAACTTATTTAATTGAGCCTACGACTAATCAGTATGTTGAAGCTAAGATAAATGGAGCTGTTATTAACACTTGCATATTTGCATGTTGATGATTAATGGTTCTAAATCGTTTATTGCTATAGACCACAACATAAATCCGAGCTAGAAATGGCAACACTTTTGCAATTTAATAGGTTTAATTATCATTTGAGTAAGATCTTATTAGTTTCGATTTCATCCAGATGCAGAGTTATCTTAAGCAGTATTTAGCCTCGGCATTGAGTCAGCAAGAGAATCATTTTCTAGTGCATTTGCAACTGTTTATGATTCTCGATGTCATCTCATACATTGTTCTAATATAATGTTAAGATTGACGCATCTGTGTAATTTTTTGCACTTGGACACTAATTCTGCTAAAGGCTAGGTTCAAGGTATAAGAGGTCCTAGTTTTGTTCAGTTGTAAGAGTACAGTATAATTATAAAAGTGTTACATAGATTTGTACAGCTTCGTTGTTAATCAAGATGATAATTGTGTAATCAAATAAAATATCGTTGCTGCCTTTTACCAACTTTTTGTATTTTAATCATAGGAATTATGGAGAAAGCAATGTAAACAATATGAAATAGATGAGATGGTGAAATAAAAAATGTTACCTACCGCTGCCTCCTTGTTTGTGGTTTATAAATAATAGTAAATTATGATAAAAGCGATACATACAATATGAAATACAAATACACAACACAGTAAATTAATTAGTAAAAATGTTCAATTAACTTACAAAAAAATATTGGGATCTGCCATGTTTATATTACATTATAAATGAATTTGTATTTGAATATTTGTACCTGAAATTTTTTACCTACTACAAAACAGATATCACACAATTTACACCTGAAATTTTCAGGTTGCTTAGTAATATCAGATTTCTTTCATTTAACCTTGCTCTACTGTTACAATTTGGGCCACACTCGTTGCCATATTGTTTTAATTCTTGTTTGACCTTTGAGGTTGACTTCGACACATGCTTTTCAGCACAGATTCAGAAATAATCCAGATGTATTCAGGCCAGGCTGAATTTAATATGTAACGCCATTGTAAGGCATTACTGTAATGGGGTCAATGGTGCATATTTATCATTAGCGGGATGCTTTAAGAAACTGAAAAAGGATCTACTATTATGTAGACGTGATTTAGCAAAAACTTAAATTAAAAATACAAAGCTTTGTCTTATTTTTTGTCTGTGTGGCGCGACGGGATTATAAATCTTTGATCTACTGAGAACCCAATCAATAAAATCTATTTGATTGCCACATTGCTTTCCTTACCTGTGCTTCTTTTTGCTATTGTTTCTGCAAGATACTAGACCATAATGACGTGCAATCGGGTTATGTGGGATTTAAACCTGGTGGCTAAAATCAGGTACTCTGGTGGGAATTAGCCGAAGCCTCTCTTATATGTTATTCTTTTATGATGCATCCATATAACGTTAGACCTATTGGTTCTACACCTCATTATATTAACTGCAATGACTACGTTTACTGTCCCGGGCCTAATTAAAGTTTTCACAACATTACGTACCTAAACATAATGAACTTGTAACTTTACAAAGGTGACCCGGTGCGTGTAGTCTTTAATTATTACAGCAAGTTTACCAGATTGATTAGATACGGCCTGGCTTGTTGCTCGGTCAGCCGAAACGACCAGTTGAAGGGCTCACAGTGAACCTCGGCAAGGTTGGTGGTTATACAATGTAATCATAGTAATAACTTAGTTGAACTAATTTGTGTTACATTGTTTTGATTTTATTGGTACTTTTATTTTATTAGTTAGGTACTAGTGGACGCCAGCGGCTTTGCTCACATTATTTTAGGATAAAAGTAGGCTATGAAACTCCTTAGAGCTCGTACATCCAAAAATCATGATCCAGAATTGCTGAAACGTGTTTTATAATCGATCTAAAGTATACCCAAACATTTTTTTTTCTTATATCTTCTACTTGATATGTACAGATTTTGGACCCTCTTCAGCCTTATTATATGTGTTAAGCTTGAAGTAATTAAATTAAAGCTAGTGTTTGCAAAACGTGTAATAACTGAAAAAACATTAGAAAATTACACAGTTAGACAACTGTAGTTTTTATCGTTCTTGAAATGGCGGATTTTAATAGACGCGTGTAATTTCGAAAAACATAATTATTTAATTTTTTATTCTAATTTCTTACATGATTGTCGAGATCTAGCGTTTCTCGACATTTTTTAAATCAAGTCTTTAAAACAGATTATAACTATAATTAGTTGATTGCTCCATCGACAACATTAAAGCAATTTATTGCATTCACCTTGACATTAGCTAATGTTGGCGTAGATGATTCAGGAAATGCACTTTGAGTCCGTGACATTAACTATTAATTACCTGAATGCATATACAGACCGGCTTCCAAAAACGACGCAATAAAATACAAAAATATCTAATAGATTATCTAAACATATAATAATGCTAATGAGGGTAAAAAATCTGAACGTAGAAGATATTACAAAAAAGAAATGGTTTGGTATAAGTACTTTAAATGGATAATAATAAAACACGTTTCAGCAGTTTTTGATATATATTTTGTCTGTTTATCTGTTTATTAAAACGCTCATCACGCAAACACGACTAAACGGATCATCATGATTTTTGATGTGTAGGTAGTATGAGGTCTTAGGAGTGTCATAGGCTACTTTTTATCCTGATATAATGCGAGTGAAGCTGCGTGCGTCCACTAGTCTATATATATATTTTATATTAAGACATATAACGTTCATTATACCAAATTCTAAGCAGTTTGTAATGTCTTAGTTGGATAAAGATGATAGGATTATCAGGTTTGTGTTACTACGACAAACGAAAGTCAAAATAATAATGGAGAATAAAATTTCCTCGCAAAATATAGGTGAGATAACAGAATAGATGTACAAACAAATACAAATTATTATGTTATAATGAACAGTGCATAGACCTTCATGCTTTTCACCTATAAGAATTGACACGTACCTACCTACAATTTGTGCATGTAATTAATTGTTCAGAAAACAAAAACAATTGACAAACAATGCTTTTTTTATATTGTGAGTGTAGCACCCAAATACTTTATCAAATTTTACACATTTCGTATACAATATTTAGACAGCAGCTATTACATCCAGAAACCCCTTAATATCTGAACAAATACAATCCGTCCGTACTAACTATACCATAGTAAAGTTAAGTCACGTAAAAAGTTGTTTTGTAAACATTTTCGTAGTCGTTCGAAGAAATACTACGCTTGCTAGTAGGTACTACGGAAAGGAATTCGTAAACACGAGGCAAAAAATTACAACAGGTTTGTCGCATGGCAAAACAAATACGTATTTAAATGAATTTATATACTAATGTAATTTATTGTTTGGATCATCAGCTCATTTAGAGCAAAGTGCTCGTCATAAGCTTTTTACGCCAATGACCTCTATCTTGCATTGTTCTTGCCTAGATATTTGCTTCAAACTTTGTAACATAATTCGTAAGGTGCTATTAAGATTTCGAAAATAAATTCATTGAAAGAGATATTCCTTATTAATACTTGTAAGGATTTACGGAAACCTAACTTGTATAATATATGAAATTGAAGTAAACAACGGTAATACAGAAGAAAAACAATGTCATCAAAAAACATTCAAATATTCAAAGTAAAAAATTGAGTTACTTAAGTACAAGGAATAGCCTTGTTTTTTCCCCAGTCCCTTGATAATTTTTTTGCTAAAAAATAAAATAACGGAAGAACTTTGTCATTTGCGTGTCACAAACAACATTTTCCCCTCTTTTTTATCGGTTTATTTTTCCTTTTGTGGCAATAATAGAGCAACATAAATATGTATTACAAGGGCGATTTTTCACAAGTGATTCATTGCTAGGAAATATACAATTTATTAAGAGCTTACAAGAGATTATATGGTTTTAGTTTCTATGATTTGCTGTTAGTAGTAAAACTTTGCAATTAGCTTTATTGGTTACAACATTCACACTAGATTTAAAGATATTATTATAATTATAAACTGTAACGTCTTGTTTGAAAAAATATGTTATACATACTTAACACTTGGATGTACCTTATCACAAGGGAAAATCTTGTAAAGTTTCAGCGACATTTATGTTTATTCATCCCAACATGTATGTATATGTAAAATAAATACATATTTCAGGATATATCACACAGCGCCATCTAGCCCCAAAACGTACAAGAAATGTTTTACTCACAAATTTTCTATATCTTTAAAAAAAACACTTTTAATTTCTCAGCAATATTATTGCTTCTTATTGGATATCATGTATGATAAATGCTTAAATATTTCACGATGATATCATTCTCACATACTCGTTTGATCACGTGGGTGTTACTACAAGACATTAGGCAAATAGCTCCGTGGCTGTTATGATTTATATCTCGCCTAGAGAATAACAATTACTTATTATAATTTAAATAAGTAACGTAAAATCGAGTTAGATGAAAACGTTTGAGATTAATTTAATGTTTCACATTAATTTTATGTCTGTCTAAAAACAATCTGTAGTATAGTTATGTTGCGTGTTTACGAATGGTCTGTTTGAAAGATGTGTACACTTTGTATTCTTAGATATTGAAGTATTCAATCAATAATTATTAATGTGTTTGTTTTGGTGTTTCAACTTGAATTGTGTGTGTTCTTCTTCATCACCGCCTGAGGGTTGTGACTCCCTCGCAAAAAACCTTTCATCGTGTAGTTTTTTATTTATTGAAAAGCTACTACATATGTACATGTTTTCAATTACTGAGTAAAAGTCATGGTAAAAGCTCAATCCAACAGTCGCTTTCAACTTTTAAGAGCTAAGGATATTTGTAAGGATGTTATTAACGAAAGCAGCTTCTCAATAATGACGCAACATTAAAAGCCTCTGGCGAAAGCTTTTACTTTTATTACCGCAGTCGGGTCAAGGCCAAAGCAAAAACATCGCAAAAACTCGGATTGGAGTCACAAACATATCTCTATACCAATAAATAGTATGAACTCACGTGTCATATGTCATCCATGTTTTAACCAACTTTGTAAAAAGAAGAGTAAAGGTTTGAAATCTCTGCGATGTGTGTTTGATATTAAAGGTATTGGATCAATTGATTTGAGAATGATTATTCAATTTTGTAAAAGATTTCAAGATACTGTCCGTTGATATGGTTGTAAAATTACTTTCCATGGATTTTTATGAAACTAAAAGTAGGAAAGATTTTAATTAATTTGTTTATCACTTCTAAGATTCATCCCTAAAACTATTTTAGTTATTTAGTACCCACGATACAAGCGTTTGCTTAGTGTGGGGCTAGATGGCGCTGTGTGCTATGTCCCGGAATATTTATTTATTATTATTATTATTTATTTTGATGAAATATAAATTGCTCTTTCTAGATACTCGTATGTATATATATATAATATATAATAATAATTCATATCCGTCTCTGGAGACGTAATGACCCGACATTATAGTCGGTTTATTATTTTTAAATGATTATTTGCTTAAGACCAGTTTCTGTAGTAAACATCCATAATTGACGAGTAGTGCTGCCCACCACACAGGTGTTCGTTGGAATTGTGTCTGGTAAGCTAAGCACAGATAAATAGTTCTAAGAACTGCTTGATAAATAGACAAACAACAGGTGACGATAAAAATCTATCTATAGCCGTATGTCTATAGTCTTCAATAGTACTTTATGCAATTGCCTTAAAAATGCGGGAATGCCTTATAAATTCCTAACGTAAAAACACGCAAACATCTTAATTACGCAAAAAAATATCTGAACAATGTAAAGATATTGAGAAATTCGTTGTCAAAACAGACAAAAATACATTAGGATTAACTAGAACACACGCGTTCATAAGATTAAATAAAAACTAAATTTTATATATAATCCCTAAAATATCATCGTACCTACATAAATGTCGTACGTAGGTAATAAATAGCAAAATAAATAAATGTATAATATATGTTTAAGTAAGAGTTGAAGTCGTTTAAAAGTTGGTACCTTTTCGCGTGATAAATACGAACTCTTAATAAGAAATTAAAATCAAATTAGCATATCGCCC
The DNA here is from genome assembly GCA_964023185.1 of Macaria liturata. Lineage (NCBI taxonomy): Eukaryota > Metazoa > Arthropoda > Insecta > Lepidoptera > Geometridae > Macaria > Macaria liturata. Next base: position 8,157,684 of record OZ026812.1, on the reverse strand, counting down.
GCTCATTAAATAACGTTTATTCCGGGCCTGTGATTTCACGTGTTACTGATTTGCTACGCTAATTGTAGTCAGGTAGCATAAATACAGCCTCTTAGAGCCAAATGCTTCAATTTTGTATAAGATAGGTTATTAGTTATGTACTCGAGCTTAAACTTAGCTATAAACTTAGACTGATTCGTTGTTGTTGATGCTGTGAAATTAATAATGAATACCTATTTAAGACCGGTCCATTTCTACCGCTAATGCCAACTTTTATGTCTCAAGTAAAAATAAACTGACTTTACACTCACATTTGCCAATTTAAACAATGCTATTGGAATGCTTCACTTTGTACGTACGAGTGATTTAAAAAACAAGTTTCTTTTTATATGTGAACAACTCATAAATTTATGCGCAGATATATAAAATAAGCATACATACAAAAAAACATTCAGTTAAATAAAAAACTCCCTTTTTTTCTTGATTCTTCGTATCCTGTGAGCGAACTTTAAGAATTAAGAATACCTACCACATTAAGAATTATTCTTGGAATATAGACGACTCTAGGATACATTGACTCTATCAATACATGCGTCATATGCTTAGTTGTTTAGGTATTTGACATATTTAGTTTGTTTCCAACCTATTTTATTTTGTTTCTAAGAATAATTTTATTTATTGCGTTGTTATTGTATTTTTATCACCTGTTTTTATTTCAATTTTATGTCATTCCGAGATTCTTACTGTTTACCTAACAGGTAAAATATCAATTATTTGTATTAGTGGATAATATGGCCAGGAAGAAGCCATCGGCTACCGATATACTGCAAACCTATTTTCACGTATCTAATATCTAAATGAATCTTCCAAATCTATACTAATTACTAATAAATTATTAGTAATCTATACTAATATTATAAAGCTGAAGAGTTTGTTTGTTTGTTTGAACGCGCTAATCTCAGGAACTACTGGTGCGAATTGAAAAATTCTTTCTGTGTTGAATAGACCATTTATCGAGGAAGGCTTTAGGATATATAACATCACGCTGCAACTAATAGGAGCGAAGAAACAATAAAAAATCTAGAAAAAAACCGGGGAAAATTATTCATTTTTGAGGGATTCCGTTGTGTGCGTGTCGTGGGTAACAGCTATAACTTGTAAAGCTGAAGCGGTTGTTTGCAAAAATAAATATGATGCTCATAATAACTTTTCCAGGCGGACGAAGTCGCAGGCACAGCTAGTAAATGATAATTTATTATTTAATGTGAATATGTTTTATGACAATAACTAATTATCTAGTACCTGCTTTAAACAGATTCAAGTAGGTATTTAGTATAGAAAAGTCAGAATTAATTTATGAATTACTCAATCTAGAACGAAATTTATAATAAAATACGTTATATTTTGCAGTAAAATTTAAAAAAAAAAACGCATATATCTGAATCCCCCAAACTCGCCACATTGTAACACCGTTCACATTTCAAAAGCTATTTGCATAGCAAGTCCGTAAGAAGGTTTTAACGTATTGCCAAAAATGAGTGCTGTGCCTTCCCCCTTGACCTGCGACTTGCGAAACTCTGCCGAAGGTGCTCACTAGCGCCAGCACATGATAAAAAATATGCAGGCGGATAAAATTGAAACTAAAAAGTGTAAGTGTACCTATATTTAAAAAAAAATGAATGTACGAGTAGGTATACTTCGCAGAAATCCATTGCAGGAGACAGTTTTTTATTAATATTGCAGCGGAAAATCAATAGACAACTATCCTTAGTTAACTAAATCGTTAGTATGCGATTATCTCTTAGCGTTAATTACACTTTTTGAAACAGTAACTTAAGTTTAATGTAGGCATATATTTTTTCAATAAATCAATCAATGTATCTTGTATCTGTTTACGAGAGTGGCTAGCTCGTGTGTCCAGATATTTCCAATCAACCTATGTAGATAACTATGTACCTTACAACTGCTGTATTTAGACTAAAATCACCAGCATAACGATCTTAATTGTGGAACAATGCTGCCATCACTGGTGTACAAAATTAACTTGCACGGTGTGTACAAGGTTGCCTTGCGAATTGGCCATCTTTTTCCTTGCCAAAATACGACTGAATTCATCTACGCTAAATTATACAAGCTTTGTTTACGACCGCTGCGTAATATTGGAAGACCATTATATTGTTTGTGTGGTTTCGTATTCAATATTTGGTGGGTAAATATGATGTATGGTTGTAATTTGATCGTTTTTAACCGACTTCCAAAGAAAGGAGGTTATCAAGTCTTCTGAAAGCTTTTTTTAGCGTTTGCTAATGGGTCAAAGTTTTATTTTCGGTCTTAGATTTCGTTTAGCTAGGATTTATTTTAACACAGATTTAATATAAAGGTCATAATTTGACAATATTTACTTCTATGTATAAACAAAAGGTTTTTTTAATAGATCATATTCTTATTCATTTATTTTCGTAAAGCCTATTTACACGTACAATAAAAAATATAATAATATCGCAAAAAACTAGAAATTTCAACACTTATTCATATATTATGTAAGTTTTGTTGCCAAATCGATTAGGTCAAAAATCGCACGACTTGCTTTAAGTGCAAGACCGTTGCTCAAATTAATTTGGAAAATATACATACATATTTGATACACATCTTTTTACTCTAGAGTAAACCATGACTTCACTACAAATATACACAGCAGGACAAACATGTACATATATATACAGATAAAAATTATTATATTCATCTATTATTATTATCTTATGATGTCCATAGTTTTAGTTTTATTTACTTTTAATTGTATTTGTTAACCATCCAAACCACTTGGAAGAACCTGTCTTTTGCAACACAGTTCCAACTAAAGCAAAAGACAGAATCATGTTAATTATACAATAAGGTTGCTCAAATAAAAATTTACTTTACTTTACTAACTAGATACCATCAAAAACAAACAATAAACACATCCAAAAATAGCTATCTCATGAATAAATCAAGTGGCAGGTCAAATATTCACAACAATATTGACAATAGAGAAGTAGTGGGCACACATTCGCGATACTATAATCTCGTAAGACAGGCAAACATAACAAGTTGTAAGGTTTGTAGCACACTTATCAACTCGTAAACAGAACGTAAATGTATCAACTCGAACATTTCAGTATTTTTGGTGTCAAACTTATCAAAAACTAAAGCCGCCTAGCCGTGTGCGTAGTGTTGTTACTTGGCACCCCAGTTTCGATATGAGGTAACTTTTTGGTCAAACAATGGATTTGGAAATGTTCTTAATTTACTTAAGCTATTTTTGTTGGCTAGCTATTTTGTTTTCCAATATTTGGATATTGATTGTAACAATTGTGTTATCAATAAAGTATTGTATTGTAGCCATAAAAGTAATTTCGCTAAGCAGCAGGCCGATCGCGCTAATGAATCACAAACGAAGCGCAACTGGACCACAACTGAACTTGATACGTTGGTCAAATTTCGTATCGCGCTAACAGTCCGGACCAAACTTCAACCGTTTATGGATCGTAACTGAACCGTTCACGCTGTCAAACTAACGTTTCTGCTTCAGTTACTACAACACGACTTTTTTGGATCGATAATGGAACGTTGCTGAAACGTTAGTCATTCTTGTAATATTTTTACTGAAAAATCTCGTAAATATAAACGCTTACGTGGATTTATTGGACCTATATCATAGAGTGAAACCCTATATGTGTTGCACGAGCCCAAGCAAACAATAAAAATAGAAGTGCAAGAGTAATGTCTGGAGCTTTTGATATGAACGACATAAGCTTTATCTAACGATATACGAGTAGGTTGACAAAGAAATTTTACCAACTAATAGCTGATTTGACTCTTCACTGACCAGTCATACGTCGTTCCGATGGTTTGGATGTTGAAACCAAGGTAATACCTAGGCGTTGTGTGCAATGAAAAAGATTGTAACTCTTTTGTATTCATAACCTCATATTTACTTGATATATTTGTATTTTAGTGGAGAGAAGGTTGCATTATACACCTCAAGCTACATCAAGAATAGCATGATACATGACATAGTGCGCCGGAGCAGCAGCGGTGTGGCTGGCACCGAGCGGGAGCAGCCCGGCCGGCCACCACCCCCACCCAGCTGGAGCTGGGGTGACGTCGCACGGAGCCAGTCATTACAGCTTTCATTTACCATACCCTATTTGATAGAATATTTACTTGACTTGTCAACAAGATGATATATCTATATACCAACATACAAGTAATCTTATTCAATCAATTAAATACTATACATATAAATATATTTTTATTTATACATACCTAGTTTTTAGTTTACATAGGCTCTCAATTAGGTTTGCCAACTTTATATAAGTTGTATGAATAGGAACTTGATGCAATATGTGAATAAAAAACCCATAACACAGTGTCTCAACATTAGTTATAAACAATTTTATTAATTGACCTTTTTATAAATAAATGTAGCTGCTGCCTACTATACAATAAGACCATTAACAATTTTAGTAAAATTAACACTGAACTTTAAGTCTTATTAAAGCTAGATACAATCAAATTTTAACTAGATTATATAGATAGATACATAAACATCATAGAATTTATAACAAATTTTGACATAAATATGTACTTTACAAAGATAGCAAGAATCATAGGAATTAAAGAACAAGTTTAAATATCTTTGTGGAATTCATGTAGAGAACATATTATTGTTAGCTTAGAGATACAAACATAATTTACTAGTAAGACAACAATAACATTAGTACTTAAGTAAAACAACAAAAAGTTTACAATATGTAATGTTAATAAAATTTAATTTAATTATTCCTGCTTCAAGGTGGCATGCCATTTTGTGGGGTTGGTGTCTGGAAATACTGAAACAAAAAGTAAATATCATTGGCCATGCATGGTAAGTTAACACATAGAGATGTCTCACAGCTTTTGGTAGTAAGCTGACAAACATTATGGAAGTATGACAGCTTGTTTCTGTAGGTAGGCAATTACTTGGGTAATGCAAAAGAATAGGAAGATAATTAGTTTCACCTTCCCATAGCATGCTTGCTGGGATTTGTAATGTTATGTGATATATCCAGCATATTGGTAATATTATCAGCCAACAGGAGTATAAAAACTTGAAGGATTTACTTCAAAAATTAACAAGCAAAACTCAACTAACAGTAGGTTCATATCTTACATTGTGTTCATGCAGGTGCTGTGATGGGTACATGTGGATGTAATACATGTGTATACATGGTGTATAGTGAGTTTGGTTTGTTCTCTGACTTCCTCTCGCACATCTGATGCCACTACCTGCATGGCATGGAGATGCAGGCGGTGCTAGTTCTATATGTGAACTGATGGTTGTGTTGCTCAGGGACATCATTATAGAGCGGGAGCATCAGTCAATTAAACTGAAATAGTAAGTGAAAATGTTGTATTAATTATGTTGAATAGGTAGGAACACCAAAAGTATGACAATAATCTGAGTAAAATGTATTATATAAAAGGACATTTATACATTATTTTCAGACCGGACATTAATGTAATGTTATGCATTTTATTAATTGTAATCAGTTTCTTCTTTCTTCCCTAGGCTAGATGAAGGCTGAATTACATTGTTTCTGAATGAGCTTTTTCATAATGTTATACTCAATGTTGCTTACTACTAGTCTATAGCATTATAAATAAAATGTTGTATAAATATTAATACATCAATACTTTGGAAAAATTAATCATACATATTTTTAAACTGGTGATACTTACCTATATCATTCCAAGCAAAATGATCTTGCCTCACATTAGGTAGGGGGCCCAATGTCCATGTCTTTAATTTTGCCAACCCAGTCCACTGGTTCCACCACCGCCAGTTTTAAGCTGGTTAATCTTTCTTCCAACAAATTTTTGCACTACCAAGTTATTCCACACCTGAAATAAATATGATATTCAATTTTACGAATCCCAAAGTTTAAATAAAACTAAAAGTAAGTACTAGTAAGTACTCTATACTCAGATTTTTTCACATCATAAAAGTTGTAAATACCTGGCATATTTCTTTCCTGTGCTCGCAGGTCCTTCAGATATGAGTTTCGGTGAACTATCGCCACAAGCTAGCTGAGACTGCTCGAGTTTCCTTGGACTTGATTCTCTTAGAGCGAGGTTATCGTGGCCTTCCATAAGCGATTATGTATGTACGACATTCTTTCATTATCAGCTTTTTCACAATACACAATAAGATCTGGAGCAAGTCAGCTACAATACTACTCCAACCAACTCAGAATACCGTATGAAGTATGATATGAACACTGAGTCCACTGATTCAAAATTACCACTTTAATAGACTCAAATTTCAAGGCATTTGAAGTGGTAGTAGGTATTTCAAGTGATGTGGGCCGCAGCTGTAACGCATTTGGTTTAATTGCATAACATTTTTATCACTAAAACACTTGAGAATATTTTATAACAAACTTCAGAAAGGTTATACCTATATTTTGTTTATTTACTTTCGGCGTAGTTTTGACATTGATATACTTTTCGTCTGTTTTGCACAGATAATACTCAAAATAACCTGCTATTAGCATGATATAGCTTCATGTTTGCTATAAAAGATTACATCACTAGTAACGGTCGAGATATGGGAGTGGTTACGCTTTGGTTTAACTTCGTCTGAAATTTGAACCTTAGCGTGATACCGATTTCAGCAAAGTTGATACAGAGTTGGAGCGTAACCGTAGCGTAACCAAAACTGGACCACTAACGTTCGATTTTGTTTTATATTAGCGCGATTGGCCTGCAGTTATCGTATCATCACCCGTAAGTGCGGCGTTGCCTAGCCCTAACCAAGGCGATACGGTCAAGTTCCCTTTCCTAGTGGATAAGTGTGCTACGACATGTAATCCGTACTTAGAACATGTGTACTTGTAGTCTTATAGCCAAGACCTTGAAGGGGACATTACGTAATATAGATAATAATATCATTCTGTTCCGCCGTGTTGTTTGTCTGTCTCTGCCGAGTTCATCTGCCGACCGTGAGCGTAGAAAAAAAATGTTTATTCAATCAGACAGTATTTGTAGTGATTAATATGCGTCTGTTTTTGTGCGTCTGAAAGAGCAATCATTTTCGAGAGCACTTCGTCTAATGTTGTTTTAATGTTTTGGTGACGTAATAGAAAAAGTAGTCACAGTCTTTTGCCATCTATCTACAGTTTGCACGTTTATAAGATAAGATAAGATAAAGATGAATTTATTGTAAACAAAACAACATGTTACACTTTACAAATAGCTCTGCCTCTTACATTAGTAAAAAAACTGTGTCGTTGAGAGGCAGGTTCTTCCGGAGGTTCTTGTTTACAACTTAGTATTATATTAACAACTTAAATTAATGCAGTATGTTAAGTGATTACAAAATAATCTAAGTCTAGTTATTGTTTATACAGAATATGATATTACTTAATCTATTTGTATCCTAAATATGCATATAACAGCTATTTATATATTTACAATGATGTTATGTCTGGAGTATTGGCGATTAGTTCTGGATGTTTGTGTTTGTGTGTGTGTGTGTGTGTGTTTGCGTGTGCGCGTTAGTGTGTGGGTGTGTGTGTGTGTGCTACGTGTTTATGTGTATTTTGAGATTGCGTATACTGGTGTGTATGTAAGTGTGACTTAATGTGTTGTTGAAAATTGTCCTATTTATTTAATTTGTTATTCCAATATTTTCTCTATTGCATCATAATTTAACGTGACTAGCCATTTATGCATGATATTTTTAACCGACTTCCAAAAAAAAGAGGGTTATCAAGTCTTCTGAAAGTTTTTTCTTATTTTTTTTCAACTTATGTACAGTTAATTTCTTTGTATCGTGGAATTCATTCAGTTTATTGTATAGTATAGGCGCAAGGTGGGAGTAGTGTCGCCAGGCAACTTCACTATGATATTCTGGGACTGGGCATCTATCAATACGTTTGTTAGTCTGTGGTAGGTATGGGACTATTACTCTATGATATTTACGCAAACATTGACTCATAAAAAGTTTACGGACGGTAAGTTAACATTGCACAGTTTATATAGTTTGTCAGTTGGGTACAGAAAGGGTAAGTTAAACGTTACTTTAAGCAGAGCTCTTTAGGCTCTCTCAACTACCTTCGTATTGGATTTGCCAGCGCCGCCCCATGAAGTTATACAGTAGCTTATAGCACACTCTGCTAAGGCTTTACAAGTTTGTAGAAGGAGTTAGCTATCAGCCACATATTTGAGAGTTTTAAAAACATATATAGCTTCCTTGTGCGTTTGGACACAGTTAATATGTGAGCTCCCCATTTTAGATGGTTATCTACTATAACTCCCAGATATCTAATTGTGGCAACATCAGACAATGTGTTGCAGTTACAAGAACTAGGGGGAGGCTCTTTATGTAAGCTAATTGCTGTGCAGTTTTCAAAGTATCATAATTATGTACTGAAATGGAACTTCAGTTCAACATAAGGCTGCAAGGACTCTAAGTGCTTGACGACACTTAATAAATTAATAAAATAAATATTCCGGGACAGCCAATTGTTAAATTAACTAGCTAACCCGTCCCCTTAGACAAGAGGCGTATTTTAGTGATCGTACAGACGCATACTTATACAATCCCTCCTCCTTGCGTCGTATTCCTCATATCTGAGGGTCGTGACTGACACCATCCATGATCCTGTCTCTAATGATCTTCCGCCACTTCTCTCTATCCTCAGCGTCATGCAGCGCTCCATACACTGATGTATCGAGTGTGGTACGAATTTGGTCGGACCAACGTGTCGGGCTGCGGCCACGGGATCTCCTGCCTTCGACTTTACTTTACTTATACAATAGAAAGACCAAAATTTGGGATTGACGATGCGCTCCGCGGGGGGAATTCTTACGCCACTCTTGTAAATTCGTCTTTCTATTCCATAAGTTTGCGTCAGTATGCTCACTAAAATACGCCCCTTGTCTGAGGAGGCTGATGGGTACAGGCATGCCCTGCCACTATGCAAATAATACAATACACTTTTCTTGTATGTGTACTTACATATTTGCTTGGTTTTGGTATGTAGCTTTTTATAAATTATTGGGGCAACTTAAATTGTAGCTCTTATCTTCAAAAAATCTAAATAGAAAATAAAGTACCTATATCATTATTAAACTATTTATATGTCACTTGGCCAGTAAATCGGTTTTATATTGATTAGGTACATTCGGATTGTGCAACGGAGCTTCATAATCTCTCCGTCTCGATTCCACCTAAGAACCAGAAAAAACACAAAATATCCATAAAAAACAACATAAAAGTCTATACTTACTTTTAAAAAGTAGTCAGTAGTACCGAAAATCCCGGTAAATCCCGGTTCTTTGAATCGGGTATCGGTTCTCAATTCCCTAATGTCACTTTTAAGTAAAATTAAACATTTCATTACAGCATTTCATATTTGCACTACTTACCCTGTTAATTTACTGACAATATAATCATAAAAATGAGTAAATAGGTCACGGTCATACAAACAGTTGATAAAGAGAATAAGTACCTACTCACATTTCTTCTACGTTACTACGAATTATTATGTGATAGCATATTTATTGCGTAACAATAAGTAACAAAACATTATGACGCATTATCTTCACTACAAATAAAATAATAAAAGCGTAAATTCCTGATCCATTCTCTTATTCGATATCTATTTTATTAATAAACACTAATTAAGTCCAATCGTAAGTCAATCGTAATAAAGCTGAAAAGGGACAAAAATTTGTACATAGAATAAAAATATAAAATATATAATAAAAATAAAAAAATAGTATTAGAAAAAAAATGTTTCGTATACTTTAAATCGAGCATAAAACTGTTTATCTTTTTGTCTTTGTTTATCTTTTCATTTGTCTGTTCATTTAAACGCTCATCACGCAAAAACGGCAAAACGGATCATTATGATTTTTGGTATGTAGGTAGTATGAGCTCTTAGAAGTGTCATATTATAGGCAAATTTTTAACCTGAAATAATGAGAGCAAAACCGTGGGCGTCCACTAGTAATAAATAAGACGCAGACTCTTTTATCTTTACGTAACGTGTTGTTCTTAGATTATATTTCTAGAGACTAGACTTCTACAAAGTTCAATAGGTAATATTGTTTACGCCGGGGTTTTGCGCACATGATTAAATAGAATACTTTGGAAATACACTGTTTTTAAAAGGCTAATAAATCCTAGCTATTCAGACTAGTAATATTAAAATTGTAGCTTACATTCTATCGAGTTGAGACAGTTACATTAACGATGTTTTTTTTAATCTAACAGGATCACTTTTGGCATAGCCCGCTTGAAGTTAAGCACCACTGCGTAATTTAATATTTAGGACGCGTAAAAGAAACCAATTTGCTCTGGATTTGAACACCATATATGGGTAACCACATACGCACCTTAAGCTGGATCTCTTTATTTAAAGACTAATGGAACAGAAAACCCAAAATTATTGTTTATGTTTTATTTATGTACCTACACTTTAGCTTAAACACGGCTGAATAGGTATATCACACACAGTACTAAAGAATTGAATAGCAATTGCATTTATATCGGTGTCTAAATACTTAAACGTAATTTACTGACATAATTATATGATTCAGTCTCTGGATTCACAAATGTTAAAGTTGTAGGTATTAAATACTTATCTTTACTTATTGTACTTTCCATTTGTTCGAGAAAAGATGACAATATCTGACCGAAGTCCGAGCATGTCGTCGGATCAAATTCTTCTAACAAAGTTTACGCTGATATTTTCAAAATAATGAGTAGAACACATTTCTACGTACAAACATACATATGTATGTATGTATCATTAAAACAATAAATTCAAACTTTTTATTGCGCATACAATACCTACATACCCTACCTACTCTCTATAAGATCGAACCGACTGGCAGAAGAGAAGAGACAGACAGTTTTTGTGCATAACCCGCTGGCTGCTGATGATGATGATTTACGTTGTACTCCGTAAGTAGTACCTACATAGGTATTTTATGTTTGAAGATATACATGTATTAGAGTTTCATCAAAATCTGTTCAGTACTTTTTATACATACACACGTTTTCCTGGAAGATACATCTGTGGTCACTGAAGGAAGTCGGTATATATTTTAAACTAGTGGACACCCGCGGCTTCGCTTGCATTATTACAGGATAAAAAGTAGACTACGACACTTCTAACACCTCATACTACCTACCTTTGATAAACGACAAGTAGTGTATATAAGCTACCTACATACCAACATGATGATCCGTTCAGCCGTTTTTGCGTGATTAGTGTTTTAATAAACAAACGGACAGAGACACAGATACACAGAAAAAACAGACTAACAGACAAAATTTCGAGAAATTGTTGGAACGTGTTCTGCTATTAGCTCGAAGTATCTCTAAACTTATTTTTTTAAATATTTTCAATGTTCAGAATCTCGACCCTCTTCAGCTTTATGAATAGATAGATTGCCACTTCCATAACACATAATACGGCAGAACATACGACAAAGTACACAACATCATGATTGCAACTATGTTGCAACTGACCGTGAACCCAGTAACCTCAGCGATATGATTAGAAGCGGTTAAGCCAAGAATAGCCAAGTGGCTGCTACCTGCGGTGAATTCATTGCATTTCCTGGTCGTTTATGCAGCTCGCTCTGCATCCGCGTATCATGTATGTATATGTAGGTACATACATCTGCATCGCTATTCTAGCATCGTAATAGGTAGTTTATACCTACCTATGTGACAACTTTACATTATCAATAAAGATTCTTTATCTTTTATATTGTTGTAGTTGTAGATATTTAGTAGAATCTATTGTGGTCGAGATATAAATACTCTTTTTTTTGTTGACGAGGGGGAAATCTTCAGAAATCTACCCGACCACAAGGGGTTGCAGTCGAGTTATGTATGTTATTTTATAGCGGTGCTTAACATCAGGCGGGCTGTGGTCAGACGAAACTAAGACTATTCTTGTGTAAAAAAAATCATGTCCTAAAACTACATGTGGAGATCTATTATGAGATTAGATTATGTACCTACATTATTGTGTCATCATAGGAACATATCGTAGGGTTGAACCAATTCTTATCTTGTTTTATGTTCAAGTTATTGTTTCTGTTGTAAGTAATTGAATTTATGCCATAATAATTAAATTTTAAATTTAAATAATTATCACCCAGCTAATTACTATAGCAACTAATTAATGAGTTGTAACTACGCATTAGATTGTAAAGGGCAGCCCTCATCTATTTACTCCAGTATATACCAGTTCAAAGCAATTCTAGTTTCTCATAATTCATTTCGCATAATAGGTAACTGAAATTAGCAACATTGGATGACGTAGGTACTATTCATGAATGAGTATTACATAAAAGTGCATTGCCCTCGAAACATAAATCTACGGGAATTCTAATCAACAGTAGCGTTATGTTACTCATATGTAGGTATACGTAAGTTAAAAGTCAATAAACCTTTGTTGTTATACTAATCATTCTATTGTTTTAATTGTGTAGGTTTGCGAGTATGTTTTTAAGATTATGTATGATTTCTTACAAGCTTGTATTTATCTTGTAAATCTTCCATATCGCATCAAACGAGTAATAAGTAAAGATAACTAATTTTACAATAAAAATGCGAAATAATACATTTTGTAATAATCATACAAAAGTGGGTACCTATCTACTGGTTTCGGTTTTATTTGTTAATCTTGAATGAAAATAATATATGTTCATTAAGTAATGTACTGTAATGAGCTTAAATTAAACGAAATGAAGTCATGAATGACACAGGCTTTATTTACAATAATAAAATATAAAAACAAGGGAAGAAAAACTAAACATGAACTAAAGTAGTCATGAATTAAACTACATCTACAATTCTTTTCCGTGGAAGGGCCTAGGCGCCCACCACGACGTATCTGCCCAAGAGAACTCCCCTAACGAATTTATTCTGCGGGGAGTCACGACCCTCAGTCATGAGGAAATACGACTCAAGAGAGAGAGAGACTATTCTCTTCAAATGAATGCGCGTAAAACCACAAGGCAACACTAGTATGTATAAAATATTGTTATGAATTACATGAGTCACGATCGATTTCAAGCAAAATCCCTTGAATGGCGTAAAACAATCCCACGTTGGTTGATTCACATCCTGTAGCCATTTCTGCTCATACTATTGTGAAATAGGACAATTACCTTTGCCCTTTTAATTTGTCAGTGTTATTTTGATTAAACAATACTTAAAATATCCACCGGATTTGTAACCGTCTTTACCTATAGTAAAATACAGGTATAAATTCTTCTATTAGGTAAGCACGCATTAGTAATTTCACCATGAAAATACGTTCGCAGTAGCCGGAATCGGTATGGAACGAATCATTATCGATTAGAGTAGATTTATTACATGGAGCGACGACCTGAGGAAGGTGGCTGGGAAGCACTGGATGCGTAAAGCAGGAGACCGTGCAGTGTGGCGATCATTAGGCGAGGCCTATGTCCAACAGTGGACGAATATAAGATAGGCTGATGATGATGATGATGAATCATTATTCTACTATCACGTACATAAATTTAAAAAATATTATTATAACTTAGGTGAAACCTTCTGAATAATATTTCTTTACCTTAAATAAACTGTGACTGGCCTGTTAGCTTAGTTGGTATTGGCACTGCCTTCTAATCTAGAGGTTGCGGGTTCGATTCCCGTATGACACAAGTATTTATTAATTTTAAAATGTATAATTACTTGGGTTGAGTCTGGTTGTTTGTATGTATAATAAGTATGTATTTACAAAAGAAAAGTATATAAGTATTATATCCGTTATCTAGTACCCACGACACAAGCGTTTGCTTAGTGTGGGGCTAGATGGCGCTGTGTGGCATGTCCCGGAATAAAAAAAAAATACTATGTCGGTACTTAAAGGAGTTACAGACCAGGATTTAAATACGAAACCATTTTTTTTTAAACTTTTGAAGTCGGCAAACCATAGAGTAATATAATATACTAGGTGGCCAATACTAGAAATAGATAGATAGATAAATTCGTTATTAAAACACCACTTAAAAAAAATACAAAAAACATAGAAAATAAAATTTGCGTTTTAATTGACGGCCTTATCGCTAAGAGCGATCTCTTCCAGGCAACCAATCTGGCAGGGATATATTCTTCAAAATAAGTGAGTAGGACGAGGTGTTTAAGATATTAAATGAAAAAAAGATCAAAAAGTTTATACTACTTATATATGAAGAAACATAAACAAATATTACAATAATATATACATACATACACAATTATACATACATATTAATACAAGAGACAAAAATAATTGAATTGAATTGAATAAATAACCTATTTAACTAAAAAACTATGCTAATTAATTATTACTGTCATTTCAAGTTTTTAGCAACTAGGTTTACTATGTATTGTAATTATTATTCAAGATAAGCAGTATTCATATAAATTCTGTTTTTTTTTGTACACATATCAAAGTCAATCAAGGGGAAATGGCATTACCCTGATATCAATTTGAATATTAGTGTTTTCATAAATAGGTAAATCTGTCTGTTTGCATAGCATTCACTTATTTTACTGTTTGGATTTTTTGGTAGAAAGTTTTATATAAGTAGGTACTACCATTTTTAGGTAGGCTCGTAGTATAAATAACATTTTATAACGAAACCTTTCCTTATTAAATTTAGTTATTCCTTAAATAAAAATAGGATGTAAAGCTGCCATAAAGTCGTCTGATAGTTTTTTACAACAGTAAATAAGATTCTGGGATGCTCTTGTTTTATAAGTGGACTGCCCTGATAGCTTAGTTGGTAGTGACTCTGCCTTCTAATCTAGGGGTGCGGGTTCGATTCCCGCATAAGACACGTAATTATGAATTTTAAAATTTGTAATTACTTGTGTTGAGTCTGGTCGTTTCTATGTGTAATAAGTATGTATTTACAAAAGAAAAGTATTGTATCCATTATCTAGTACCCATGATACAAGCGTAAGCTTAGTATGGGGCTAGATGGCGCTGTGTGATATGTCCTGAAATATTTATTTATTTATTATTTATATTTAATTTATATTTAGGTACCAACATATTTATCGTAATCCAGGTGTCAGTTTCCCTCATCTTACAAACTTGAGTTAAAACAACATTTCTTTGTATATTATATGCTATTATTTTTTCTCTTTCGTGAGTCGCCTGACATTTCATTATTATACAATTTATTCGCGTTTTGATCAAATCAAATCAAATCAAAATAGTTTATTGGTCACAAAATACATATGTAAAACGTACCTATTTAATGTGATGTATATGCAAATATGTACATTAAAAAGTATTTGGTACGCGGTGGAATGCCTGACTCCTGCGCTAGGTACCAGAGGTCCTGTGTTGCAAGGAAATCAGAGACACCACCACCCCCACACTTGTAACCATGATTCTTTGCACTAAAAACACTAATTAAAACAACTGAACAAACTTCAGGTACAGATAACATCTGCATAACGAAAATATTGGGTACTCATTGAATTCCGATTCTCTCGCTAATCGCCCTTAAAGAAATAATTGTCAAACGATGATAAAGACTGCTTCGGGCGGAATAAAAACCTTTGGTATGTTCATTTCACCATTTTCACATATAAATAAAAGTTAATTGAAATTAACCTAGAAATTGTGAACGAAACCGCAAATATTGCTAGTGCATTTTTTATCACAGAAGGTCAAACGACTTATTTACAAACTAAAGTACTGCCAAAATTTCGAGTCACCTTCAAAGATAAAATGCCGATGATTACATTATCTATGACATTTCAAGGTTGGGATTTAATACCCAAAGATTTGATAAAAAAAATCCGCGAATATGTAAAATTTTACACAAGAAAGAAAGAAAATTCTGACACTCACTTATGTAATCATAATCGAACTATATACATATACCTATATGCATATACTACTACTAAGTACTGCGTAAAGACTTACCCCTAATCTTAAATACCTATATTTTTTTCTAATATCTTTCTATAGCTTAGTGAATGTTACTACAAATAAATTGTAGTAAAGTTCAATGTACCTACCGAACCTAGTTATAATAATAATAAAAATAAAAATGTTTATTGGACACACATTGTTATTTAACCGTATTTAACAGGGATTACCCGCTACAAATATTCGTCGTTATAGAACTATAAATACGTTATTATACATATATATGATTCGCCAAAATTAACTTAGTAATTAGTCCTTGATGAGTCTTAACGCTCATTAACCTAGTTTTTCTAATAGTGTTGTAATATGATTCAATTATTTAATCAGTTCAATCATAAGGTGACCTAGCGTGCGTAACTTCCCAAAGTTATTTATCTCTAAGGCGCCCCTTATCGTTATTTATTATTTGTTTGTTCGAGTTGTACAAACTTAAATAAAATTCTTGCATACATTGTTGAGATTGAAATGAAATGAAATGAAATAATTTATTTGAAATCAAGTCATGTTACATTCACTATCTCTAATAAATATCTTAGAGGGGAAGCACATTTCAAGATTAACATCGTCAATATTTTTATAATTATATTCCTTACATAAGTATATTGATTATTTATGACAAATTAAATTTTTTTGGTAATAACATATTTTAGAGGGCAATTAATTAATTTAAATATGTATTTATAGTTAAATAAGTTTTACTATCAGCTGTAAAGAGGCTTCGTCAAATAATGTCGTAGAAAATTATAAATTAAAAATTACAGTATATTGTAAAGTCTATACTAGTAACATGGATAGTATTTTATCTAAGGCATGTACGATACGAAGGTGTTGTCATTATAAATATTGCACCTGAAATACATAGTTTTTTACACATTTCGTCACATGTCGATGAAATATTTGATTGACGATAGACCAACAGTATTTTTCGCAAAACCCCAAATAAAAGTTACAAATCAATAGTGGTTTTATATGATGTTTACTACCTTATCTTGCTTTTGTGTTAAAATTAACAACTATAACAATTAATTCATATTTTGTCGAATTTTAAAATCTCTTTTCCATATACTTTTTTGACGTTAACTAGCATAAGTAGCACCAGAGCCATATTACGTTGTAGTTAACAGTTTTGTTAACAGAAAGAAATGATAACATGAATTAGTTATAACTGTTCCATCTAGACAATAGATAAGAATCCTAAATTTTTAAAGCGCAATATGTCGACAATTAGGTTATCAGTTGACCTACGTAGTAAGAGCACGATAGATTCGCGCGATGACGTCAGACTCCGTGATTAACCATTAGAATAAAGTGGTTTGTACAATAAACTTATAACACAAATCGATTTTGCAATACATTCTTCTTATTTGCGTGAATACATACCCTACGATAATTTAATCTATTTGACAGCTTAATTATGACAGTAAGCATAGATATTATAAACTATTAGATATACACAAAATAATGTAATAATAGTTTGTTTTATCAATGATAGTCTGGAGATGCTAAGGCTTTATGTTTGAAAACGTTTATTCTCATAAGTTGAATGTAAACTTGACTAAAAGAATAAAATAATTGAATGAGTGTTTCATAATTACAATCTCAGTAGTACTTTTCTTCGAAGGCGGAAGCCATTAACCAGATCTTAGTATTATTACAAATGCTTTGAAACCTATCTCGACCAGCCTGATAAGCTTTCGTGGCGTAACTCGGCTTTCAGGGAAGTGAATAAAAGCTGGCTATAATTACTGCGTTTTGTTTATATCTCGTTTATTTATGTCAGAGGCGTAATCTATGAGAGTTCCTTAAAGTAAGTCCCTTAGGAAGGCCTGTGGGGCGCTTATGCAAGCTGTCGATTGGTTGCGCTTGAGCCGAGCTCGGCCCGCTCTAACGGGTCATTGAACCCGGCCATTCACGCAAAATACGTAGATTTGGAAACTTCTCAGTTCAGGCAGCTGTGTGCGAAATGTGCTCACTTCCATGCCCTTTACCGCACAATGCTTACCTTTTGCCCGGAGCGATGCTACGCTATCGCCCCGCCTTTCTACATTGTTTCAACATATTTGAAGCTAAATAACAATTTAAATCGTTTTACGTAAGGAGGTAACGAAGGAATGTAAGTTATTTTTAAGCTATACAAATTAAAGTCGCTTAAAATTTAAAAAATGTTGCTACTTAAGATTTGAGTAAGTAATAAGTGTAAAAAGCTTAAAAAATAACGAATGCCCTCTGTCCTAATTTTATTCTCTAAGTTTCCTTGTACTTGGGTTTTTTGTAATTGGTTAACTACATATAAATAATTTTGATTTAATTTGATTTGTATGTACGTGTTTTCGTTAGAGCATAGTTATAGCCCTACCCGGTTTTGTGGGTGAAAGTGGTAGCAAATGTTTAGTAAAACCAGAATCCGCTAGACACTTTTGAAAATAAATCCAATAGACATATTGGAAGGAAAACGACTTCTTCTGCGTCAGTGTTCCACATACTTACGATGTTCTCGTTATTGTTGACTTCAGCGGCGGCATTTGAAGCGACATCAATTACATAAGCTCCAATAATGTCATATAACGTAATACGAGGATAGTTTCGGGTTACGTCGCGTCGCCGCAATCCCGGGAAGATGTTATTGTTTCGACACGGCAGGTACCGCGATTCTAAGTATGGACACGTGAAACTTGTGAGACGATCTTTATTGCTTACTGTTGGCAAAATACATAACAATCGTCATTTGATTTAAAAGTCCACGTGTACTAAGGTCAATAACACGAAGTACAATTCAATGCTATGTCTTTATTGCGATCACTTAAAACTTAATTGTGATGTTTGGATAACTGCACCATGTTTGCGTTTAAAAAAGTTTTCAGGGTGTACCGATTAGATACTGAAAATAACTATTTGCAGAATCTATCATGCCTTCCTACTGCACGACATGATTACATAGAAAAATCGTTAGGTGCTACAAAAATTAAACTATATGCTAAAATGTGAAAATTAAACTAAAAAATACAGAATTCAACCAACAATATCTGAGTTTCTAAAATATCAGTGAAATAAAATCAAAAAACGATATTTACGAAAACTGGTCAGCAAAAAGTCACCACCATGTAATTCCACTTCCATCTTTTAGTCTGAAAAGTTATTGGAAAACTTATAAAACTTTAAACGTAAACAAATTTAATGGTCGCGTGTGGTGGAAGCGGAAAAATTTGTGTACAATCAAATCATGTTCTACATCGCTGATGAATCAACAACAAGACGTGGTTTTTTCCCAAAGTGACGGCGGTCGTTAATGATTTATCATAGTAATTTTGAGACTAGGTAGTAGACTAGTTGTATTAAAATGGAAACTAAACCATTTATATTCTGATATTAATCAGAATATAAAATAATGCCTTTAATTAATTTAATCCCTTTAATCTATACTATAATATTATAAAGCTGAAGAGTTTGTTTGTATGTTTGTTTGTTGGTTTGAACGCGCTAATCTCAGGAACTACTGGTGCGAATTGAAAAATTCTTTTTGTGTTGAATAGACTATTAATCGAGGAAGGCTTTAGGTTATATAACATCACGCTGCAACTAATAGGAGCGAAAAAACAATGGAAAATGTAGAAAAAAACGGGGAAAATTATTCATCTTTGAGGGCTTCCGTTGCGTGTGCTGCGAAAACGGTTCAAGATATAAAAAAAAATATGTAAGAAAGAATTATTTCTCTTGAAATATTCTAACAAAATGTCCGCAACAGTATATGTCTATCTTTTAAGATTAACTCACTAGAACCGTTATTATGGCAATAACTATTCCATGCGGACGAAGTCGCAGGCACAGCTAGTTAATAATATTGTGCCTTTTGGAACCTGAGTGAACCTGAGATATGCAGTAAAGTCTGACTTATTTCAAATTCATCTCAATCGGTTCAGCTGTTTGATTGTCATTTAGGAACAAAAATTTGATAATTTAATAATTCAGTTACTTTCGCCATTCTTATTCTAGTTTAATGGGGTATTTATTTTCTTTGACCAAATTAAACTAAAATTTTAAGAATGAAGTTAAAAAAATCATTATTGATCTATTACAAACTTACTTATAATTGTAATAATTGAATCAGTGTTTTGTTTTAAACTTGGAAAATAAGAAAAGAACATAAGACTGATCAAACTGATTAAATAAAAGTATATGTTAAGTTTATAAGTAACTAGTGGACGCGCGACTTCACTTGCATTATTTCAGAATAAAAAGTATCCTTCACATTTCTAAGACCTCATACTACCTACATACCAAAACACATGATGATCCGTTCAGACGTTTTTGCTTGATGAGCGTTTAAATAGACAGACATGAGACACAGATAAATAGACTAAATTTCTAAAAATTGTTGTTACCTGTTTTGCTATCAATTCGAAGTACCTATCCCCAAAAAATATATATACTCGTATATTTTCTATGTTCAGGCTTTCGACCCTCTTCAACTTTATTATTGTGTATAGATATGTATACCCAGATAGACACAGTAATGATGCAATCTTAACATATAAATTTCATAGACTACGTTGTACATAGATGTCAGGATTGACTTTTGACCATTGCACCCGATGTTTAGATTACTGATAGCCAGACTAGAAGTGATTATCAGGTTGTTAACTTTAGGCATAGTGATAAACTATTGCCAATATCTATTTATAAGTTTATTTTAGAATTATCCTCACGTTTCTAGCTCTGGGAAGAGTTTAGAGATTATAGAATTGGCTTTATTTATAAAAAAATTAAATCAAATATCAAATCTAAATGATTAAATATTTTTTTTATATGAGATAGGCTTACGCTTGACTACTGCTTGCTTGATGTTTAGATTTATGATTATTAATTTAAAAAGTAAGAATTAGTTAATATTAATATTATTTATATTACTTTCAAATAATATACATTTATAAAAATTACATGAAATTGAATTGGTTTTTTATAATTGTGCACGTAGGTATATGATTTCATAAAAAGATGCCAAGCAGTTAATGTGTATCACATGATTATTTGAGTATTATTTTTATGCTATAGCCACTAAATCATCGCACCTATTCACAACTTTTTTTTATTTGCAAAAGCTCGTCAAATGGACACAGTATATAAATTATAATTAAATTATTAATAGTATTGTTATTTCTATTCTACGATTGTTACTGTTAATTCTAAGAACGAAAAACACAGTATACCTTCAAACTATTACACTTTTCAATTATAATTATTTAATATTATTATTTTTAATTAAAATTTCTAAATATCACACAAGAAAAAAAACTAAGAATAGTTTATTTATAATAATAAATAAACTATTCTTATAGTTTATTTATAATAATAAATAAACTATTCTTATTTTCAATATTGAACTACTCTAAACAAAAAAAAACTCCTGCCAAAGTGATCAGCGATTACTTGTTACATAAAATATTATTGTTCCCCAAGAAAAATCCACGACAGATATAGTTGCTTACGTACAAAAATAGATAATTGCATAATATCTCGTGTTCATTATCTATTGCATAATTGTTCATAAATAGTAGTGTATGCAACTGTCATATAATGAAGGGTATTAAAACACGAGCGTGAGTTTATGAAACGAGCGCGGCGAGTTTCATAATAGTAACGAGTGTTTTAATACCCGTGTTATATGCAGTTGCATACACTACTTTATCTTCACTAATGCAATTAATCAAACAACAAGAGTAAAAGCTGACAATACTTTATTTATAATAATTGTTCAAATTTTGGATGGTACAATTCACGCGTACGTGTATTGTCACAGTGATTTTGCCGCCATTAAAATCTAACCAATGAGAGCGCAGCTGCGCGCATCAATAAAACGCGACCAACCTGATTGGCCCTGCAATCAGGTTGGTCGCGTTTTATTGATGTTATAATGAGATATTACGATATCGATGTGGATATTATACCATCATGTGAAATTGCTTAAATTGAGTGTTTTGTTGTCTGCGCTATAACAGTAGTAATTATAAGTAAAGTATTGGAAACATAAGTAGAATGTTACAACATTAGTGTAGATAAACATACTTATGTTATTTGAATGATATTCTTAACTATAACATATGACGTAAAAACAACAAACAACAATATTATCAGATACAAGTAATTTAGACAAATAAATAGATATACCTAACAATGTTAATTAAACTTTTTTTTATGATATATCGTTGTTTAAATACTCATAATTTGTAGGATTATCTCTTGAGATAAAGCATTAATGAGTATGTTTATGTTAATTTTTTGATTGTTTACTTTTTCTGACAGTATTTTTTTTTATTCTGAATGTTATCCTAAACAAGTGATATCGCGCCACCCACAGAAAACTAATGAGAACACAACAGGCAATTTTATAATAACAATTACGATAATGGCTGGACGACTTAAACCAATTTTTAAAAGTCGTTACAATAATTTAGCTTACAAAGCAATCAGTTGTACATAAGTTTAATGATGATAACAAATTATTTTTATTCTTGTAAAAGTTACGCACGGATATGCGTCCGTTGTGAGTCGTAGGGCCCTTGGTTATCTCTCTTATCACCTCTCATATAGGTAGGCATTGCAAAAAATTGGTGTCACCTACTTTTCACACATTGAAGGTCGCTGATAAACTCTTTTTATTATTAAAGTTAATAATTGTTTGATCGTCAAATCGCTGAAACCGCAGAGAGTTTCGTGTCAGGGACAAGCTTGTATCTGACCAGATAGCAACACCTAATTCTAACTTTTTAAATAAATAGCACGTATGTGTATACGCCCCTAAAGATGTTAATTGCAATATCGGAATAAAAATTGATATAATTACTCGTAAAATGAATTTAGAAGTAATCTTAGTTGGTTAAGTTATGCGGATTGCAAACGATAACTGCACGTGGTGTAAAAATAATAAGTAACGTTTAGTTAAGCTATGGGAAACTGTAGTTATGCACATATTTTCAATAAATTTAGATAAATATGAAAAGGGTTAATTAGGGAACAAATTACTGGAGAATTATTATTTATCTCTGTTTCATTTTGTATACAAAAACGTAGTCATATCATTTTTTTAACTAAAACAGATTTGCATTGACCATAGTTTGCCTGATGGTAAGCAATTACTGAACAGTTTCAATTTTAACCACTAAAATTAACGAATAAGTACTATATATCCACTATAAACATGTACACATGATATATTATTTTGAACTTTGACTTAGTAACAACGGTATTTTAACCGTAGAAAAAAAAATGCGAATCCATCAATACTCTTCGAAATGCTTGGTTAGTATTAATAATAACTTTTGGACAGGTTGGTTAGGGTAAAGTAGGGCTAGTTGGAACAAAAAAAAATACATTGCTTTCCTAGAATGGCTTTTATTATTTGTGAGCTGGAATGCAATATTTTTTGCTCTATAAATCCTAGTTTGTTTGTAGATTTAAATATATTTTGTTTTACTCATTGCCGTTTTCTGTTTTTCTAAGATAAACACTGACATTAAGTGTAATGTAAAGTTGGTTTATAAAACGTCGTACACTAGGTATGTGTTATTCTTCCAATGTTGAAGTCCATTTCTGATGCAGTAATATTTTATTTGCGTTTGAGAAATATTTTTGGATCTTTATTCAAATTAAGTTAAGTATACAAATAATTGGTGTTTTTTAAACTATTATTTCGTCTATTTCAACTTACCCGATCCTCCTCTACAGATTATTTATTTGTTTTGTCTTTCTCAGACAAGCGGCGCCTACAAAGATGTGATGATTTGTGTAAAAAAATCGAGATCATGGACTTGTACAAATATTCGATAATACTTATACTGCTCTAATAAATAGTGCAAACACGTATTTTGACCAATTCTGCAGATTATTTGTGTTACATAACAAGATGTTACTGCCACAGGTTGCTAATTAAAAAAAAAACGGGATTTGACCATGATCACCATGATATTATTGTTAAACGCGCCTGTTTTTAGCTAAACCAAACTTTTTTCTCTACCAGTAGGTAGAGACAGAAACCTATAATAATAATTTTATATTAACACTTGTGGACGCCTGCGGCTTCACTCACATTATTTCATGATAAAAACGTATAGCCTATGAAACTCCTATGACCTCATACTACCAACATACTAAAAATCATGATGATCAATTCAGCCGTTTTTGCGTGATGAGCGTTCAAATAAAAATCGTCAGAATGTTTGCTATCAGTTCGAAGTATCTCCAAACATTTTTTTTAAATATCTCCAATGTTTATACATTTAAAATCCTTATCAAAATTAAAAAAAAAACTGAGTCATATACTTATGTTTTTGGTTTAATATACCGCAAGTGATACATTATATAGTCACTTGTATAAATACTAGTAATATTCTGATAATACAAGTTACGGTACTCGCGAATTCACGTGTGAGTTGTAAGTATGTCAAGGCAATTGTATAAAGTGATTCAGGATAACCAAATACAGTTTTTACTTTGAATCAAGTGAATGCTAAAAGAAATTAGGACAAATTGTTCGAAATAACATTTTAACAGTTTCAGGTAGACCATCATTTGGTGAGAAAACATAGTGCATTTTGTTTAAAATAAAATATCACTTTTAAAATGGAATAGCTGCTCGCGTGACCTAGCAGTTTATAATTTTTTTATTTATAATATTACCTTTAATATTCATTAAATTCATTATTTAATATACTGTTGTAATTTTTTGTGATGCCAACCAAATTTACAAGAAATATGACCGTGTGTAGCCAAAACCTCAAAAAATAAAGTTGTACGTCCGTGGTCACACGCACCTGGTCGGTTGACGTAGTCCTATTGTAAGAGACCAATGCCCCAATTTGCGAAATAATATTGTTTTATTACTATATTTTAACGATTGTATTGTTATCGAATAATAATTGTGGTTTATACAAAACCTGGCAACATATATTGAAATTTACTGTCTTAGGTAAGTAGGTATCCAAACGGCTTTGTTGTTTTATTGATTTTAAAGGAATTTGCGTGGAGGTATATTTTCTTCAAGATTATATCATTTGTATGAAAAACTCAGAGGTTAATAAATAATTGTTCTGTATTGTTCTGTGATTTAAATATTCGGTAAAATATATTGCGGATATAAACCCCCTCTTGGAGTTTAAGCGGTTTATTATTATTTTAAATTGTTTAAATTTTAATAGTTAAATTTCAAGTGCTCTTTATTGTACACCCCGTCTAGTCTTTTATATGATTTCCTCTCCATCCTACGGTTGCCTGGAAGAGATCGCTTTCAGCGATAAGGCCGCCATTTGTGGCATAGGATTTTAAATTTCTCTTGTTTGTATTGTGTTTTATTTTACTTGGGTGTCCAATAAAGCTATCTATAGTTATATCTATAATTTCTTATTTTATGGCCCTTCCATACAAAAGACATCAACGAGCGGTTCCAGTCAATCCTTAAGTAAAGCGATAGAAATATGTTTGTGATTTATCTCTATTGTGTGAGTGTATATTTTTTCACACACTAGATGGCTTAAAAGTTATCAATTGGATCTCTCTTAAGCTCTTTGAAAAACAACCAAGAAGCACAATGTCGACTACCGTTCACGTTTTATGCTGATATAAATTGTGTATAAATATGTATATTACAGTGTTAAGTAAACAAATATATTAAAGCGCAGATAAATATGCCATTATTGACGATAACCGTTTAATATATCTTACAATCTACCTACATAGTCCTAAGCAAGGTTTATATTTTATTTATAAGATGTACTTTAAGGTATTACACAAGGTACCGATAGTCATAAGTCCGTCTCCATAAATTAGAATACAAAAACGACCATTATTGTGCTATTTAGCATAACTTAGTTTAAGGAAGTTAAACATAAATGTGACTTGAGATAATTAATTTAATTAAGGTCAATGTGAGACATACTGTTGGTGTCGAATTTTGACATCATTTTTGTTCATGATATCATCATTGTGTTTTTGTCAGTTCGATACGGAACTATAAACTTAATTATTTAATTTAATTATGTACCGATTAGAATAGATTTCCGTACTTTAGCTTGTGTGATCAAATGATATTGTCATATTTTTATATCTTCTTCTTTTTATCGAATGAGAGTGGCCAACTCTGGTATCGAGAGTTTATCAAGGGCATATGATATGGCTTAACGACTACCGTACTAGACAAACAGCTGAGACCAACAATTTAACGTGTCATCCGACCCACGGAAGTGCCCAAAATGGAATGCCACTTTTCGGTCACCCATCCAAGGACTGACCGGGTCGACAGTTGCTTAAGATTGTTAATCGCATGCAAGTGCCTTCGCTAGCTGAGCTACGGATGCTTCTTATATATTTTTTACATACATAATCTTACGTATTTTTTTAAGTTTAATTTTTTTTTAAGTAAAATGAAAAGTCCTCTTTGAAATGCTTCAATTTAATTGCATTTTAAAGACACTCAAGTTTGCGCATAGGCTTCTTTCATTGTCTTCTAAGTAGTGCTGTTTATAGCTTAACAAATCATATTTTTTTTATTGAACTTAAACTTTAACTTTAATTTACCTCTTTACAAAATTTGTAGCTTAAGGCTAAGATAATCAAGATTGCAACTAAATTAATG
This sequence comes from Macaria liturata, assembly GCA_964023185.1. NCBI lineage: Eukaryota > Metazoa > Arthropoda > Insecta > Lepidoptera > Geometridae > Macaria > Macaria liturata. The sequence continues at coordinate 8,131,074 of OZ026812.1, read as the reverse complement.
TAAATGCTACAATTTAATTATGAACTGGTGCGTCTAAACTAAGCTAGGCTTGTATCTCAGAGGCACCACTTCCACATGTGTATAAACATTAATAGACGTAAACTTCTAAACTTCTAGTTGTGATGTACTGAGGCCCTTTCTTCTTCTGCCGTCCTCTTGTGCACCAAGTTGTTATGTCATTGTTTTAACTAAGGTACAAATTAGTTGGGAACTACATATTATGTATATCAAGTACTAGTGGGTGCTCGCGGCTTCGCTCGCATTAAGAAGTAAAACTAGCATTCCATTTCACCCTTTTAAAAGGGACATTTCCAAAAATCCTTTCTTAGCAGTTGCCTATGTCATAAGATCAACCTGCATGCTACATTTCAGCTCAATCCGTCCAGTGGTTTTTTTTTTTTTGTATGTTCGTCGATCAATCCACCAACATATAGAAGTCGGAGATGTTGTCCAACAAACACTGATCACATCAAAACATTTGAAGCGAAGTTTAGTCTATAAGTAAAGTAGCAGTATATATTAATATAGTGCTTATATAGGTTTGCGTGGGGTAAGGGTTGGGGTATGCACAATAAAACGGGTTCCTTATTTATCTTTTTTTTTCATGTTATTTTTTTTTCTTGTTTTTTCTATTCTTTTTTTTTTTCTTATTTGTTTTCTGTTTTTTTGTTCTATTTTCTTCGTCGATCGTCGATCGCCGATCGTCCAGTGGTTTAAGCTGTGCGTTGATAGATCACTGTTTCAGTCAGTCCGTCAGTCACCTTTGAGTTTTACATATTCAGATAGCATTAAGCAGAAACTACTGAAGTACATAATTAAGTACACATATCTCTAATACATATTCTAATCAGTCGTGACACCTACTTCTAATTTATATCAGAGTATTCGAATCCAAGTATGGCCGTATCTTAAACGACAAGGTTAAGCATTATCAATTCAAATTGGTATCAATAACCTCATAATTATGTTAAAATCAGCTCACGACTATTCTCTATGATATATAGCACCAAATAGACTCCTAATTGGTACATAACTAAATAAACCTACGTGGTAGGTCAGTTACAACTATCACGCGATATATTCGTATGCTGATTGGGCAGGTGCTATGAACACGTGATAGAAATGGATGCTGATTGATCCATTGAATGCTTTGTATGGTAGATTAGATGGTTAGATGTCTCATTTAATATTGTCTATTTCTATGAATAAATGGTTATATAGTTGAGATAACGCATAGTTACATAAGCCGATGGCGCGATATAATGTAATCTAGGAATATATCTATCTAATCGAGGCGCCATTCACTGATATTACATACATAGCTTATATTGGCGTAGCTTGATAGTTACAAGAACTTGTCGAGATAAAATATTTGCGCAGTTCTTGAAGTATTTTCTAACTTTTGTTTATTATTATTAAACAAGGAGGAAGAAACTTTAAAATACTAGAATCGAGCGGCCTTATTAGACACAGCCTTTTAGGCAAATATTCGGATATACATGAATGGTATTGTAAAAATTGAAAAATGGCGACCATTACAGTTTTAATTTGACTATTTCTTACAACTTATATATATAGCGGGTAGCATAAATGTGTACTACCCAAAAACTTCACGTGCAATTCATCAAGATGTTTAAATTATATGTAGTTTACATTTGACCATAATTCACCTGATGGTGTGCGATCATAATGATTAAATTTATGTTGAACAAATTACCATGTGAAGTAATTAACACAGTTGATTTATCAATACTTAATAGAGCTGATAAGTGATTGGTCATCCCAATTTGGCACTGCATAGATAATAAAAGGGACGGTCAATGATCTCTCGGCCTAGCATGCGTCGTCATACCACATTCATATTATAAAGGCCATAGTTGATGTATGTCCGTCGCTCTCGTCACACTAATGCTAATAAGGGCTAATATTTGTACGTACATATGTTTCTGCCATAGTCTGTAGTCTTTATTGATGTAGGTAAAATTTGATAAGAGTTAGATAGATAGCTAGAAAATTCTTGATACACACGAAATAAAATACAAAGAAAATATTAAAAATAACTTTTTAAATTCATAAATAAAACAAGTATTTATGATTTTTTAATTTATAATTACTTGTTGTCGTTTGTATGCATAAAAAGTAAGTATTTACAAAAAAAAGTATTTAAGTATTATATCCATTATCTAGTACCCACGACACAAGCATTTGCTTAGTGTGGGGCTAGATGGCGTTGTAGGTAATGTCCCGGTTTTTTTTTTATTTAACTGATACTAGTGCCACAAGTAGCGGCCTTGTCGCTAAAAGAAATCTGTTCCAGGTAACCATTGTATTTGATAGCTGAATAAACGCATAGGCTACGGTTTGGTCTATATTAACTACCTATTTAGCAGTATATTTATGTATTTTATTATTATTTTTGAGAGACAACAGGTGGACAGAGAGAATGCTTCACTGGGAGCCAAGAGATGGACGGAGAGAGCGTGGACGACCAATCAGACGATGGAGAGACGATATAGACGCGGTGGCAGGAAATCTCTGGACAAGAACAGCAAAGACGAGACATACATGGCATGAGTTGGAGGAGAGCGTCCAAAGTTGGACGATCCCTTAAATAAATAAATAATATTTTAATTTAATAACCTGACATTGACATTACATTTATATCCATTTTGACATTACCTACAATAATACTAGACATTTTTAAACTTAATAATTTCATGAATCGAATCGAAATATTGTAGTGTGAAGTTGTTCACACTACTATACGTATACACACACTATACGTTTAAAAGGGAAATAAAGGCTATTTTTATTTTATTATGTATTTTCATCTTTCTTCGAATGGATAGGTTTGAATGAAATGATTTTGAATTGATTGAAATTAAGTAAACCTAATCACGGATTTTGGCAAACAAAGCCGCAGTATAGCACTAGTTTGTAAATAATGCATTTGAAATGCCTTGAAAATGCCAGAGCATGAGCTAGGATTAGTATGCATGCATTTATGATGTACTTCTATGACATCATGCTTACTGAGGTTACTTTACATTCCTTACCATCATTTTTAACAAAACAAGATTTTTTCTAGGTTCTGTAAATTCATATCCACTCATCAAACTAGAACATTTTTAAGGAGAATAAACAGTATTTCTTCCATGAAAACATGCTTGTAAAAACGTTAGTTTTTTGTTAACAGATTTGGCATAATAACTTAAACGATGTTTTCCTAATAACTAATGCAACTATAGAAAGAAAAAAAAGCATCTAATAAAAAAATTACGTTGGTGGTTTAGGTCATGCGAGAGTAAAGAAATATGATCTTTTATTATTATATTGTATAATTTGACGTTCAAAAGTGTACAGCCACGTACCTACTTGAAATAAATGTATGAATATGATAATAAAACCCAAAAAATATCTTACAATCAATGACAAAACATACGTTTTGAGATAAAAGTGTGTGTGGGCATTATTACAAGTAGAATGATAACAATAGTATCATGACCTACGCCCTGATTATGCAACAATGAATGACAATAATTTGTTATTCATTTTCTGAGCTGCATTTAGATACGACAGTTTTTTAAGGCTTGCGTTTGACAACAGCCCGCTCAGTTTAAGTTCATGTAAAACTTTATAGTATGAGTAATTAAAGAAATGAACCACCAGATGGTAAGTGGTCCCAATGCCTAAGGAAAAAATAAATCGACTCTAACAATTACTAATTTTGTCAATAAATTGATTCCTCCTTTTTTGAAGGCCGTGAGTCTGTCAAACAAAACTTAATTAATCTTATATACCTAAATCTTAAAAGCAGCCCGTACCATACTAATATGAAACAAAAAGAATCCAAGCTTGTCTACAACATTGAATTTGTTTAAAATGTATTAAGCTAAAGGTTTCATAACCGTACAGCTATGTGTGTACTTATAATCTATACTAATATTATAAAGCTGAAGAGTTTGTTTGTTTGTTTGAACGCGCTAATCTCAGGAACTACTAATGCGAATTGAAAAACTATTTTTGTGTTGAATAGACCCTTTATCGAGGAAGGCTTTAGGCTATATAACATCACGGTGCAACTAATAGGAGCGAAGAAACAATAGAAAATGTTGAAAAAACGGGGAAAATTATTCATCTTTGAGGGCTTCCGTTGCGTTCGCTGTGAAAACGGTTCAAGATATCAAAAAAATGTGTATGAAAGAATTATTCGTCTTAAAATGATCTCACAAAATGTCCGCAAGTACCTATATGTCTATCTTTTAAGGTTAACTCACTAGAACCGTTTTTATGGTAATAACTATTCCACGCGGACGAAGTCGCGCGCACCAGCTAGTATATTATGTATCACGTTGTATTATTCTAAACAATTTCAATACATCTATTGTATCGGTACCTATAGTATAAGTTTACGTACGCATGCTGTTGTCCAAACATATATCTCAGTATTATCTCGTAAAAAGTTATTTATACTCTCTGCATTTAAATTATCTAAACATTCTCATTACGCGAACTAAAATATGTTATTCTCTTGAATGGAACCAGTTCTTACGCAAACAAATTAACTGATAGATGTGAACCTACGTAGTATTTGCGTAGACTGGGAACTCCTAGCTTAGTACCGGGTACCTACTGTTTTCTGAAGTGATTAAGCGTGGAAGTATTTTATTATAGTCGTTAAGATAACAATAAAGCGAAACGTGTGCGTAAAAGGTGCTAAGCGGGAAACCGGATTAAGTTTTTGATTATAAAATATTATTGTTCTTTCATTTTCAGTCGAAAGTTAGTAGTTGGCACTTTTAAACTATTGTTTATGTAGTAACTATTCTTTTTAAATTTGCATATTTTTTCATTTTGTTACTGTAGGATGAAAATGAGATAAAAACGTATATATATATGGATGTTTATCTTAACAATTTGTTATTGATCGATTAATCGATACTATCAAAAGTTGATATTTGAACTATTTTTGCCTGAACTCCTGAATCTACGATTTTACGCAAACAGAGGTCGTTTAATAATAAAAGTGGTAAGTGCTTAAGCTGAAATGTCGCTCAGAGGTCGGGCCGTAGTTTGCTCAAGGCCTAATTCGCGTGTCGTTGACCCGCCGTCACCTTGGTCGTTGTATTTACGCAATGCTTAATCTTATCATCTGCATGCGCGGTCGACCTCACCTCCCCCCTCCCCCCTCTCTAGATTTGGACGACTCTACATTACGCCTACAGGCCAACGTTTGAGGCCAACCCCGAAGGTGCTCATTTCAAATTCGACGCGGGTATGTAACGCTGACATAAGCTTTCCAATAGCTAGCATTATGTATATCGACTTCAGTCGATATACATAATATTTATGTATAGAAATATCACATTTGGTAGACTGATGTTTTATGCAATTGAGTTTTTGGTTTAAAAAAATTACTGCGTACTAAATTTGTAATCTTTATAAATAAAAATGAATTGTTGTTCGTTAGTCTGATTAAAACTCGAGAACGGCTGAACGGATTTATCTTATCTTAGTCTTGAAATGTTCGTGGAGATCTAGGGAAGGTTTAAAAGGGAAAAAAATATACAAAAGTTTAGGTCGCAGTACGAAGTGTGCCGGGACAGCTAGTCGATAATAAATACAATTCAATAAATGTAGCCTTTTGATTTTCAAGCACATCCGATATCTCCGATATTGATTTGTAAAGAAATTGTTGCACAGAATACGTTTCACTTATTTTTTACTATTTAAAATAATAAAACCGATAAAATATTGCGGTATGTGTTGTGGCGCTTTAGTATTTAGATAAGCCCGCCCGCCGCTCTAAGTGATAAGGCCGCCCTCTGTCCCAATACTATGGTTTACATATTTTATTCATACTTGTGTTCTTTTGCTATTGGTGTACAATAAAGAATTCTTGATTGATTGATTGATAAGCAGGATTACAATGTAACATATTTTTTCCGTCCTCCTCCACCAAATACCCTCTGCGTTGCAGAGGCCTTTGTGTAACTACAGTTGAGTATATCTAGTAATAATAGAATTTAGACACATTTTATATTACCAAAACTGATGGTTGTCTTGTATATATAAAACAATATATAAAACAATAACATGATGACAAACCCTTTTTTTTGTATTTACCATGGTGTGTCTTCATACTAGTAAATATCAAGCTAAATTCGCGATGGTGTATAGTCATGAAAAGATCTTGACTCGGAAGGATAGCATTTATCTGATCTCCACACCGTCTGATTATGTACAAACTTAGCCCTCCTGCACGCAAATCATGAGAGAAACCATTTTTAAATTTTGAACTTATAATTTTGACGTATCGGGACTCATCAATATGGTTAATTTTCCATAAAATTATACCTGACTAGTATACGGCTTCGCTCACATTAAGAAGTAAAACTTGCATCCCCTATTTCACCCCTTTAAAAGTGGCATTTCCAAAAATCCTTTCTTAGCGGATGCGTACGTCATAACATCCACGTTTATTCTAAATTTTGTGCGTTGATAGATCACTATATCAGTCAGTCAGTCAGTCAATCAGTCAGTCACCTTTGAGTTTTATATATACAGATTGACTCGTTACCTCGTTTATATTTAATGCCGAAAGAAGAAATATCACGATCAAAAATTTTTATGCTGCCACAATCGAGTCAATTTTCCACAAAATCTATTCCGATTGTGCATTCGAAGTGACGTGACTAGTTTTTGAAGTGCAGGCGGTCTAAGTCTGGACATTGTATTTCTGGTAGGGCCTAAGCTATCATTCTGATCTAATCGGTTGGCTTCCATCGCAGGATATTTACAATTTGGACAGAGCGGGAAACCCGAGGCATCTTTAGCAATTTGCTACTGGTGCCCTGGCTAGGGCTTCCCACTTCATCCTCACTGCACACTCCTTGTTGAAGACACTGTGAAAGTGTTCATAGCCCGTTGTTATTCTAGCTCTCACACAGTTGATGCAGGGTGACATGACCTTCTTCCCCACAGTGAAAACATCTTGCTTTCGTCTCTTGGCAAAATCTCCTGCCATGACCGAAGCCGAGGCAGAGTGAACATCGAACGAGTGGAGACTGGTCTTCCACTTTAACTTTCTGCAGGTCAATGTGCACCGCCCCAGCTGTGGTCATGGCTCGTCACAACTTCGGGGAGACTCTCATTACGATGTGGCAGGTGTCTTCGTTTTAGTGCGCCTTTTGTACGCAATTGAGAGTCGGTCGTCTTCCTGAGACAAACTGTCAAATAGGGTTCTGTTCTGCCGTCGAAGAGCCGCAAGTACCTCGTCATCGCTGTTATAGTTAAGTACATTCTTAATTATAACAAGCGGATCTTTATTCTTGACCTCCTCGACGGTCAGTTCGTTGGCCTTAGACCGTCTGTCCCAGACCTTCTGTCTCTCGGCTTTCGTCCTACACGTCACCACCACTTTTGAGTCCATAACTTTTCTTACTCTTTCTACACGGATTCCCTCTTCTTTAGCGTTAACGACTTCTCTTATCTTGTTCATAACCAGGTCACTCGAGTCCTTTTCGATTTTAGAACTGACAATGATGGAGTGCATCGTTGTCAGTTCGGGACAGCCTGGTTGAGGTGAAGAGGCCGTGTTCGCCGTCACGCTAGCGTAGGTCTTGGTTTCGGTGATATGGCGGAGCTCACGCACTTCACCCAAGAGCGTTTGAATGCTCTCAGTCTGTGCCTTGGTGTGAGCTTCAGAGCACTGAGAAGACTCGGCACTAGAGAGGGTCTCTTGGAGCTGTCTAGTAAGCTTAGAGTTTTCCCTCAGCAGTGCCATGTGTTCCCCGATCAGGTTTTCTGCCAGGCAGCAATGTAACATATTAAGATAAGCGAAGTAGACATTGTTTGTAAAATTTGAGATGTTTTACATAAAAAAAGCTATGGTGTAGGATGGTGCTACGAGCCTGCTACGAGCGCTACGCTGCGCGGCGGAAAAGCGCGGGAGAGAGGCGCGGGTAGGACGAACCCGCAGCCTGCAGGCGGCCGCGCCGCGCCGCCCGCGCGTATTTATTCGCAAGGCCACGCCAGCGGCGGCCCAGTGCGCATACGACGCTCGCACGCGATACACTATCACCCGCTCTCCGCGTCTCGCGAGCGATCTACGGCGCGTGCACTAATGTTACGCCAATTTCGCAGCTGAACGCGTTTACATTTCATTCACAAATATAAATAAATAAACATGTTACCGATTTTCGGCGACTCGAAACTGTTGTGGGGACTATGGCATGTGTTGAACTACTGTGTGATGCGGACGTCGACGCCGCTGCTGGTGTTGTGCGCGGCGGCGGCGCTTGGGCTCCGGCTGGCGGTGCTGCTGCGCGACCTGCGGCGTCTGCCGCCGGGCCCATGGGGGCCTCCCGTGGTGGGCTACCTGCCCTTCCTGGGCGTGCGACACGAGACCTTCCTGCAGCTGGCGCGCCACTACGGGGCGCTCTTCTCAGCGCGGCTTGGCAACCAGCTCACCGTGGTCCTCTGCGACTACAAGCTCATCCGCGAAGCATTCCGCCGCGAGGAGTTCACCGGCCGCCCCAGCACACCGCTCATGCACACGCTCGACGGACTTGGTGAGTACAGTACGACAAATTCATCCCCATACAATTTAATTTCAAAAATATATTTTTTTGTAAAAATTTGCAAAAACTATCTTGTCCAACAAACATGTTTGCAAACAAAAAAGTAGAGCATCATGTCCAATTTTCCACTCCCCAAAAGTCGTATCTAACTAGCTAACGAAAGCTAATTCGTAGGCGCGTGTGAATAGAGTTAGTAAATAGCGGGTGTGCGTACGCGCATGGGAGGTGTCGAGGGGCGGTGTCCCGCAGGCGCGCGCCGCCCACTAGCCCTGGGGCTACAACCACGATAAACATCATGGAATAGATATTGGTTTCCTACTTTTGTTTATTTTTTTTCTGGATATCTGAGCACAAAATTTTCTTCAAAAAGATTTGTGCTACAGATAATTTTAAACAAATACAAATACTTAATTATCTAGATTTATAGAGTAGGCACTTTAATCGTAAATCTCTTGTCTAAAGCATGTTTCCTTACACAGGCATTATCAACAGCGAAGGCCGTCTGTGGAAGAGCCAGCGCCGCTTCTTGCATGACAAGCTCCGGGAGTTCGGCATGACTTACATGGGCAGCGGCAAGAAAATCATGGAAGGAAGAATTAAGGTTTGTTTATTTACTATATTTACTTTATTAAAAGAGATTTATTTTTGTTATTTGGTCTTATTTATCATTTAAAAAGAATACATAGGTATTAAATCTTTGATAAAAAATCTCCACGAAAAATAATATACAACAAAACATTTGCACAATACGTCATGTAATGTATCATAACAGCTACTAAAACCCACAACTAACTAGGTCTTTATCTTCGCAGAACGAAGTTCACCAGTTGATCGCGAACTTGAACCGCGCGGAAGGTTCAGCTGTGGACGCCAACCCTCTACTAGCGCTGGGCGTGTCTAACGTCATCTGTGGTATCACCATGTCTGTGAGATTCGACCACGGGGACGCGCGCTTTGAGAGGCTCAACAACCTCATCGAAGAAGGCATGAGGCTCTTCGGAGAAGTGCACTATGGGGAATACATACCGCTCTACAATGTAAGTGTAATCTTATCTTTTATTTTATAAAACTTATATAAGGATAAAAATAATAAGGATAAAGTGTGTTTTGTTTGGAAATTTTCTAGATAACGATATTCGTAATATTTAAATATGTGTATATATATCTTATGACGCGCTATTTAAATTAATGTTGGAACCAATTTGGAACATTTGTAGAACAGTGTTTACTTTTGTTACAGTATTTGCCCGGCAAAGCGCAAGCTCAAGAAAGAGTTGCGAAGAACCGCGAGGAAATGTTTGAGTTCTACCAAACTTTGATCGATGAGCACCGAGAAACGCTAGATATGGACAAGGCGAGAGATCTCATTGATGTCTACTTGATTGAAATCGAGAAAGCAAAACTTGAGGGCAGAGCTGGCGAACTTTTTGAAGGCAGAGATCACGGTAAGTTAAATCAAAAATACATTTACTTTCTATAAAAAAAAATATATTTTTCTAATAAGTTAATTGTTATAAATCAGTACTAATCTAAATATTTACTTCCAGAACTCCAACTGAAACAAATCCTAGGCGACCTTTTCTCCGCCGGAATGGAAACCATCAAGTCATCCCTGATGTGGATGTTAGTATTCATGCTGAGGAACCCTGACGTCAAGAAGCGCGTCCAGGAAGAGATCGACGCAGTCGTCGGCAGAGACCGCCTGCCCACCATCGAAGACATGCCCAATCTACCCTACACTGAAACAACTATCTTGGAGACTCTCCGCATGTCCAGCATCGTACCTCTTGCCACTACACATTCTCCCACAAAGTAAGTCAAATTGATATTCAAAAATGTACAATTTGTTAGTTTGTGTATTTTTTTCAGAAGCTAACAGTAACTTTGTTTTGTCAATAGGGATGTCCACCTGAACGGGTATAGGATCCCAGCCGGGTCGCAAGTGGTGCCTCTGATCAACTGCGTGCACATGGACCCGACGCTGTGGGACGAGCCCACCAAGTTCAACCCGAGCCGGTTCATCGACGAGTCGGGCAAGATCCGGCGGCCCGAGTACTTCATGCCGTTCGGCGTGGGGGCGGCGCATGTGTCTCGGGGACGTGCTCGCGCGCATGGAGATGTTCCTGTTCTTTGCGGGCATTATGCACCAGTTCGACGTAGAGTCGGCGGCGGGCGACGCGCCACCGTCGCTGGAGGGCACGGTAGGCGCCACCATTGCCCCGCAGGCATTCCGGCTGCGCTTCGTGCCGCGCGCGCTCGCCCCCCGCCCGAGCACGCGCTGCTGCGCCACGTCGGGGCGCACTGAGCGCCGGCCGCCGCGCCCCACGACACACACCCACCAGTATTCAATGATCACTCGTTTTAGAGCGCATCGATGACCGTTTATTTAAGTCATTATCGTTTAAGTGACGACGTCGCCGCGGCGATGGTCGAGGCTGTGCATAAAGTGTTCAATTTTAATAGTAGCGGAACGTTTAGATGTATTTGAAATTCCCATCGTTGAGATAACGATTCGTGTCCGTTTGCAGTATTATAATGCATGTTAGGCTTTAGATCGACAGATCGCCGTTCGAATATATCAGTAGGTTAGGTTTACCGAGTAAGCTATAGTACCAAAATAAATGTAGATTTTAGACAATTATTTATTAGTAGGGTGCGAGAGTGCAGATGTTGAGTGTGATCTCATGATTGATGCGTAACGCGTAGGTAGAATCTATAAGGGTTGAAAGTGTTCATTTATTGTAATGTAGTTTATTTAATGTACCTATCGGGATTACCACATTCCATGGTAGATAACCAGCTGCTAGTCTAGGGCGATGTATCGCTACATACATATTACACACTAATGTTAGTTTTGGTATAGTTATCTAAAACAATGTCATTGTTTGCAACCAAGTTGCTTGTACTGAAGTTTAGTTTCGGAAATCTATTCAGACTTCCAGGGACCTACGATAAAATATAAAATATTGTGCAAAAAAATGTGCTATTCTTCTCGTTATGAGAGCGAAATACAAGACGCTATTAATGTCTATATCATGATGTTTTATATGTTATTTTGGGCAACCAAATATCCATAACACCATTAGTCATAAGTCAAAACATGTAAAATAATGTTATACCGTTTTTAATCAGAGCTATTTACTTAGAAAGTAATGGTGAATAAAATGATACAAATATATTCTATGATTTCATTTTAACAGCTCGACGCAAGCATAAAACCTACCCATTTAAGACAAATATATCGTCAATTGTAGACACTGGATTCCAAACTATAGCCATACATGGTAACTAGGTACTTATTAACCTCAAGAAAAGGAAAAAATAAGCATTAAATTGCTTGGGACGTAGGTATGTTATAATTTAAATATAAAATAATGTATCTTAAAAATGTGTGCCTATCAGGAAACAACACCAAAAGCATCCAATGCTTATCATTATCTAAAATACTATATCTAAAACACTCACAAAATAAAAAAATGTCTATACACAACCAACCAACCAACAATTTTAAATACTCGAATAGCTAGATAATAACCCGAAAAGCTTACAGGAAGGCAAACGAAAGGCATTTCCGTAGGTACCTGGCGGTGCATTCTCGGTGCATCCAACATATACATACCTATCTATAAATATAAACATGCCTGAGGTGAATGACCTGTTGTAAATTGAACACTATCGGTAGGTTTGTTTCCCCGATATGCAATTACCATGAGTCATGACTTGTTATGGGGAAATTCCTAGGGCGCCTTACCGATCAATACGAGTACATCGATACCTGAACGATATGTAGGTAGTTTGAACTGAAATAAGATTTGTCTTGTATTTTTTCAGAGCTGCTAGATAAATTTAAAGCAGCCTTAAACTATCGTGTACTGAAACGTTCAATGTAAAGAGCATGCGTATGAGTCATAGAAACTAGATTGAATTTATAAGGCGAGTTTTTATGTTTACTACCATAACTAAATCGTAAAAATTGTATCGAGATTGACAGGAACAAATGAACACTTTATTCACATAAATCTATAAGTTAATTTTATTTTATATAATACATAAATGATCATACCTAATGTTATTGTGCTATGCCATGTTCCAGTGTTTTTGTCAAAATAAATATCTTTATCTTTATTGTACGTTATTACTTTTTAGCAACAAGTGAACGGTAAGTTTTATTGGCAATCATATAATTTTACTCATTTCTTTATAATTTAAGAAAAACATTTCATCTTAGGTATATTTATTATGAGATCGAATCTTAACTTTAAACATAACCAAGTTAATAATTTTTAAAGTATATAATTAAAGAAATTCCTAGTAACCATGGAAGTTACATACCTTTATATGGGTCACACGCAAGCTTTCCTGAGATACGAGCGAAAGCCTGTCTTCACGAAAGTTCTAGAGTGCAAATGAAAATGGAAGAAAGTACTTTCATTCTATTTATAGTAAGTAAGTAGTTGGAAATCATATTATTGTAGGTACATTTACAATTTGAGGCAAGCACTTATTTATAAACTTATCTGTTGAAATCGCCTGTTTGATACTCCATTTTAATACTGCAGAAATCTGTTGTCGATAGTTTTCGTCGCTCTTAAGGCCTCTTATATGGCTGACTATTGAGAACAACTGATGATAATTTTTAAACTGTACTACGTACATGTATAGTAAGATTAGTAATTATGGCATTTGCACCCTCACTTGTCTAAAACGACACCAGAACAAGCGATATTCTGGCCAAAGGTATAGCATGCCTGAGGTCTACAAGTATAACAACTTACGCGCTAACCAAATGGATAGAAATTAATAAGATTAGTAAATAATTATTCTTCTTCGTATCGAATGAGAGTGGCCAACTCTGGAGTCGAGAGTCTATTAAGTTTGTTAATTAAGTCGCCCTAAGGGCCTCTGACATGGTTTTAAGACTGCCGTACTTGACAAACCGCCAGGACCTACAATTTTGTTAATTGTCATCCAACCCACGGAAGTGCCCAAAATGGAATGCCACTTTTTGGTCACCCATCCAAGAACTGACCGCGTCGACCTTTGCTTAACATTGGTAAACTTAATTTAGTAAATACTAAAGAAAAGCCATAAAGACGAAAATGTGACATTTAAACAACATTTTACAAACTTCAATAATCACAAAAGATCAACTTAGCCAAGCGGTGGGTTTATTCACAACCGCACTTAACTTCCTCAACTAAAATAGACTACCTACCTGTAGCTTAGTGCATACTTTGTGGTGCCGGTGGAGCGTTTACTTAAATTAAATGAAATATAAGGTTTTCCTGTATCAACCGCTTTTAGTTTATAAACCTTGTTTAAGTAACGATTTAACGAACCAAAGTGCCTTTTAGATATTGACGTTTTCTATTACAAGAAGTACATAACCGAATATGATTGAATAGTCACTGTTCCTAGTAAATATTTTGAAAAAGAACTAAATATATTTTTACGCATTTTTAAATTAAAATATTTTTGTTTATTTTGACTATTTTGAAATACAAATAAAAAACAAAGTACTACAAACTGTTTTTATTCTAGCTATTCTGAAAGGTACAAAACAACGAGGCACCTCGTTTTACTTATAGAGCTCTACAAGACCTACGAGTAATAAAGTACATAATGTTTTTAATTATAAATCTGAAATATGTTTTTTCATTCTACACTTTATAAATAATCATTTGTGCAAAAAATACAAACTACTAACTAAAATAAACAAAAAAATATATTCAACCATTTCCTTTTTTTTTAACTAGAACCTATTAGAATTTGACCAGAATTTGCCTCATGATAAGCAATACTGGTCTAAAATAGAATCTTATTCAGACATTCTCACAGATGTACTCCACTTCAGGCGGCGTGAGCGTGAGGCCTACCTTGCCCCGCATGTCCGCAGCAGAGGGAGGTTCCCCGGCGAGACGGATGCGCTTGCGTCTAAACAGACGCACCACGAGCCCGCAGGATAGCATGCGGGAAAGCTCGTCGCCTGGACACATGCGTTTACCTGGTGATAAGGTATACGGTTAGGGTACTTCTAGGTAAGCATGGGACTTACACATGATAGCAAAGCTTCAATAAGGCGACTATTAACAAATGTAAACCATTGTTTTGCTTGAAAGATTGTAAATAAATAAAATATGTTATTTAATTAGTCATTAAGGATATTATTCAATTATTCATAAATAACTCGCGATACCAGAGTTGGCCACTCTCATTCAATAAAAAAAGGAAGTTAATTATATCTTCTCAAATCGCCAAATATCCAAAAGACACATTGTTTTGACAACAGAATTAACGGAAAAAATAAATTAAATAGTTACTACACATTATAAACCAAAATTAGTCACACTTATTATTGGCAAGTAGCATTTTATAACCCGGTAAACTATGATTCATTTCACAGTCATTTCCTGTACCTAGCCCATACACGTACCTTACACGTTTACGTATTGTAAAGCCAAATACAAGATAAACCACGAATGAAATTGTTAAACATAAAGTATAACATAACTATAAATATGGTAGTACTTAGAAAAAACATAATTTTCAATGTACGTACATAAAATAAAAAACTCAATCTAATCTTATTTTACATAAACTATGATGAATTGACTTGACTAAACTAAGAAATTGCTACAATTTTATTTTTACTCTGGAGTTCATGACATGTTCATACAATTCTAAGTCTCAGTCTTTGCGCCACTAGAAATACCCCTCAGTTATACTATATGACACTACTATGTAAAAATAACTTGACAATAGGTACATGTAAGTTAACTGAGTAAGGAAGTTAGAAGGCACCTGGATTTCAAGAATATAGCTAAAAAACCATTAACGTAAACAATGCCACATACACAAAAAAAATCAGCATTCTTTTGCGTTTTGTGTTTTATCATAAGATTTTTTTTTTCAATTAATCGACGGCATTTAAATGATTAATCTTATTAATCATTTGACGACATAATATGGTGCACTCGGGCGTTAGATTTATCTTCTATCTATTCATTAAATAACGCTGAAGAGTGTCAAAATCTGAACATAGAAGATATTAGGTATTAGAAAAGAAAATGTTTGGGTATATCTAAAATCTATAATAAAACATGTTTCCATCGTTTTTATTTCTTATCTGTGTCTCTGTTTGTCTGTTTATTGAAACGCTCATAACTCAAAAACAGCTGATTTGATCATCATGATTTTTGGTATGTATGATAGTATGAGTTCTTAGGAGTGTCACAGGCTACATTTTATCCTGAAATAATGCGAGCGAAGCCGCGGGCGTCCACTAGTAGATCTAATACATGTTACGCTGTACATGAAATTGTCAATTTTTTGCTGCATAGTGTAAATCTTTCATGACACAACTAGTAGTGACAAACGGCTTCAAATGTTCACTTGAAGGCTAGACGACGGCCATTAGACAGTTCGACGCCGTCGGGACGTTAGATGGAACCAGTAAATGTTGCCCAGGGCAGCAATAACCCTTGCTTGTGTTGGAAAATTCTTATAAGTTGTGAGTAGTACGGTTATCTCTTCAAATATTTCTAAGCTTGGAAAAACTTTACTTCGTTATTTTTTAAAGACACATTTACATTAAGGTATGTGGATAAAATTCTACAAGTGTTACACATGTAACTTAGTCATTTATAGAAGTAAGTTTGAGGACAGATACATACTCGTATCCTCAACCTACATATACTTACATGTATCTTCTATACATGACTAAATATTTTTATTCGTAATAACATTAATAGAACTGCTGGTATTACAAAAAGTACTATATATTTATATAACATACATCAAACATTTTATTTTTGTAAAATTAAATAAAATTGAAGTATTAAACATTCCTCACCTGTCTGGAAAGGTATGAACTCCTGTAGTTTCAACAAGCTGCCATCCTCAGCCAAGAACCGACTCGGTCTGAATTCATCTGGGTTCTCCCAAACATTGGGGTCCATGTGCAGGGCCCATTGCAAGGGAATCACCATAGCACCTCTAGGTATCCTGTGGTTGCCTAGATACGTGTCCTATACAAATACAAAAGGTTCTAATATACTTCGAGAAAAGGAAGAGGATATTTGATTGAATGATTTTTTTCATGTTGACTTTATGAACCGATTTCTATATTTTTATTAAAAACAGCTGGATGCAACCGATAGAACAACTGTACTAATCAATTCGAACAAAATTTATTCAATAATCATATAATATTATATTGTTTACATATATATATACATATATACACTTAACTAAAAAAGAGTATGTACATTTAATCTAAATTTAAAACATCCACATGTGGTATGGAGCCAAGAACGCTGGCTGCATTCCCACGCTGGATTGCTATAGAAATCCTTTGCGCAAGGAACCAGCCAGCGTTCTTGTCTCTAGTGATGTCATTCAACTTTTTTTTTACTGTACTTAAACTGAACGTTTATATCAGTGTTGTATAAATTCGTTTCATTTATCGTACTTTAAACCTAAAAAAATATTACATGTCATTGTCTAAATAGACAATATTGCGACCTGGCAACAGAAAATATCTAGCACAGCAATACTTAATAAATCATTAAATAAAATAAATAAATACCTTTTGTGTAACTACGTATAAAAAAAAAAAGCAATTTACCTCTACACATCCATGAGGTATCCCGATGGGAACTATGGAGCGAATCCTCTGAGTCTCACAGATTGCTGCCATTAGATGCGGTAATCTAGTACTATCTACTACGTCCTCTTCGGGATACACGGAAAATATCTCCTTACGGACGCTTTCCTAAGAGCATAAGAAAACTTTATGAAAAACAACCCAAAGATATGTTACAGCAAACGAAACTCTAATGTCTCTTCATTTTATGGTAGAACTGTATCTGATTGAACTCTGAACTGTATCTGATTGAACTAGATATACTATCTTAGTAATAAAAAAAAAAATATTCTTAAATACATACCTAAATCATTATCTGTAAAGAAAAAATGCTAAATTTACCTGTTCTTCGGGATATAACGCCATATAAAGCAAGAACCAAGACAACGTCACTGAGGTGGTATCCAATCCAGCACCGAACATATCACACACAAGGAACAAGAGTTGCTCATCCGTCATAAAACGAGCATCTTCTTCCCCACTCTCGAACCTTCTCTTCTGTTCTATCAAGAAGTTATCCAATATGCAATCACCTTCTGTTGGTATCAAAGATTGTGGATCGAAATAATGTTCTTTGTTTTCCGCATGTTTGCTGTATGTAATGCACTTGATGTGGCCTTTGGGGTGATCATTGAAGATGTTCTCGTGAAGATGGTAAGTGGCCCCTTCAGGTTTCTTAAGGCCCAGCATGTCTCTGCGCCTTGCTATAACGCTGGCATACAGGCGGTGGGTCTGGGCTTGACCACGGGTAAGGATCTCCATTGTTTGTTTGGTAGACGACGAAAAAAACCTGAAAGAGTCAGATTGCTTAAAAACAAAAGCAACATTTTAAGTCTACTGATGGTTAGTGTTGGGTATTGTCGAAAAACTGTTAATATAGAAATAACATGATTGAAGTGGTTTTATATGCACCAGTAAGTATAAAATCACACCTTAGAAAAGGTAGGAAGTTCACAGCGCCAGAAACTCCCATCTCATAACAACCTTCTTCTTGTATTTGCCTGAGCCAGTTCCATGTTTTATCATCAGGAGGGTACTTGAATCCGAAAATAATTTCGTTCACAACATTGCCCAGTGAGTTCGTGAGCAAATGAGCCAAATTTATTGGAGATCCTGATTGTTTTTCCACGTTCTGAAAACAACACGAGACAATCAGGAATATATTCCTAGGTATTTGCTTACATTCTAACAAAAAAAATATTGCACTAGATAGTAGGTGTAGAATTACAATTTGGTTTGATAGTGAATGTTTCATCTTAACTTTATACTATTTCCTTTTTATCTTGGATTTACACGATAAAAGCTTAACATCAGGCAGGCTGTAGTCAAAGGTAGATCTATCCCAGGTAAAAAAAAAAAAAAATCAATGACGAGTAGCGCCGCTAGTGTTAGTTATAAATTAAAAGCTGTAACGTGTCCTAATGTGTATAAATAAAGGTAATTAAGTTTATTTAGGTACACACCTCAAGCAGTTCAAAGACTCCGGAAGCAATACGTTTTTCGAGTTTTTCTCGGGAGACACTGTGCTTACTCATTCCGAAGCTTTTCAGCCACATTGTAATCAATTTCCTCTGATCTTTCCAAAGAGGTCCCTCCGCACAAATAATGCCTAAAAACATCATACACTTTAAATCAAACTAATAAATATTTTGACTGCTTAGTTCATAAAACGAATAAATCTCTGTTTGTATAACATATTGTAATTAATATACAAAGATATTTTTATCTTACCATTTCCTTGCATAATGCCGTGTGTTAAGAACAGAGGTGCTCGTCCAGAGAAGCTGTCTTTAGCGAAGGCCTCTCTAATCAATTTATGGTCTGACAGCACAACGGCGTAAATGCTTCCCATGCCAATTCCGTAAATTGGACCATATATCTTAGACAATTCGGTCAAAGTTAGATGCGGCTGGAGGCGATCGATGTAGGGCAAAAAGCCAACAATCGGCAGCCCCCAAGGTCCCGGGGGCAAATTCTGCCATTGTTTTATTTTCTTGCAAATCCAAAAGCCGGCCACGAACGTGACTAGCCAGATGAAGAATAGATCCATCGTGCAACTAAAACAGGCAAAAAAGCTAGCTGACCCGATTGCGTCCTCTAAATCAATTCTAATGTGACCCGAACGAAATAAAATCTAAATAAATCAAAGGTGAACATACTTTGGTGACTTCTACCTACTGTTGGGTGCATATATCAAAATGTTAAATTTCACTGAGATCTGTACCCAGGTAGACGAACTGACACAAAAGGTGATGTGTCTTTTTATCCTGATTGTTATCGCATCAGAGATTAAATTGTTTAACTAATTGAAAAGGCTTTCTTAATTATTTTAATTTGCTCTTAATATGCATTGTAACCATTATGTGTATGTATATTGATATCATTACGTAAAGGCCGCATTAAATTCATTTTAACTTTATGTTAAGGATCATCTCTGATGGGCGCCACTTTGAATATTTTTATCTTTGCTTATATTAAGTTTTAGATTTATTAAGATGCCAAGGTGGGATGCATGTATGCGACCACTTATTCTATGAGTTTTGTAAGTTTTTTAGGACCTTAATAAAATTAGGTACCGATCCAATCTATTTACCTAAATAAGTCTTCAGTTGTAAATCTGAGATTTGTCAGCAAAATAAAGAAAAAAATCGTTATCTAAACTCAAATAGGCGACAACAATACAGGGTTAGTAATCGTTTACTTAGACAAAGTGAAACTATGTTTTTTTTTTTAAATCATTTGTTTTTGTGCTTTCAGTACCTTGCCACAAATGCAGTGCTAAAATGTTATTGTTGCCGATTGATTTTTGTACTTGGCATGTATTAGCTATATTAATTAATTATCTACAATCATATTATAACCAATTTTCCACTAACCCAACAACAATTGATCACAAATAACGCTGTATGAAATGATCATAATTGTAGTTTATGTAAATTCACAAAAATACGATTATCTCCTTTTCGGCCGGTTGCCGGCGCAAACCTTATCAACTTGACTATCTTCTGTCACATTATAAAGTGGTTCGTGACTCACAAGTCATATAGCCAACCTTACAGCAAAACACCAAGCTCTACGCAACGTGACTCGTTGATAAATTCGACGCTTTATAAAAACATGGCGGCGCATTTTGTGTCAGAAACTTCAGAAATAAAGCCTATCTACTGTTTAAACACGATTTTAGCGTAGAAAATTGGTGTGATAATAATTTAAATAGAGTTGAATGGTAATGCATGACTTACCGATGCTTGCGAAGGTATGCAGCTATGAAAATGGGCCAAATATGAGGTTGTTTGTTTATCTATAACAGGACTAGTTATCACTGGGCCAGACGAAAGGCAACTGTTGTGCTCTCCGGTCGGCTCTGCCAAGGTAATCGGAAATTTAAATCTTGTTCTTTTATTCTGGAATGAATTTGATTTTCAAATCTGTTTGTCTTTTCTTTCTTTCACGAACACTAAAGTTTGGTTCATTTATGTAGGTACTCTGTGACGTACGTTTAGGATGATTTGTATATTTAGGGGCCTCAATTTAATTGTATAATTTCAGTTCCATTGCGATCTATGACGTTGGACCTAATTAGTCCCAATATTAAAATTATCTATTAAACACGTTTGAATAAACATACATTAGTGTTTTTTTTTATGTTTTGATCCTGTTATTAGTAGATATGTTTTGTAAAGAATGGACACACAAAAATGGCTGAAACTTTACTTCACACGTTACTTGATAACCAAAAAGTGAGTAAAAGGGGCCTCTAGCAAGATTCAACGACTGCCGTATCATAAGCAGCTGGGATCTAACATTATGACATATATTCGTATTTAACGGGTAATCAACCAAATGTTAACAAGTTAATTTATAAGTTAGTTTATACAGTTTCGTTTGGGTTATATGATAATTTCTAAGAAAACAATGTACCGTGAGACAGATGTATTATAAAAGTGTGTGGTGGATGCTGGCACACTGCAGACGGCCGGGCGAGGTCGCGTGCACTGGCAACATACCGCCCCGCCACAGCCTGCGCACGAGTTAGTTTCCACTCCTCCATAGATTATGTCCCAGTCTGTGCGCGCTCGCAGCGCCCGTGGCGAGGAGTGAAGGCCGGTCAACGCGCCTTATCTCGCCGCTAGTAGTAACGATCTAATACATGACCACACTAACTCTCGCCTAAGCTACACACGACCAGTACTAGAGACCACGTGCGTCATTCATTTATATTCTCTTCAATATACACAATTCATTAATTATTGCCTGCAGTGTGTACTCGCACAATACGTAAGTACCTACATTGTCTAATGCGCATAAATTATTCTCGGTTTGATGTTTAATATGCACACAGACCTAATTAACATAATATCTGTTATCATTCACTCAGTATCCTATGTATACTTGGATTGGAGCTATAAGGGAAAGTGAATTAAACGATTGAGGTAAAACGGGTACTTTAATTTAATAAAAGAACTTGTTATTACAACTACAACAGAAAAAAGTATAAAATATTGTAAAATATAGTAGCCGGTGTTTTTATTTATAATTTTACAGATAAATTTGTCTCTTAGCGATCGCGTAAAATAATGTAAGTTTATATAAGTAAATAAATCTATTCTAGACATGGAAAAATATACTCTTTCTATGATTCTAGATGATTTTGTAAAGTATTACATATTATATTTTTAGTACACCGCCTGTTTATAATTCTTAGTAATGCCCATCCAAAAGGTTGCCTGGAAGAAATCGCCTAAGGCGATAAGGCCGCCCAATGTACAGCACTTTAATATATTTAAGCTTATTTCCTGTTTTGTTATTTCTATGTTTTATGGTGTACATTAAAGATATATTCTATTCTATTCTACATATTGACTTAATTAACACTAAGTATCTACTAATAGCCGATTGCACTTAATTAGTTAAGACTAGCGTTTATCTTCATTTGCATTTGGTTCTAAAGTGTCCTTAACTAATAGTTAACAGTTTTAGGTTTAGAAGAATCCACGATTCTAAAGATTTTCGAAACAGGCGTGTTAGTTCTCAGCTTCTTATGTTTTACAAGGGCGACATGGGTGAGAGTATGTTGAAGTCAAGCAATGAAATATTAATGACACCTGCCTCCTGCTCGCTGTCCACTTCATTAGATCGGTTGATAACTTTCTTCGCCCAGTCCTTACTATCTGATTGGACCACGGCAGTTTCGGCATCAGAATCCGGAATTTTTTCGGCACTAGTAGCAGTAGCTTTAGCAAGTTTTGCCATCACCGCTTTGGGTCCCATTACAACCCCTGTTTCTTTGTGCTTAAGCTTCACGTATATAGACCCCGTCGCAAAGAAAAGACGAAAGTCAACACGCTGTAGCTCGTCTAACTCATAAGGAGGTACTCCCATAACCAGTACGTGATTGTAGATTTCACTTTTCTGTGTCACGAGATGTTTAAACATAACCCACTCTCCGATTTTGAGATTCGGGTTCAGCTCGGCTAGGAACTCACGGAGCGTGTATGGCCACGTCTCCATATCGTCTATGTCATTACCGAAGTCAGGAACGTAGATTATTGCTGTATGATAAATGGGCAGCTCACTTTCAGGGAGGACTCTGAAGCCCCCGGAGCCCTCCCACAACGTTGGCAGGCACTCGACAGTCGATGTCAACCAAGAGAGCGTGAAGTCATCTCGTGGAGACAATCGGAGACAGCCTCGCGTCACCTGTGGCCACTGACAGAAAACCGGTAGTCTACGCTCCTCTTTAGGCTTCTCACGATTTTCTTTTAAAAGTTTGTACTGCTTCTTTTCTATGGTTTTTCTCAGTAGAGTTGCCCGAAGCTGGTCTATCATAACGCCACCTTTGTCTTGAATCACTACGTGGTGACAGAGCTGGACCATCTCGCTATATGACGAAGACGCTTCGGGACTCTTTATTATTTTCCTCTGCGACTCATTTATGTATTGCCTGTTGCGGCAATGTCTATCATCATTACGGTAGGGTGGAGTAGCACTTCTGCGAGTGTTTTTACGTCTCATCTTCTGTACTGGTCCCAGTTCGTCTGTAGGTTCCACCGTCGTAGCAGTAGTCAGCCCAGCTTCTGTAGTATCTAGGGGCAGCGAAGCTTGTGAATCCATTTCGTCTTCACTACTCGTATCAGTCTGAGATTCATCATCACAATCTGAATCTGAGAGGATAACAGCCGCATCCTTATTGTTCTCCATATTTTAAGATATCAAACATGCAATCTCTAGTGTGTAGGGTTTAGGTCAATCGTATTGTAGAGTGCTCTTTCTCAATTTCTTCCTTGTGGACAAGTTGAGAAAGAGTAAGACAACCCTCCTGAAACGAAAAGAAAAATCATGATAAGTATAAAACACAATTAACATTATTTCGTACACAAATTAACAACGAGTAATTTAATACTCATTGGCACATAGCTAAATTGGACCACAAACTTGGAAAATTATTTAGCACATTACACGTAAAACTGCACAAAAATATTTTAGTCTTAACAATTATATAAAGATTACGGTAAGGTGTCATACGGCCCCGGCGACTTATCGGTTAATTGAAAGTAATGCATACATATCTATATTATCAGAGTTATCGTAATCGCCGCTTTTAAAAAAGAACTGATACAATTTCACAGACCTTATAACATCATTGAGATATCTAACCAATAGATATCATATTTGAATTTTTATAAATGTAACAAAAAGCGGGCATTGCACGCTGTTGACCAAAAAAACATAATAAGTAATTTACATTTAGCCCCTACGTGTAGGTATGTAATGTGAAACACGTATGCCAAACTTATCGAAAAAAAAAAATCTACCAAGTCCTGTGTAAAATTCGTGGAGGAAAATTACAAATGTAAAATATTTACGTTCTAATATCGGGGGTCAAAACACTTGTGTTACTAAATTTTCCTGATGATAATGCTATCTCTGCTACCAATGCAAATTAATTGCATGATATAACTCCAGATAGTATTTTTAACATCGTAATTCGGATTTCGTTCATAGATTAGTTAGTCATTATGCATAAGAAGTGCTTGACATTACATACACTTATGCACAAAGATAGGCAAGATTTTACTATGAAGAGTTTTGTTAACATTGTTGATAGAAATGCATTGAAGAGGCTGAAGATAACTCTGGCTTTTAGGTAAGATATTAACTTAATAAACTAGGTAGTAGTAGATAATGTTAAAGTACTGTTTAATTATGTTATTAATATTTAAGTTCAAATAATCATAGTATTATTTTCGTAATTTGTGAACTTGTTACAGGTCCTTTACGCCTATCATGCGTGTCACGCACCAAAAAAGCGGGGCCTTTCGTGAACTTTTGGCGTTTTTGCGCGGGCGCAGCGCAGTCATCCCGCAGCCGGCGGTGCTACTGACACAATGCAAGGTTAAGTTGAGATGGACGCCCGAGAAACTGTCACTAGGCCTGCCTCGGCTTAAAATAAATAAATAAACATTACATTTACCTCTTGACTAACTACATGTAGATCGGGGATAAACCCGATACCAACAATAATATTCTCTACAAACCACTCCTTAAAAAAAACTAAATGGAATTTTCCTACCAATTCTAAAAATAGTTCCATTAATTTTCTTGAATTATTATAATTTAAACAACGATCTCTCGGAATGTGAAATAAATATTGTACGAACGTTAAAGTCGATCGTTGATCGATAAAAAGTACAGATAAGAGAACTAGTTTCATCGCTCGTGGAATGTTCGTCTCATTACGAGCCATCGTTCATTAAAGTCAATAGCTTTATTTCTTTGCGCGGCAGACGATGCCGAGGTTCGGAATCTCTAATGAGGCGCTTCTGTCAATGAGGCAGCGAGTACGCTTCAAGCGAGAGGGTTCAATGATGTGTCGGCTTCGATCGCACACAGAGGAGTCGTCGGTCGTCAGGTCGTCCATTCCACCTGGGGCCAGTGTCCCGACTGCCTCTTTTTGCTCCTTTTTCTTGCAAGTACGGCCGCACCGGTACCCCCGTGAGTCTAGAATGTTCCACGTCCCATGCATTCATCTTCGTTCTTTTATTTTGAACACGTGCAAAAATGGTGGTAGACTAGTTGCAACGTGGGTCAACGTATCCGAGGCTTTTTACCCCTAGCCGGCAGCTGCTGTTGCACAATAGTCGAAATTCCTGGAATATCGCACTCGGGAGATCAGGTTATTTATAACTTTACTAAGGAAAATTGCTAGTGTAGGGCTAAAAATAAAAGGTGCACTTGCGCGTAAGTTCTTGTGCCTTTCCCTTTGTAAATTGACTATTAAGGAAATAAAATTTGATTTTTGAAAGCATTTGAGTTTTGAAAAAAAATATCTGATTTGACTATGAGCGCGACGTTAATTAGCCCGCGTTAATTATTGTAGCTCAATCAATCAGTGGGATAATAAGTTGAAAAACAAGATCATTTACGGAGAATCCTGTGAGAGCAAAACTCCGTCGTAAACAATGATTAAAGCAATAACCAATTAACAAGCTGTCTGTAACATTTAATTAAGTAGTTCGTTAAACTACTCCGTCTGACCCCTTTCTACGAACTTTCGCGAAGTTCCGTGAGACAAAGCCGCGTGGAGCTTTGTTGGTTTATCCAAGTACCCGGCCTGAATGTAGGTATTGTAGGTACTGTTCAAAAGGTTATTTCGAAATATTTGCATTCGGCAGTAAACAGAAATCGCGCAACGTTTACAGGCGCGAGCGGCTATGCAGTTACAAAGAACTGTAGAATGTAAATGCACCATTTCGAGTGTAAGTAAAATATCATGGAAAAAGACCGTAATATTTATTTGTACAAATTAATTACAGACAACATATATTATAGATGCAGTCCAAAAGAAAGAAACGTTACATACAACCCCTGTGCTACCTATATCACACTCATCACACAAAACTAGTAAGTACCACAGAAAAGAAGTTCACAAATTTGTTGAAATTTACTTTTATTTTGTAAAGATTAGATCAGAAATTATTCAAAATTAAATCCAAAATCATTAATGTGTTCAAGAAACAAACAACAAGACGACATGCGACAGTAGGGCTAGTGAAATGGGAAACAAATTAATGCACGACATGCGACACTACTGTCGCTCGTTAGTGAAATGGCACCTTAACAGTCACTGGGCGATCGAGTGAGATCTGTCGCTCGCCCAACGGTCCATCGGTGTCCTTGCATTCTTCGAAGGAATAGCAGAATGTTACCGGATCAATGACCCTTGACAATGTGAAGGGATAAGCTCGCTCTTGGGCCATGAGGTGTGGCTTTACGTAATGCAACTAATCGTGAGGGTCGCGATCGTTTGACGGTCGCTACGCTATAATCACGCACTACCTAGGTATACATAGGTAAGTATACACCTTGTAGCTACGTTTATGTATAGAGCCCATAAATAATACTGTAGGTACATTGTGTTGGGCGTGATTGAATAAGTCGTCGTAAAAATAAAGAACTAAAACCCGTGTTATGATCATGACTATTGATGTCAGTAACAAATATACGAGTATGAACTTCCACATTCAGCAACTTAGATTGATTAATTTACACTTGAATTAAGTTTTATGATAAGTAAAATCACATTACGTCACATCGTAGTCAGCCCAAAAAATAGAATACTTCTCATAACTAGGTAAATCTTTCTGAAAATGCATAAGTTTAAATCATTGTTTAATGAAAAGAACAGCAATGTTAACTAAACTTGATTTTTATTTCAATATTTTAAAGTAATTTTAAGGTTTCTGCGTAACTCCATTGGAGAGCAAAAAATAATAATTCTTAGAACAATATTTCGTTTATCCTTAAGTGGAGAAAAAAGATGTATTAAAAGAAAGATTAAATACCACTATTTATCAAGTCTATAATACTGCCATGGTATGCAATTATCACAGTATTATAAGGCTTTATCCTCATATTAAACTTTGTACAAGAAATGTAGGTACAAGCATATACTGATCTATTAAAATACCTACTAAAAATCTAAAGACGGACTCTTAATAGTTTCGTGTAAAAGTTAGATAAGTAGGTAACTCAGTCACGATTATTCACTGTTGAACGTACAAGAAGCCATTTAAAAATATATGAAGTTAAACGTTGTTTATTACATGTTATTTGTATACAATAAAATAATAAAAACATAAATGGTGAACAAACAAAGAAAAGCACGAAAAATACCTGATCCGACCACAATTTATACAAAATTTTTTTTACAAGTATGTCTAAGGTCTGGTTTTATTTTTTTTGTTGTATATATGTACCTAAGTTAGTAATTTCTGCCTGGCAACTTAAAAAGTTATACATAAAAGACCACAAAAGGGTATAAACGGCAGATATTGTCAATTATCGCCATTTTGCCTAAA
This sequence comes from Macaria liturata, assembly GCA_964023185.1. Taxonomy (NCBI): domain Eukaryota; kingdom Metazoa; phylum Arthropoda; class Insecta; order Lepidoptera; family Geometridae; genus Macaria; species Macaria liturata. The sequence continues at coordinate 8,103,487 of OZ026812.1, read as the reverse complement.
GTATGTCGAAACTCTCTGTTAGTTGTCTCAAGATACACCGACTTGCAATATTTGGGGAACAAATTGTGCTCACGTCGAGTAAAGCAAGCAAACAATGTCAACATTTCGCTGTTCTTAAGTGTTTGCACGAATTTTGGCAAATAAGTAAGTCGTAAAATTAAGAGATACCCACGTAAGCATAAGTAGGCGCTAGAATAACTTGGCTATTGGATATTTTAATGATTGCTTAACACAGTTTAGTTTAATTTAAATACGTCCCATACCTACTATTTAACAAAAATTACCAATTACATACCACATGACGCATAGGTAGGTACATTTACAATTGTTCAGTCTCAAGCTCTAAGTAGGTATGCGGATGAAGTCATGTTTTGAAAGCTCGAAAGCTCAAGCTTTAGGTATCTACCACTACCACTGCTACCTGTACCTATATTAGTAGACAAGCATCAAATTTACATAATGCGTAAGTATAGTGTTACAATACAAAACTTTTGTTAATAACATGCCCGCGAAAAAAACTTCACTGCATATTGATATTTTTACGGTTTTATTTATAAACGTATTTTAGCTACTGTTTGGTTAAAAAGTGTTTTGTCTCTCTCTCACATTAATATTTTTTTAAACAAGTGAGAGAGACATTACACTTTATAATAAAAACAGTTGTTAATATATGTATATAAATATAACCGTTATTCTTTAGAAATTTAAAGATTCAAAATAATAGATAGAGTAAAAATGTATTTTTGCACTGTATTACCCCGTCATTATAAGGTGGTATCACATGTGACATCTTACAAATGAAAGAACACAAAAATCAATGTATTATGTGTTCAAGAACGATTGTATGTACGTAGCTGCAATAACTGCATTTTGCATAGCAGCCTTCGCAGCGTCCTCATTTTCACGCGCATTTCTTCAACTTTCGCCATTTACAATCAACAGTTAGTGAAAACGCACAAAACCATCAAAAATTGGTCGCTAAGGGCGGGCGCGGCTCGCCGGCCGCCATGTTGACAAACAAAGAGAGCAACGCTCGCAAAGTAGGTTACCGCAGCAGTGGGCTGCGAGCGCCCGCGCCGCGCCGCCGCGCCAAGTTGCGCGGGTCGTGGTCTGCTGTACCCACACCACACACACCCGAAAATAACTCATTTGGCTTTTTTGCGTGGGTCACGTTTATGAGATCCAGAGAGTTTGGAAAGGAATATAAGTCATATTGTTCCAAAATATATAACACTTTGTACTATTTTAAGACACAGACTAATCTACGAGTACCGTACTTTATTTTATCTATATCCTTATACCTACTAAACAGCCATATAAATTGATACAGCGCGAAAATAAAAGTAATTTTATCAGTTCAGTACTCTTTTAATTCTATTATCTACTTTTAGCAATGTTTGAGGAACGCCATATTCACCACTTACATATCCTCAGCTATAAATAAACCCAGAACACATGGTACAACGACGATAAAGATCAAACCCGTGCACCCTAAGCATGCCTACAATGTTGCCGGAAAGGTGAGAGTAAGTATGATATAGTGCCGTGATTCAATGCAAGTCGTCCCACTAACACAATTCTCCAAGCACCATATCACAACCATAGTAAGATTCGGGGAGGCGAAAATCGTGCAGTTGCGCTGGAGAAATCGTTACAATGGCCTCTCTACCCGCCCGCGCCTGAAGAAAGTTCCAATCCATTAGCATAGCGGCGCGATCCCAGATGGCCTACAAAGACAGCCGTAGTTTATTGTCACGGACCCATTTCCGCGGTGCACCGCGCGGCCTGCACATCGGGCCGCCCCCTGACACACTTCTCGCACTCCGAAAGTTTCACCGACAGAGAAACTCACAATATCTAATAGCACTAACATCCGTCTATGCAGATTTCCAGAGCAAGCCTCCACTGTGACCTAAATACGGCAGTCACAAAGCCAATAACACGTGGTGAGAGGCCGTTCATTCGACAACATCTGACACCATTCGCTTTGTAGAGCCACTTCTATTTCTCCGCAGTGTCGACTTCCATATCTCAAGAAAGTGGTGCGGATTTTAAATCGAACTGTTTATTTTTGCCACATGCCAAGGACATCGCGTCTTACAACCGATTGGCTATCGACTCGACCTAATTTTTGTAGAAGTGGGTTAAAGTTCAGAGTTTACGTGCATTAATCGATAACTATGCGAGGCGATCGAAAAGAATAAATAGCGACTCGATTTCGTTTCGTTTCAAATGGTAGGCGACGAGAAAAACTTGCACTGGCGTCGCGAGAAAGCGTAGGCATTTCACCATAAAGCCTAGAAAGTGTACATAGGAAGAAAGTGAAGAAACAGGGCAAAAAGTGCAGTATACGTGCAGATGCATAGCGCTGCGGGAGCGTGGCGCCCAAACAATACGAGCTCGCTCCGAATCCGCGGAGTTTCCACTTCCATACACATCACTTTTTCCCCCTAGATGAAACGCTGCATTCGCTTGCACGTTTCTCTCGCCACACACGTTTGCCTAGTTCTTATATGAATGCACTCATTTTTACTTTCTTTTCCGTTCGCTCTTGTTTGTTTCTCGGCGCTTCCACACTATATCACTGCTGATAGATGTTTGTTCAACGAGTGAAAATAAAAATGTGCTCTCATTTTTTAATTAAGTTCTGGGTAGCGGAACGTCAGTAGTTTGTTTGGTACTTATTTTTGATGTAGAAATTTTTATATTTGCTGACATACTAGTTCAACTGATTTAATGCTGTGAGTCACGAAGTATGGCAATCGCAAGTGCTCATCCGTATTGAATTATCTGTTGGTCTATAAATAATCAAGTGGATGGGTGAACGCACAGTATCCATACATTGTATTTGCGATTTCAGTGAAATTGTGCGTAAATCAAATCGAGATTACTGTAGAGGAAATCGGTTGTTATAGGCGGCTGCTGAAGAAAATGCATAATTTTCTCGCCTGAAAGTGAAATGCGTGCATTGTTAACACAAATCGAGTGTAATACGTGCAAGCAGCTGCGTACACGCCACGCATCAGTAGCACTTACCAGCATCGCCAGCCACACGAATGTATGTTTCCCCAGCCTGGCTGCGTAGTCACAGGTGCTTATTAGAAGGAGATCGAACATTCTCGTATTTTACATGATACTTTAATGACAGTTTCTTAAGTCAGTTCCGTCGAATAGTTCGGATGGTCACATGCGAGCGTCTTCGGAGAAAACAATCAGTGAGTACGGTTCAGCATGACACAGGTATGGTAATTGTTTGCTACAATTTTTCACGAGCAAGATTTTTCTTATACGACGATTATATTTTAATATTAATTTAATTTTACGCTTGCAGGAATAGAAATTCGATTCGTCAAGAAAGTTGGTTGTTATTTATAGCGTTAGAAAACATACGAGTAACTCGATTCGGTGTTTTGCTTCATCAGTAGCGAAGTATCCGTGGCTATGGGAGTACTTTCCATCGTAAATATAGCTTAGGTTTTCTGTGAATCATAGTATCTGGTTACAAGTGGCGGGCGCGGTGTCAGTGCGGGAAAGCCGGTGCTTGCGGGCGTCGAGAGAAAGAGTGTGAAGAGAGATGGGCATTTCACCGCGCGGGGTCATCGTGCCCGCGGCCGCGGTACTGTCGATTGTGGCCCAATTGTCGGATGTGGGTCTAGGCCGGCGGGCGTCGACCCCGCTGGCACAGTTTGCGCCCGCGCCGGCCGCGGTGCTTTCACGCCCCGCGAGGGTGGGGCGCTGCGGAAAGCTGAGAAAACTGACGGAGTGCCTCTGGGCGGGCCATGTACGCCACCTGCATACAACATCACTAGCCGCCCGCTGGCATTGGCTGACTTCTGCGAAACAATTTGCTTTGGAAATTCTGGGGTCAGAGACATCGTCCATCGTTCGTCATCATGAAATATTATTAATCTAAAGAAAAAACATTATGAAAGCCTTTTATTCTTTCTGACTTCAAATAAGATTAGAATGTCTTAATTAATCCGCTCATCTCTGGCATTTGCTCTGATTATTCCATATATTTCCAAGATAGGTAGGTCGCCTGCATGACCCCGACGACGGTTTACACAACAAATTATCAAACGATCACGTGTATGTTATCTAATAATGCAGGATTCAGTATCGACAGGGCTAAGTAGCGCGTCATTAGCGATGACTTTGTTCAGTCGCATGATTGTTGATAGCTTATCAGGAAGGACGTAGGGTGACCATCGGAGGGTAATCTGTGTCCCAGCTTAGGATTATAATGTAGATCGTAAACTGCCTAAACTGAACTAAAGGATAACTTTTTAGGATCAGATTCTTGCAACGGTCGGATTTGAAGTAGTGAAAAAGTTACAAGTGCGGTGAAAACAGGCATTAGAAGTGAATCAAAGCTACCATTAGTAATGCAATAATCAATTACGTTTAATACAAACAAAATAATTGAATTCAGCGACCGGTTTTGTTCTGGTAGGTACTTATAGGTAAGAACACGTACTAGTATGTACCACGTAATTGACACCAAATTAAAATGCCAATTCAATCAATAAATCACTGCAATGCATGTGTTACATTACAATCGTAACATTCGAAAGTTATATCATTAGTTATGTAGTGTCACAATCACAACATAGACCTTGAGATATAGACAATATAACACAGGGACTCCTTACTATATAGCATTAGCTATACTCGTAAATACTGTTCAAAGTGTCTCCTATCCTGTGCGAATCAATCGGCATTCAGACCTATCACGAGTCCATGGCAGCGGTACAACAATCAGTAAGCAAATGCATAGCGTGATATATAAAATTTACCAATAAAAAAGATTTTTTACTGTTCATCGCCAACATCAACATTAGCTCTTAGAGCCCACTGGAGCATAAGCATCCTCGTGATACGACATTAGACCCGGATTTAGTCTGGTTTTATTAACTTCACTTAGCCACCCCGTCTAATAGGTCTCTAATATCTAGCCTACCAAAAAGTCGATACGATTTTGTTGAGTTTCCTCCGTCATGGCAAATCTATCCGCATGCATTCGCAAGGCATGCCATTTAAGTCAGGTGTTTTTCTGCATATCGACATGAATAATCTGTCGTACACTTGCCAGTTTTTGCTATAATTAGGTGTACACTGGGTGTTACGGCTTGCCTTGAGATATGCACTTGTCACTAGTCATGATCAGACCTTATCGCGGCCTCACAGAGCCGCTCACGCGACTGCGCCCGCATAACAATCACCTATTAAGCCCTCGATACTTTATTGCACACCACAATGCATGCCTTCCGTAGTGACATCGCAAATCTATACTTAGAACAATTCTGAATTCAATTATTGCTCTTCTTGTATAGGGCGCTAGCACGTCTTACTAAACTTACCCGTGAGTGCTTGCTTTTTGGTTCTTCGTTATTTATGAATTGTAGGTATATCTTTTTCAACTTTCAACCAAAAATCATTTTATTATAATAGAATACAAATAAAAATATAGAATAGAAATAAATTGACAGGAATATTATGATTGTAATATTGAGTTTCAGTTAAATTTGATTTTTACTAAACCGATGGTCGAGTTAAAATTGACATGAAGTTTATAAGTATCAGAATAAAATTTACTTCATAATATTGTCAATTAGCAGTGGTTGTAACCCGAATGTATCATGCTTAAAATTAAATTACCATGCCAAGGCACTACACAGCGCAGCACAATGAGACAGCTAATTTACTAAGTGACAACAAAAAACGCGTTAAAAATATCCGAACAAAAGTACTATGTCATCAAGGCATACTACAAATTAGGACCCAAATTTTTTTACTGCATTTTTTCATCTTTGGCGTCATTCTTCAGGTAAGCAGAAGTATTTATAGAAGCATACAAAAACCACAACACAAATGACATTGATCCTTATGGGAATGCAGATCAATTAAGCCCAGTGGGCCAAACAATGTGACTAATGAATGAATATTATAGTTATACGATACGATAGGCGTTTGTTACTCGTTAGCTTGAGCACAAGGTCAGGTGATGTAGAGTAAGGTCACAATGGAACTCTTTGAGTGATAGCGTAACCTTTGTGGTCCGCAGATACAAGCTATCGACACATTCTCTATACATACTTCATACTTGTGCTTACACAAATGGCATATTTTTTATGGCACGCAGACTGACTAGCGTACGTGAATGAATGTGATAATGCGCATTGTTGTAAATATGTACCAGATAATGACTCTTCACGCTGCATGAAGTGAGCAAAATTATTCTGAAAAGCATTGTCATAGATGTCGCTGTCGAAGAATTGTTAGACACGCTCACTTTAGCAGCAATGCGTGCTTAGCTTTTGTGCTTCATTTTCTGACCTTCTGGCCTCTTTTGTGTTACAAATATTCCTATTTCACTATTCAATATCTTGAGGAAATAGAGACAGATTATTTTTAAAGCTTCATAAAAAACTCAGAAGATATCAGAAATATAGAAGGACTGCAAAATAACTGACCAGACAGATTAATAAAACTCAAGGCAAAATTAACTGAAGACACAATATAAATGGTGGTTCGAATAGGACAGGTGTGCGAAACAATATTTCTCAGAACTGAAGTAGCTTTTGCGAGCCAGTTGTCTCGTCCCAGCATATTTAAAGCCTGAGAGCGTCTTAATGCAGTTGTGACGTCGCTATGTGTTGTTACGCAAACGGAAAACGACGGCAAATTCATATTCACACCGGCTAAATAAGGAAAATAGTCAAGAGTTAAGTAAATAAATAACGGTCTAAGGCGTCAATGAAAATTGACAACGACTGTACCAGTAGAAATTTCTCGACCTCCAACAAAACAAGGCAACATCCAACAAAGCAATACTTTACATGAGCTATGAACCTGAACTCGTGACTTAATAGCTAGTATCTAACATAAACAGCGTTGCAGAGCAAGCGGACATGACCTACGATATCGCAATTTCATCAGATGCATAAACGGTCCGATTTCATGGCGTTTTCCTCAAGCGGCGCCGGCGAGGTTGTACATAGCTTGTATGCGTCAATGTGTAAAAAAAGGACAAAGTTTATAAATGGCAATCGTTTTTCATTCATCCCTCGGAATGGGGCTACGTCAGAGACGATTTATGCATGAGTCAGAATGTATTTTTAGCTTCCGTTCCTGTATGCCAGCAGCCTGCGTGATTCATGTACCTACACGACTGTACATTAAGCTCCTTAGGGAAAACGTTTTACCGTCTAAACGTTTTATAGTTTTTGTGATTTAAAAGTTTTATATAATGCAATACAATAATAGATTGGCTATTGTTATATTTTGAACAGGAAAAAAATATACATATATTATAGCAACACTACATTTAACTAATTAACTGATCATAAAACGCCTGGATAAAATTGCCGAGCAGATGAATTGCAACGGGCTGCAATATATCAATACCGGTGCGGGCCATTTTATGTGTAAACCTTCTTAATCTAGATTATCTTGACATTATTTATAACTTTAAAAATAAATTCAAGTAGGTAGGCACGCCTGGTGATAAACAAAAAACCTTCAAGATGAAGTGAACATTATTATTCAATACATAATATTACAGTAGTTTAATAAGGTACAAGGAGTACATGTTTAGTTGAGTTCAGCGGGGATGTTGACGACAGGGGTGGGGATGATGGCAGGCTCAGGGATGACGACCTCGGGGGCGACGGGCTGGGGGAGCACTACTGGTTCAGGGACCACGGGGCCAACCTCCGGGAGCACGGGCTGGGGGAGTACGACGGGCTCAGGAACCACGACTCCGGGCAAGACAGGCTCGGGCAGGACCACGGGCGCGGGGATCACGACCTCGGGCAGAACAGGCTGGGGCAGAACAACGGGCTCGGGCACGACTTCGGGAAGAACGGGCTGGGGGAGCACCACTGGCTCGGGAATCACGACTTCAGGGACCACAGGCTGGGGCAGGACCACGGGCTCTGGGATGGAGATCTCAGGCACGTCGGACACTTCAGGAGCCTTGACGTTGACGATGATCTGCACCAGCGGCAGAGGGTTGGCAGCGGCCACGGCCACCAGGGCGAGGAGGGCGACGAATACCTTCATTGTTTTTGCTGGAATATAAGTAAAAAAGGTAAAGGTAAGATAAGGTACAAGTCTACGGTATTGTATGAATAAATGATATGTATAACGATTAGCTTTAAAGCAATGTCATCATGTTGTTAATATACACACATTGTCTTCGTCATATGGCAGCAGAGGAACAAGTGTATTTTTAAATGAATTAAAAGCATTTATTAAGCAATTGAAAAAAAACAGCTAATATATTTACTAAGTAAATATCACTCTTTTGCGACTCTACGTCTTAGATACTATTGTATTGTGCAAACGTAAGATATTATGACATTTCACTCAATTTATTTCAGAATATAATGTTAAAAAAGTATTTACTTACCGGTCTCTAACAAAAACGTCACAGGCAATGCAATCGAAACATCAATTACCGTATTTATACGTTTAGGTTTCCTGTGTATTATCTACCTAGATTATAACATTAGAAAGATAAATTAATACAGGTTATATATTTAGATAAGCCCAATTAATCCTCTAAACTACTAGGAATTTAATTGAATTGTGTTTGTGTAGCATATTACTACAATTCCGTGGTTTATGACTTTAGCATATTATGATGATTATTAAATTTATTTGAACAAAATGTTACATATATTAACTAAACGGTTTTCACTCACGTGTAAATCGCGTAAGTTGTTTACGCGTTTCGGATGTTATGACATCCATCTTCAGAACGTATGTTCTGGGACCGCGTCTGCGTTCTGCCTATTGATAAAATGTCTCACGAAAGTTTTAATATTAAAATGTTACATAAAAGAGTCCAGTAGAGCGTTATTAGTAACTAACCGATTTTTTTAGGGGTGACCCAAGGATACAACAGCATCAAGTTTTTGTCAACTACAAATCAGTAGTTTTCGTTTTTACCCTTTGTACTGTATATAGAACCTCAAAGATGAAATCATTATTCAGAAGTCAGCCCAAAAATAATTTATAGTCTACTAAATATTGTCGTTTCCTTTCCTGGCTTTCTGAATCGCAGTATACGTATATAACGCAGAATAGTACGCAGAATACGTGAATAAATCTTTAATATTATATGTTACTGATATTATACCAAAGCAGGCAAATCTGGAGACAATCCCAAATACGGCAAAGCTTTGGAACACTTTACCAGAAGCTGTGTTTCCTGCGAACTACAATTGAGGGGTTTTCAAATCTCGAGTTAATAGGTATCTTCTAGGTAAACGTGTTACACCCTAGGCTGCAGCAATGCTTAACATCAGGCAGGCTGTAGTGAAACGTAAACCTATCCCACGTAAAAAAAACTTAACATATAAAAAATAAATGAGCAGAATATGTGCTGTGTCAGTTCTAAACTCTATTTATCAAATATTAATTTTTATTACGTTGAAATTTGTTTGTAACACTGGTTTTCTAATAATATAATTAAGCACAAAAGTTTTTAAAAAGTGAGAAACAAAAGGTATTTTGTAAAATTTAAATTAAATGCACTGCGTTCGCACCTATTAGATACTATATCTCAAAAAGTACTTAACAGATACTGAGAAAAAATGCACTTTTTTCAAACTTGAAACATTCCCTATCTCAAAGCAACTCATTTCAATGATATTTAATTTATTCTTGGTCAAACATACATCCACATAAATTACAAACATAATGTGTGACACACGAAATTTGACAGTCGTGTTCAGAAGCTATCATCATATTGAAATAAATATATAAATAAATATTCCGGGACATTCCACACAGCGCCATCTAGCCCCACACTAAGCAAACGCTTGCAAATTTAATCCATTCCTGATAATATAACATATAATACAAATATAATTAATAATCTTTCTTTTTTATTAAAATGTCTGTTGAAATACAAAATTAGCGTAACTTAGTAAATAAGGTAATACGCCGATATCATCAAGCACTTTCTGGTAACTCTCTAAAGCCTTGCCCGACGGGTGGTCACCTATATGTCTACGTGGCAAGTTGGAAAGACGGAAATGCAACGAGTTAAGGCCGACAAGCCGCCGTCGTCCCATCCGGTGGCTGTTACCCATATATTAGTAATCCCGTACATTTCCCCGGACAGTTACCGCTCGTTAAATCTACGCGGGAAAGCCTACACTGCGCAGACGCCGCCGGCTTTGCCACTAGAGATGTGACACGCCTTAACAAAAACATCGATTTGATCGATTAAAATATTATGCAATTGTTTATAGATTTTTATTGTTATATTTACACGGGTATGAATATCTTTGAATATCATAGAAACGTGCGTTATCCACGTTCAGAGATATGAATATCTTTTTATGACAGGTTAGAAATATAAAATTGGACAGATTACACAGCTATAATGCAGCACACAAATATATATTGTGATTATCTATTACAAAAATAAGATAGGTAAAAAAATCTAGTAGGAAAAAGAATCAGTTCATAGTAAAACCGACATATTACATTAAAATCTCAAATGGCTAAATCAAATCTCTAATCGAAACGATGCCTCATAAAGTTATTTACAAAACCAGAAGCAATATACAAGCACCTTTCTTTAATGTGCTTGTACGATGCTTATACGGGAAATCTTTATCTGGTCGTAAAGCGCCGGCCGGTACCTAGTGGCGTGCCCCCTGGTCCCGTGCCTCGCCTCGGCTTGCACCGCTCTATCTCATCAGCCGTGGAAACTGTGCCACGGCTCAGTAAAAGTACTTTCTTCTGGCCGCTTTCGGAAACTTGCCTAGAACAATTTTCCTCCGCGAAGTAACCTTGTACGTGTGACATAAGTTGGTCGCCGCGCGTACCCTATAATTAGAACCCGACGTTTATAGACTTCTGAGAACTGCGAATCGATACTTGATACCGCCTCCACTTACAATCGTGAGAAATAAAGCTCACTTATCAAACCTCGCTAAGCAATAATGTACCTGTTTCTATGACTTCGAAGAATAATTTGTATCGCTCTGTTGTTACTATGTACATTGTATACGTAACCTAAATAACGCAGAACAAAAGCGCAATTGTACTTCTACCTAGATTGCCCGAATAGGAAGTATAAACAATAAAATATTACACAATATGAAAGTAAAGACTTTCGTTATGAGAGCATTCTTAATCTCCTTGAAAGCACGCACAAAAACAACCATTAAATTTGCCGGCTGTTACGTATAAGAACATTACGCACGTAGTATTCGAGTACATATTTCGAACATTGTAGGACTAGTGGGGCTACAGAAAACAATGGAAGCAGTGTTGGTAAATTTTAGGTTGATCTATTCAAGAGTTAAGATAGCATTTCAGATTTGAGCGAGTATTACCGCGGGCGCAACCGCCATTCGGCTCAATATATCAGACGGAAATCAAAACATGTCACGAGCGTACTCGTGACTACGAACTACGTCCTGCTCAAGAGCTGAACCTAGATTCATGTGCCAACTGAACATTGCCACTCAGAATTGAAATGGACGAAAGTACAATTGAAGTCGGAGCGCGGTGGTCGAAGTTCAAGCGATTTCACGTCCCACTTTGATACTGAATGCATTAATGTTCTTTTGCATTAGGTCGACAATTGAGAAAGTAGTGCAACGCAAATGCAGGAAAACGACGTCTGTTATTTGAGACTTTAAAGTACAGAGCAATTTTAGAGGAAGCGTAATTCTCTGGAAACATGAAATATTCATAGCGGTTCAGGATTTCAAATGTACGACAAAAGCAATATTCGTCGCATCCGTTTTGGGACATAAAATTGGATCTGAAGCAAGATTAATGGGCGGGATCTTAGAGGTGTCTAGACAGGGAGGTACCCTGAGTCTCGGAACCAGACGTCGGAACTGAAATCGTTAGTTTTTACTACAGGGCAAAGATTTCTCAAGTGTTTATGCTTCTGATGTATGTATTCCCTAAGTAATGCTTAAGCTTGACGTAGCCTGTTTGTGGTTATCAAGTAGACAATGTATTGAAGGGGATTGAACGGAAACGATTGGCTACACGCATTGCGTATTGCTATATAAAACAAACAAAGGAACTACGGTTTGATAATATATTACTGAAATTCATTGATTCGCTCGACAAAGTTGAATGTCAAGTTCGATTCATTGTTTCTGGATTAAATATTCCTACATCATCATTGTTGATAGGTAGGTACTGATATTAATAACATAACAATTTCACTCAAATTTACTAGCTGAAAATAGAAAGCGTATAGATAAATCTTAGTTTCAGACAAAAAGTCGCTGAATTATGGTCTGGCCAACAGATAGGACTGCAAAATCGCCTCATTCCTTTGTCCTTTTCCCAGAATAGGTTTATAGGCGTCTGTAACAAAAAGTCCGTTATTTGAAACGTCATAAAACGCCTCACATTCGGAAATTCGGTAGTTTTTACGAGTCTGGAGTCTGACAGAGAGACGTTAAACTGTGTCCAAACGTAATAAAGGACTTTCCTATATGACGAAAGTTATGTGTCTTCCGCACACGTGCAAAATGAGGCCAGGAATCGATTCCTATAAACGTGTGCCCAGAATCAACATTGGAACATGACGATTTATCACGATTGGTACGACGGAGTGGAAGAATTCCTACCAAGAAATACCTACAGTCTAGACCAGACGCTGAAGATAAATAACCCGAAGCACAGCCACCATTTTGATACTGTCTGTTGTAGACGTATTTTTTGTAAAGCCTGAATTCCACTCAGAAAGCATTGTATGATAATAGGATAGCTCTAGAAGCGTCTGAATTTCACAGAAAATAAACACAAAAATGTGTCTAGACTGCAATCTGTGGTGTGATCTAAGCACAAATAAAATATATAAACAAAACGTCTGATGTTATAAATGTATATTTATGAAGTTATATGGAAATGTAAGTGATTAATATAGTAGTTTTAACTAATTTACCAATACAAAGTTTAATTCTACATCACCCAAAACAATTGCCGTTTTTTTTTTCAAACCCATATTTTCTTGCATGTCAATATAATCATAATAAAATTAATATGAATTGAATAAAAAATGATTCTATTAGAGTAATTATTAAACACAAAGAACCCAAAAAGCCTCCAATTATGTGGAGCAGGCCCGCGCGTACTTGTTCCGTAGTACGCGCCCAGTACGGACGGTGTAGTACCGCCGCGAGCCGCGGGCGGCGCGCGGCGGTGCAGCTGCGCGCGCGCAGACTCCGCGGCAAATTTTGCCGCTCTCGCCCACTGATCTACATTTCACCTCCAATATGGGTCGATAACTGCCCACGCTCAGCCCCTCCGGCCGGGGCCGTTCACCTCGCCACTCCAAATCATTGTTCGCCAAATGTAAAGCGTTGGCACTGTTGCCGAGGTCGATGACCCGCGACTGCTGGCTGTCTTCTCCGAACGACACTCGACACGACACCGCCGGGCCCATCGCAGCCGCCGCCTAGCACAAACATCCTCCGGTTCGTTATCGCTCCGCACTGAGGTGTAAACAAACCGATCATCACTCACACCTACAAGCTTTATGGGTCACTCAAGTTATGTGCTGAGTAGAGCTTTTGACACATCATAAGCATGTGCTCCATAAGTAGGCTAATCTTAATGACGGTCGACGTTTCACATATTACTTTCAACCGGTTACATAGTATTAGCTCAAAGATAGCCGTTTTTATGGGAATACAGATTTAAGATGAGGTTTAAAACTGTAGTTTTGATAGATTTAAAACTGATTGTCAATTTCAGAAAAAAATTTCAGAAAATAAATCTTCAAATTAAATGGATTAATGGAATTCCAATAGAGATTATTAATTACGTCATTGTTTGACGCACGCGATAGAATCAAGTATGATAACTGTTACAATGAGGTTGATATTCGCATTCTCTCAATTTTCGATGCAGAACCAATTGATAGAGCCGGTGCTGATTAATTTCGTACGGATATTCAATTACATTAATTGCCTCAATACCGGTTGATGGTAATAACCCTCCTATTAAGGACATCTAATTGACAAAAGCTGACTTTCTAGTATTTGTCCGGTGGAGCGTGCAGAGAGCTATCCAAATATTTGTACGCAAGGAAAGTGGCGCGCTGAACGTTCGTGCAACGAGTCACTCGAAGTGTCACGTTGAACTCTTACATAAGGACTCGGAGTGCTTTCGAAAATATTATTGGAGATTTTAACTTTTCTCGGCTGAACAATGCCTTGAGTGCATATAAGGCGCGTTCGGAAGAAAGTAGCTCGTTACGCGAGCTATCGCGACCACTTAACGCAGCTATCGTCGCCGTAATCTGTTTAATGCCACAATTATTGCCATTAAGCACTTACACGCACAGTGCAACGGATATTTTCGGCACCGTCGGCGTTTATTTGTTGATCGAAGGCGTTTATATAACTATCTAAATGCCCATATACCTATGTAAATTTAAATGTTAACTAGCAGTAAAATGTGTAAATACATGCTGAATGTTTTAGAAATAGTTGCAAACGCAAAATGTGTGGTATGGAAACGAGGTGGTGGACAGGTTGGCCGGCCCCAGGAGAAACATCGCTCGCTCTACATTGGTCGGTCGGAGCCGATGACTCCTCGTGACCGTGTCCTCCTTAGCGAGTGCTGCTTTATCTCACCGAATTTCTCTCTTCTGTTCCGCATCATCACGAACAAAAAGTCGAGACCCGTTCGATGGAAACGCGGCCTAGTTGCAACGTGCTTGGCCACATAGCGCCGTCAAGTACGGCGGCGGCTCGGGCCCGCCGCGAGTGCTGCTGGGCCGGCCCTCAGTGCTAATTGTGGCTAAGGGGGACAGAAAAACAGTGTTCCGCATGCGGTTGACAATAACAGCAAAGGTAAACTAGCAGTGTATTGTTACCACAGTGAGACTAATGCGTACGGACAGTCGCGACCACCTATCGTTCTCAAGGCAATAGAGTATCCGATAATAGACTCTACGAGCTTTACATTTTGAGTACAAATTACAGTTACTGGATGCTGAAAACAATGTAACATCGACTGCGGGCCGCACGACTTGCGCGAATATCAAGCCTTTATTAAGTAGGTACCTACCTAGCAACAGCATTTTTGGTTTACTATGATATGTAACTGTTCATTACGTTTTAACACAATGGAATACTACAAACCGGTACCAGTATGAATCAAATGTGTTTCAGAAACTGGTTTATACGTATTTAGAAAGAGGGCTACTTAAAGAAAAAATATGCTTTTATATGACATCGTGAAATTGATTTTTTAAATTAGCATTAATTTGACAAGATCTTTTTGTAGTAGCTAGTAACTTTAGCTGAAAGCAGGAGGAGACAGTCTTATTTAATTTGCGCAACTCATGACTCGTAGGGCAGGTGACCCGGTTTTGGCCATTTTAAGAATTTTGTAGACTTTGAGGCTATATCATTTTACAGTTTTTATTATCACGGACATATTTCTTGTAAAAAGTGATTAAATATATATAAATCTAGCCTAAGGATACATTTTTTTTCATAATGAGGCAATGGAAAAATTATCCCGTAGAAAAGAAAAAAAAATTGGAATTTGTGCCATTTTTGGCCAGATTTACCCCATTTCTGGCCATGTCATGTGCCAGTTCTGGCCATCAAAATTCATCAAAAATAAAAAGCAGATAATTCAAAGTAATAAAAAGTTGATTCGAAAATCGCATATTTTACGACCAACAGTCTTTATTTAGAGAAAAATAGCTAACATAATATTGACGACAAATATGTAATATAATATCTCAGCTTGAATTAAAATTACAATTAAGGAGATCAACATTAACCTTACGAGGTAGATATCTATAATATTATAATCACCAGTCTTGATAAGCAACATACACAACATGGTAGTTATATTTTCTTTATCGCTGTTTTTGGATGTATCGTAAGCATGTTGTCCCTTTTCAGCTAACACAAGAGATCCTTTTGGAGCTAGAAAAAAAGCTGTTTCATCACAGTTCCACACTCTAGCAGGGTTTTCTAGAATCTTTAAATTTTCATCACCGAGCAATGAAGAAATTTCTTGGAACCAGTTCCGAATTTTCTCTTCAGTTATTAAGGCACGAGCTTTATTAATACTTGGCATGTTTTTGGCTCAAATCAGGATGTCTCGCCATAAATCCATCGAACTAGGATCTTGAAGGTCTATTATTTATAAAAGGTGTAGCAATATGGCCCTTCACAACAATTTTCTTAACAGAATCCAGTAAACCTTCCTTGCTGATAGGAAATCCAGCGCGAGCGCAATCTTTGATCCATATGACAAGTTCGTTTTCTATTTGTCTTCCAAGAACTGACTGGGGCCCTACATGTCCAGAAGTTGCAGGCGCTTTTTCAGAAATTTTGTGACGCAAAGTCGTTCGAGGTACGTTAAAATCTCTACTAGCAGTGGCAACGGGCATCCCATTCTTTATTGCGTTCAACGCTAATGTTATTTTATGCGGTGAGTACTGGAACAATTTTCTTTTCACGACACCGATTTTTTTAGTATTTGGTTTCGATGGAGGCATTTTAATCGTAAAAAAAATCTCTGAAAATGAATAGATTACTTATATTAAATTAGCTAAGTAATTAAGTTAAAAAATCACGATAAAAACTAAATGGCCAAAAGTGGGGTTCTACATGCACCACTTTTGGCCAGTCATGTGGCCAAAGATGGGAAAATTCATTCATTTTGGCTCCATTAGTGGCCACCTCTCATAACCTCGCTTAATAAACAAATAGCGATAAAATATCATTAGTACCACTTAGACAGTGTATTCTTTATGAAGGATTAACATAAACAATTTAAAAAAATAAGAAGTATTTAAAAAATAATGATTGATTACTCACCCGCTCGCCTTAGCCTTTTTGCTAAGACTTAAAACAATTGACGCTTGGCAAAAAATAATGACTTATTGGATTGAAGTGAAGTTTGACACATCAAAGCTGTTAACGCTATCAGTGTTGCCGATAGTAGATATTTTTATTCCCGTAAACCATAGAGTAATATATTTGTCTTTGCCTTAGTTATAACGATTTGAAGTTCTAAATGGCCACAAAGGGGTCGGTGGCCACAACCGGGTCACCCGCCCTAAATTGCGAGACGCAATAAATACTAATAAACCACGAATTTAAATTACGCCAGAGCTCATAAACTGAATCATGGAAGCTTTCATTTTGACTGCGCTAAATGAGGTCCTGGATGGTTCCATGATATATGAGGGGTTATAAGAATAAGGCATTTTTTGCAGGTAGCTGTATAATGAGATAATGAAAGCACGTATGACTTCGTGACGCTGTTTTCCCGTTTTTAGAATATTAACACATTCTTCATATGTGTATATATGAGTCGGGTGTGAAAGTGACGTTTATTACGCTTTCCGTTTTGCGGTAATTCGGTACGTGACTAGATTGAAATTAAATAGCGGAAACTAACTCATAATCAAAGACATCACTGGAAAATAGGAAGATAGAGCTTTCCGTTAAGGTTTTTTTTTCTTAACGTTTTTCCGTTAAGTTTTTTTCAAAAGTAGCTAGAATATTATTTAATTAGTACAGACAGCATTAGTATGGGAAAATTTTAATAACTATGAAATGTCTATGAGACACTATGACGTCATACTTTGACTTCTCTGTACATTTTCTTCAAAATAATTACATAAATTTCAAAACACTATTTGTGTTTTTACAGATGACGGAAAACGATACTGTATACTTTTTAGGTACATACAGGGTATATGCATTTAGAGCGAGTTACATTTTATAAGAACACCTAGTAACTGCTATCATTTATTTTACACACCGGCGTCATAAAGTAAGTTTAAAAAAATGGTCTATGTCTGTATCAAAAATATTGAATTTATATTACAAAAAAGCCTCACATGAATAACAAAAACTCCAAATCCATTTTAAGTTTCATCAAGACCTAATAGGCTTTTGTTCCTAGAAAGGGGGAAAAGTGTCCAAGTATATATGAATTTCCGGCAGGTATAGTGTGCCCATTGTCTAGAGACAAGTATCGGTCCCAGGAAGCTAGGACAGGGTTTTCCCTATGATATAATGTCCTAGCCAAAAGGCAACCCGGGGAGTGGCGGTGCTTTGCGCAATCCTCCAACACGAATATTAATTTTAGTCAACGAAATATTTAAACTATGCGGTTTTGTCACTTTAGCCTTAAAGTGTTATTCCCCTTTGATTACCACATCGCGCCTACTTATCGGCGATTGTGAAGAGGGCAACTTTGCGAGTTTCGAAAAATGACCAAATTTAAGTGGTTATGCAGAATAATTGAGAACATTAACTGATAATGATATTTGGCAAACTTGAAGCGAACTTGCAAACACAGTGGTAGTTGTGCGTTTACAATTTACTCATAAGTTTATATTATCTAGCTGTTATTAATGAATATTCATTTGTCTTGGTACTTGCATACTTTTTTGCACAATTTTAATGTTTAGCTAGTTATTTTATCAATTTTACAAATTACTTTTAAAACAACAATTGTTTTTAGTGATAAATGACTGTCGGTTAAATATAATAATAATAATAAATAATAAAACCGCAGGGGCGACTTTATGGCGAGTCGTCGGTGAGTGGCGTCACCGCGGACCCCGATTCCCTGGGGGCTAAATGAGACCTCCTGCCTCCCGGCTTGCCTTGATTGGCCGTCCGGGAGTGGAAGACGCAAGAGCTAAGTACCTAAGCTTCAGGGTGGAAGTGTTAAAGGGCATAACGCCGCTAGTACCGCTCAGAGAACGCGCAGCACACCTCTCGACACCCTAAGCCACTCACACCAATGTTGCCCTTCCGGAGTCATCTTAGGCTGCCTTTTGTGGAGGGCCCATTTAGTGAGTGGCAAGTCATCACCCGCTATAATTTTTATGAATGAGGCATAACTGGCGGGTGCCGTTCCTCGTACAATAGACCAGTTTAATTAAGTCAATGAACAACTCAACACAATAGCCTGTAACATTAATACCATGTCTGCAATAGTTACTTTATATACCTAACATCCTCTATCTGTAATTTATACTTTATTTTAAGTATAATATTGTAAAAGGCCTCTCAGTGTTGGCTACGGCCCCACTGATGCCTTAAAAATACCGGGCGTAAGTCCCGAGAATCTGTGAAGAGAAATAAATAATAATAATAATAATATGTCTTTATTGCACACCAACATGAAAGAAATACATGGAAGGATAAATTTATGATGACGTACATATGGGCGGTCTTATCGCCTTAAGCGATTTCTTCCAGGCAACCTTTGGACGAGCTTAGCTGAGAAGAAAAGGGTCAGAGGTGTACTAAAACAAATATAAAGAATTTATAAATACATACAAAAAAAAAACCTAACTGCAACAACAAATACCAACACAATCAAGGAAATAATAACTTTAATTTAAAAAAAAAAGTTTTTTATAACACATACACTACTTACATACAGAATAATTAATTACAGATTTGCCAAAGTTAAAAAATGGTGGAAAATTTGATTTTGGAAAATTAATAGGGATTTAGACTTACGTATTGATGAGGCAAAGCATTCCATAAGGCTACAGCATGTACTGCAAACGACTTATGAAAGTACATATTAGCCTGAGTAGAGGAAGATGAAGGAAATGAAAGAAGGAGAGATCGACTAGGACGTAAGGAGACAGAATGGGTGGGAGTCACAAAACTGAAATATTCTTTCAAGTTATGAGGGGTGACAGGATGGAAGAGAATTTTGTAGAGAAAAATATGTAAGTAACATACTACTTAAAATAACCTTTTTCATAAAAAGAGCCACTTACAAACTCAAATCAAATCAAATCAAATCAAATCATTTATTTTGCGAATATGTTGTGTAACTCAAGTGTATATTGCTACAGTAAAGTTAGTCGCAGTATCTCAATCGTAATTAGATTCCGGGCCGGATGTATCGTTTGAGAGCTTCCGATCGAGCGCCGCTGGAAGTGGAGCGCTGAGGTACAGTTATGCAGAATTAAAGAAATGTATTAGCCCAAAAGCCTGAATTGGTGCTTGACCTACAGAGCGTAAATTGCCGATGAAAAAAAAAGCTGCTAAAATGCTGCAATTTTTTTTTCCTGTCCAGAGTTAGGATGTTGTCGGTGCAGTATCGGCGCGTGCGCATGCTCCAATCAGCTAAATGTCGCGCGCGCGGCCTCAGCACTCACAAACGGCCTTTGCAGTTCGGTGCGGTCGACGACCCGCCCGGGGGTCGATGCCCGTACCCGCATTTAGTTTTCACTTTCGTTCACTAAGGATAACTGTACCATATACGTCACGTACAAGCCCACGACACTGCCCGCGGCCGCATCGCCTCCTGGAGCCTGCGAGGAATACGCAATACTGGCACACATTTTAGGCAACAGGCGCATCGCCAAACTGCATACATTAATCGAATACTACGTACGCACCGCAGGTGCGTTAGCCTATGAAGCAAGGATCTATTTTTAACCATAACACTATATCAGCGAGTTTTGCTCAACCCACCTGTTAACGAATTTAATGTGTTCATACTTAATCCGATTAGCATAGTTTAAATGTCAATAATCAGTATTGAACCGAGCGACGGAGCCACGATCATCGGCGTAGAAGGTTGTTGCACTAGCGACGGCCGATGTTGTAACTCGGGCGTTGGACCGGTGTCCTTTTGATGCATTTTGGGTACAATTAGGTAATTGGGCATGGTGGGGGAGCGTCCAGCGAAGGCGCGGTGCGTGGGGTTGCGGGTTCGGCGCTTGCGCAACCTCGGTCGTCGACTCGGTTATGTCAGCGGCTTACGTAAGCGTCACCTCGCAACGCTCTCGGGCGCCAATTGTGGGCCCGCGTTTCGCACTTCGCGCGGACTATTTGCGGACGGCGGGGCTAATTAGCGCCGAGCCGCCGCGCGCTGACCGACCGACCCGAGCATTGTTCCACCGCCCCGCGTGCTAACTACCTCGCTCCCACCGGCAATTTGCACCCGACCACCACAGGCGATAATCCGATCTAAAAAGACAGTTCGATAACGATAATCAGTCTGACAGCCTGAAGGAGAATGAATGGTTTTATGATCGCGTGTAAATGGCAAATATGAAAAGCAATTCGCCCGAGGTGTGCTCGCGTTGCATTACATAGAGCAACCTCCAATTAAGTTCAACCTTTCATGAATTGATTAGCGCTAGAATCGAATCGTTCATTGTAGTTCCGAGCAGGTGTGCCCTAAAGGAGTAATTATGCGATATGGCTGCGATCGGAGTGGAGAAGGGGCTGAAGCAGTTGCGTCAGCGCAGCGTGCGGAGAGCGGCCGGACTCAACGCACAAGGTTGCAGAGGTTCAATGCTCTAGAAATACGACACCCGACCACGGGCAACCGCACGGCGCGGGCGCGGGTTGGAGCTGCTTGCCCAGCTCGGCGCCGCGCACGCTACGCACCGCGCGCGTCGCCACCGCCCGTAGACCCACGGACTACGCTCGTAGACCACTCCATAAACACCGCTCCCACTAGTTACCTTTTACAGCCAATTTATTAGCAAATAAACATTTGAACTAACACCGGCTCCAATTTTATTGATCTCTCTCTAGTGTAAAGCGATGAACACATCCATAATAAAGATTTATGTCTCGCTCGATATCAGAAAGTGTTGCTGTTTCAGTACAGTTATATTATAGAGCATTGTTAAACTAGTTCTCTTAAATGATGACAGTTTTGTTTTAACGGTACACGCAGCTTTGTGGAGTAACCTTCGAAAGAGAGAACGTGGCGTCGCAAGCACGTCCAATGTGCCAACTCTTTTTTATGTAGCCGTTTCGCAATTTTTTTATAAATGATTTTGCCTTCGACCTTTGTAAACCGCCCAATTCAGGCTGATTGGTATTCCTGTAGCAGGCTCGGCGACATGTGATTTTCGTAACTTGTGGTCGGCCGCAACAGAGCACGACGTGACTACCATACTGCAGCCAAGCGCGTACTGAGTAGCGCCACACTTACTGTGTTTAGAAATCGCTGAAATAAAGCTTACTGCCTTCATTGCGTTGCATAGGCTTCTACTTTTCATCAACTTTATGAGAACACAATGGACTAGATATAACTTTGAGCAAAATTGTTTTTATTCCCGAAATCTAACGGTTGCCGCTTGATACCTATTTGCACGAAACAACTACAATATTAATTAATGGTTAAACGAACTTACCTTAAGTGAAGTTCGACCATAATTATACGAGACGACGTTACATGCGAAGAGATTTCTTTATTAACTATGTAGTCTCACTTCTGTATGTACTAGGCGTCACACTTTTTATAGCTGTGAAAAAGAAAACACAAAAAAAACTTTTGAACTAATGTCACTGTCAATGCAGCGCCTGTAGCGCCGTCCTCCTGTCAAACCTCATTCTTTTTAGAGTCTTACCATGGAGTACTATTATATGCTCTGCTTGCCATCTCTCGTTTGTGCTATTTAACAATACACGGGTTAGTCAATGTTGTTGACATTAACAGGGTCCGGGTGGGACTTTAAATCTCTTCGCATGTAACGTCGTCTCGTATTGTATTATATTGTTTTAAAAGTGCTTTCTGAGCAGGTATTGTGAGTAAATTATGCCTAACATGGCATGTAAATATACAACCAAAGATAAGACCTTGGTCTTTGAGATAGGACCTTATAGGTTTAATTAGTTTTATAAAAACTACAGGCATTTGTGATAAAACTGAAAGTAAAATCAAGAATGAAACTCGTAAGTTAAATCTTAAAATACCAAATTAGGTATTCATTACCAGAATTGTGTACTAATAGGTACTATAAAGTACGCGTTTTGGAGGTCAATTATAGTTATACGGCAATTTCTAGGTAGCAATCGGCTATCCGTCCGAATATCCTTCGTTTCAAATCGATCAGAATATATGAATTTGTTGTGACATCTCAATTTTCAAATTAATCTGAAGGTCATGCCTTCTTGGGATCAGAAAAAAATTAACCCAATATAAACTGATCCGGCACACTGGGATACGTTCAATTAACAAACAACAAAATTAATTTAATGTAATTAAATTAATGAACGACCTCTATTGGCTCTTGCGAGGCCCGGTCTCGTCCCAGTAGCTGGGAACAGGCGGCTCAAGGCTGGTTGCCATCTACCCTACTGGACTGGGTTGGCCCAGGTTTGGTTGGTACTTTGTTATATTGGTACCCTGTTTGGGTGCTTTGGTCAGTTCAAACTTGGAATGGACTTAATGCAGTTTGTTTCTAGTTAAAGTTCAGTTTGGCCGTGATGTGGACAATGCGGCGCACCCAGTGTTGCGCTTTACTTAAGGGCTGGACTTCTTTGAGCAGTTTTAGTGGCTTTAATCTGTACTAATCAGGATCATGCCGAAATGTTAATTCTTGTTTCAGTGATATAATTATGAACTCACGTCCACCTTTTGTATCTTCGAATGGAAACCCAAAGAAGAGATTATTCAGGATCTCCACCTTTGTTAAGTTGTCTTAAACAATGAAGACGCTAAATTAGTTAGTCCAGCAATACGCAATCCTAATTGGTTTCCAATAGCTTGTAGTGGAGCTTGATACTTTCCATAAAAAAGTTGAGCTTTGGCGCTTTAGAGTGGCTGAAATTTTCAGGAAATAAAATTTTCTTTATTCTTCAAGTTTAATATTAGTTTTAAATAATTCCTTCCATTAGGACTTTACCCCAAAGTTAAGATAATTCTTCAATAATGTCATGACCTGATATTTCTTCTAAGTGGATCCTCCACGTTTCACGTTTCCATCGGTAATGATACTGGAGCAGAAACATCTTGTGCATTATAAGTGCATGGACCTGGCTAGGTGACTTGCTTCGATTTAAATTGTTCGCAAACATACCTGACAGGATAGTTTGGAAATATTGAGTTAGCTCCAATCTGGTAATCGTTGTCTGACACTTGTGAATTCAAATTCACTGGCACTGGGTCTTCTGACCGTGACCTTGTGTAATAGCAATCATATTTTGTTACAACAGAAATATAAAGATCATTAGTATCATTGTGGAAAGAAAGTATTCTAACTTTGTCACATCATCGTTATACGTGCTCCCCTTATGCCGCTGTATATGGGCTGTATATTTGACAATTTGTCATAAGCATTAACATTTTAAAGTCATTGTACGTAATCACGTTACGCCACTAGACTAATTCGTTATCAACCGGGCTCCAATGTCCCGGAGTATAACGCTTCAATGTACGTACATTGGATGCACTATATGCCATTAAATTGAATATTTGTTAATTTGCTACGAAGCAGAAACACTTTTAAAGTCATTGTACGTACTCACGTTACGCCACTAGACTAGTTCGTTATCAACCGCGCTCTAATGTCACGGAGTATAACGAGGGTACATTGAATATAGGTACTTTATGCCACTAAATTCATTGATTGTTAATTTGCTATAAAGCAGTAACACTTTTAAAGTCATTGTACGTAATCACGTTACGCCACTAGACTAATTCGTTATCAACCGCGCTCTAATGTCACGGAGTATAACGCCTCAATGTACATTAAATATAAGTAATGTATGCCACTCAATTAAATAATTGTTTATTTGCTATAAAGTAGTAACACTTTTAAAGTCATTGTACGTAATCGCGTTACGCCACTAGACTAACTCTTTATCAATCGTGCTTTATTCAACGCCTAATATATACATTTATTGTCTGTTGGTATTGTATTCCACTAAACTGAACATTTGCTAATTTGATATGAAGCAGTACACTTTTAAAGTCATTGTACATTATCACGTTATGCCACTAGACTAGTTTGTGATCAACCGTGCTCAAATAAATATGAATCACAAACAAAATAACCGTTATAGATTAGAAAATCTAGTTCTTTTTACATTGAATAAACTGTAGAACAATGTAAGTAAAAAATGGTAATAAATAAATTCATATTTTGTTGTATTATATTTGTAACAAAATAACTAATATGTCGGTACATCGAAAAAAGATCGTTACAGAAACATTGCTAGAAAAGTCATGTTTCCGATCTACATGACAAAAATGTGGGTATTTCAAAAAAAGTTCGTTATATCATTTGTTGAAAAAAAAATCTATACCTATTTACGATCTATTCGGTATAGTTTTATAAAATATATAAGATTATACCAAGAAAATTAAAATCGATGATGAATAAATGCAGTAAGATTGCTTTGGTAAGTAAGTAGTTGCACTAACCTTTATCCTTTGAGCTGGTTGATAAATTGCTTAGTTTTTGTACCAAACGTCGAATTTTCGACGTTATTTTAAAATTCCAATGCTCCTTTTCACTTTTCTATGCTAATTTACCACTTGAACACATGAAATAAACACTTTTTTCCACGAAAAATTCAAATAGTAAAATTCAACGGAATTTATGATGTTGCGACGCCCGCACACAAGAAAAGAATGAGGTTTGACAGGAGGACGGCGCTACAGGCGCTGCATTGACAGTGACATTAGTTCAAAAGTTTTTTTTTTTGTGTTTTTATTTTCACAGCTATAAAAAGTGTGACGCCTAGTACATACAGAAGTGAGACTACATAGTTAATAAAGAAATCTCGAGCATGTAACGTCGTCGTAGTATAATTCTAGATTGGCGCAAGAGCATACATAATATGTGAACAACAATACAGCCACTTCCCGAATTGAAGTTTAATTGTAATATAACATTAACTAATGCATAACTATTTTTTTATAAACAAAAAAAAGTCTAATGTAAGACAAAGTAAATGTAATTTATACGAATGAACTAAAGCTTTAACAGATTCTTAGATATAAGAAAGTAACGTTAAAGAAATCAAGTTTTCATTCTTCTTCTATTCAGTTTTTATACTTAAAGCGCAAAGAGCGCATCACACTAGCGGACAAAATAGCATTTAACTGAAAAAGCACCTGAAATTAGAAAATTAAACTGTTCGCGCAACTATCTTTTCACCATTCATTGTTTCTTTTTTCTTCAAATGAACCGTTACCGCAACGTTGACAATTTCTCCGCTCACTTCTTTGCTAATTCCGAAGACAAGAAGGCGTAGAAAGCGTTACCTTGCTTATACAACTCTTTAGCATCACGCGTGATTGCCTTCACCAGCGCTGCGAGGCTCTGCAGATTTGCGAATATACCTTCGAGGTCACTGACCTGGCGCTCGTTCTACGATAATGTTCACATTTCCGTTGGCAGGCGCCAAAATTCCTCAGAAGTGAATTCTGATGAGGCGCATTCGGTACCGGTATATACCGCAACGTAGACCGAGTTTCTGGGAGCCCTGAAGTGGCTACAAAGTAGCGTCGGACAGGAAGGCAGCGGCCGGTTGCCGGAACAGCTGCACGCAGCCTTTCACGCACTTAATTTGGCAGGACCCCCTTCTCGCCTCGCCCCAACACCGAGAGAAAGTAGCTAGCCTACGCAATGCTAGGGGTCGATGACCCTACT
The DNA here is from genome assembly GCA_964023185.1 of Macaria liturata. Lineage (NCBI taxonomy): Eukaryota > Metazoa > Arthropoda > Insecta > Lepidoptera > Geometridae > Macaria > Macaria liturata. Next base: position 8,077,065 of record OZ026812.1, on the reverse strand, counting down.
CGAAAATGCTCACTTCTGACAAGAGTGACACATTAACTGCGTGCATTTCATATTCAGTATGTGTGGTCAGTTTCTTGCATGGATGCCGAATGGCCTGCGATTGGGTCAGGGAGCGCAGAGTGGCTATTGTTACAGTGAAATGTCGTAGGAGGCACGTAGGCAGGGCCCCGCGATCGATTCATGAATTGCTCCTTATTTAGAAGATTCTATGCTTGTTAAACAATTTGCATCATTGTTACAATGGTCTAGATCGATACTCTGATGTTGGTGGCATTATTCATAATGATCATAGCCAGATTAACAACAAGCAACTCTAATCGCTTTATTCTGACGCGACACATAATTATGACTTCTGTACCCAAGAGCAGTGTTTCAAATGGTATGAATATTAATGTAACATCTTAAAGATACTATCTATTTTTATCACTATATGATTTTATCAAATAAACGAACCAAAAACCAAAGAAACAAGAACGCAAGTGCACCTCCATATAAATTCAATCAGATAAAGGGCCCGCCCTAAATCTGGACATGATCAGGGTCATCGGCGAAAAAAGTAACCGTATTATAAAACATAACAGAATAGTGCTCCACTGGACCACTAAAGAGCAAGTCAGTATGAACAAGCGAGTACGCCTCGAGGCGAACGAATTAATAATCAAATAGTAACAGATACCGGGCATTGTTTGATTTGATTGCTGGAGATGGAAGCACCAATGGTTTGTAATAAAATCGGAGAAGACAGTATTAAATCATGATTATTGAAGTTAAGTAACTGCCACCACGGTTTCTTTTTGGATGGGTGACCGTTGCCAAAAGAGTGGCAAATAAGCATTTTGTGGATCGGATAAAGCGTTAATTGTAGGTCCCAGCTGTTCGTCATAGTACAGAAGACAGGCGTGAAACCATGTCAGACGATTTAAGGCGGTTTGAATACTCTCGGCACCAGAGTTGGCCACTCTCATACGTAGTTAGTAGATAGGTATGATTTTAAGACCGAGCGCCTAAACTGATACCATTAAATGATCGAACACGAAAGAAAGTGATAACGAATATCGACGTTAGAGTCAGAACCTAGACCAAGATTCTGTTTCATAAATGATAGTGAAGTCACACTTACCTAATGCCTGAATAGGTAGGTATAGGTTATGTTGAAACACCGCCGGAACTAAGCCAGTTTTACATCTGAAATTAAATAATTTATTTTATTAGATGAATAATAATATAGATATTCCTAATTCTTGTATAGATTTTATAGAAACTGCATTCACGTTTCTCAGTAACTGAATAATTAAAGCAGACTCATTAAAGCACAAATATATTACAACTTATACACAAAGCACAAATATATATTACTTTGAAACCTATCTCTTAGATAGGTTGGACAAGCATGGACTTCAAAGCTCTGTGGTTGATAGGTATCAAGTTAAAAAAAAGTGTTACGTTAATTGCCATACCGATATCACTCATAGTTTCCGAGAAATTCATGTACCTACAAACGTACAAATCTAAATTTTGATTTAATACGGAATTTAGCATATATGCACTCGTATGTATACCACCAATACCAAATCAAATACATAACAGGTTTTTTAGAAGTCGGTTATAACAAACAGTATAATCAATTAGAAGACAGAAACATATTGCATCCTGCCAAGCTTAGCAAACACTAAGTAAATAAATGCATTAGATGATTCAATTTAAATAATAGAGTAAATATCAAGATGGAAACTAGAACATGAATCTACGCAGTTGTTTTGATCGTGTCTTAGCCGCTGTTAATTCATTGATTTAGCTTGCATGGGAATTGAGGTGGCTGTGGGCAGCTGGGCAAGTGAATAAATAGATCATGTTAGAAAGATACTTCTAAACTAATAAATGATTTCATTGGTAACAACAGAACGTTGCATGTCTATGAAATACAATGAAAAAACATATTACTAACAACCTGAGTATATTAAAAATTGTCTTGCAGTGTGTTCCGATAACTTCGATTAACGTTTTATTTTTCAACTTTTGGAAAATGTTCCGTCAACCATATGAAGCTAATGCGTTAACGTATAGGCCCGTGGTAGATTTAGTTGCTGATAGGTTATTAACCTATCAGCAACTAAATCTACCACGGGCCTATACGGCAGCCCCAACTGCACTTAGAAAACATCATTATCTACTTGATAAGATAAGATAAGATAAGATGAATGCCTTATTGCATATGTCATTGAATTGAATTTGAACAGCTATTGCAGTCCTTATCCATAATTATCGCGTCATCAACCACTTTAAATCTGTTGATTCTGATTGTAGTGTTATAAATTGTCATTACGTGGATTTACGAGATACATGTGAGAATGTGGACTTCTATAGAAAAAACACAAATCCAGCAGGGCTAACACGGCACGAGGACTATCAGTCTTTCCATCCATTTTATCCAACTTTTTTTTTTGACCCAGGAAAACCTTTCAATGGTACCACTTGACCCCGGGGAGGGCAAGTGGTTATGTGGGAGTCTCCGCCCGAAGAGCAGCATACCCACAAAAAACCTGGAGTGTTCCACCTCTGCATCGCGATCAGGGCCCCGAGAGTGCGATGCATGCGTCCACAGCACCATTTTATCCACCTGTCACAACACACTAATTGGATAAAAATGGTGGAAAGACTATTAGGCCCCTTATCGTGCTAGCCCTGCTTAAATATACTGTCATAGTTAGACGATGAGATGGGTTTGTTTCGTTATAATGTGAGATCTTTAAGGCCCGATGTCGTTTGCACGTGAGAACAAGTAGCCAGTGCGAGACAAGTAACGCCCGCGTACCCGCACGTGCCATGGAAAATCACAGAAAACAAGGACACGATGCAATGGTTCATTCAACCTGACGTTTTTATTCAACAGGCGCACCGTGATGAAATGAGGCAGATCTTCATTATTGTTCACTGGTAGCGCCTTGCGGTGTTGCCTGTGTAAGCCTGTGTTCATTTATAGACTCGTCATACTAAATTTAGTAAATTTCTTAGATTTTCATACAATCATACTAACGAAATTTAGTTTTGGTTCATATAATATTCACCTGTTTGAGATTGAATATAAAATTAACATAAGTACAATATTATATATACAGACGCAGTGTTATTCAAATTAACTTTAGGATAATAAGTGTTAATCTATGGTGTAATCTATATCCAATTTTATCAAAATCAGTGTAGCCCTCTGAGCGTCAAAATGTAAACAAACACATTCACATCCATTCACACATATTACGTTAGTATGTAGTGTTATAATGTAATGTGAAGATAGTTACGACATTTTGTATCGTAGGGTGCACGTACTTAGCCCTAAGGCTCCAAAAATATACCACGCAGGCGGTCCACGCAACGGAATCTAAAACATTATGTTCTTTGCATACGCGATGATTGACGATAATACGTTATACTGGTATTGCTACACGCCGCTTGGCAATTCGACGGCGCATAGTACCTACATATAATATCATTGGCGCATAATTTCAAATAAGCTCTCTCCTGAACGATATAAACACATGTAATTATGCAATTTATTTTATTACCATTTCAAAATTAGTCTTGCATTTAAACTAAGCTCTTGGATCTATTTAAATTTCAGTGGTTCTGAATATATGTTGAGAGATAGAAGTGTGTAAGTATATAATTATAATAACTAGATTAAAATAGAGTTTTTTTGTGGAATTTACACTTTATTTAACTTTAAAAATATGAAAATTTACATTCATATTAATATAAATATTTTTAAGCTATAGTATACGTAGGTATACATAAGCGCCTAATTCATTCACGAAGTTTTAAAATGCGTAAGTCAATATTTCATACATGACCTAAGTGGTAAACATAACCTTTTAACCAGACTCTTATTAGAAAATAGTGGACGCCCGCGGCTTCGCTCGTATTATTTTGAGATAAATAGGTTTAAAATGAACATAACCTTTTTATTTACGAACCGATTGAAATTAAATAAACACTAAATGTTAAGTTGAAAATGCACCTACACATTAGTGAAAACCGTAAACAAATTGGTTCAGCCGTTTTTTGAGTCTATAACGAACAAACATACCGACAGACAAACAGTTTTTTTTTAAACATGATTTTTGTATTCTATTCCATCAATAAAGATCCCTCAACTATTTTTTTCCATCATCTTCAATGTACAGACACCGACCGGTTACAGCTTTGTATAGATTATTTTTACCAAATCCAAAATTAGGATTGCTCTTGACAAGTTTGCAACAATCTGCAATCACAAAAACTGAAGAACAAATATTAGTCTTTTATGCACCTTGATTTAGGTGTAAGGTGCAAGCTAAACTACACATAAAAAAAACATAATATGTACTTACTTACTTTTTATTAACAAAACACAATCACTAGAAAGTCTTAATTGGTCAGTAAATTTTATAAAAAGAACCTTAATTATGTTTGATCACGAAGTTATCATCATTTGCTCTTTTTTCAAAATTCAAAATTATTTATTGATGTAGAAAAATGTACATATATGAAGTGGCGGCTCTAGATACCAAACTAGGCGTTAGCCTGTATCTTGGTACCTAGTCCTTCCCAGTAGAAACATTATTTGTGTACATGTTACATAAAATTGATAATAAAAAATAATTTAGCACAGTCTACAAATTATAAAATTGAATTATTGACAGTAATTTGATTAATAGTAATAAAATAAACTTTTAATATTTTTTTTCTAGGTTAAGTCGTGGGTCTGAAGTCATACGAAATGGATAATCATATAAAACTCGATATCTAGCTTTCAAAAGCACATTATATACTTAAAATATAAAAGTAAGAAAATACACATAGATATATTTTTGTTTGTTTATAACATATGACTATGCAAATTGGAAAGCTCGTTGATGTCTTTTGTACTGGCTTTTTGTAGATAAGATATTGAATCAGGCGTTACTTTGCGGAAATCCATTGTAACTGAAACTCTGGAGAAATATGTAGTGTTTTTCCGCTGCGACTGCTCCTTCGGCAAGATATTCTCGTCGACGACGAGACGAGACGGACGAGAATATCTTGCCGAAGGAGAACAACAAAGCTTCAAGACACAAGGTGCGGTGTTGGTAAGATCTTGAGATCCACGGAGGCCACGTTGGTTAGGAGGTGAGGTGTGGTGGTGGTATACCTATGGAGGAACACACCTAAAAACCATCAAGTTTGTTGTTTGATGTCGGTTAAGGAGCAGTCGCAGCGGAAAATCACTACATATTTCTCCAGAGTTTCAGTCACTGGCTTTTTGTGTTTCGCAGACCGTCTACGATAATGCTAGGAATATAATAAAAAGTTGTGACTGAACTAAACTGAAAGTACCTAATGCCCTGTTTGTAATAATATTATAGTAGTTATTTATTCCTTTCCATCCAATGGTTGCCTGGAAGAGATTGCTTTTAGCAATAAGGCCGCCACTTGTGGCACTAGTATAAGTATTATTTTTTTCTTCTTTCTTTGTAATTATTATCGTGTGTTGCAATAATGAATTTTCTATCTATCTATCTATAGAAGATTTTTACGATACCTAATCTAAATCTAAGAACAAAAAATTACTTATCAGAGCGCAGATAATTTAAATTCAATGCACAATTTGAAGTATGTAGAACATAATCTGCAAATTACGACAAAAGTACGAATATTGTTTGTTTAGAAATGTACGCATATTTATAAAAAAAAACTGTGCAATTTTGGTGCATATTTTCTGCAAGCTTCTTTACCGTTACTGTCGTATTTCGAGACAGCGCGCGTAAGTTTATTAATAAACCGTGTGTTGTGTGTCAACACAAGAACCGTAGGCGGGTGCCTCGGAGAAAACTAAACAAGAATAAACTGAACATCCCTAAATAAAGATAAGGTGTTATTTAGTATGCGGGCCGGCGGCTAACGTGGCCAAAAGGCAAGGCTTGATGGTGTAACCGTGAGTGAGGTAGTAATCGCGAGGGTTCGTTCCCCGACAAAAGCGAAAGTGGCGTTCAGTGGAACAACGACCGCCTCCCGAGGGCAACAGTACCCGCCTTCCTGCCACACCGTCGTCAATGACCCCGCCAATCGTGATCGCCGATTTCAACGGTTCCGCAAATAAACTTGTTGCCAAGCGAACGCAGTACCGCAATCCTTTTTTTCTCTCCTCAAATTATACTTAATTGGACGTGAACTAAACACTCGCCTTCCGTTAGAAGGAATGACTAGCAGCGTGCCTAAAGCAGCCATAGTCGCAGGGGTTTAGGCTGTAAACTCGATTTTGGCAATTGACCGACTACTGATTTTGGCGTTAAATTAGCCAAACGAACGTGTTGCGAATGTTAATTATGACCACTGCTATAGGTCAGGCATGATAAATTAAAATCAGTTAGATCGTAAATAACTGAACTGGACGATTTCTGACAGATATTTCGTTATTAACGGTTTGATTTAATATCGTGGCTACTGTTGTACACTTTTATTTTTATTTTTACGTGGGATAGGTTTACGTTTGACTACAGCCTGCCTGATGTTAAGCATTACTGCAGCCTAGGGTGTAACACGTTTACCTAGAAGATACCTATCAACTCTAGATTTGAAAACCCCTGGATTGTAGTTCGCAGGAAACACAGCTTCTGGTAAAGTGTTCCAAAGCTTTGCCGTCCGTACAATAAACGTTGAAGCAAAGCGCTGTGTTCGACACGTTGTAAAATCTCTTTCAAGTTGTATAATTTCTATAATTTCTCGGTTTTCAAGTCGAGGGTAAACTGATTTCTTCTAGATAAGCGCGCAAGATCGTAGATTACAACGTTGCGTAACATCAGGCAAGTTGTAGTCATTCGAGAGCCTATCTCATGTAAAAAAATTGCGAGTAAAAATATTACAGTAAATCTAAATATTTCAGGCAATCCTTTGCATCCCGTTATGCTGAGCTCGCTGTAACTGAGACAAATTCCACATTCATTGAGCACCGCGCGTGTATGAGTATTGTTTGCCATTCTGCCTGTCAGAACAGGATTTTACTTCATTGCATACTGAACTATACACACAATGCAAAAGCAAACGGTTTTAACGTAAGAAATAATAATGAGTAAGATTATGAATGATAGCCAACCATGAGTAAACGTAAGTAGCTAGCTTAATTAATTACTTATCTAGTACCCATGATACAAGCGTAAGCTTAGTATGGTGCTAGATGGCGCTGTGTGATATGTCCTGAAATATTTATTTTTATTAAGTATATAATTTGGATGAAACATCCCCCTTACTACCTACCTACTCAAAATATAATTATAGGCACTGATCACTAAGTTAATCATTTTACATTGGAATAATTATAAGATATCCGCACCCATAACTCAGGCATTTGCTTAGTATATGTCTAGATGGCGCTGTCCGAACGTCCAAGAATATTATGAATATTTCATTGAATTATTTCCTACATGCGCACTGCTCCCAACCAATAACAAACTAACAAAATATTTATTTTCCTAATCGCAACTTTCTGTAACTGTCGCTTGATAAAATTCGCTTCTATAAACAGGCAAACAAATAAAAAAGTGTAAGATTCCTAACAAATTCATTGCATTTGTAACAAATATGACCTGTTACATTGCCGCTTTACACTACCTGGAAAACAATCTGACACGACAAGGGCACAGTTATTACACTTATTCTATTATTGTACGAATGTAGATATTATACACAGAGGTATTGATAATCATAGCATTTTTTAATACACAAGTTTACTTTTCACCGGTTATATTCTGGTGCCTGGAAGAGGTCGCTTTTGCGATAAGGTCGTTTCGTATTGACAATAAAGATAATACCTACTTACAAATAAATAAATAAATATTGCGGGACATTGCACACAGTTGTTTTTCAAGTATGTCCTGCACTTGTATACATACATAAACAGATAAACTATAACTTTTCTCTTTAATGGCTGTCAATATTCAAAAGAAGTAAGAAAAGAGACTTTGATTCTCCAGATTAATAGAAAAATAGCTTTAGATATTACTGAATTATGCAGATAAAAGCAATGCGCTTCTAGGTAGTTAAATGTAAATGTAAGAAACCTTCGTTACAAAAATTAAATTTAAAATTTCTACATTGCTCCAGATCAGATTAATTTAATAAACTTTTACTGGCAACATGTTGTCTGGCCCCGACACGCTAATCTACCGGGTGCGGTGAAAATATTACCATTCTCTCCCTTATGTTGTAATCTACCCTAATCACGAAGCCCTAGGGTGTTAAAAATACCTACGTAATAGACGAGCGAATGTTAAGCCGTCTAAGTGCAAGCCTACTTCATTATTTATTGAATTTTAGGGTTGAAAGAAAATACTTTCCTTTCTATGATACTATCGCTAATGTTTATCTAAGATACCATCGAATGGAATGGAATCATAGTTTTAACAATTATGGGTTTGAAAACATCTGTATCTGAAAAAGGCATTTTACATATTAGAAAGCCAATTAAGTATATCGAAAAACTTTACAGCGAACCTAAATATTAGTTAAAACGGTATCTTATCTATGTTACATACTGTATAATCGATATCCAAAGATAACGCCTACAAAGCAATCACAGCAAGTCACAAAAGTGTAAAATATTCGTATATACAAAGGAGCACATATTAAAATAAATTCTTTTAGCAATTTTTCCTTTCGTCAATACTAGATAGAAATATTAATTGTATAGTTTCTTGTTATGCATGCATACTACTACTTATGTTGAGTAGACAGGTGATGATGTCTTTATGTATACGCAGTACTTAATAGAGAGCGAGTAATATAGTCGTATCTAAATGTAAATTTTATCTACTGTAATTCTTTTACATTCAAAAGTGTCTGACAGTTAAGTTTTATTTAAAACTTCGTTGCAAAATTACTTATATTTTGCGTTATTTGATACTTACATAAATATATTTTCAAGCGGAAATCGTAATTATTTTCTCAGTGGAAAAAAACTTGTTAAAGAGAAACGTTGTCTTGTTTGTGCTTATTGTTATGAATCCGCAATGAATAGAAACGTCCCATCCATCAAGTCGAGACCTGCGCCGTTTTATGCCTCTATTGTTGACCTAGACTAGAGAATTGATCGCTTCACAAGAGCACGACAAAACAAACAGTGGTGCTGGCCGACAACAGTGACGCATACGTTTGTTTGGTTTGGTGCATTGAAGACGTTGTGTATTGGCAGCGGAGTGTGCGAGTGGAGACAGGCAGTCGCGTACCTGTCTGGCGGCGCGCAATCGTTACTCAGCCGCGGTCTGCAGCGGCGCGGCACGCATGCGCCGTGCGCCGGCCCGCTGGGAAGTGAGGAGGAACGGCAGTGCACGCCGCCTCCCGCCGCGCCGCCTGCCCGCAGTTCCTCCGCCGCGCCGGCTCCAAGCGCCCGAGCCGACACCAACATGGTGAGTAACGTGCCAATCTAACCGCTTGCGACGACCTTTCATCGCGAATAAACACGCCGACCCACTTTAATCAATTGGAATCTAATCTGGCCAATCCGTTTACGAGAATCGCTCGCCTGATCTCGAAGAGGCAGTGCCTCCGCGTAACTACTCTAACCCGATTAAGTGCGAATTGAACTTAATAAAAGAAATCGAGTCTGCGCAGAGTATGAAGGTCAAAATATTAAGGCAAACACGCATTACAAACAAAGTCAATCTCGTTTTCAGGTAATGGACAACCGAATGATTGACGACGCCGAGAACGAGCACAACTCCTCGATCTTCATAACTAACTTTCAAAATGGTGATGTCATAAACTATTCGCTCGCTCTTATCAAAGGATTTATAACTAGAGGCAATTCAAACAATCAAGACAAGATATGGTGCTCGGTAAAAAATGATGGACAACAAACTAAATCCGAATGGAATGTCCACAATGGAGAGTTTAAAATTATAGTCGATCTGAAAAGAGGCGAAAATGAAATCGAATTGGAGTATACGGAACAACAGCGAAGGACTCTACTTCTGGATTATACACCAAGAAAGACCAATCTCAGAGTGACTCCTGTGTACATAATATGCCAAGGCCACGATGGCTGTTTCCAAAGTCCTCCAGATGTGGATAGCTCGATCGAGAGCGCTTGTGCCAGGGTAGCACTTGGCTCCAAGCTTATACAGAGTGTCACCGCAGAAAAGTTATTCGAAAGTGGCGTTGGAAGAAAAACATTTCAGCTAGAACACGAAGTCAACCCCAAAAAGCCAGAATGCATCGTATTCAGAAGTAGCTTGAATGTAAACAAAGCTCGGAAAATGAAACAATCTGAGCTATGGTCTCATTTTGGAAGGGAGTTGATGTTATCCGATTTGGGCAGTAATGAAAGAAAGTTTTTGGGATTTATTTCGTGCACCCGGTACAAAGGAACTGATATCGACAAGCCCATGTCACACGAAGAAATTGTTTCAATGACTGAAGCTTATGCTGCTTTAGGAGGCGGAGGTCTAGCTCTGTTTGGCACTGCTTGTATGTACACATGGCCCACAAGTGTTGATGAAATAATTCCAAGGTTTTTGGATGCAACGCCTGTAAACAACAAACGTTTCATGGATGATAGTGGATACAGAGGAACATTAGGTGCATGTTTTGCTACAACATTGGGTTCAGTGTTCCACGAACTGGGGCACACTTTTGACTTGGGGCACACCAAAGATGGTATTATGGGAAGAGGCTTTGATAACATCGATCGAGTATTCATAGTGGGAGAAAAAAGATCTGCTTTGGTAAAAGACAATATGAACAACTTCAACGGCAAACCAGTGCAACATTCCACTGTATCGCTACAACGCAACATTAGTGTCACCATGAATGTAGCTGAACCACTTCGAGTTTTGGGTCCAAGAAGCAAAACGACTTTAGGAAATTTTGCATCCATGTCTAAATCGGATATTGTGAGAAGAAGCCCAAATATAACTCCGATAACTCGACCATCGAGCGTTTATTCTAGCATGACAAACAAATTTTCCGATTCGAAGAAAAACATAAACCGAACCAACGGCAATGATTCTGTATATTGGACCAGAAATTGTGCAGTTCTACTGTCTTACCACAGATGGTTCAACAACGAGTATGGCAGAGAGAGACAAGCTATCACGAGATATCTCAAGTTTGATAAGAACAAGATGTTGATAGTATCCACTGCGGGAATCAGGATAGTAGAAGTGAGAGACGACTCAGACGGAATGGTCTTAGATTCATACGAATTTACAAATCTTTTGCCAGAAAAAAGATTTTTGGTTCCATTTACATTTTCACCTAAAACTAAAGTTTTGACAGTCGTGGTTGAAGATGATTTGGGAAATGTCCTAAAACAGACTTTCTCATACTAAAACTAAGACACGGCAAAGCAAGCATGGACAATAAAGTGGAAAGTGAAACGAAAGTATTAAAAATTAAATTGAAAGACACGTCGTATAAGTAATAATTTTTATAAGAAAACAATAATTTTGTATGCATTAAGTGTCTCTAAGATAAAATATATGCTAAAGTTTCAACATCCAAATCCATCTAAATATTGAGCTTTATTTTGTAGTGGCCACACCGAATCGACACTGGCAACTGGATACAAATGACATTAGTCATCAAAATAAATAATGGACTGATTTAGTTTCCGTAGTCAATTTTACGATAAATTTAAGTGATTATCGTGATAAAAATTAATGTTAGCATGTAAAAGTGTGTGATAAAATCGTACCTAGCTAAGGAGATACGGCTAATGCATTTGTAAATAAGCAGCGAAGCGTTGTAAACATGGCCAGCTCTACTTCGGAGAAGAAAAATATTTTCGACTATTCCAAGACTTTTCCGCCGGTAATAGATGGAAGAATAAATGTGGTTAGATTTTTAGAAGCATCGACTGATTTAGTAGCTGTAATTGGTGAGTTAATCATTTTTATGTTCATACATTATTTTGCTCTAGAAACGCAGTTCAACTTAAGTTATCGTTTTTATTTTTAGAGCGACTTGGCAGTGTGTTCGCGCCTGTGAAATATGACATGCAAGGGAACATAGATGTGAGTCGATTTACATATTATGAACAGTTTTCTTAAATAAATAAAAACATCTGTTCAAATATTGTCATAGATAGTAGGTACTTACCCACGTTAATATAACTGATACCTACGCGCATGTATCTTATGAGCTCGAATAAACCGACTACAATTATTTTTAATATGCGCAACGTTGTAAAACATTTTTATCTGAATACTTAAAAATCATTAAGTATATTATGTGAGCATGTTATTGAGATTAAACTTTGATACCACGACCGACAACCAATAGATACACTTGTAATAGGCTAATGTTTTTATCAGTTCTCTCATAACTTCCTTATATTTATTCACTAAGATAAGTAATGATCTTGTGTCTTACAGAAAATATTGAAAAACTACAAGTATGATGATGATTCCTGTTTACTTGAGCTGATGTTAGAAGAAGCAGCATCTGGCAAAAAGTTGGTGTTGGAAGGCATTCTATGGCTCAACAGGTAAATTTGTTATTTTTTATTTGTATAAGATATAGGTACATATATGTACCTACTATCGAGTAAAAAACGAGCAAGACGTCTGTACCTCAGGCTACTGTTGTTTCTTTTCTAATTTTTTTTATATGTGATACTAAAGTTAAGCAACAGCTACCGGGGTCAGTACATAGATGGGTGACCGTTACAAAATGACAACGTTACATTTCCATCTGGCCGTTTTCGTGGGTCGAATAACACGTCAAAAAGTAGCCCACGGCTGTACACCATAGTACTGCAGTCACGCATTTTGGGCGGTTGAAAACCCTCATCACTAGACTGCACTCTCACACGGATATAGATAGGTAGGTATGTATACTCTCATATTGGTGTCATCATATTGGTAAGTTCCATCTCATACTGACGTAGACAATAACGTCATGGTTAATCAGCTAACGTGTATGTGTAATTACAAACACCATGAAGCCTCTAAGCTGAAACACATTGTATTAAAATTAAATATGGCTTCGGAATTGCGAAAGTAACTTCTTACATTGACCTAATGTTTAGTTTGTTATACGTGAAACTAAATTTTATAATTTGACGTGTATTTATTTGTGTTATGGTTATATTGTGGCATTCCATTTTGGCCACTTGCGTGCGTCAGATGGCACGTAAAATTGTAGGATCTGGCTGTTCGTCATGGAACGTTAAGTCGTTAAGCTATTTCAGAGGCCTTAGAGTGGTTTGAAAAATTTTAAACCAAACTTGGCCACTCTCGTATGAAAATGAATGGATCTATTTGTATTTTGATCTAGTTATATTGTTTTGTTTGGAGCAAGCTTCTCAGCCAGTGTTGCAATATTATTGAGAATTTTGTCTTATTTTATGTATTTAAGTACGTTTTTCTTTCTTTGATCTAGTTATATTGTTTTGTTTGGAGCAAGCTTCTCTGCCAGGGTTGCAATATAATCGTGAATTTGGTCTTATTTTATTTTATATTTACGTTTTTCTTTATTTATTTCAGAGCTCTACTATTTTTCGAGTTGGTGTTCGTGGAAGTACTGAAGCATTTGAAGGACAATAATATTGAAGTGAGCATGAAGAAGATGTTCACAGTCGCATACGAAGGATCCGTCAAACAGTACCACAGTTGGGTCACACAGAAAATTTTTCATGTAAGTATACATTAAGTATATATATATAAATATTACCAGTGGACGCCCGCATCATAGCTCGCATTATTTTGAGATAAAAAGTATAGCCTATGACACGTCTAAGATCTCATACTACTTACGTACTAAAAATCATGATGATCCGTTTAGCCGTTTTTGCGTTATGAGCGTTTAAATAAACAGACAGAAATTCTAAAAAATGTTGAAACATGTTCTGTTATGGAACTAAAGTATACCCAAACATTTTTTTTTCTAATATCTTCTAAGTTCAGATTTTTGACCCCCTTCAGCTTTATTATATCTAGGTAGGTATAGATATATATAATATATTTTTGACTCTTTGATTATTCAAAAAAAGTAGTAGATTCCCGCAGCTCTGCTTGTTTTGTTTTTGGATTGAAAGTAAACCTTGTCAGTTGCGCGTCCTTATACTACCACCATACCAAAAACCACGATAATCGCATGTCCTTTGCAGGAAAGAGGAACAAAAAATACATTAGACGACATTGAACGAGCCAATCTTTTTTCCTTTATTATTTTTTTAATAACGTCTCATAAAAATCGTCTCTTTTGCCAAAGATACAAACACGAGTGACATGAATATTACCGTTCGTTTTCAGTTTGCTATGGATTTATTTTTGCTACAACTTGCTTGATGTTAATCAACGTTGTAATCCACGATCTTGCGCGCTTACCTAAAAGAAAGCGGTTTACTCTCGAAGACCGACATAGTAGAGGCACGGCAAGGAGGCACCGTTATACAGTTGAGGTTCCAAAGACTCGCACCAAGCGTTTTGCTTCGACTTTCATCGTGCGAACAGCCCAACTGTGGAACTCCTTGCCCGAATCTGTATTCCCCTTGAACTATAATTTGTCGGTCTTCAAGTCGAGAGTAAACCGGTTTCTTCTAGGCAAGCGCGTAAGATCGTAGATTATAACGTTGCTTAACATCAGGCAAGTTGTAGTCAAGCGTGAGCCTATTTCATGTAAAAAAAAAAAAAAAAAAAAATATTATAATAGTTCAAGGAGAATAGAGCTTTGGGCAAGGAGTTCCACAGTTTAGCAGTTCGCGTAGTTAAACTATTAAGTATATAAGTTTAAGTACGAGTATAAGAGCAAAATATGTTTTTTGTTCCAAAAGATATTTCAAACAGACATCTCGTCTAGCATACCTGTACCTACAAACAAATGATTGTATTATAATTAATCTAATTATTTATTTATTTTTTTCAGTTTATCTGCAGCATGTCACCATCGCTACCTCAAGCGTTAAGCTCTCTGGACGCAGGAGACGACTTCGGGGCGTTTGAAACAAACCTAGAGACCTACAACATTAGCCTACATCTGGTCAGAAATAAGATCGACGAGTTCTTTAGACTGTATAAAGTGTTTACGTAACAATTGTTAATTCATTAGTCAACCAAAAAAAAAATTACAGTTTATGATCCAAAGTGAAATTTATGATACGTATTGATAAACTTTAAAATTTATTTTTGTTTATTAAAAGTAAAGTTTTTATGTGTAGTGTTTGAACAGTCATAAAAACAAAAAAAAATGGGTCTAACCAAAGCTTTTCTCAAAAACGAAACCGTATACTTAGGTCTGTTTGTTCCTCTTTCATGCCACTGAGCGATCAATCATTATTGTTGGTATTAGTAACCGTAGGATTTAGATTGACAAAGGTTTCTTTTTATCCCGATAAAAAAAAGTGAAGCCACGGAGCATCCACTAGTATTTAATAATATAGCCGCCTTAGCGGTATGATAAATTATACGCAACCTTATATAACAAAGGCCTGTTTATAAAGTTTATATATGTATAGGTACTATTTTTTTTCATAATTATCTATTTTTTATATTATTTTATTTTCAAGTACACAACTGCATAATATGATTAATTTTATGACGAGTGAACAAAATGTACCCTACCTGTCTACGTAGTAGCATTTTTTATAAAACGGAGTAGGTACCTATAAAACATTTTGATAGCCACATACCAAATATTTAAAGCATTTTCCAATACCTAAGATTATATTATATATTACATAGATTGTTAAGTTCGAATTGTTATACGAGGCTCATAAAATTAATGTTTTATGTTATTTATGACTTTTAATTATTTTGTTTTATCTTTCTATTTATGGGATTATTTCAACTGCTCAAGTACCGATTACAAACATCCAGTGCCTTGAGAGATTGTTTATAAAGCAGAAATTAACAAGAAATACAAATTATGTGTATTCAGAATGCAATATGTTTTAATGAGAATGATTATATTTGATACAGATAATGTAAGATACAATAATGTTATACTTAGGTATTTTAGTCATAATATATGACTGGGCCCAATTCTGATGTGCATTGCCAGTTTGACAAATCGAAGTTGGTGTTTTCGTAAAAATAGTTAGTGATGATAGTCTTTTTAGGAATGTCAAATCAAGAAGGCACTACAGAATTGTGGTCGAGTTTAAAATTACATTTAAATGCTAAATCTATCTTAGACATATTTAAGTGCTTTATTATAACACAATAGTGATACATTATTGATAAGCTATTATTAGCTATTTAATATAATGTGCGTACGCAATTAATTGCTGTAAACGTTTAAATTTTTTCTCTGTGCATCTATTTTAACATTGATTGTTGTATAAATTATTAGAAGACATTAAGTTTCATCGTTATTTAACCAAAGCTGACGCTTCCGCCATTTCACCGTATATTTTTAGTCAAACCTTTAAACTAAATGGAGTGAGCATATACATGTTGTTTGACAACAAAATAAAAAAATCCTTTTGTGTATTTACCTTGGTTTGATTTACCTCTCAATTTCTATACAGAAAGGTGTACTTTTCCCTTTAAGTTGTGAGTAGTAAATACTAGAAGCAATTGCCGAAATATGTTTCAGTTCAAGATATCCATAAATAGTCTCGATTATTGCGAAAAACCACATAAATGCGCTTAGTATAATTTCAGCCGGCATGCTGTGTAAGTATGGATTAAATAGGAAAAAGCTTACAAGCGGTAACTGCATTAGAGTAGTGATTAGGAGGAAGCCACCCATTTCAGGAACCTGAAATTTGAAAAATGTTTTAATTAGAACATTTTTAATCATGGATAGATTTAAGATATCCTATCTATAGAATTGATAGTGGCAAAAGTCAGCAATGTATTAGATCCAGGAAAACTGTAGAACAAGATCCACTCTCAGCAACTGAAGTAAATAAGGTTTTGACTGTGGCATACTACTTATTCTGTGATACTACTATGTATGTATGTACTGGAAGGTACAGTATACAATAAAAGAAACAAGTCTGTATGAGTGTGGCAAACTCTAGTGTACATCCCAGTTGTTTCCTGTAGTCTTTCTTGGTCCATTACTTCTCTTAAGCTTTACCTACATACTTGTATACTTCACTGTATGGTAATTTCCTTAATTTTTTGAGTAAAATCCTTATATGTTCTGTTAAAGTAGTATATTTTTACCCAAAAATAGTTGACTTTAATAATTTATACACATTCAAAACTTGCAAACATTTAAGTTGAAGATTGGCAGTTGGCAGCCCTCTTATGCTGGAGGCCGAGACCCACCTCTTAGGTATAACAAATAGTAGTAAATAAGTATTACATTATGTAATGGTAACTTACTCTATTTCTAGTAGACGCAAGTTTGCCAATGATCAATCGGGCTCCCTCTATTATTAGAAGCAATGCAAACACTGTCACAGCTAGGTATTTTGTGAGATTTCCTAGGTAGTCCTCCTGAAAATTAAGAAAAGTTTTCTATAGGCTATGGGTAAAGTATGAAAGTCATAGGTATAACAACCGGCTAGCACTTATGTTAAAAATGATAAAAAAAAGTAATTATATTTAAATTTAATCATGCCTTTGCTAAAAAACAATTAGAAAACAATCGAACATACTACTACTTGCCTACAACAAAATAAAAAAGCACAAAGAAAACCTTTAGAAAAGTCTAAAGATGATCTAAATGTCTGCCCATTGCCAGAGGGTGGAGTGGCTGCATTACCACATTGGATGGCAATGCTGAAATGTTGAGCCAGAAAAAATTATAATATAATAAATTGAATATCATGTAAGAATTTAACTTATTTATACCATTATAAACATACTTATATCAAACAATGAATATATAACTAAACCAAAATTACATATCAACTTCACTAAATAACCTGCCCTTAATCATCCTGTGTGCAAATGTGCCTAATAAATTCAACTTAATAAAATAATTAATCTAAAAAAAATAAGGATGCAACATACCTTGTTAATCTTAAAAGATAGTTGCAATCCTATCACAAATATCCACACATAGAACACACACACATTAAAGTACAGGCATTTCTGAAATATTAATTTATGTCTGTATGCAGACCTAGTCAGTGTTATTGATCTGAAACAGAAACGGAATATGAAATAAATGATACTATCTAAACTATCCAAACATAATAAAGCTGAAGAGGGTCAAAGTTTATGTACATTGAAGATATTAAAAAAAAATTGGGGTTACTTAGGATTGATAGCCAATTATGTTTCAAGAATTAATTTTGTCTGTTTGTTTGTTGTAAATACTCATTATATAAAGAGGGCTGAACAGATCATCATGTTTTTTTTATACATAGGTAGTATGATGTCCCGGGACTGACATAGGCTACTCTTTATTCCTAAATAATGTAAGTGAAGCCGTGTGTGTCTACTAGTAGTGTGGTTAGTAACCATCACTGCTGTTGAGTTAGTCTCCGGAGTTCAATGCTTTATCAACCAACTGTTATCAAGCATTTTGTCAATTTCCAGGAACGTAACCAATCATAAGCAAGCTTTTTAAGTAAGTGGTGTTATTTGAATGATAGTTGAAAAGTGGAAGCATACTCGACTCAACATTTGTCTTATTATTGGTATTGTCATATTAAGTACTACTTTACTGTATGAATGGAAGGAACCGAACATAGCAGTTAGGTACCTACTTGTTTCAGATGTCATGTTTTACCTACTGAAAACTAATACATACTTTAAGAAAAACTGGAAACAGCCAGGATTTTATTGCTAAAGATTTTGGAACAAGTCAGGGATTGTGAGTCTGGAGGATTGAAGAATAACAAAAACATATTTACCCAAATCTATACATTTCTTGGATGAATCCTTAAACTATTAGACAAAATGTAACCACATTATATTTTAGTTAGTCTTATTTATTACAAGCCCTAGTAGAATTTAACACATAATATTATTTACCAATACTTTTGCAAAAAACCGAACCACGGCGCAGTGTTTCCGTATATAAAAAAGTACGCTGTGGCGCAGTGGGTGGGTGGGTGGTATGGTGTTTTCAATAATTTCGTATTTGTTTTTTTTTTTTTGTTATGGCTTTTGCGTAGATAATAATAACTACGCAATTGTTTACGGTTTGCGAATTGATCGTCAAAGGTTTGCTAGGATTTTTACAATACTTTTTTTTTATGATTATGGGATGTCATTGTCAACATGTTCTATCACAAAACTCCTACTCAGTGTCATGTCAATCAAAATAAAATTATAATAATTTGAGGTTATAATTTACTTTCATGAAATTGTGAATTTGTCTGTAATCTGTAACTCAATTTTCGCAAAATAATTAAAATACAGTGAATTTTTGGGCCTCCCAAACTTAAAAAATATGTTACAATCGTTACGAATATCATTAGGTACAAAAATAAAACTTATCGCACTTTGTTATCCAACAATAATATTATCATCAATTCCCCTCTAATTATTCTAAAATTTCAGGATTTCTACGAGCAGAATGTGTGCAACTAACTTCCATAGCAGGCATAAAATATTTCCCACCACCGAAAAACTATGACCGTAAGTAGTATAATTATCATAAATGAAATATATCAAATTCACAATCTGAACTAATAACCTAGGTATTTGGTGTCTACGCTTTTAGATTCCAGAGGTCTAATGATTGTTGCTCTGAGTAAATACCTTGATTATATCCAATATGTAATTGAGATTATTTATTTTTCTGTCATGATAAGCCAGCCACAAAGATGTGAAACACACTTAACATAAAACAACTTTAATTGTATTAAACTAGTACCTACCTTTGAATATTTACTTGTCTAGAAGGAGTGTTGCGCTGCAATTGTAACAAAAACAACAGCAGCTCTAGACAAGTTCCAAACATACCGGAGCTAAGCACTTCCGAACGCGCCGGACACTCAATCCCCAGCCTGAATTTTAAGATAAAGATATACTTTTTTGGAAGTCGAGCGCGAAGCAAACTGCCGTTCCATCCTTTTCTCGAACCGTTTCGCCGCATTTTCAGACCCCTATTTGAGAACCTCTGGATAGGATTAAAACGCTAAAATTTTCGTCATCTAGAAATTCGTAATAACACACTTGAAATCCAGAATTTCAAGTTTGGCGTTTAGACGATCAAACTATCTTTCTAGACAAGTAAATATTCAAAGCTACCTACCTAGATCCACTACCTTCATTAATGTTCACTTTAGAATTTTACGACTAGTCCCCACGACACAAGCATTTGCTTAGTGTGGGGCTAAATGCCCTGTGTGCCCTGGACATTGGTCCAGGAATATTTATTTATTGATAGGTAATTATTCTCTTTGTTATTTTACAGATATTGAGATTCCGGAAAGAACAAGGCTTCGAGTCTATGACAAAGTGCCACTGTATCCAGCCAACTTGAAACCTCCAAAAATGCAGAAAAGGCTGCGCTACATGCGAGGACCTGAATCCCTACACACCAGCCTTCAACTGAAGCAATATGGCATTGTGGTAGGTGCTTAATTTGTATAGTTTTTAAAAGTTAGCATTTTAATTACATAACCATAGCTGCATATTTAAATCATACCATTTTAAAAGCACCTGTGGCTGCTGCGATACAGGGGTACCTAGTGCAGTAGCCACTGGTAACTCTACTATAAGGTCCATTTAAATAAAATTTAAAACTCTGTTAATTAAGTTATCTTTAAGGTAACAAATAAATTCTAAATTCTAAACTATTGCTAGCACGCTGGCTCAGTAGCAAGTGCAACAATGAAATATAAAAAAGAAAAAAATAATAATAATGAGTATTTAATTAATCTGACTGATCAGTAGTGACTAAATTTATAGGTTGTACATTGTATTGCATAGGATGTGTAAGTTGAATAAAAATGCTGCTGCAACTGCTACAGTGTAGAGTCTCTCCATTTCACAAAATATGTTTTTTTAGTAGTAGGGTTATCTCAACTAGCATTTGGCTTCAATATAAACCACCACCACATGCCTGAGAACAACTCAAATGCTTGTTGTGATACTTAGTAGATGGAAACATGTCTCTGAGAAGCAAAAACTGTTGTTGAGTGTCTAAGAGACAGGTGATTGGTGATAGTAGGTATGTATGACTATTTTGAATTTGTGTATTTTTTATGGTTTGATAAAAATGACTTCTAATGATAATGCTACCGATAGAGTGTTGGTTGAAACAAGATAAATTTCTGTAAAGCAGACTATGATTAAATAGGAGTGAATTTACTTGATGTAAAGTTATATAATTATACCACATTACATACATAGATTTCTATGTAATGTCATAGATGGCCATTAGTAGTCTTGTAAAGGTCACTTTAAACATTTAACAAAAATTTTCTAAAAAAAATGTCTTATAGCCTCTTTATTGCAACACACATACAAAAGTAAAAAGAATTTTGAAAAATAGGCGATAGAAATACTTAGGTGGTAGGTAACATATTTATTTATCTACTGATTTTGTATTTTCTATTTTCAGTCACTGGGTGGAGGCAGACTACGCTGGGAGCACTTTGAAATGATCCGTCTTAATGTGGCCAGGTATCTAGATCAGAAGAAAATGTTTGCCATCTGGCGAGTGGATCCTCCGTGGCAACCTGTGACTAAGAAAGGCCAGGGTCAGAGAATGGGTGGAGGCAAGGGAGCCATAGACCATTATGTGACACCAATCAAAGCTGGACGGATTGTCATAGAGGTTGGCGGCAAATGTGAATATGCTGAGGTAAAGTTTTTTTTTGTAAATTTTCTCCTGCTAAAAAGTATCAATTTAAGTTCCATATAAACTTGCAAACCCTATTGTACCCCCTTAGAAGTGAAATTTCTAAAAACCTTTACTGAGGAGATGCCAACCTATGGAAGTGGCTCAATGGAATGGCACTTTTTGGTCACCCTTCAAAGGGCAGACTGTTGCTTAACTATTGTAAGTTATTTAAATTATTAATTATTTCTATTGTACACTTTTTCAGGTGCACAAAATGCTGAGAATCATTGCTGAGAGATTACCCTTCCAAGCGGAGGCAGTGTCTCAAGAAATCATGGAGCGTAAAGCAGCCCACGAAAAAATGTTGGAGGAATCTAACACAAACCAATATACCATGAAATATATCATTCAGAATAATATGGGAGGTTGCCATAAAATGCTGTCACCTGTTGACCATAAGTGGTATGGCAAATATGTGTAAGTTAGTGCCTATTTAACTATATATGTTTTGTTAGTATTCTATGTTTGTCAGTAAAGTAGTAGTCAAGTATGTTGTAGTTTCTCTCATATTTTTAAGTATGTATTTATTTAACTGGATGGAGGGGGGTGCATGCAAATCCTATTTTAAGTATTTCATAAGTAAATTTAGGACGGCGAGAGTGGGAGTGGATATAAATAAAAATATTTTGATGGTAGAATGGCATGAACTAAATTTAAAGTAGCCTATATGATCCAGGTCCACCTATCTACATACCAAATTTCATCCTAAATGGTTTAGCTGTTTGAGTGTGATAAAGTAACAGATTATAGAAATGTTGATGGTAATGAATAGGTGGGTGGTAATTGTGGATAATTAAACAAGTCTAATTAGTTTTATAATGGTTTATTTAAATTTGACATTTCATGAAAGGATTTCTGTGACAAGCCTCAGTTTGCGTACATGTATAAACCTTGTAGCAATAATTTATAAATTCCTTTCTTACAATTACTGCAAAAACTCAACAAAAACAAATTGTCATAGTAACAAATACTACAGCGTAGATTACTATGGATCTTATGACTAGATCCTGACCTAACGATGAAAGCCAAACACACTATTATATTTAGATAGATTAATTTTCTTTATAATTATAACAATAGTGCAAATTCTGACATTCTATACACAGCTGTTGTTATTTATGTAGATTGTAGATATAGCTTGTTTCTATGGGGTTTACCAACATTACATGACATAATGACTTCTAAATTAACCAATTTCAATATTGTATAGTTCCCTCAAATCTTAGAAGAAACCCTTCTGGTTACATTTTTAATACATGTTGCAATCTGGAAATTACAAGGAAGTCGTTAAGTTTAGAAGCTCATTTTGTCACATAATGCTTTTACATACACTCAAAAATTGATACTCTATAATAGTTTAGGATCACATCAATACACAATACAAATTCAAAACATTTACTATTCAGTGTACAAGCTGCCTTGTAAACAAGTTTTTGTTTGTTTCAAACACAGCTTCAACTTTGTTACTATATCGTGTGCAGCTACTATGTTCATATCAAGCTTCTCTACCACATTTATCTTCTAATATATGAATCGTCATCTCCGAGTACCTATAAATTATATAACGTCATAACAATATTTACAAAGCCTAAGATCCTATCTTACAAGTAAATGCAATTTACATTCTTTCAATAAATTAATAGTGTTTACAATATCATACAAGCGCTAGGATTTATATATGATATGGCGTTTTTATTAATCAATTGACTGCAATAATAATTTCGTACACTAAATTGAAATCACGCAGTCGTATTACAACTAAATCATAGTCAATCTAGTGCAGAGAGGTTAATTTAAGGATCTGAAAAATACATTTCGAATTCTGTACTTCTACGTCACTTAAAATAAACATTTAGGTCTGACTTTTACACATTTAGAGCCGACAGC
This sequence comes from Macaria liturata, assembly GCA_964023185.1. Lineage (NCBI taxonomy): Eukaryota > Metazoa > Arthropoda > Insecta > Lepidoptera > Geometridae > Macaria > Macaria liturata. Next base: position 8,053,467 of record OZ026812.1, on the reverse strand, counting down.
GATATTAGTTATACATACACTTGAGCAAAATAATTAGCCCCAGTTATATACTCGCTCTATGTTAAATATATTTGACTAGTTCTGTCCTTAAGCTATCACCTTATCTAGTTAATTCTCTAACACTGGCATTCTGCAGTCTTACAAACCTATTGTTGCATGTTTATCGGAAATGTTTCTGCTAATTTACAAAATAAATTAATGCTATTGATATTTCATATTGCGTACATAAGGGTTATTAGCTAAGCTATAAGTTAGATAAAAGTGAGGTAGCGTTTTTACCTTCTAGTGGAAAAATATGTACAGATCTAGCTCAAATGCAAGTTGTATTTGTATTTGGTTTGGAAAGTTTATTGACATTGTTCGCAAACGGTACTATTGCCCATAGCCTGAAGTTTGTCTGGAATAAATATTACACAACAATATACAGACATACGTACTCGCGTGTGGAGTATATTAATATCATATTCATCGACATAATTATGAGTATTTAACTACATGCACACAATTCAATAATTATTTAGTACTTTAAATATGTGCAGCTTTGTAGATGACTAGAGTAAATATGTTTAACGATATTATATTTACCTATGTATAAAACAGTTACATTCATATAGTTCGATTTCGATCACTGCAAGGATCCAAGAGAGACACATATTGTTATCTACTGAGGATAATACCTTGACACTTCACTCGTACGCTTCGCTCAAGTGGTCTAATAGGAATTTCAGTTGTACTTTCATGAAATTGTTTTTGTGAGCGATGGAGTCGCAAAGCACTTTGGTTGGTGCGACTACGTTGCCGTTGGTTACGTTCTCGTAAATGTGGTCGGTAGCATACGCGTTGTTATTGTGCGAGTCAACAGTACTATCCTCTGCGGGCGCGCCGGCCGGCTGACCTTTAAACGTAGACAATATCTGCCGGATCTTTGCAATGATCTGCTCTACTCAGGCGTTCGATTCCTGCGAAAGATTTGAAATACGTCAGAATTCTATTGCATCGAAAGTGGTCTACGGATATCGTGAGAAACACTCTACGGTCTAGGCTAGTGATATAGCTGCTCTAGTGGGCTACATGAAGAGAGATGGGTGGGCCGCAGGAGGCTAGTGCGAGGCGTACGCACGGAACGGGAACGCCGGAATGAAACTTAAATATAATACTGTACGGCGCTTACAAACTCGTATAAAATGTAAGTTTACGTATAAAACATTAGACTAAGTTTAAATGCATCGAAATGTAGGCTCCATTCATAAGAGAGAACACGTGGAACATCGAGAGAGAGACGGCGCCGGCGCAGGCGCGGGGAAGCGACAGCAACACTAGTCTAGAAGCGGGCGTGGTGCGGTGCGGTTATACCTTGAGGTTGTGGAAGTAGTGCATGATCTGGTCGTAGTCCATGTGCAGCTCGTCCAGCCCCAGCTCGGGCGCGCCCCCCGCTCCCCCTGCGCCCCCCGCGCCGCGAGAGTACATCGGGTTGCCCACGATGGTGGCGCGCTTCACCTCCGGAGAACTGCTGTCTGCAACAATAGGAATAACAGGTGAAATTATTGACGAGAACAAAGGCTAGTAAATATACAAATACGAGTACTACACACTAAATACTTATTTAATATTTCGTACTTCAATTAGCATATCACAACTGATCATTGTAACTAGATTATAAATATTTGGCGTCAAAAGATGGTATTGAAATTACGGTTTACCTTTGTTCTGATTGGCAGCATCGACGAAATCTCCTTTGGGCTCTTTGGACCTGTTCTTATGCCTCATCTGCACTTCCGGCAGTCCTGCAAAAATATAAATGGTTTTGAGTAATACACTTAGGTTGTTCAATGTTATCTACTCCTAATATAAGTACATCTATATTTTATTTTTTCGTGCGACAAATGGCCAACTGTAACATTGCGGGCTGCTATTTAGTCAATATTAAATTGTCCCGAAGACTCACCGATTCCAGAATCATGCATATAGTCCGGGCTCTCAGGCTTGGCGAAGGTGCGCCGCGAGTCATCAGTGCCTCTATTCAGCCCTACGATCTCTCTGTAGTCCTTATTCTCCATGATCAAGGGGGCATCGTTGTCGAACTCGAACAGTCTGGCGCAGTCATCCTTGCTAAGCTTCTCTACGGGGTTGTCTTCGAAGTCGGGTGTGGGGGTGGAGTCTCGACGGTAGTGCTCCTTCATTTCGCGGCTTGATATGTACGGGGCGTCGGCTTTGTTCAAATCAATAATTCTGCAAAACAAAACAGAAAATGAGTTGGCACTTCATAGGTTCACCGAATTCTATTAGATTTGTTTAATAAAAGTCTTAATTTCATGGGCAAAACATTACTTAGGTACTTATCCACAAATAACGATGTCATATGTATGTGCTTGAAATTAGTACCTATTAGGATAGATAAAGATGGTATTTTACCTGTCCGGGCGGCGTCCATTTTCCGGAGATCGTTTGGCAAATTCGTGGTCGCGGTCGTGTTTTTTGTGATGGTTTCTAGAGTGGCTTCGTCGAGATGGGGGCATGACGGCCTCGGGCAAAATCTGAGAATAACATACTCATATTTACAAAAAAATACTTTTTTACTAACCCGTTTCTTGTTTGTCAATCATGAATCAATTAATTAGGTATCTCTCGAAAGAAGGATATCTGTCTAAAAACATCATCGGTTGGAAACGTTTTCGATTTAAGTAACTGTAATTTTTTTTAGCTTGTTTGATTTTCGGTTTAAGTCCTAGCTACTTTTTTGAATAGATAGTAAGTAGGCATACATATTTCGAACCCAATGTTTATTTTAAACAAACACGTTCTTACTTTGTTGTTTCTCGGTGGCACGGGGATCTGTGGCTGTGGAGTAGAGGAGTTCCGATGGGGAGGCACGGGGGGTCGGTAGTCCTCGCCAGTTGGGTTGTTCGGGTCGGCCCTGCAGACCGAATGTAGGAAATTATACCCTAATTATTAAAACACTCACACGACAAGCACATTTAAAGCGGTATAATATAGGTAGGTACTCTTACTAAACTTTATGAGCCAAAATTAAAAATAAAACATGTTTCTTCGACTGCGCTTGCGCAGCTCAATTTCGCCCATAGTTTTCAAGAGCGCATGAAGATTTGCAACTAAGTAACTAGAATTTGGAATGCGATTTTTGTTACCAATTTAAAAACAGATAAACAGATAAACATTTTATTGATAATTTGTTCGAGTTACATGTCAGATTATGATAAAAATTAAAGATGTATTCTAAATATGTACAGTTATATAAACATATTTAATTATTTAAATGTCAACTCGATAATTCTATTATTTCAATCAATAGTCATATACAAATAAAAATAAAATTTGGCGTTAGTACAAAAAAGTATTAACGAGACATAACATGGTGTCCAAAATTATTTAGAATTTTTTTCTTTTGACTCCCAAAAAATTTTCTGATGCTATAGAACGTTCTTTGAATGAGCCAAAAGCAGTTTTACTTTCCTAATTGTTTTTTTTTAAACTGGCTTATGCCTTTTTGGTACCTCGTTAATCAATAGTGTATTGTCTAAAAGTTATATTTATTATTTGCTTTCATTTCGGTCAACCAAATTAATCTACCGAGCAAATATTTTTAGAGCCGATTTTTAAGCTACGATACCTTAATTGGCAAACCAGCCAACTCCACTTAATACCAATTTTTTTTTATGTGTGATTTGTATCGTAACGGTCACAAAGCGTGAAGTTTTAAGTCTCTCCTGAAAAATTTACTCAAATGGAGTTAGCTGGTTTGCCAATTAAGGTATCGTAATATTTTATTAGATCCGTTACAAGAAGTCGATGAATTGAAAAATCATATTTTTGTGTTGCAGCGACACAAACATAGATATAGCACATCAGCAACAATACGTAAGAACAGACAAAAAAGACACAAATATCTACTTACTGCCACTGTCCATCTCCAGACTGTGTCCTATTATGCCGCGACGGTTTCTTGCAATACGTCGTCGAATCGATCACTCTGTCCCTTCTATCATTCTGCGAGGGAAGTTCTATCGAATTAGGGTTGTCAAAGCTTGTGACCATGACGTTTCCATTCTCTCGTATAGCGTCGTCAGGGTCTACGTAGTTGTAGTTGAGAGGGTTGGCAGTGATTCGCATCTCTTTGGCGTTGTCGTTCATTGGTTGCGTGGAGTTGCGGTTGGCCGGGTGGCGGTTGCCGTTGCGTTCGATAGTTGCTCGCCCTGTAAGATGAAAATAGTTTGGTTAATACGTGTGTTTGTATTGTAGTAAGAATGATAGGTATTGTATTGTATTGAAATATATTGATGCACTAATACATTTAAAACTGCATTTTATTTCTGCAGACATCGGCTTTTAATGTTTGTCATTAGTGTCTGAAATGGCATCATTGAGACGTCTACGCTCGCTCACCATTATCTTCAGACCACTTGGTGATATCATATGGAATTGTAGGTAGGTACCTACCTAATATAATGAAAAACCCCAAACATCTTATGTTGGAAAATAGTTGAAGTTAAATAAAAAATAAAAATATACCGGGACATTGCACACAGCGCCATCTAGCCCCACACTAAGCAAACGCTTGTGTCGTGGGTACTAGATAACGGATATAATACTTATACTTTTCTTTTGTAAATACATACTTATTATACCTATACATACAAACGACCAGACTCAACATGTAAATGTAGTTAAATGTAAAGTTAACCTTATACTTATTCAGCTAATACATACCTAACCACACCCAATCATGCGCGTTAGTAGTAGACTCCCGACTGGGTTTCTCCCTGGCCAGGCCGAGCGTGGTCCCCACGAGCCCCGCGACCTGCAACCTCCCTCCCTCAGCGCCCACTGCCGGCATCTTCCTGCCGCCAGCGATGGCCGTGTCGGAGGCAGCTGGCTTCAGACGAGACGCGTACACGACGCACGATACTACGAATACCTGGAACGTAAGTGGATTTTGGAATGTTTAATTGTTTTAGTGTCCGATGTTAGATGAAGGCAGTACCTACATAGGTATGTAACTTTCAAATGATTAATGATTGCGCCTGTTTGCAGAGTAATTTATCAACAGGCCAATTTAAATGCTATTTTATAAGTTTATTTTTGTTGAAATGACAAAACTAAAGCATTAAGCAATCATTTTCTTGTAATAAAATTAGTATAATAAGTATCACGTATTTTATTTATTCATATTTACTAAAAACTTACCACGATTGCAAAGCAGAAGGCTCCAAGAAGAACGTACATTCCTGAAATCATGAAATATTTTAAACTAATTAACAATCTATATCACATATATACACTTGTGGCACTAGAGTAGTTTATGTAAGTAATTTTTATTAATTTTGTTTTATATGTGTGTGACAATAACGAATTATCTATCTATCTACCTATATTGTACTCGTATATGAAGCAGTATAATTTTGAAACTGAAAATTCGTTTTCATGCCTATATGGCATAGCACTCAAGTTCGATCGCATTGAATTAAATTTAGTGTTTTAGCTAGTAAGGAAACTAAACACGTGATATATTACGGTGAATAAAGTTCATACCAATTTCGACTGGTGTCATGTGCGGCTGCTGGTGCCGGCTCTGGGTGGGCACGTTCCCCCTGAAGATGGAGTTGTAGTGCTGCGCCTGCACGGTCGGCTCGTGGTTGTTCTCGTCCTTGAACGGGGATATTCCTGCAAAGATAACGGGGCTAGTTTGAAGAGATTTCTTACACTTTATAAGGTACTATATGGTATCCTATGAGGAAGGTATTTTCATTAGTGGATACGTATAGAAATATTGATGATGAAAACAATTTATGGGTAGGTACTCCAGCTTTCCAATAATACATATCTCTTTTCCTGACCGCTTCCTTCACTGCCGACTACTGAGATTGTGACTCCTGATTCTTCCTTGTTAACTATTTTTCGATGCCTGTTGCGCACTATTGCTTGATGTATTGCAACATTAATTTATCTTTAAATATTTGGTCTAACCATCTCAAGGGAACTTGACCCCTATGACATCTTCAATTTTGCCGGTCACTATAAGGTTCTATAATAACAATATTTTTTTCTCTCACCTTTCAACACATCACCAAGATCAGAGAGCCCGCTCCTCAGCCCTCCTCTAGCCATGATGTCATCATTCTGCGGCGTGTCCGGTCTCTGCGGGGCATCTCCTCCACTAAAATCCACATCTACGCTAGCAGCAGCCGTGGCTAACGCTCCAGGTATGTTCTTGATGTTGGCTGGTGTTTTAGTATCGCCTTTGCCAGGTAAAGCGATTCTACGGAGAGGTCCAGAACGACACTGGTCGGGAGTTAGAAGCGTTACTCGAAGTAACTCGCCACTGCCTGAAAATTGGAAAAGGTGTTTGGTTATTTGACGGTTCTGAAATGAAAATTTATCATCATCTCAAATCAGTATTTCAGTATTCATTTATTCAGCACAACATGATCTTAAACTTTTACAGTTTAGACATGTACCCTATATTGTGAGGCTAATGGTTTTTTTCATTGTTCATGTACTTAACAAGAGCCCCAATTTTCCTCTTTCAAATAGTTTTATCAAATATACTTAGGTAATGCCAAATATACTTCAGTCATTTATTTATAGAAATACTGTAGGCGCCTTATGTACACTTTCGAATTACCGATGAGCTCTTACCTTCTCCCACAGCAATGACCCGAGGATGCCTGGAGGCCAACATTGGTGCAAACGCCACCACCTCTGGGTCTAAGCTCTCGACCAACAAGTAGTAGTCGGAGACGGCTACATCTCGCAGAGCTGTGTGACTTCCATCTGAGAACTCCAGGTCGATGTCTAAAAGGCCTTCCTGTAAGGTATGTTTGCTTATTAGAAACAATGATAGAATAAAACCAGCAAACTCTTTTTTTTTTGTTATATTATATCATTCAGTAAAATCTTGGTGGTTACAAATAAGGGCTTCAATTTGCTCATCTAAATCATACATGAAACCCACGGGTAACCTAGAGTGTGTTTTTACAATATCTCTAATTAAAATCATCCTTATGATTTATTTAGACACAACGTTCAGTTCAAATCTACCATTCAAATAGATAATATTCTATCGCGATGCGGGAATCAAACACGATCACCTTCATTCCTTTTCGCCTTTGTATTCTGAGATATTTGGAACAACCAAGGAAACACACTCAAACTACGCAAATTATCCATAGAAATGTTGTTACCTACCTATTGTTTCTATGTATATTAAGTATGTATTTACAAAAAAAAAGTATATAAGTATTATATCCGTTATCTAGTACCCGCGATACAAGCGTTTGCTTAGTGCGGGGCTAGATGGCGCTGTGTGCAATGTCCTGGAATATTTATTTATTTATTTATTGTGAAAGTTGGTTGGACGGGTCATGCCATATTAAAACACATGATTACCTGATACTGTGCGGTGAGTCTCCTAGTGACAGTGGTTTCAGACACGTATCCGTTCTCAATGGCGGTATCGGGCGATATATTGAGTTGCAGGCCAGATATGACGCGGACCAACAACCGCGAAATCGACACCTTGTCGTTTACCACGCGCACTTCACGGAGACCTATTACGCGACCTGTGGAGGGAAATTAGTCTTTATATACGTGAATATCGATGTGATTTTATTGATATTATCGCAGCGTCATAAACAAAAGACTGACGAAAAGTGCTTTTTGATCTACATATGTCTAAACTACTGTGTTGATAAATGTTGTGTTTTAATGATTTCTAGGTATGTTTATAAATTTAGATGATTTATTCTTCCAGTTCGAACTCGCGCTTATTAGATTATTTACAAGAACTTTCGTTTAATTTCCAAGAGCTCATACATATTACAACCATGTATTAAAAAACCCGTCACCAGTTAGTTCTTAAACTTACATCTAAATTAGTAATAAAGTGCAATGATGACATCAGTGCTTACCCTTACCAGTGATTGGCGAGAGCACCTGCACCTCAGTGCGTCCAGTGCTCCTGCCCTGCAGGACCCTGCCCCGGAGCGTGGCGATGCGAGGGTCGGCCACTCGCATGAGAGACATCACCAGCTCGGTCACCTTGAGCCATGTGCGGCGGGACACGAAGTAGGAGACGCGGCCCGAGTCGTGGTCTTTGGCTAGGAAACGAGCGTACACCTGAAATGGTGAGGATATGTTTGATTAATTGTAGGTCCAAGCTGTTTTTTACCTACAGTTCCTTAAACAGTCATTAAGCAACACTTCTAATACACTAAAAACTGATTGAAAACTCTCGACATCAGACTTGGCCACTGTCATAAAAACTTACTTATATGAAGTTCTTCTCTACTCTTCCAAATTTTCAAAACTCATCCATAAATATTATCTCATTGCTTTGGTATCTCGATTTGTACTCGTGTGATATTTACTGACCTTATGAATTGAGAGAAGCATAATCCCGCCTCGACTCTTTTCCTTTGACCTACCTACATCTTACATCAAAGAGTCTTATGTAATATTTACGAACCTCGACGTAACGCTTCCTGGTACCTCAGTCTATCGAGATGTTATGTCGATCCTTAGAGCTGTCATCGCCTAATGCATTCCAAACCTAAAGTACACCTATACATAGAAAAGATCAATATAAAAGCTACGCACCTCAACATTGCTCTGCTGGTACCGCAGCCTGCAAGAGCGCTGTTCCAGAGAGTTGGTTGCGTCTGGTCTTGCTCCGCCCCAACCACGCGCCGACAGAGATCGCTTCTGTCGCTCCTTGGAGCTAGCGTCGTCTGATACCTTCCAACCTGGATTTGGACACATAAATTATATCATATAGCAATCGGAGAATCATCAAATTATTCGGAATAGTATTACATTGTTTCAATGTATGTGATGTAATTTTACATACCTAGACCAATTTTATACCTATGTGATGTGACGTAGTACAATAATGATTTAGATATCTAACGGGTATGAAAATGTTGTCTTGATTAGCTAAGCATACCTACATAATAACAATGAATAAATAGCAAATTGTAAATTAATATTCTGTACTTCTCTAGTTGAGATGGTTCTGACGAGTGCAACACACAAAACAACTGTCGTTAGTTGTCAAATATTTAAGAGAAAAATGTAAAACTCTAATTTCTGCTACTAGTTGAAGAAATCTAGATAACGTCTAGAAGATCTAGCTGGATCAATACTGCTCTTGCCGTGAAATATACAAAATATACTTAAGGTGTAGGCTATATGGAACGGATCTCGTGGAGGTATTTCATCATACTATAGAGCCTTGCGAACGGAACGTGCACTGAATAAAATACAGTGTATATTTCACAATATTCACCCCTATAGCTTCCCGTTTGGGCGAACCGGTTTATTTTCAGAAAGCGGCAAGTTTCAATACTGTTCAGATTATTATTCTTTGACACAATCACGGCTTACGTAACGACCCAGAAGCCATACTACATAGATGTCGCCATATCACATTCGGAATAAAGTTCAATTTACAGTTGATTTGGGGCCCATCCACATTGCTGATACGTGTGGGACGGGGGATAAAAATAGATCAGAGCCTGGAGGTTGTTGCGTGAATTTACGGTAACGGCGCAGAATTGGACAATAACTTCGTCAGCGATTGATAGAAACGGTCCTGATTGTAATGTATTGTAGCGGTCTGGCAACCATTTTATTTCACTATCGCTTCGCTAGTTCCCCCCGAAACACGTTGAACGAAGGTGCACAAAGCCTCGCTGTTTGGCATTATTTATGTGGTTAGTCAACTTGGGCACGGAGCCAAAGTAATATTCATGGACTGCACCTCGCGCAAAAAATGTTTTATGAACGTTACTGTAGCTAGGAGGCAAGAAGTTTTTAAGTTAGTAAGCGCTGTTCTTTTGGTTCTCTCCGTGCCGGCTCAGTGCTTATTTTAATTGCTTTTAAAACTTTGGCTTGTCTATTTTAACTGTCGGTTTTAACGGCTACAAATATAACCAGCGTTACGGCAAAACTTGCTTTAGCTATTACATTTTTTATCAAAACCTATACCTATATAGTCCAACTGACAACTATCAAAAGGTTTTGTTCTATTCAGTGACTGACTGCCTACATTGCTTGCCTACACTGTTTGTTGTCATACCACTTGAATTTGTACACAAATTGAGGGTAGTTTGATATTAAAATAAAATAAAAACATTGTTTGTGTAACCAAGTTCCTAAGACGTAATTATAATTAAATTAGAAACATACTGGGAGATGACTCTGGCCTCGTAACACAGCCTAACGGCTACCACGAGGTCAGAGGATTCGAAACATTTTGTGACAAAATTTCTTTGGCAAATAAATGATTTTGTATTTGTATTCCTTTGCTCTTTTTCCAATATGTAGGTATTTGTAAGCCTCAATATTTTCCTCATATTACCTACCTTTGATCTGCGAAAGCCTGTTGTCGTCCACGTCAATCTCGAGCGGGTATTCTGGCATCCACACAGTAAACCTCGCCAGGCCGGTGTATGTCCCGTATTTGACAATCACGGACGCGTTGGATGAGCCCCGGATTTCGGAGCCGTCCACGTACACTGAACTACATGATGATGACACCTGAAATTAGTAAAGGGCTTTAGATAAGCGCGTTATCTAGGCTTTCAGTAAATATACATATCTTTGGAGGTATATTATATCATACTAGCTGGTGCTCGCAGCTTCGCACGCTTCGCTTCTACTTAAGAAGTAAAACTTGCATCCCCTATTTCACCCCTTTAAAAGTGGCATTTCCGAAAATCATTTCTTTAAACAAAATTAATACATGCAGTCTCGATTTTAAGGCTGGGCTATAGAGATTGACTGGCTAAATAAAGATCAGACATTGTGTCTGCGTCGGGAATACGAATAGCTTTTGGCGGATCACTAGAAAGGTCTCACTCAATGTGAAAATCGGAAGACTGCGCTTTGCAATAGTAAGGAGAGTTTCGTCAGGTTACCTACTTGTCTTGTGAAAGATAATCTTTTTTTTTTTCAGCTACATGCTAACTAAGTACAATGATAATGTATGCTTTTACATAAATACTTTGTCCCTTTATTGATATAAAACTCTATTTACGCATCTTTATCTAGAAACCTGAATAAGGGTCCAAAGTACCGAAACAACTATTACAACTGTCGAATAAAGGACGATATCAAAAAGAATATCCATAAATCATGAAGGCTTCGAAGTGCCAATAAATTGTATGGATGACAAGGCATAAAGTTCGGACATAATCAATATTGCTACTTGGAAGATACCCTATTATTTTTCCCGCGGGAGAAGGCAGACAAATTACAAAGATCAACAAACTGTATAAAAATGTCTACACGACACTTTGCCATCCTTGGCTTTATCTTGATCATATATTTGTATCATATTCACTGGGCGCTATTTTGTTACTCCTTTAGGTATCTGTTACACAAGAATACGCACGTATTATTATTAATAAATAGAGAAAGAATATAATTAATATTTGTTTCCTATCGAACATCAAGCCAAGTTCATTCTTTATAGTTTTTTTTTATTCTAATCCCGGACCAAATCGGGCACCTTATTATCTTCCACATCCATTCTAGTTCTCGCTTTATGCTTCTCGCATTTTGGCGCTTTATTTTGCAACTATTTTTTCTTTCATCCTTCATCTTTCTTACTTTTGTTGGTGGGTTTCCAACTGTCCTATGCTTGTGTTTATTCATATTAGTAAACAATGCTTTACTGTACACAGATTTTCCAATTTCTCACTTTAAACAAGAACTTGTACGGCAACAGTATCTACTAGTTTATCTACACTCTACTCTTGTCTACTTTGTAAATTAAATGCATCCGCAGCTTTCTATAATGTCTACGCGCAAGACCTGTTTTGAATTAATTTGAATGTCACAAGTAAGCTTCACACCTGCAGATTTGTATGGAAGTACCTAGTGTTTGCTTTTTGCACCTACTAATATGAGATGGCATAAAAACATACGCCCACGACTACATGTATAAATATTTGACAAACCCCTAATATTTGTACATTGACATTCATTTGACATTTACAAATATCTACATGTACATACATCTTTCATCATGTATACATTTTTCTATTTTCTATCATCATGTGTACATGTATCTTTGTGCATGTTTTATACACGATTTTAGTTTGCTTATATTTAGATTTTTTCAGGCTTGTTCTGTAGTTTTTTTTTTAATTTACATTTTTTAAGTTATTTTAGGGCGTATTATCATCATCAACAGTGAACAACAATATGTAACTATATCTATAAACGTGGTCAAGCCCGAAACAGTAATCCTTTTTTACCCCATATTCGCAACAAACAGCCCCAACCCACACCAGAATGAAGTAAGCTGTAGATGATGATGATCCTATATTCTTCCAACACTAACCTTCAGTACACTCTCATCCTCAGAATGGCAGGAGCTCTGCAGCGTGACGTCCGCCACCTGGCCAGCTTGAGAGACGATCAGTACCTTCATCGCCTGCGACACCTGCCGCCCCGTCAGCACCGCTGTGTTTAGGACCTCCCAGTTCTGTGGATAATGGTAACATATTAGCCTGGTATTTTTCTCCATAAGTAAGTTTGTAAAATGGTGATCCACGCTGGTTTTTTTACTAGACTTTGCAATTTTCACGGCAGAAAACTGCCATTCCAAAAATAAAGTGCCAAAGAAAGATGCCAATATTGACATACTTATAGTACCTACCTACGTTTACCAAATGCATTGAATTGATACCTATCTGCAATCAGTGCATACCAAAATCATAATTTGGTTTCGTGTAAACATTCCGGCATGATAAAGGGATTAGGGGATAGTGCAAAAGGGTTATTTGAAAATATTTAGTTAGACTTATTTTTCTTCTTGTTTCCTTTGGAACTACAATCTAACGGTCTTCAAGGCGAAACTAATAGGTTTTATCTTGCCATACGTGCTCGGTTGTAGACCGCAGCATGGCTTAACATCAGGCGAGCTGTGGTCAAATCATGAGCCTATTTGTTGTAATATGACACTGCACTGTCCTCACCACCATCACCACATAATACCTATATATTGCAGTATTTCACCGGACACAACCGCTTTTACACTAGAATACTGTTAGGTATTTAAAGCTTATTGAAAGCAGTCCGTTACCTAACATTGGTGCTGAAACATTATGCAAAGTTTTTACATTTCCGGGCTCAGTTATATTTGAAAACCCCTCTAATAGATACTTTGAACGTCCTGACTGCCAAGTCTTGCTAAGAACTTCCTTCGACTCGGAAATCCAAAGTGTAACTGAACTATTAAATGTAATTACACGCTCAAATATCAAGTCACGTAGACAATACTGCATGTAGCCAACTCTAAACTGACTGAACTTGCTCGCTTCGTGGCCCAACTTTGTCTAGGAAACTATAACACCCAAATATGCCTTAGAATATCCCGAGATTAATCCCTGAGCGTGATTACTTAAGATGCGACCCGGGCGTAGTTTTACACAAATTGTTTTGTAGTACTTTTCTCAGACTTTAAAACTGCTAGAAAGATTTATTGATGAATTAAGCATACGGATTATCTCTAAAATTCCCTTTTTCTTACGAAGAGCTCAAAGTGTGTGACTTGGCCGTTGACTTGTACCTACTAGTAACGTAGGCATAGGTTGAATGTAAAAGCAAGAATGTTCAATGGCCAGTCACATTAACCATAATAATAAAGAAATCGCAGTAACGAACTTTGGACTTGGCACGACCTTGACTAGATTTCATTACTTTTTAGAGATAAACAAGCAGCTCCATCGAGATTTGGCTAGTTTTTTACAGAATGTTTTTGGTGGGATTTTATTTATCACTTCACCTTTTTTAAATAGTTACCTATCTTCATTACAACACACTATAAAAATGCGCTCAAGCCACACGTTAAACGTATTATTTCGCATCCTAGAAAGCTAGAGTGTTATTACGGAGTCAAATATTGCTTGCACAATGCACTTCATCTGTCATGTCTAGATTAATTGGTTTAATCATCTGAGCGCACGGCTCGCCGGCACTGAGCGGATATGAAGAGCCCGTCTTGTCTATGACGTAGGGCCGTAGACAGCGCTATGCGTGTTTGGACGTAAATCGTAACTGCCGGACTGATTGAAACACCTAGTTGATGTATGGTATTGATATACAGTACCTAGAGATACTCGTAAGCTCTGTTGATTGAGCTATACTATAGCTAAAAGCTGTAATTCATGTATGTTTGCTTTTGTAAAGGCCTACGTAACTACGTATTGTTGTCACACCGTAAACGATTTATACACCCAAATAATGTTATATATCCAGACGGTTTCTTGTTGATTTAAATTGGAATTCTACTTGGATTATATTAAATTATAAGACGAGCACATTTTACATGTATATTGAAATTGTTTTTCAAAATTGTTACTTCTAAGCCAAAATAATTTTTAATAAGTACTTGTTTAATTTAATTAAGTTGCTAGAATTAATTACTTATTTTTATGTCAAGCTAAACGGGGAGAAGCCATCGGCAACCGAAACACAGTTATAAACTAGTTCGGATGCCTTTGGATTTTCATACAATGTTATGCCATAAGTATAATGCAAAATAAACAAATTTCATTTCATTTCATTTCATACTGTCTGTAAATATTTTGTTAATTTTCTATCAAATTTTACGTAGAAAGTTAAACACGATATACTTAACACTGTAAATTACGTAGAAACACTATATTCACATGTTCACATGTTGTTTGATTACATGTTAGAGCTGCCTTGAAGCATTCATGCAGCTCAATGTAAACAGCGCCTCAGGGAAGTTAATACCCTCACGCTAATATTGAGATAAACTAATTGCTTTATAAATATCAGTGTAAGTTCATTAAAGCGGCCGGGAGCGGGACCTCACACGACGCAGTATGTAAATTGCCCCTTTCATACAATCGTTTCATTTGGGCCAATTGTTCGAAGCATAACGTTAATAACTCAATGTTGCCCTATAATCAAGCCAAATTGCGGTTATAAAGCGTGATTAATGAGCAAACAGACATGAACAAGTTTTTCAGATTGTAATGATGAATCACCGTTCGATACGACGTTTAATTGCGATATATCAGTTAAATATTCGAGAGAGAGATATTAATCAAGTAGAACTAGTACCGCGAGCAGCGCGCGTGGTGCGAGGTGGGCGGTTCCATCTTCCAAAGCCCCATTAGCCGGCGATAAAGCTCCCATTACAGCACTTCATTCATGCTAAGAGTGCACCATTAGACGTTAATCTCGACGATTTGTTGCTCCCACAGCACTAACGCTACACAAATTATAATAATAAACCATCGAATGAATTCCTCGCCTTTTTATAGCAGCTTACAATTTCGCTGCTTACAATTCAGTGTACATTGCCGCAGTCCAATTCGCAGACAATAGTCGGACCGAAGCGGCCGAGCCTCGTAAAAACCTTCCAAACTTAATAAAGATATCGTAATAGCAATAAAAGGGAGCCCCCTTGGCTTCCATTAATTACCGAGAAAATACCTTTTGGTTAATTTATCGTCGCTATCGACGTCTCTATAAATTGTTGATTTCGGCCACCTCGATAATAATTGAGTGGGTGTCGGGATTGTAATCATTGTTCGCATTTGTATCACATTCAAAATGAAAAATTACAGTTTATCGAGCGGAAACCTGTGTCACAAGTAGCACTATTACACCTCTCGACTGCTATTTATCATATCGGCGTGTCAATATCGTCGGCTATAATCAAAATATATCAAGTGCAGTTGAGATTTCAATCTATTTCCTATCTGGATTGTGCCTACACAATCTGCGCAGTAATAAATTCAGAGCGGGCGGGCACTGTCCGGCAGGTGACAGTGCGACGACCTGTGAAATGCGTACCTGTATGCAGAATACCGTAGTCTGGACATTACGGATTACCAAGCGTTTGAACTAAATAGTAGACAAACAGGATGCTTACCTTTGAAATGGGCAGGACGGCTTGAATGTCGTCCTTTTCGATATCGAGACGTGTGTTGACGCGGTGCTCGTGCGGAGGTTCCTCAGTAGTTGACGAGGTGGTGGATGAGGCGGATACTTTGGCAGACCAGCTGAGGCGTGCGTTGCCACGACCTGACTCTCCCTCGGACCCCTCTCCGTCGCCCTCTCCCTCGGCTCCCACTTCCACCAGCCACGTCAGCACCTCCTCCCAGCCAGGCCCGCCGGCTCCACTGTCCTCTATGTCCCTATAAACAACAACACCAACCAAATCCACATTAGTATCTCACGTAAATCATAATTCATTTACGATCTTTCGACAACTTCACCTTTCGAGCTCAAAGGGCGTAGGTCATAAAGGGTGAGCAGAAAGGGGAACGGAGTCACGATAAATCAATAATTCACGAAACCGTCTTCGCTGCGCCTTTTGTTTTCACCGATTTCATTTTGTGCGAAACTGTGAAATTGACTAAACAGAGATAAGTCCGAAAGTCGTTGACATGGAGTTTCATTAAGCTCACAAGCTCGCTCGCCCGATTTATAGCTCTCACCGAATGCAAAGTGGTCGTGAGCGAAATTGTGAACAAATCCCGACCGAGGAAATGAGAAAGAGGCCTTATTTCATTACCGCGCACACCGAATAAGAAATATGTTTTCATTTCTGAGCGAAAGTTGTGTAATGGAAATATCCTCGCGTCGCAAAGGAAGTAGAATATTAGTCTCGTATAAACGTGATACGCAGCGTGTGTGGGGCATATAAAGTATCTAATACGGAGCAGCGACACAATGATCCAGTTTGTCTTATTTATCAAGTTAGGATAGTTGACGGGCCTCCAACAGTGTCTCCTTGATTACATATCTCTATCTTTTATTCGGAACTGAATAAGTAGGGTCTTCATCTCGACCGTCGGAGTGACATAAAATGTCTTACAATGGCTCGCTCGTGAAAATAGAAAATGGAATGAATCTTATCACGACGCTACATATTCTATGAAGATGCAATGTCCGGTAGAGCGAACCCTATCTGCATCTACAGATTGCTATCTCGTTTTGTATGCAGAAAGAAAATAGATTCTCATATTCTGCTGGTTCATTTTATATTGATCTTGTATGTAGGTACATACCGCAAACCGCAAGCTGTTGTCTCGATACTATTTGTTACATACGAGTGAGAATAGAATGGACGGTAGAGTTCGAACGGCTTCGAAACTTTTATTGTGTTCCTGATCGTTAGTTTACCGAAAGCTCTTTCTTCAAGGAAAACGAAACACTAAACAGAATCTTTACCGGTATCGCGTGAACTGTTTGACGTCATTCCGCAATCACAGCTCCACGGTGACGTAAAAGCCTTTACGTAGTAGAGCATTACGTCCAATACGATCACTGTATTGGCTTTAAAACCCGCTGCATTTTGGTGTAGAAATGTCTGTTCACAATCTCATTGACTTTTATTTGGGCACTGAGAGCTGGGCTTGGCTAGGAATAGTGCAACCCGATACGCTTTTATGTCCAGCATGCACTCTCAGACACTTAAACTTGTTCAATGGTTAAGCACTATGCTTGTGATGAAATCTAACGTAGAGGAGCAGATGTTACATTTTTAAAAGAGCGCCTAAGGAAATGCTTTTTATACATCATCATTTTTTTGGTATCATCTTTGTTAAAAAATATATATATATTTTTTAACAAAGATGATACCACAATCACTTGCTGCAACTCTAACTTCCATTTTATATCAAATTCGTAGATATAAGTAAATATGGATCTTATTTTGTTGTAAACACTTCTTCGCCTTAAAGATCGCTAGATTGTCTCCAGCAATCTACTATCTATCGAGAGTGGGGATCTTACTGGAAAAGCACGCTCCATACTTGACCATAATAATCGCTCACAGGTGGATGGTCAAGTGCGAAACCATTTCGTTTATAAATAAGGCATAAACTCACGTGTCAAAATCGTCATCTTCCCTCAAAGGTTGGTCCAGTCGTGTGGCGGTGACAGTAGCTGCCCGTGGCTTCACCTCCGCAGTGACTGCCCATCGCGAGTTGGCTGCCGTCACGCTCACCAGCCGCAACCCGGACTTTATTTTCATCCTGTGAATATAAGAAATGTTTTCTAAAAGCAATCTTTGTAATAGTTCCTTTTTACAAAAGAGGGGTAGTACCTGGTGACTATCGCGTGTGTCATTTATATCCTGGTATTGTTAAAAGTTTTCTTGAACATCATCATCTGGTGGTCTTCCTCTATGAGGGTACTCTCCTCAAGTCTTAGACTTCTTGAGAGGGCTGGGCGCCGGGGCACACTGACTCCGGGGAAGTAGATACAGCCCCCGGAAGCCCTTATACAGAGCTCGCCTGGGAACTGGTAGGTGTTGGTTGGTGGTTTGGCGTGATGCTGCGGCGGGCGCGCGGCTCGGCGAGGGCGCGCAACTCGTCGAGGGCTCGCGCGGCGGAGGCACGCAGGTCATCGCCTGCCACGATGGAGGTCAGGAGGCCCACGTACGACTCCAACAAACTGTCGTTGTCGCTGTAGGTCCCCTCTGTCGCGCTATCACAGCGCAGACATTGCGGCTCGGTTTGCGTGTCAGCAATCGCCAGTATTTTTCTTGAACGTGTCAGCAATCGCCAGTAGTCCACGTCGCGAAGGATTATAGATAGATTCAAAAATTGACGGGGCGTTTTTTGTGGCAACTTTATTCAGGTTGGGAATTGTAGGATAATAATTTTATTATCTTTGTATTTTGTTGTATGCGTGTTGTTCAAACCGTTTCATTGTGCTTAACTTATGTAACTACTGTTTAGATGTTCATTGTTCTCACAAAAAAACAAGCAAGAACAAGACAACAGACGGGCCTGGCGCCAGAATCATTCGATGCAAATAGCCCCGGAGTATTCTAATTGCAGTGCGTATACAATAATAGGTGCTGCATTCTGCATTGCAACATGAGACAGATATATTTAACAAGTGTCCCACTTTATGCATTTCATTCGTCAACTGTGATATTTAGTGGATATAATATTATGACATTATACATTATTATATATATCATTATATATATCACAAAAGCAGGAGACGCAGTTTTGCGCGTGTAATAATTATTTAGGACTAGTGGACGCCCGCGGCTTCGCTTGTATTATTTTGAGATTAAAAGTAGCCTATTGACATTTCTAAGACCTCATCCTACCTAGGTAGGTAGGGTAGGTACATACCAAAATTAATCATGATGTTCCGTTCAGTCGTTTCTGCGTTATGAACGTTTAAATAAACAGATAAAAATTCTAAATACTTACTGCTAAAACGTGTTCTGTTATGGATTTAAGTACACTCAAGCATTTTTGTTTCTAATATTTTGTTTTTTAGAAGAACGACCAAAAATTATTATTTATATTTTTATCATGATTAGGATATAGCAACAAAGGCTTTACATAAGTAGTTGAAGTTGGGACAGATTACTTAGTATAATAAATTGGGGTTCGCAAGTACTTCGTCTTACCTAGATTCAATTTCAAAGAAACGGAATACCTACTTCAAAACAATTCTTCTTTGTTTACAACTTTAGTAAACAGACTTAAGACGAAGACTTAGTTTCGGTAGATATTCAATTCGGTTACGAGTATTTAGTTTAAATCACCATCCTTATTCACTATTGGTACATTTCTGGATTTTATCAAAAACAAACAGCGATCCGACTTCAGAATCATCGCGTGCTATGCCATATAAAAGTGGAATTTATTCCACAGGGATGGCAAGACGTTATAAATTTCCATTTAGGCACACGCGGCGTTATTTCCTCCAAGACTTGGGTGCTCTCAGTCGTAACTCAAAAGCACAAGTACATAGGTAGGTACATACGTATAGGATGTGGAGCCATAGACTTTGCAGGTGGCGCACGTAATGTATGGTGTTATTACAACGTACCGGTGTCTTTTCATACTTACAATAACGTTTCTGTCTGTTCTTTTTTGTGTACGGGGCGGAATTTGGGCTTTTGAATTTAATTGAGATTGCCATGATTGCAAACACGCTGATCGTAATCCATTCAAATTAATCGATCTTGTTTTTACCAATAATACTGTTACGAAAAAGACGAATTTAAAAGCAACCAAGGTAGTTTTTCTCACGTCAAAGTACCTACCTACTTAAGCAAGCAACTATGTTAGTTGAAGAATCTTGTCAGAATCAAGCATAAAATAGGCTTACCACACGAGTTTGATAAGCTTGTAGGACATTTCACTAGAAAAATATATTTGTGTACAGTATATCCTCATGAATAGTCCCGAGTTGTTAGGTTGTTTCTAAATATGTATTAGTCTATCCATTCGTAACATATGGCCAGCCAGATAGACCAATACAATTTGTTTACAATGAAATAGAGAGGTAATAATATAATGCATGCAACATTTCTAAGAATCCCATCGATATACGCGACAGTGTAGTCCGATTCGATTCGGCCCTGATCAATGGCGGCGATTAAATACAATCGGAAATCAATACTTCGAAGCTAGTTTGGTTCCAACCTTTCAGTTGCATAAATAATGTGACAGTGAAAAATTCGCGTTTACCCCAAAGCCATTACAATCATGCAACTAAGGGTACTCGTTGCTCACAACAAGTACCTACTTAGTTGAATTAGCTTGCGATCACGCGATTTTTTTTTATTTAGATACTGGCGGCGCCGTTTGGTTTTACCATAGTTGCTCGGCCACCTTATACATACACACCTTTTATTTTTTTTAACCTAATCGGCTCGGCTGCTTAAGAAATAATAGCACAAATACAAGTGTAGTGCATAACGTCTCATAGATTTTCGCGGGTATGCTCGCAATAAATCGCTTATGATAATGAGGATCAAAATAAAATTATAGTGATTATTGTATTTTCAACTACCCCTGTGCTAAATCAAATAAAATGCTTTAAGCTATCCTTTCATTATGTGCCAATACAAAGACAATTAAAGTAAAAATAACTCTATGCAATATTAAAAAGAATATAAAAAAGCCTTTGTGTACATAACAATGTATTTATAACAAACTCCTCGAACTAGCATTTTGCATCCACCATCAATTTTATCACGAAAATTTACTCTAAAACAGCAATGTATAAAATTAACGGTTAAACTAGCAGTCTGAATGGCCGTTTGGAATCACAGTTCCTAATTTATGCACTTCGTGGCGGGGGCATTACTGTAACTAGCTAGATTTACATTCTTCCTCGGTAAAGGTAATTGTACAAAGAGTGTAAAATTCTCTCATTCTCTCTATTGTAGATTCCATGTTCTACAGACACGTGCAAGGGGCGTATATCAAAATTTGTGCAAAGCATTCTTTGGAGTGCCGCGAATAGCAGAGAGCGGATGTAATTTACTGTAGTGCCGGTGCACGTTACTACTGCAAGCGGGAACATGACTCGCCATTAATGACAGTATGCCCTAGAGGCTCCTAATAGTAGTCTTGAAAATACTAATTCCTCTTATCGAATGAGAGTGGCCAACTCTGTCGAGAGTTTATCAAGCCGCCCTAACGGCCTCTGACATGGCTTTACGACTGCCATACTAGATAAACAGCCGGGACTTACAATTTAACGTGTCATCCGACCAACGGATTTATTATTGCTTATTATCATAATTCAAAATCAACAGACGTATAATATAGTAATCATTGCCATTAATATTATAATGACAGTGATCATATTATATATACTATATTTATTTAAGTGTATGTCACTTGTCCGCTTTCCACGATCATACAAGACTCAACTAATTTGAACAAAGGAAATAGAGCCTGGATAACAATCGTGCTCACATAATTTAGAATAGCCATCTCTTTTTTTTCAAACGCAGGCTACTTTTACTAATATTTATCAGCATTGATAGTAAGGAGTATCGTGAGCTATACCTGTTGTCTATGCTCTACATCTACGCCTCCGTAAATCTCCTACCTACAGCAGCCTACTGCAGACTCACAGACTCGAATCCAAAACTTGAAATTAACTCTCCCGTTAACTTGCAGACTGCAACTTCTATTCAAATGTGCCCGATCGATCGAGACTACCTACTTAATTGGAAAAATAGCTTTGCTCGGTCTTAAAACTTTAACAATAAAAGCCTCTTTCTTTCAAGCTTTTATAGATGTCTAGACTACGGATTAGAGTAGATAGTAGATACTACTTATATTGAAAGTTTAAAGCTATTCTTTAAGCTCGAAAGGAGCTAACTCATGTACCTAACTGTCTCGCCAGAGCTTTTAGAACAATATTTGTATGTGGAGTATAATAAAACCTCATTACTAGTTGGCGTTATGGGCAAAGTTTTAATTGGTGCATTCGGGTCGACAGCGCCCGAAATCTCGCCAGGTAGGTACTTCACAGTAAATGCCAAGTAACATATCTACCTGTATGCAACTCGTTTGCAATCCACGTTCATTTAAACTTGCCAAGCGGTTTACAAGGGCCGTTATTCTCTTTGCACAGTGATGTCGTGTTTTCATTTTGCATCTCTTTAAAAGGGTGAAGTGTCGTCGTCGAAGTATAGTCGCATAGTGTGTGTAGAGGTATTCGTTTGAAGTGTCTTCCTACGCAAAACGGGATAGTTGACATGCAATAAACCAGTCGCGGCGGCAGAATACCGGCGGTACGAGTGTGACGGACAGTATAGAGACATGTTTGAGGTGAAGAGCTCGTTGAGAGTCCGTCTCTCGACGGTCGGTCCGGGCCCGCAGCGCCTGTGCGGCGACGTGTCAGCCTCGATTGCTTAATTTCACACTTCCGAGTTCGACGACATCGTCTCGTCTACTTTGATTTAATGGGTTATGCTAATGGAGGTTTGAGTGTCGTATTTTATCTGAAATGCTACGTCATGAGCATACGAGTTTCATCACTACACTAAATGGGTTGAAACGATGTGTGGTTTATTGACCATTGTATTCAGTAGGTTCTGTACAGATGTTGATACTGGTACATTTTTATCAATAAATAATTCAGCAAGAATAAGATATTCAAGTATCTCACCTTATGACAACATGTCCAATAGTATGGCCGCTGTCCTTTCGAACAACGAAAGGCAGGTGCAATCTGGAGTGTGGGTAGAGTGGCGCCCGAGGTAGGAGCAGGGCGCAGTCTCCGGCGCGCGCCTCGCGGTACCCCGCGCGGGCGCCGGCCAGCGTGACGGGTCCCAGAGGCCAGGCTGGTTGCACAGACACTCTGCCACATGCATCTTCCCCAGAATCTCCGCTCCCGGCTTCAGCTGCACTGTACGCGAGTCGGACAGTCCGTGGCGGGCGCTTGCCCTTCCCATCAGCTGGCCACCATGCCGCCGGCACAGTCAGCTCGGCTAAACAAGCTCCCTCTTCCCCCTCAGGACCACAAGTCGCTGTGAGAGTTCTAGAGCCAAGAGTAGCGTGGAGTGTGATGCAAACACGCCGAGGTCGAGCAGCCGACCGCCTCGCTCCACCCTCGCCGCCCGTATGGAATAACACGCGTAACACAGGTGCGTCGCGAGGCAATTCTCGGAACACTAAATGTGCTGACACGTCCAATCTGTGTGCCGTCGCATCTTGCAGTTCCATTAGCGAAGCGTTTCGTCGCGGTGGTTCCAGGGGGTCTGGGACCGCATACCGCGCCGGAACAGTTTGTTTCGTAGAGAATGGTCCGTAGGTAGCCCGCACTGAGGCGGGTGCTGAGCCCTGCAGGACTGTGAACCGGTCCAGGGACAGCAGGGCCCCGGGCAGCGCCGTGCCCATGGGTTCGGGAGGTGGCCCGGCGCCGTTCCATCTCGCAGTGTGTTTCAGGAAGAAACCACTGTCTTTATTCTCGAAGTGGACTTCGACAGCGATCGCTGCTCCTGTAAAGAAAGAAAATAAGCGCTGTAATAAAATCACGTCACCGAGAATAAGAATGCGTAACATGTGTAAAATGTTAAGTAAGTGTTTTATTTTAACGTTTTGACGAGAGATAAAAGGGCTTCGAAGCACGCCTTGGCGCCGCGCCAACCGCATCGTCCTGCAGTGAGACGTCACTTTACCTCGTTATATGTTTACAAACACATCGATATTTTTAACTTGACGCATTGTCCGGACAGATAGAACAAATTCGTAAATCCGTCCTGCTTAATCATAATATATCATGCCAGTAAAGTAAATGATTCACTCTGAATTAATTTTAATAAATTAAATACAGTTTAAAAGCCATTTATGTCCAAGAAAATTCTCGAGATAAGATTAAGTGAGTAGGTGCCCGCAGTATGACGGATGGGCTGACGTCACTCCGTCACGCAAGTCCACCCGTCTCTTATATTGAACCAGGATTTGTGTCACGTTCCTGGGCGAGGCACGCGCCCTCTTCACAGAATTCATTATGGTCCTATTTATAATGCTTAGCGGTTGGTCCCTCATACTTCGTTACATTTGTAATTGAGTTATTGGGGAGTCGGAGCTGGCCATACCGCTCGCTCGCCTATCAATGCTCGTAAATTGTAACCAACTTACGTGAGAATGTCGTGTGGAAGGGGCCTTATCTTGACAGCATTTAAAGCGCTACAAACACGTATTCATTACAACACAAATTCAAATGCGATTAAGCGACTCCGGGCTGGTGGTGCGAGAGAATTGCTTCATTTGCAAGGAAACGGCCACCAACGTCCCAACATTCGGTAACACATAGTCTCTACTGAACTCGCTGAAAGGGGAGAAGCCTGATAATAAAATGCTTTAGCACGTGACGCAGTCGGATCAAAGAAAAATTTACAGAGCTTTCGAGTTTCAGCCATTTGGGAGCGCTATGTGAGAGCAATTCACAAGAGGAGTCACATTTACAAACAGTTTATCCCGTGTTACGAACATCTGCGCCAAACTGATAGCTTCTATCCACTTCCGTTTTTCTATCAACGCAGTTTCTTTTCATTCTAGCAAGACACGGTCGTCTTCGTTCTGTAAAAGTTAATATAACATCGTAGTTTTCAATAACCGTTATTTCGATGGCGCGGATATTCCTACACTTTAATTTCCCTCGTAGCGGAGCCGTAGTCGGTACAAAAGAACAAGTTTTTCGAATTGATATCGCTTTCCCGATCGCAACCTCGAGGATTGCCTGGCCGGGGACAGGGCGGTAATAACTGCCAGACTCGCACAAGTGTACAGATACGGGTCAGGGTGGCCACTATATCCTACACTATCTTTTATGCGTCTTCGGCCTTTAAATACACTCACAGCATAGATAGATGGCCATTTTTCTCAGTAAACGAGGTCAACGCAATACTTCTCATTTTTCTAGACCACATTTTTCGCGAGCAAACAAAATAAAAACGCCAAACACTGCCCCAAATTTGTCAGCACGTTAATTAGTTTTATACAAACCTGCTTTAATTATATGAAAGCAAATTTTAACGAAGATTTGAACTTAAAGTGTGCAAAGGGAGCTTCCCGGGATATTCTCCGCGCAATAAGGAAAACACCATTTTATGGAAAACACTATTTGTATTCTATCTACTTGAGTCAACAGTGTCGTAACTTCACCACAGGGTGAGATAAGAGAGCTTTCCAATTAAAATGACGAGGTTGTACAGAGTGTTAGAGGAGATCGTAGTACTACGTACAACACATAGGTATGATAGATGATGAGCCAATGGCCATCCATAACGTGGAGGCAATATTGTATGCTCCATTAACGGGCAAATATTTGTGCATTTGTCATGGGTAGTGGCCGATGGCAGATTGACGTCACGCCATAACCGCAGATCATTTATATAGCCGAATTATTTATCGCTTCATTTTTGGACAATTTGATTTACCTGACACTACACAGGGACATTTAAATTGTAGCCAAACAAACAACTCCATTTTAATATTTTTCATTTATAATGATGCATAATAGTACCGAAATTAAACCATGTGAGCGGTATCGTGTAACATGTTCATTCATTCACATTTTCCACAGACAATTAAATTTCAAAGTATTTTCCAAATAAACATATGTAGTGAAATATAATTTCCGTTGATGTTCCGCTTCGATTTTTTTAGGTCACCTCATAAGTTTATGGCATCCGGAGTATTGCCATGGTTGCTTTACGTTTACACAGAAGTCGGAACAGTAGGTAGCAAATTGTTTCACATTACGAAATAATGTATCCTATTCTTTAGTTTCATATTGTTTTAGCTGATACACATGACTGTTCTTTCTGGAACTTAAGATAATTATTTCCACCCGCGGTCTGTCGTCTTTAGTACAACATATAAAAAATACCATAGTAAAATATTAAGGTTTTAAATAGGTACCTACGAGACGAGGTTTTTAGAACGTATAAGTACCTACATATGTACCAATATGAGAAGTGAGTCTAGCTGTTTCTTGTTCATTTGTTATAAACTCCTTACATTTGCTACAGTACACATGACCGGTTGAGATACGCGACAGATTGAATATAATATGCATAAATTTACAAAATGATATCACGTACTGGAAACACCAGTTTTCCCCTCCAATAAACAGGAGTATCGGCATCGTGACTCTCCTCATAAGGGATTATTTACGTACGACATACGAGAACTATTTCATGTATTTGTTATGAATTTAAGGAGATTTTTGGTGTGGGTGAAGTTTGCAATAGTGTAAAACATGTTTTATAATTTGATTAAGTATATTTTTACTTTTAGATCAAGATCACTACACGGTAATAGACTGAAACTATCCAACACAAGATATGTACCTATATTATATTTATTTTATTTATTTATAATGGTACACAAAACAGAATGTGTTCCCAAATAAGCTAAGGATCAAAACCACTTTGAATGTATACCTATATACATTCAGAGTGGTTTTGATCCAGAACAAATTCTTAAGATAAGTGTACACAGCTTGAACAACATAAATGCGAATATAATCAGAAGGTTTCTTTGTACCAATGGCATCTAACTCATGGTAACTAAAAGTGTTATCCTACTTACAATATCTATAAGATTTTAATTCAATACTGCCAGTTTTTAAATTAAACAATATATATTACTAAACTTGGCAACCTTTATAAAAGAGGCCATAGGTACTTTTGGCAAAAAAAAAAATGAAAATAATAGAAACTTGAAAAATGATAGCCACTTGGTTGTTTTTTTTTGTGCTGAAATTATATAACGATACATATTATTATACACGAAGCAATAAATTTAAACACATAAAAATAAATATATGTATGTAGGTACTAAAATAATTTGTATACGTATATATCTCTCTAGACCTTCTAGCGAACATTATAATTCTAGACTATTTAAACAGTAACTATAGCAAAAGTAAACCCACCCTTTTAGTTAGGTCGTTATCATAAACGTAAGGTAAAAACACCCACTTACCTTAGAGATAACAAACCTAAAATATTCAAACATGGTTGTTACCTCTATTTATATAGACGTTATTATCTTTCTGCGTAACCAATTTTGTTAGAAATATCATAATATTAATATTCCTTAAGTAAAACCGATCCAAATAGGCTCTAAAATTTGTATGAAACGACAATAAAGTGGAAAAATTGAGGTAAGGGAGGGCCACGTAAAAAATAATGGCCCACCCTCAGCTGCAGAGGGTAAGCTACTAAATAAATTGTACGGTTTTTTCAATTTTACACGCTAGCTAATAACGAAATTGTCTGAAATGTGTCCCACACCTGAGGTATTTTGGCTGTTTGTGACCCGACTGATTAAACCTTGAAATTAGTAAAACTTGAGTACAAAGTGGTAAAGTCAGAATAAAGTTTGCGCCACTGAAAATGTAGCACCTCACCTAAAATAAAAGTAAAACGAGGTTTGCCGCAACCTCAGGCTTCCTTTTTCGGTTTGGACTAACTTAGCCCACATAAACATTAGGTTTTATACAACCTAACACCGGCCACTTTATTTTAGACAACTTGGCTATATTTTTGCGGAAATAAAGTATGAAAATTGTAGTAACTAAGTAAAATGTATTTCTTCGATGAAAGCCGAAATACTCCATCAATAATAAACATGTAGGTGAATTATTGGCCGTGTAACGATTTATACAAAAAAATAAACACAAATACTGGCATCATTTGATTCGATATTTGTTAAAAAGGCGTCATTATTCTCCACAAATACTCGTAATTCCATCTCACGGGTTTGAAAAGCTTTGTAAAACCGTGCGAAAACCGAGTTCATTGAATACAGCCCTTTATGTCTGCGGCTTTCCTTTACAGTGACAAGCTTGTCACGTAGAATTACATAAGAGAGCACCTACTCGTATAAATTGTAAGGAGATAACATTGTATTCCTTTTTACGCTGGCAACAAACTTGATACGCCTTCGTATGTTCTTGTTTTGTTTGAATCAGAGCCTGTACACTACTTTAGAAACGCCCTTGGAAGGTCGTCCAGAATTCTTAGCAACTTTCGCTTCGCATCGGGTAGATTGCAGATGTTTTCTAACTTATTATGAATCTGTATGTACCTATTACCTATTCTTATAGGTCTATTGAATAGAAGCTGTTGTGTAATGAAAAATAAATTAAAGGTATAAAGTATTACCATGATTTAAGCAACGACAATACAAAGTATACTATAGATACGTTACTTTACTCAACTATGTACTTTGTAAGTTTATTTAACGTAATTACGTGTACACATTCAAGTTTACACGTCCATTGCTCGCTGTCTTGATCCGCTATAGATTTATTACCCCCGTAAAAATTGTAATAAAAGAAAGCAACTCGCGTCTGAGTAACGAGAGATTCCGAGACAGGAGCAATCGCGCAGGAATGCGCCACATGTCTCCAGCGCAGTTCCTACCAAGTTACACCGAGTAACTTACCAGCCTTTGTATCGAAGGACATAAGGTTCAAAATAAGTGAAGTAATAAAACTCTGTTAACTGAACAAATTCGTACGTAACTTATTACAGACAAGATTCCCGGAACACGGCCTGACGCATAGAACGGCTCCGAAAGATAATTTAGTAGAGCCCGATATAGCTCCTGGAATTTGTCAACATGAGCATGGCATTAACGATGCGTTTGTACCATGCGTGTAATGAACATCGACAATATTCGACTTACGTAAGCACGGTTTTATACGCTCGTAATATTTTATCGAGAGTAAGGAATGATTTGCATCGACTTCTGTTCCAAACAAAATAGTTATAGGTACGTACATATTACTAATTTAACTCGCCTCTGTCTGGCGTAGCATTTCTTCCACTAAACAGCAAAGTTTTTAAGTGCTATTTCAACTTATCTACAACAAAAGTTTACCTTAACTATCTTAATTGCTCATCTGAACAAATTAATCATAAGCGAAATTAGTCTGCGCCTCCGTCGACCTTTGTGGAGGATGAGTGAAATTTGTAAAATTACTTGAGGCTTTGATAAAGTACCTACTTTAACTTGTACGTAACATATCCATAAACTCAAAAGCTAAGTGCAAAGTAATGTACGCCGCATTCCAATTAAAATGAAGAAGTATATCACAATTCTCCCCCCGCGTCATTCACAATGGGGTAAGATCGTGACTTCATAACTTCATACTTGAGTACTTTATTCCCCACATTGCGTAACAGTAACTGGATGATACCTCGTCAGGGCTCTCGAAGCGGCCATCCGGGGACGTCAGCCTCTCAAACAGCACTCCACTTGAGAGCCCTCCCAAAGCAAAAGCACCTAGTAGGTACGCATCATACCCTTTCGAGATGATTCACTCCACTACATGATTAAATAAACTCCAAGAATATATGAATATCTTGTTTTCGCATCCCCGAGGAAATCAAGGAAATTGAAGGTTTTTCTGTTAAATAATTTAATTTGCCTTGGTATCTGGGTCAGATCTCGATGGTGATGAAAAGTTAAATCTGCCATCGTGCGCATCAGTTAATGAAATTTTTACACCACTACGCTCCCGGTGATAAAATGAGAGTGGAAAGCGGCGAGTAGTCGCGGTCTTCGATCATTTTCGCTTCCACGCAGATAAATATCGCGGTAGTTTAAATAAAATGGGTAGAATTTGGTTGTAATTAATTACTCCGGGCCCTCGATGTTGAGCAAACTTTTCAACAAGCTTATCCTTTGTAAGAGTTCTTGTAGAAATAGATGGGTAGCAATTAGTAACAGGAACCATCGCGACTTATTACGTGGGCTAAACAAATCGTCGGCCATCCCCCGCTGGAGACGGATCGCCTCCGCACATTCCGGCCTTGTTTACAATAAGTTTTAAGCTGCGACCCGCGACACCAGCTTTACATTACTGATACTTGGGTATACGTATATGTTTGCATAAAGCGTAAACATGACATGTTTATGCCCTTGTACGAGCATGCAAACATTAGCGAAACATAATGAGAATTCCACCTCTTCACGCCGTGCATGTCAAAAACTTACCACATAAATTGGAACACAAAGGTTCGACAAAGCTTTTACTGTAAACCATCTAACCGTATCAAATTTCATAAATGAAACCGAGCCGGGGTTTCGCCATATCGTGGTTGTGCATAGCAGTTCGGATGCCAACCGCGTTAAATTGATCGTCAACCGCGAGTGCAGCGTCGCTTTGTTTCCGTTGATTAAATTCGTGTTAATATTTCGTGCGGAACTTGGCTCGTATAGCTCGGCCACGATACTAGACTGCTACGTTATCTGAAAGCTCGAGCAACATAATAAGTTTGCCTTCCCATGAATCTCGGCTAAGCCTAGATTACGGTGAAGGACTTGTCGCCACTTCATAACAGCGCCTTATCGGGCTTTCTGATGACAGGGATTTACTAACCGGCTACCTGGTTAATAAAGCACTCGACGCAGGTACTTCGGGATTGAGCTTACTTGCATTTTATAGACGTTTACGATTTCACAATATCTTTGTGGTGTCGTCGTATGGGAACAATACGCGCTGTAACAATACACGGACATATTGTAGTAGGTGCTATTGTTTCACACCAGTTAGCAATTACTTAGAGTGATTGTTGACATCGGTAATTAGAGTCGGAAGAGAGTGTTGGGTGCGGCGAGGATCGTGTGGCGCAGTGGCCACCCTCGGCTCTACCACTTGTCGCGCCCATCTAAATGCAAATAAAGGCGCCACCCCTTGATATTGTGCCGTTATCTTTATTTGCGTATCCTTCATTTGTCTACTTTGTGGCTTGTTAAATACGACTGCCATTGAAAGTATGGCCACGGCGGAGGACGTGATGTTATGCTTGGAAATTAGTGACGCGTTTGAATAGATCCTCGCCCGAGCTTTGTTATGGCAGGACGGAAATAACGAATCCGGCACAAGTGACTAATCCGGAAAGCGGTTTATTCGTGTATTCGCATTGTTAAAATATGTAATCTATAGATGTATGCTTTATAATATTAACATTGTTTTCAACATGTAACTATTACGGTTTTTACTCACGTCTAATTTCGCGTAAGTATGTTGTTAACAACATATAACATACGCGAAATTAATAAGTAAGGTAATAAAGGTAAGTAAGGTAATAGTTACATGTTTTACATCAGGCTGGTTTTAGTCTAACGCAAACTCCCACGTTAAAAATAAGTTTCATATTGATAAGGATGTCTCACGATAGTTTTAACATTGTTACGTTAGAAACTTAAAATCTCATTAACTGAAGGTCGTGACTATTCTTTCCAAGAACATCTTTAACGAAATGCTTTCACAACTCTCAGCAGTTTTTCAACGATCGGAATCATAATAAACATCCCTCAAATACGAAGAGTCGTTGAATCGCGTTGAATAGAGTAGACTCGTTACGTAACGAGGTTCGAAGTTATAAAAGACGGGGAAATAGGATTAGACTGGATAAGGAGCTATCGGTTGATAGACCGCTGCTTCTTTTGTTCGGCAAAATGTAAATTGGACGCAGACCCTTGGCTTACGGCTTTGACAATACTTCACATTTTCCCCGCTAACGTTGTTTACATCATTTCCTACGGTGTTACGTGTGCCCGTCGCGCGGCAAATATGAGGTTATTTCTTTATATTCTACAGAGACTCGAGTGTCATGCTACGCGAGGGAAATTCTAGATTTTCTTGTATGATATGAGCTAACTATGTTGTCGCGTGGGATTCTGTTTGAAGCTACCGAGCTTTCAGTTATCCGATGCAGTATCTAACTTCCAGACAATTGGGAACAGAGTTTGGGAACTAGGGCTCGGGGTAGGTACATATTACGATTAGTGAAACAGCAGTCACCTCAGCAAACTATTCCGGTAGGCGCTTAAATTCTGTTAGCGGCGTGGGAACTAATTTAACTTTTGGCCGGAGCTGGCGGAAACGATTCAACCAGTAAGAGGCGCTTGACTTCATCGAATTAAGGGATTAAAAATACCTACTCTGTCTAAAATAGCAACTAAACAGAGTTAATTTTATGTACTTAATAAATTGCTCCAACACGTTTCCTTTTGATTTCTTTGACTTGTATATTATAGCAATAAAACATACTGTTTATTGAACTTTATCCGAATGTTGTGCAAGTCAAATTGAGTGCATACCAAGAAAATGAGTTGTGACCTATTCTTGTTTGTGAATGGAGCGACATTTTCTGTTCTCAGATAAGGTATCAGTTTACAAATTACTTGAACTACGATAAACTGAGCCGACCTCTAATATAAGTGCTTTACTGTATCCGATATTTACGGGACGTTTGTATTGGTGTTTAGTTTGGCTCCGGAGCCGAATGCCGGGTGAAATACGTTTTATACCGTTGTTTGATTTGACAAGAATAGTCCATACAAAATGTTGTGTCGTAAAGAATAAACCATATTATTTTAAATTGGAGTTTATTCGGTCAGTGAAATTGTAATCGTGACGGAGAGCGGTAAGTAACGTGAACCCCTGGTGCGTCAGCGGCGCGTGCGCAGCGGGGCGTCTAAACTGAATGTGCAATCGTCACAGCGCGGCCGGCTCTACCATCCATCTAGTAAATCTTATTACAACCCTTATTAAATCACATTAAAGTCGAAATTACTGTTGTAGCAATCATCACAACATTTAGACTGGCCCTGCCTCAGCTTGAGCTCTAAGCCGACTGTTCCTATCCATATGTCGAGACAAGACAGGTTGATTGTAAAGTACTACGTGATTACTCACAGTTATTTTATTGCTTACACGCCGCTTCAATAAAGATTTAATTATAACAAGTCTCGCAGACAGTAAAATAGTAATAGCACTTTTTAAAAAATAAAATTTGACTTCACCTAGGTACTGGTTGTATTATTTAGTAAGACGTAGGTATGTTCATGTAAAAATGAGACAAGCATATAAGTGTCACATGGCATACGTGTTAAAGTACATCGGCCTTCGTTACTGTGCACGTAAATGTTTATTATTTTATCCAACTGAACCAAACAGAAGCTCAATTTTACAACCACATGGAGCGTTCCTTCTACACCGTTGCTTCATAAAATAATAAAATAATTCTGACAGGAATTTTACAATGAATAATAAGGTGCTAAGCTAAGCTCTTGACGCGGACGGCCACGCTCGCTTCATAAACTTCGCGGATTTAGAGAAACCGTGAAAATCCTTAACGGAATCTCCCTTTTCAACACACTTTGTTGCAAGAGTAGAATTGAGTACCCCCACTTCATGCAAGTTTTTATTAAGTTTGTGAAGGTATGAATAATACAGCATGTGTAATTTATAGATTGTAATTTGTGTAAAAGTAAATTTTCAATGAGTAGTAGGCGTAGGTATTTGTTGTTCATTGTGTATTCCCTGATAAAGTCAGTACGCATAGTTCGAAGAAAGTCGTAAAAAGTAATCGTCGGAAGACATTTTCGGACGACTTTTTAATCTGCGAAAGATTCATTCACGGGACACCTTGTGTTGCAAAGCACAAAGCAAGATGCAAGCGATCCACTCTCGTTGCTTTTAGAGATATTGTCGGTGCGGTGTGTGCTTACTTCGGGTCTGAAAGGGCGGCATTGTCGTCGAGATACAACCTCGCCGAGGTAACGCGCCCTCGCCTCACGACCAAACTTCTACCTTGCATTTCCGTAATTACGAACTTTCGGCGCCATCCTCAATCTCTCGAAAGTCATACAGACTTGGCGAGTAGCGAACTTGCCACTTGATATTCTCCCTTAAATGCTCTCGCTCTAATTATCTGGCATCACTTCGGCTTCGTTATTGACTCTGCTTTTCTCATTCTAATGAACACGTGTACCTACTATCAGTTTTATTGCTTTGATATCAATTTATTGCGCAACAACACCTAATTTGTTCAATTGATGAGGCATATCGATTGATGTTTAGTGATCGTATGGGTCTATTGATACATAGATCGAATACATTCAAACAATAACGTATTGTATTTAAACGACATGTGCTCAATTGGGAGAATTAATGTGAACTTGACAATGTGAAACAAATTAGGAGCAGGCGGTTCTAAAACCGTGCCTGAACAACAATAGTCGGGTAATAAAGCGAGTGTAATAAAACAACGAAGATTCTGTATTTGTAGAGCTCAGAGTGTGTGAAGAGTCGTATTTTACCACTCGATTACACCCAATTTAATTTGTTCGCTTGTTGAAACAACGAGCTAAGCTCTTAAGCTTAGGTACTGCGGATCTTAAGAGATTTATTGAAGTTAGTATGTACCGACATTGGCGATCTTTGTTCGATTTTTTCGTAATAGCCGAAGCACGTCGAATAATTTAATTAGTTAATAGCATCTCATAATATTCTTCCTCTCTATATTACGGAGCGTGCAGGTAAAGTACACTACATTGCCGCTGAAGTAATTTAATTAAGGCTTTTAGATGCCAAAGAGGCAGGTAAATAGGAGTTCACTTTCAGTCCACGAGCTGACTTGGCGCTCGAAGTTGCGACGTAGGGACGTAACTAATAGTCTCTTACTCAACATACTTAGGTAGATACGTCTTATGGAAACTATCAACTACCTACTTTAAGAATCTACTTATTACAGTGTTCTTAGTATTGTATTCACTGAAGCAAAGACAAAATATCATAATTAAGAAGATATATTACAACAGTAATCCCTTGTACCCAGAAACATTTTAATCACAAAAGGTTATTCATTATTTAGGTCGTTCATAATTATTTCTTTCAGATCACGCGCCGCGCCGTAAAAGGGATAAATTAATATTAAGATAATTATGATAGGTGATACAATTTGCATAATAGCTTTGTGGTCGCTACCAAATACACAAAGGCGCGTTAATTGGTTTATCAGAGCTTTGACTCGGTCGCCGCACGATTTTTAGACCGTTCTGTTTGCGTAAGTTGCGTGGCATAATAAAGTTTTGCCGGATTACTTTATTAATTCCCTGCATTTGCATAATTTTCAGATTTAATGTACACGATACTGGGCTGGGTTTTTTGGGATATTGTTCCCGTATACCTACCAAAAATGTACGAACACTCGGTAGTTTTGTTAAGTGCCTAATTAAGCTTAAATTAGTCTCGTAGATTACCATTTTGAATATATCATGATACAAACAAAATTCAATATGCTTGCGTAACTAATGCCTTGATAGTATGTTCTATCTTAGTAATATTCTAGTTAATTAACTTGGATTATCTTCGAACAATAGATATCCTAGATTTTCGTGAAATGAAAATAGAAAAACATGAGTGAATTGTGTTAATGAGGATATGTGTGCGAGAGGAGTGAATGCGGAGATGACGAGTGACAGAATGAAATGGAAGAGAGAAACATGCTGTGCCGACCCCACATGGTAGGATAAAGTAAAGGGAAAGAAAGTAGATTTCCGTAAAACCTATACGACTAATCCACCTAGCAACTAGAATCCATATGGGCAAATGAACGTAATATCAGTGCCCCTGACAGGCTATCAGAAAAATCCCACAAAGCTTTGAATACACTGACCCTGGTTGAATGCGAGTAGAAATGTTTCCTTTGAGAGCCGACTTGATTAGGTGGACGTAACGAAATAGGTCATGTCTTTATGAGCCACTAATACGAGAGCTAAGTTATATGTTTGCGATGGAAGAAAATGTACTGTGTACTAGTCTGTCTTGTTACACGTGTCGTGTTTAGTTAGACTTTTCTTTACTTCTATTTTCAGAAATGTATACTTTTTTGTTTGTAGTTCTTCGCACGAGGTTATTAGGTAGGAGGTTGATGATTTTACAACTGAGATAAAACAAATAATGTTTTCTTTGTTTTAGAAAACTAGAACTTCCATAAAAGCATTTCTAGTGAAAGCCTTCTGGCAAAATATAGTTGACCAAATGTTAGCATACATTAACCCTCTTATATTATGTAAGCTTTGACGATAACAATTTACGTTACATCATAACTTATTACCTATAACCCTGAGTCGCCTAGGTTAATTGTCGATTAACTATATCTAAACGTATGGTTACTGCCCTTTGAACTGAAAGCCTGTAGGTTTCTGAACTAATTAGTGGCATTTACGGCTTCAAAGGGTGGTGACGCCCTCTAACGATAGATAGGTAAAGTAATGAAGGTACCTCAATGAATATGGATAGACATTCACCGTAAAACAATCAAGCCGAACGATCTAACCGGTTCACGTAAACAAAGTTGATAGGATCAGAGAAAAACCGATAAATTGGGAAATGCTTTTCGTATTATGAGAGTAAATGAAGCTTTTTAAATTAATTTGACGCTGAGCTATTGGTTGGAGCGCGTTTACTCAACAAACATTTTTAAACAACATTTATTAAGAGGGTAAATTTGTTTTGGTGGAAATAAGCAGTTTTTGCCTGTGTGGTTTTTTGTAAGGTTTGTTTTTTGAAAAATATAATAAAATATGTTGAGTTTTTTTTATCCAATTATCATTAGGGTAAGGCTTCACTAGCACAAGGGGTTTTAAACGCGGAAAATAACATTGATAAAAAACAGGCTTAAATACGTCCATTTACTAACAAAAAGATTTGGCTTTCCTTAATCTTCTACTGGTAGGTAAGCTCTTTCGCGTGTTTCTTTATTGATTCGACTAATGTATTCAGCCGCGTTTTCCGGCAACATTCGCTTCAGAAACGTATAAATAATATAATTCAGGGGTTAATCAGGTAAATAAATAAAACATGTTAATGTCGGGTCAAGGCAATATCTGAAAAAAATAAGGTTTGGTTTTGCTACTCGTGTAAAGAATGTCTCTAACATAATCTTATTAATAATCAAATAGAATCATAAATGAAATCTTTATTTATATCTGAGTGCCATTTAAACTTAAGCCAACAAGTAAGTAATTAATTTAATAGGTTAAAGTTTTGTGTGTGTCTTAATAAATATATTTTCTTTCTTTCTTTCTAATTTAAAATATTTTTATTAACTCTGTTTTGAAATAATTAACTGTAAGTTTCCTGTTATTCTGTTTCCAATCTGACATGTGATGCTTTAATTATGGCTTAAAAGAAAAAGATACGGGCTACAGATTTAAGAATGCTTTATACATCTAAATACCTAGTCAGGTCATAAATTCTGTCACATGTTTAATATAAAATAATTGTAACAACTTTATTCTTTATGTAACCATTTATATACCAAAATGAACTTAACAAAACATAGATTCTTATGACAATAAAGTTTATTCAAAATGACCTCCGTGATTTTGAATACAGGCCTTCAATCTGCGCGGCCAGTCGTCTATCGATGCACGAACGAGGTCCATGTCAATATCGGCGGCTGCCTTAATCAAGGATGTCTTGAGTGACTCCAAATTGGGATGAGGCTTTGAGCACGCCTTTTCCTCCAAGTGTTGCCATATCTTGTAATCTAACGGATTCAAATCTGGACTGGAGGAGGGCCAGTCTTCATGCCGGATGAAGTCGATTTCACGCGCCGCCAGCGAGTCTTATGTGCTCTTCGCTCTATGAGCTGGCGCCGAATCTTGTTGGAATACCCAGTGCTTGTTATTGAACATGATATGAGAAACAGGTTCCACAAGGTTCGTCAGGACTGTATTTTGATACACAACTGCATTCGTTTTTACACCTTTCTCACAAAAATGTACCTCTGTTAAGCCCCAATAAGAAACTCCCAACCATACCATGAGCGAGGATGGAAAATGACCTCGTTGGACACGCGGAATACGTTTGCTCGCTTCTTCACTACTGTGTGCGTACACCTTATCATTTTGTTTGTTGTAGCTCTCTTCTACGGTAAAAATTTTTTCATCCGAAAAAAGAATTTCCCGATATTTTTTTCCCGCGTACCGCTTCAACAAAGCGCGGCATCTCTTCAGTCTCAGGTCCATTAGACGAGCATTCAAACGATGTCCTGTTTTTCTTCGATATGCCCGAAGCCCTAAGTCTTCATTTAACACCCTTTTCACCGTGGTTCTGCTTAACCCCATCTGAAGGGCCAACAGTTTCTGCTTACGTTTGGGATTTCTTTGAATTCGCGCCTTCACAGCTTTTATCACTGCTGGAGTCCTAACAGACCGAGGGCGACCACTTCTTGACCTGTCATCTACACTAGAGTCTTCATTGTATCGTTTGATGGTACGATAAACGAATCTTTTGGTTATATTCAAATTTTTCAGTATGTCAAAAATTTGAATTGGCGCGTAACCGCAACGATGCAATGCAATAACTGCAACGCGGTCTTCTTTAAGCGTGCACTCCATATTTAAAAATGAGTAAAATTCTAAAAAGTATACATTTTTATTTTCATGAACAATTCGAAATTCGAATTCAATAAACTTTTTTGTGGCCAGCATTCTAAAAGAAAAGTTTTTACTGTGTGACAATACTTATGACCTGACTAGGTATAAGGATTGTATATCATTGACTGATGAACAT
Source organism: Macaria liturata (assembly GCA_964023185.1). Lineage (NCBI taxonomy): Eukaryota > Metazoa > Arthropoda > Insecta > Lepidoptera > Geometridae > Macaria > Macaria liturata. The sequence continues at coordinate 8,014,779 of OZ026812.1, read as the reverse complement.
CACGCTATGCTATCTATGGCTATACGCTAGGCTATACTATGTAACGCAAATTACTTTCAAAGATAGGACACACATATGACACGTTAAGGTACAAAGAATTTCAGTCCCATATGCTTCAGGTCCCAAATTAGACAATCCATCATAAACCATACATAGCTATTGCTTACCATCAAGCAAACTTTGGTCAAGTGCAAACCTGTTTTAGACGTACTTACTTTGTACCGATGTAGAAAGAAACACAAAGAATTCAGTTCCCATATGCGTCAGGTCCCATATTTCGCCGGGCGCCGCTGATCGGAGGCGCTTGCCGCACGGGCACAATTTGCATAACCGGACGTGTCACGAATAACATGGAAATGACCTCTGGCCGAGGAAAGCGTTGCACTGCGACCTGATGCTGGCCTCTAGAGGTGCTAGCATGGGGAATATTGACAAGAGACTGCTAGCAACCCAGCTGTATTCTGCACAAACCATTCCGTAATCCATATGTCCTGCGTGGAATTCTGCATCCAACCGACTACTAATTGAGTCATTTTAAGCAATGTGTTTGTTGATCTGTTTGTTTCCCCTTTACATCGCAACGTAGTGACATGAGGTCCTTAAGATAACATAGGAAACTTTTAATCCCAAAACCACGCGAGCGAAGTCGCAGGCCACTGGTTTAATATACATATGTAATTGATCTGTGTGGATTTGTTTGTCGTATTAGTTTGTCAGAATTTTGTTAATTGGAGAATATTTGTCCAGCAATGAAATTTTAATTAACTCATTGATTGAGATAGTACATACAGGGTAAACCACTTAAAAAACTGTGAGCCGTCTAACAGCTATACAGTCATTGGTTCCTGGGGACCCAATACGATAGCACCGGAGACCCGATGGCTTGGAGCTGATTTATGTGAGAACGCCGACAATGCTGTACCGAGCTGGAAGTATCGGACTTTGTAATGTGAAATCGTGTGAATATGACATCCGTTCGTGCATACCAAAACTACGATGTTTGACAAATATAGCTTTGAAAGTATCATATTCGATAGAAAATTAAAGCGCAATGAGTCATGTTCCCTTGTTTAATTATGCTGATCTGATATGAATCATCAATAAAATAAGTACGTAAAAATTTTATGGCGAGTTTTAATACAAATGAGATGAAAAGAAAAACCAATTGACACAGCAATTGTGTCTTGAGCAAATCAGTACAATACTACATTAAAAGTGCGTCTTTTTTTATATTTAGCTCATTTTTAAGTAGCTTACCGCTGTAATATTCCCGATCAAGCATAATATGTCTCCTGAGCAAGCTATAAATTTCAGAAGTATCTGAGCCTAGGCTTTACGGCACAGCCATTATTACCGTAACATATTGTTACAACCTGTACCTACATACTAGCGATTTACATATCGTGATTTAGGTGTTAGATTCAGCTTTACATCCTCTGTAAATCATATGGAACGTTGCAGCCATTGCATGGAAATTCGAGATCGAAACGCTGTATTTATGAACATGGAATAAAATAAAACGTGAAAATTCAATCCGTTCATATATTTTTAACGCTCGCATTCGAATTTAATTGAAGCTGAAATCTCTGTCATAGAACTATTGTTCCAAATTCTGGTGAGCAAAAAGTTTACCATTTTAGCAGGAAAGTAAAATTCCATGTGAAACTCTAACAAAATATTTTTTTCTCTCAGATTATTCTATTTTAATACGTTACAGATTTTGACAACAATGTTCCGCACGATCATCAAGAAGATGTTTCTCGAGCATGTTTCCAAATCTCGGAAATATGTTTCGAAGTAAGTTACCGCAGAGCAGTTATCGCTAAATCTTCAAAACAATTTCCAATGTGCTAACGACGTGTGCGTATTACGTACGTGAGGCTGACAGCATAATTTCAATTAATTATCTCTTTCCCTCGCGTGACAGATAAATGAGGCTCGAGGGCGTCGTCCGCGGTGAAAACATGAAACTTTGCACACATCCCTCTCTCGCTATAGCTGCTTCAGGGCCCTAACTTTTGAATAATGTATCTTCTGACGCTTTTTACTCCATCCAAGTGCCAAAGATATTTTATAAATGGTCTGCTGAACTCTCCGGAACAGCTATCTTAGCGTCGCCCATAAAACGTCGCGTTGTAGTCTGTTTATAGATTTTCTTAGTAAAATACTTGCGTTGCTTTGTGCACATTTCTAAAATGATGTCAAGTATTGCAATCGTAGAAATGTAAGTTCCATCAGCAGTGCATCGGTCGAGATAGGTCGGTGGAGTGGCACCCGCCAGCCAGTCTCCGAAGCGAACAATGACTTCGGTGGGTCGAACTCAATTTCACGCGTGATTTGTGCACTTTTATTTCATTCCCACTCCGAGAGAACTGCTGTCGGAACAAGCTGAATCTCGGGACTAGATTTATATCGAAGCTCTTACTCTGCTTTTGATTCGAAACTTTGGAATAAATGTTTTCACAGTATTGATTATGCTCTGTTCTACGGCTGTTGTTTATAGTTCTGGTTTCCGGGAATCGAGAAGATATATGTTACAGGTTTGCGGGAACAATGTTCTGTATATCAAGGCAGCATGTTACGGTGTGAGTTGACAAACAGCGGGTCGTAGCAACATCTCGCGGCTCTCGGTAAAGTCGAGCGACAACTTGATATATGGTGCTGCTTTGTAAGGGTCGGCAGGCAAACACACGCAACAGAGCGCAGCCAAGATAACGTATTTCAGGACGAGCCTACTAAATTATCTTTATCTTCGACTTGCACGACTGCCTCGCACTTATCTGAACTTGCACAAATTTAAAGCAAGTTGTTTATTGGCCCTTTTTTGTTTGTTTACTCGCGAAATGGTAATCAGAGCACGTAGAAGGCTTTACTCGTGTCAAGAAAAGGGGTGCATATTTTAGACTCAAGCCGTAGAGTGAAACCATTTCAAAAAGCTCGCGATTGTTAAAATTGTGAAGAAAGCAGATACTCGTATAACAAAAACGTAAAGTTTGCATATCAGACGTGGTTAATGCGAGGAGCGTTGAAAAGGCTCGAGCTCCTTAATGGGCGTCTGAATATGATCATGAAAGTTGCAAGTCTGTGGTCGGGTCGGTAGCAGAGCAGCGTTGCTTGAAAGTTTACGAGCGTCGAACGATGCGTATGTGCATGACAGTATGATAGTTCGTCGATAAAAAATCCATTGTCGGCACCGGGCCGCTTTAGGGCTTCGCAAATGACTGGAGGAGCACGGGGTGATGCGATAAAAACTGCGACCGCATATCTAGGGGGCTCCAACGAGATACAAATGGTACAGAGAAGGTGGACTGGAGCGCGACAAGCGTGTAATGTGATTGGAGTCGTACAGACATTGTATCTAAGGTGAGGCCTCAGCCCTCGGACTCGGTTACAGTACATTAATCAGGCACACTTTTACAAGCGATAAAATTGCTGGAGATAAATCTATTATGACGTCTTTAGGTTTATTATCTACATAAAACGGCACCCATGAAGACTGGACTCTTGGCACCGCTTTTGCTCTAAACCACGGCTCTAACATAAATTATTTTCATTTACGAAAATGTACCTACGTAGTTGGATTCGCGTACTTAGGTTACTTACTTTGATATTGTAAAAATTCAGGTATTGGAATGGCGTTTTCTGTGTATTCTGATGAATTACCTGTAAAAATAAATATGTATTTTTTCTGTAAATATCCGAAGAACTCATTGAAGAGAAATGGTAAAGGTCACAGAATATACTTAAGTAAGCAAATATAAATAACAAATTAACTTTGTAATTTTCTTTTGCTTTATAATATAGTAAAACACTGAAAACTTATGTAAATATTAATCTTGTATCGTGTTTCTTTACATACAAAGCGGCGAAGCCAGGTTAAGTAAACAAAAATCCATAATTCTATCGCGTGACTGCGTACAGCAGCTTTCGTGTCTGTGCCGTCGGCATTTTCCGTTGTTTTCACAAAGTGTTGAATATCTATTTCCGCAAATTCGCTCTCTGTTTTAGAGTTCGATTGTGTGGTCGGAGGGCGGCGGAGTCTGTCCATTATGCAAATGGAGGCTTTGCAGCGAATGTATTTAGCCCGTCTATTCCCAGCCTACGCCGTCAAGTGACAGGATTCTACACAAACTTTTGATCGGACTCGCGCCGCAGTAAAAAAATAAACGCACGCCTGTTTCCACACAAACGCTGGAACTCGAACAATGCAAGTGTTTTTCTGCGGTAAAATGCGGAGTCAAACTGCTGTAGTATGCTGGTGGTTCCAAACTACCTATTCGAGTGCATAACTTTGCTTCTACTTTTTACGATTGGCAACGTAAACAGACGTGCCTACTTTAAAACCTTCTTTATGCGTCATAACCTCGGTATACGTATGAAATGACCTTTTAAAAGTCACTACACCAGCCGTGGCTCTGCGGTCGTCAATCTTTTCCACATTTTGTTGCCGTGCATGGATTTTATTTTCAGTGTGTTCGCTTAGTATCTGGCGACAAATCTGTATTATATAGAAACATGGCGGTACTTAATGGTTTTCATAATAACCATCAGTATGTGTTTGGTCCCATGGGCGCGGCCATACCATAAAGGAAAGTGGCGGGCGGCGTGCGCCGACAAGTGTTTTGATCGTATCGCGCTAATGTGTGTCACCATGATCGATACTCCCCCATCGACGTGGAGTTTTATATCTCTCGTAGGAAAATATGCTCAGATATTTGCTGATATTACGATACTCTGAAGATTCTCAGAAGTCTTTTCGAAATTTGTTCTGAATCCAAGTAAACACGGTCTGATAGATAAAGTGTGCTTCAAACGAATTCGAATCTTATGAAGTTATTATTATGGCTTTGCGAATAGATAATAAATTTTAGCGAAAAAGCGAGTAAACTATGCAGATATACGTATAAAAACGAAAACTTTGTAGTTGATAGGTTTGACATGGTTTCGTAGTGTAAACATAGACAAATTTAACCGTAGTGGTAATGTAATTTAAAAATGGACACTAAATCAATAATTACTAAGTAAATAACCAACACAGCAAAAACCAAAAAGTCGCCATTGTCAAAACAACTACGAGTACATCTGATCTTATAACAGATATAAGTACAACATAGTGGTGAGTTTCTCACGATCACGTTCCCGGATGTTTATAACAACGTAGGCTCGAGTATTTCACCCTTTGACAAGTTCGATACATGTAGTATACACAAGCATCTTACACGAGTCACAAAGGTATACAAATATGGAGGATGTGGAGATAGATGTAGTTATACGGATATAAAGGTTTAAGGTAGGGTACAATTGGTTTTAAGGGCGGAATGTTTGGTGGCGATGTGGTTTATTTGATTTAATGTTACCGTACTTGAATACAAATGAAGTTTCTAATATCTGTAGTTGTTAAACCTTATTGATACTTCAATAAAGTCCAACAACAATACTATATTGATAAATTCAATGTAACTGGAATGAAAGAAAAATGTGTCAAGGGCAGTTTCATGATGTATGTAAGTTAATCAAAATAATTACTTTTAATTTTTAGTTGTTTTGTGTTATATCTTCTACCATAATATCATACCTATTTCGAGTACTTACAAGAAAAGTGTATTTAAAAGAGGGGTTCACTCATTTAAAGTCACCTTTAGAAAGTTGTGTGTTGGCCTCTTTGACCTAACTAACGAAGAGCGTAGAAAAAATTGCCAAATTTCCAGCAACGGGCTGGCAATATTTTATCTCTCCAGCCGCCAGTTTTCCAACAGTCTGCGAAAACTAAATAAAATAGTTTGCTAGGGTTATTCCCGACGGACGCTACACCCTTGTTACGTTTATTTGACTGGAACGGGCCCACTATTACTTGCGCTGGAATTGAAAACACAGAAATAAACAGTAAATAACAAAGCAAATCCGATTCAAACCCACTTATAAAATAAATCAAGTATAGAACGCTTCCATAATTCGTAGAATTCTGGGTAACTGGTAATTCTAACTGACGTACATAAAACCTTTTAAGGGCGGCTTTGGTACCTACATCAATAATAACGAAATTTCACCAGAAACTTTGGCTGTTGTGTTTTTTGCCAGAGTCTCATTAGTTTTAGATCAACGAATGTTGATTGTAATGTCTACTTTAGCCGTTTATTTAAATTATTATTTATATTAGTTACCAGAAACAATACCTACTTTAAGTTAATATAGGTACTTAATAGAAACTCTATTTCAAGTTATGTTTTATTTTAGCCGCAAAATCTTAAACTCTGTTTTAGCTTCCTTTGTGATGAACTTTCAGAATATTACGCTCATTTTAAGAGCTTGTTCAAATATAAATTAAGACCCCACGCGTAAAATTTTACACCTTGTTTATTCTTTTATTACGGATTGTACAAAAAATCGTAAAACACTGAAGCTAGGTAGGTATTATAGCAAGCAATTTGGCTTGTTTGCAGAAGTTCGCGGCGTCTTTAAATGAAATTTTAAATGGACCAACGTGTTTCCTGTATTTTATTTTGTCTTCTACAATTCTGTATTATTTATACAAAGCTAGTCTTTGAGAATTTATCATTAGCTTGAGATCACTACAAGTATCTTAGGTCACCTTATGATTAATTTTATAAGTGACTGTGATTCAGAGGAGGTATTTGTTTGCGATTACTAGAGTCGAATGCTGTCTCTGTTAATCTCTTATAGGGTCTTATTGGGTGACTGTTTTAAATCAAATTCGGAACATATGTACATATTTATCTATATATATTTATATATCGTGTAAAGGATATTACGTTAAATTTTAGGTCCCGAATGTTTGGCAGCACCCGTAAACCATGACTACTTTATTATTATTTACTAGCTATAGGTAGTTATTATTTTTCGAAACGAATAGTTATTTGCAATATCTTACCACTTAATGCCATAACGTATGATATACAAAATGCTACTAATACAAGTATATGAAGCAATATATTGATATGTAATATTTTGTGTTGCAAAAACAATAACGAACGAACTGTAATAATGCCACAGAACTACTTGAATTATATTTTTATAATTTTATATGAATGTACAAATATTTATCACGCAGTTACAAATGAATAATTAATTAATATTTTATTTTAAGCAACGCGTTATTTTTACCATAAGTGTTTATCAAGCCAATCTTAAAAAGAATGAACGCTTGTTTACTTATTGATTTTTCGAGATTGTTATATTATTATCATTATTTGGACTACTAATGCGAAGTGTGGCGTAGCGGTTCCAGTGTGTGCTTTTCATTCAGACGCACCCGGGTTCGAATCCGGCCCTACACCAATGACTTGTATTTTCAAGTTATGTGTGGATTTGCACTCGCTTAACGGTGAAGGAAAACACCGTGAGGAAACCGACATGTCTGAGGACCACAATATCCGAGGACATGTGTCTTCCGTGGAAGGACCTGGGCGCCCACCTTGATGTATCTGCCCAAGAAAACTCCCCTAGCGGATTAATTCTGCGGGGGAGTCACGACCCTCAGTCATGAGGAATACGACTCAAGAGAGGACTACTTATATCAAAAATATAATTTTGAACTAGGCTTTATTTAATCCATTAATCAAAGATCACCTATAAAGTGCTAATTTGTAAAAACAGATTTACTATAACGTTGTCTTGATGACACCCATAATTAACGCAGGCACATACAGATACATACATACGTAAGTATATAGTATGTACGATACGTCTACATAACGTCTACAGTACGTCTACATAATTAGATCGAAGAGACCTATAGGCGCGCCTGAGATCGATGATCGAGATCTGAATAGCAAATGAACTATGCTTGATTTATTGCTGCCCAAATTGCATAAACCCAAGGTAAGTAGTGTTTGTCAAGCTGTGTGTTATCAACTGAGTAAGCGTGTATATAAGGTGGGTGGACCATGGAAGGCCACTCTAACGAGTAAACGCTTTTTATTCGTTTATTAACTGGATAAATGAAAAAAACAAATTATCAAATAATACTTTGTTTTATTGTGTACCATATAAATCACTTTTTTTAACCTAGCTTTAATCAGTATTCATTAAACTTAAGTTTTGTTAAGCTCTTCCAAATGGCCTTGCAAGGAACACGGCTCCAAACAAGGCCAATATTATACATCAGTCGTTAAACTTAAAAAAAGAGTTGTAACAATTAATATATTCGCTTTTACTAAAACTACATAATAAGCTCTTTCTTTTAAGCAAAACATTAAATGCTCAATATATTTTTATCATTTATAAAAAACTCAACGAACATTACTTGAACACCATCGTATAACTAAGAATATATTAATGGAAATTATTTAAAAACAGTAGTAATGAGTATTATATTGACATCAAATAACTTGCCAACGCGTATTATAATGAAATTAAAAACTTACGTTTTACTGTGCGCGCGAATAACAATTTTAACGTCGTCGACCGAAGTCTACGAAGCGTGAGATCTCATTGCCACAATAGCGGCACGAGCGACTCGCCGCCGCATCTGTGGTCTTGAGTTTGATGGATCTTAGTGTATAGCCAAAGGAATATGTGTTTACATGTCAATAACTACGACTTTTTGATAGTTGGCCTTCAAAGGAGCGTGGCCTTCCATGGTCCACCCACCTTATTGTATACGTCTTGGGAGAAACTTATATTTAAGAGTGATTTTTTTTTAGGCTAATAATGATTAACTTATATAAACCTACCTTCACACATTAATAATAAATATGAACTTCCCATGCAAAGTGGTCAAAATAATTAAGTTTGCAAGAAATTACGTGTACCTATGATAGTTACGTCAAAGAGCCACACAATAGAAATTTGGACCGCATTTAGTTTGGCCTATTACGACATAATATTCTCCCTTTTGCACTAAAATGATCTAGAACTTAGTTACCTAAGTACCCTTTCGAACTACATTCGATTGGAAGCTTTCGTTATGACGTAGACAACATAACCCAAAGACAACTAATGATAGATAGATAATAGGTAGCTATCCTCTGTACAAACATTTCCGTCAGGCATATGTCCTGTATGGACGAATCGGCATCAGTCTTCTTACGTTTCCACAGCATGCAGCGAAAAAAACCTAAGAAGATTTATGTTTTATTTCCACTGAGCGTGAAAAAAATTACAAACAGACCTTATCAATTCAGCGGTCCTGTCTGAGATATTCACCTAAAATTTAAACTACAAATGCTTCAAAACGCGCGTCGTGATAATAATTAACGCGAAATCATGTAAGTTTAGACTGAGATAGTACAACTACAAATCACAATATCTTAACATTGCTATTGATGTTGAGGAGTCTATTCATATATTCGTGTTGTCGGTACGCCACCTAGTGGAGCGAAGACAGCAATCCCGTCTTAGTCACGTCCTGCGCCCGGCGAACTTCGCCGAGAAAACTTTAATTGGAAAATACTCCTATTTTCCCTTACTTTATACACATTTTTGCTTTGAGTAAAGAATGCGAAAATTCATGTTTTATATGGTACGTATAAAACGTAAGATTTTTCAAATAGGTCATGCAATTTAGAGACGTTTGTAGGCGCTTCCATCTAGGTGTTAGTAAAAACTCTTAACTTATCAAAAAAAAGAAACAGAAGCGCTTTAAAAATGTCCCTGTATCACAATTTCTATAAAATTAATAAATTGTTAAAACTTTCAATATTTGATACATTATTCGCAAATAAATCTGCAGGCATTCCCAATTAAAAGTTAACTAAGCTTCGTACATGTCGACTTCAGCTAAACAGTTTTAATTTGAAGACGTCGACCCCATCTGTGCAGCGATAGCAGAGGCACATTCATAATGCAGCCCCTTACAGCAGAGGCAACGGTATAAAAGCCACTAAACGGCTTACTATGAGTCTGAAAAATTTACAAATACGCAAATACGCCAAATGTAATGTAAAACTTTTTAAATAGGGAAATAAAGGCTATTTTTATTTTATTTTATTTTATTTTATTTTATTTTATACGCCAAATAAATCGACATGATGATCACTAACAAAAAAATATGCATTGACGCTTTAGACGCGTGATAAGATTAGATGCTGATTAGTTTGAGCAATATACTATGGTTGGCAGAAAGATTTTACAAATAATTTCGTAGATTCAATAGATAAAAAGAATCTGGTCGTGCGTCACAAATATTTTTTCTATGGCGCCGGTATATTGCTGTCATGCTCGTTGAGGCACAATTGTACTGCTGCGAAACTGATATTTTTTTTACTCTGCGACCGTGCTTTAGTAACTCGTCTCTGAGTAGTATTGTCTACGCCTGGCAACCGCACCGACCGCGGCAGGCAGAACGTAAACTCCTCGCTGACTATGCTAATTGGCAGGATCAGCCAACACCGAGCCAACAGAACTACCTAATTAGAAGCAGGGGAAAATAGTGGCAGGATAATGTTTTAGAAACGTTGTGAGAATGAATTAAAACATAAATTTATTTAATATGGTAGGTACCACCAAAATACCCAAGGCGTTGCTCGCGTAGTATAGAGATAAAACCTATGACTAAGCATAGGCATATTATGCCTATGACATTTCTATGACACTTAATTTTTTTTAGTACATTTTCTGTTTCAAAAGTTATCATTACCTATTGCAGTTAGCTATAACTTTCAAGTCGATAAAAGGATATGAAATGTGTTTTGACAGAATTGGTGTAAAAAAAATCACTTATCACGTATGCAATAGAGAACCTACACCAACAGTTCTATAATAAGTTACATTGAATTGGTCGTTTTATCAATTCCAGTAACACAAGTGCATAAGATTGCAGACTTCTGAAATGAGCTTCCATCTCAAATTGCAAAAGTTAGTAGGTAGGTATTAAGTTTCCCGTTTCTCAGAAAAAAGCTTTATTGTGTTTTTGTTGGGGTTTAATTACAATTTCTTTGAAATTTGAATTACTGTTTGAAATAAATCATATTAGAAGATTTAGCCTAAGTTTGAAGTCTGAATTTAGATTTTAATACGTTTCTTTGCTACATAGTTTGATGTATTTCTTTGTTTTGTTTTTTTTTTTTTCAATAATTATTTGTTTTTATTTTATTTATAATTAAAGATTTTTTTTATTTTGTTTAGTAACTAAACCTGTATCAAGGATTAATTGCAAATTCTCTCTCTTTTTCTCGTATCCATATTGATTTGTGAGCAAAAGATACTAAACATTAGTTTTTATAATAATTCTTTGATCAAAGTTTATTTATTTATATTGTAGGTAATTAAGACTGTAAATACCCAAACTGTAACTTTGTGATTAGTTATTATCTTTTACAGACGTTTAATGCCGTCGTTATTTAAAATCCGTGCCAATGCGTACCATTTCTGAAAGAATGTCAACCTAACTTTGCGTTCCGCGAATAAACATAAAAGTTGTAATAACCGATTCATAAACTTTTAATACAGCAATATATTTTAGTGCGTTGTATGATACAATGAATCTACTAAGCTACATCTTACAAAAACATCTTTGTTTCGTATATTTTAGATTGTATTTATTACTTGAATCCACTTATTTTTGTTATAAATAAATAATTTGGTTCGCTCTTATAGACTAACGCGAATCAATGATGGTTTCTCCTTATCGTACGTGTTATGATCATGAAGGCTAGCCTAGCCATTATAAAATAAAATAAAGTGTAATGTAGTTGAAAAAACCACACTTTAAATTAATAAAACGCTATTTCCATAACTTCTACCAATACCAACAAAATGCCTAACAGTCTACAGAGTACATACAAACTTAAGCCTAACTTGAATAATTATGCTAATTAATTTGTAATTAATCGGAGCTAGTAACTGGTAAGCACAATATTTTGCCTATTTCGCTATTCAGGGTCCTTACATAAACAGTCTCCTAATTGCTCCTTTGCATTCCAATCATCCATAATCATAGGTAGTTGGCTTAGTTGCTAGTTACTAGCTTTCCCGACGTTAATAGAAGGTATCATACAGAGTTATGACTAATAATGTTGCAACATTTACATATATGTATAGCGGTACACGATATCCAACTTTGTACAATTTTTTCCACAAATATTTATCCGTCTAGAAAGCAAAAGATTTGAGAACTTCGTACGAACTTTATGCTTCTACACTTATTACTTTGTATCCACTAACTTCGATATTATAATTGTTTTGTTTATGAAACGGCCCAATATTTTTTCTTATCGATATTACTAGCTCTGTATATTGTACCTAGCTTAAGCACCTAAAGTAGTTTAACTAATCGCTGGAAATCTGTTAATCGTTCAATTTATACTTTATTTACACGATTGGGAACCAGTTAACGGCTTATCTGTGAATTTTAAGTAGAAGCTTGTGATATAAAATGATATTACCTTAGTACATGGGTACTGTTGGCACAAGAGCAATTAAATTCTGAAACTTTAATAACTTAGGGAGAGCTATGGAAAATTGATTCTTTTAAAATGCTCAGTTTTTGTATTTCAGTAGAGTAAATATACTTAATAGATTGGAGAATAATATTTCACCTAAACTTATGTCATCAAAGTTATATCAAGAAACCTCTCTAAGTACCTAATAAGCAGGAATTTTTGATAATGTTAATATTAAAGTTATTTTTTGTGTCAAAATAAAATTATTATTATTAATTATTATTGAGTTTTGTTAGTGCGGATTTATGTCATTTGTTTATGTTTGAACGGCTGATCTGATTTGAAATAAATTTACACGCACGTGCTTTTATCATGACCCAAAGGTAAAATAAGCCAAACCAATGTTAGATTAAGTCTTCTAAATTGTCTAGTTCTACCTGTAAGTAGATACTGTATCTATAGAGTGTGATAGAATAGATTGCTACCTACTTTCTAAGTATCTATTTCTGGAGCTGGAAGTCACCTAGCTAAGCCTGATTGCCTCGTGTTCTATCTACCACATCACTCCAATTAGTAAAGGACTGATTGCTTTCTTCCGAGATTCTATCTTCTGAGATAGATGTTTTGATATGAGAAAAAAACAATGAGTTACCTTAAAAGCAGCTAATCTAATCATAACAAATAATACAAATAAGAATGTATGTAATCTGTAAATGTATATTTCTTCATAGAATGTGTCTAAAGAACCATTAATGGAAAATAAGTATAACTAGTAGGTTATAGGTATATTTTCTGCGACGTTATGGTATTTACAGATAATACACGACGATAAACTTATTTCCTCCTATTTTGCTTGAAGTATCTCCCACGCGCAATCTAGGCAGGACCCACGTTTGAATAGCTCCTACAAAAGGAGCAATCTATTTTATTAGCTTTGGCCATGCCGCTTATACTTTTATAACATCGGAGTATTAGTATAAACATTCCATCGTCTGCAATACTGAAGCTTTTATGTAAGTACAAGTATTAATCATGTGAGTCATTTCGTTCTCGCCTTCGCACAGAAAAAGCCCACCGTCTGAAGCTAATCGTAACATACAGGCGAATAAATAATAACCTAAGTAGGGAATCGAGTGTAACGCTCGCTGCTTCACATGAAAATACGGTGTTTTCATTGCCAACGGAGGCTATTTATGCAGGTAACTTGAGCAAAGGCAGATACAATTTATTCAAAAGCCCCTGGGAATACCGCGCTGGACAAAGGCCGGTAATTGCTTTTATAAAAAAGAATCTCAAAAAACATATTCAATTTTAAATAACAAAAACGGTCACTAAGTCGCTAATATAATGAACGTAAAGAACGATAATGGAGGGCATATGTTCGCGAGCGAGTGAACGTGGTAAAAATGTAATCATGTCGAGATTGGAAAGCCGCGATAACTCTAGCTCCGCACTACCTAGAAAATGTTTTTAGCTTTTCCAACGAAAAAGTTTGTAATACCTAGTATCATCATGGGATTATGGCCTCGTTCTTACTACTATTTTTGCAGGTAAAACGTGTATTAAATCAAAGTAATAGGCGAGTGGAATCTTTGTAGTAATGCGAGAATTCTACATAATATTATTTTGTTAATGGATAGGCAAAAATATAGTTACTATATGTGGTACATAATGTATCAATTAAGTAAGGTAGGTATGATTCACGTCTTGTTGCTTGAAAGATTATATAAACTTAAAAGCTGAACAGCCTTAACAGCTAACAGACTGAAAGAGGCGCATGTTTGTCAATTCCACTAGCTTTGATTTGTTCCTTCTAGGTACGAGTATGTCGACACAGCGATCAGACCTACGTAAAGGCGTAGGCCGACGCGAAGTTTAATTGGAAACGTCTCCTAACAAATTGATGGGCGCCTACAAACTTTAACCAATTTGTTGCTGGAGTTTAAGAATGATCCTCGATTTCATTTCCGTGAACCGTGAGACAGTTCTTAAAATTTTCTCTAGACTCTTAAGAATACTCGAGTTTTCGAGAACAATACGCCAAGAAGTTTGAGTCTCTCGAACCGGGGCAAACATCAATTTGTTAGTTACAAGCTAAGTTGAAGCTTTAAACACTCATAAATATGCTAAATAAGACAACAGACAACATGAATTTGGCTTTCCGATAAGATAATGTAGATTATTTGCCCAATTCCTTTTATAACTAGGAGGAAATTGAATAAATGCAAACATGTGTTAATTATTACAGAACGATTAGATTTTAATCTTACGTTCTACACGGTTTACGAAGAATATCAATTTATTCGTAGTACACGAGACATATTCAGATATTGAGGAACTTTTTACTGAAGTACCAAATGGGTGTCTTACAAAACGAACTTAATTTCTAAACAAATCACAGCTTATCTCTAGCTTTTAAAGCAGCTGCGCTAAAATCAACTCACTAAGTAAAGTACACATGCGCTTCAGGACGGGTAATTAAGCTTCAAACCGAATTAAGTACTCACCTGCCTACATTCGCTTCGGAACTTCGGTCCATCGACAAAGCAGCGAAGTGCAACGAAGTAGTCGACTACTTCAAAACACATTAACATTACTCGCCTGACGAAGCTTATGCATATTGTATGGAGATTTATTGACTCTGTGGTTCGAGAGAGACGGAATCAAAACACGAGTTTCTAAAGACAAGTATTCACATTGTCAATGTTAGCTCTGCTCTTCGTTTCTTTGATGTAAAGGAGTGTTTAAGCTTCTATCTTCGTATAAAGTGTTGTTTAGTAGCTAAAGAAATAATGCTCGCTCATCTGTCTTGCACTTTATGATACAGAAGTTTAAAAGTACAAATTTTAATAAGAAAACCATATGAGTTGGGCTCACAATCTAAACAGTAATTTAGGTAGGTATTTGAGTGGTATGTTTTAACATAGAATTTGAGCTCCTATTCAATAAAAAACTCACCTACTGTACTGTACTTTCAAAAGTTGTGCGGAGCAACTGACATAATGAAGTCATCAACCATCGTTCAAAAATTCAGTCATAATAAATTGTCTAACAATAAATAATGTTATGAAATTGTTCGTGAAATTACCTAACAACGTAACAACTGTTCTGCGTTCACGATCCGTGAACGATCTCGGTGTTTCCGATCGTTCTCAGTTAAGAGGATATTAAGCTCTAAATCAGATTTATGGCTGAAATGCGGTGCTGGGAAAGTATCCGCGGCAATGGGAACTTCTCAAGTTTTTGAGATTGCTAACGAGTTCGATATTAGATAAGGTGCTCAGTGCTTACTAATAGATAGTACTTATTTACCAATAAATAATGTACTTATACAATACAAGTGCCTGGCATCAGGCGCTTCTTTAGGTCAGTGATTTCAATAATGCCGAGGTTATGAAAACACGTCAAATTGATTTTCCCATACGGTTAAAGATAAAATATTATATTGAGCTATGTTATCTATCTATCAAATAAGAATATAGCCGTAAAGTTAATGAATGCAGTAAACGTGATTCAAAGTTTTGGATCAATATAATTATTTTAAACAAAAGCAAAAACCGACTTCAACTCCATTGTAACATTACAGAACAAATCTAAGCCTGTAAAAAAAAACTACAACATAAATTCATTTGCTAAACAATTCTAAGCCTATCAGAGAAAACCGATGAAACTGATAATTCAGAAGATATAGTGTATACAGCAGCGCCCCCTGGTGAGTTGTCATCGTAATAGATAGCTAAAAAGATGCACCCATTAAACCTTAACACATCACAGAAAACTGTATCAAAATCCGACTAGTAGTTTTGGAAATATGGGTAAAATTTGTTTGCATAAACTTTATCAATTTGTTGGTTTATTGGATTTTTCTCAAAAAGTACTGAACCGAATAACAACAATTTTTATGGGACCATCTCGGAAACTATACTCATCGAATAAAAAAAGAATTTTTGAAATCGGTTGATAAACAACGGAGTAATCGCGTAACATATCCACACAAAAAAAAAACTTTCAGAAGACTTGATAACCTCCTAATTCTAATTCTAATTCTGAGGTGGGGGCGATGAGTCCTGCACGGACATCCCGCTTGGGGCGTTTTGTGCATTTCCCCCATTTCTGCCTAACCCAGCCAGCCAAGCTCCTTGAAATATCGGAGCACAGCCTTGGGTTGCTGGCATACTAGTTCCACTCCTACTCCCGTCTCAGCAGGAGTTGTGGTATAAGAAGTGGAACTGCTTGCACCGTCAAGTGATGTTTCTGTTTGAGCCTGTCTTAGCTTCTTTCTTTCCTCTTTTGTTGCTTCGCAGTGTAGTAATACGTGCTCCACGGTCTCGTCATTTTTCATACAGCCTCTGCACAGAGGGCTGTCTGTCGTTCCAATAGTGTACTGGTGATAGTTCAGATCACAGTGGCCGGTAATCACCCCAACCAATAGACGTAAATCTGATCGGCTAAGTTTTAAAAATTTATTAGTTGCCTTCCTGTCTACCTCTGGTAAGATAACCTCCTTTTTTTGGAAGTCGTTTAAAAATAGCCTATATCACCATAGATGCTTTTGTTAACCAATTTAAAAAAAGAAAGTCTCAATTTTTCTGGATGTTTTTTCGTTAATAATTGATACATTTAGAGTACTTATAAACAAAAATACGTAATCTTAAAATATATTAATACATACATACAAGAAAAAATAACTCATTTGATGCGTAATTCATGCTTTATATACTATTTCTTCGATTCAGTACATAATATCAAGTATAATCAGTAAATTCATCAACCATTTGCGCAAATGTCAAAACCACGCGCTCTCTTGACTCATCCATCATACGTACATAAGTACCTATCCTTATAGGATGGAGTATCATCATAATGTTAACAGACAAAAAAATATACATAAGTATATACATTTTGTAAATATTAGCTAATTTAGATGAAATTATTAATAAGTACTGATTATATTTCGTGTAAGATTAATAAGTGTAGGATGACAACCCTTTGATACCTAATTAAAATGATCTAAGTAAATAAATTTATTTTGCTTTTCATTTTAAACTATATTTAAGCAATTTCAATACTTTTGATCTCTATGTTGTTGTCTTAGTTAAAAAAAACATAGTCTGAGTTTAGAGCTCTTGGTGTCCGGAGGCGCTGAATGCTTCTGACAATATTTGAACAAGGCCGTAAACGTTTGTATGAACAAACGTTTACAAAAACCATTTCGGTTCCCGTCCATACTTTCTTACAAATAATGTAACGGTTAATGAAATCCTTTGATAAATCGTATCCGCAAAATAGCAAATGTAAATCAGATTTATAATTATATCAGCATGGAATGTTTCCAACAAATAACCGCATTATCAAACCAAAATACATATTTCGACGCTACATTTTAGACATTTCCGATAGCTAAATTCATCGAAAATATAGGTTAGATTTCATAGTTGCGATTGTTTTAATTAGCGCAAACCAAACGCGTTGGACTGAAAAATCACAGTGGACTAAATGCTGTCCCGAGAATAGAATGGCAAATAAATGGTTAGATTAGTGAGACGAGGGGACCGGGACGCCCCAAGAACCCGGAAGATAAGTTTTATTACATTCCTAACACTGGGAAAGGAATTACTGTGGATTTTCAACGTGCGCGAGCAAATATGCCTTCCTAGAGGGTCAACAATGCTCTATTAGAAAGACAATGCCAGTACAAGGTTCTCGTCATAAGTTAACAAGTTTATTGGAAGGTAGGTACTTCGTTACTAAAGTTCATTCGGGAGGCGTTCCGATTCCGAGAGGAGATGTAGGTAATTTCCTGTGCTTCATTCCGATGCACGTCAAGAAACTTCGTTATCAAGATTGTTAGCTCCTGCTACTGCTTTGAAGGCGGAGACTATGATTTCTATCTCTCTTTTTACAATAAACATGGAGAAAAGTATCAAAATATTATTGTGAAATGTTGATAACTTTACAGTCTCTGTTTGTACAAAAAGCTCTAAATATTTCAGTGTACTAAACATTACAAGTGATTTACTTATGCAGGTAGGTATGTATGTATATTACAATCAAATCTACTGATAATGTTTGCCAGATTACTGATAAAAGGAATTTACTAAAAAATATACTCAGTAGGTCCAAAATATATTATAGAATTACTAATAGCGGCCGCTCCAGAAACGAACATCTCCTGGAGGAATGTTTCATTAATATTTATGACCGGAACATTATCGTTCAACATATTTTGACCTATCTCTGCTCTGTAAGGAAGACGGATAAAGTCCGTTCTCAATTATTATTCTACAAAGGTTATTTTATTACATTTTTTATTTCTAATAAGTTGTAGGATATAATCTGGAATCTTCATAAAATGAAGTGCTTATACGACAGTTCATTACTTTCATATTGAGGTTGTATTCATTGTAAGGACTGGTATCAGGCCGGTTTTATCTCACCGCTGGCGTCCATTTAATAACCCGTCAGCTTTAATATGCTCGGTTTCATGTAATCGGCATTTTTATGTAATATTTAATTTTTAATGTTCTACAACTCAGCATATAAAATGTGGAGCTGTTTTATAATCACATAAAATATCTCCAAGACATGTTTACTTGCACTCGCCTACTCTCAGCGGATTCATAAACAAGCTGACGCTCACGGGTGCCAGAACACCATAACCAATTTGCTCAGCATATGTATCAAGTGTTGAAATTCAAATATTTATCGTTGGTTCCCAGGCACATGCGGGCGACCGTTGACCCTGCGCCCGCGCAGCCGCGCCGGGAATGCGCCGGCTGCAGCGCTGACGTCGGAGCACCCACTGCGCACAGTGCGCACACGCATGCGACACTACTACAGGCTCTATCTCGACACGACCACAGATTAAACCCTAATAGTTATGGCATTACGTGACGCGATAAGACCCACGGAACGATGCTACAGTAAAACTGCAGCCTCTCAAACCCAGAGACTTCAATGCCCTATAAAATTAAAACAGGTTCTTAACTTTTATTCGAGTACTAAAGAGGAAACATAAAAATCAGCTACAAAGTAGAGGATTCGTGACAACCGCGACTTCACATTTTACAATTTGAGGTATATCGATATGAGTTGGGTTGCGCAAGCCGCCACTAGGTTCTCTTATTTCACCACTTCATAGGAAGCGCCAGGCGAGGCGAGAGCAAAGCGCAGCACAAATGTAAACATCTTATAATAAATACGGTGGCAAGTAGGTCACATACCGACCCAAGTTATTACAGCGTTTATGAAAGCTATTTTAATGAAACCGGAATGGCGTATTTCATTACCTTTGTGCCTTTATGAGGTTTATTGTTATGGGATTATTATAATTGAAGAACCGAATTCCATAAAATCCGTGGCAGGAACGCGTCGGTCAAAGGCCGCAAATGAACCGGCTGACTGCGCAGCCAACACGAACAAACGTGAAAAGATATTGTATTGGAACTCTGATAAATGTCCGTTCATTAAGCTCCAATTAAATTGATTTTATAACATTTGCGAAGTCGGCAATCGCAGCACTCGAATGTTTTATGCTTCTATAAATTAAAAGGAGAACGTGGGGCTATAAAGCCTGCAGGGAGCAAGTTCAATGATTGCTGAAATGGAAAGGTTAATCGCACCTCGATGACCAGTTGTTAGCCAATGTTTCCACGTGCCTACTCGGACTTTTATCAGGACATACGATAAAATATGATATAACATGAATATGTAATTTGCTATTCAACAGAACCGTGAAAAGAGGCTGTATGAAGAATATTGGCTTCCCCGGGCCAAGGTGATATTTCTGTGTAAACAGGAAATTGTACGTAAGTTTGCCCGAGGCAATGTACTCGTATGCCAAGAATTCATTTCATTAAAATATCTTACTACTTATTCTCTTCTCTCGCATTCTTATTTCAGAGTGTTTTGCTAAAAAGAACACGAGAAAAAATAGACGAGATCTTAAGACGGGGTGCTATGTGAAATCGACATTTCATAAAAATCTAATAAAATAGAAGATAGAGTTATTTTTTTTTTCTGTTTATATAATTTTGATTCAGTGTTAAGACGATAAGAAACGCCAACTTACGTATACATCGCTCGATAGTTTTTGAAAAATAGTTGTTTTGAAATAATTTTCACCCTTTTTTCCAAAAGTACTTAGTACAGAAATTAAAACCAATTTAATTATATCTAAACGGTAATGTTATTATTTAGAGGAGTAAAAAACCATAAATAGAATATTCTGAATTGCTGATTTTATATGAATTTATTTCGTCAATACGTCTGCAAAACTGCTCAAATTGTACAAAATTGTTTGCGTGTGGACAAGACTCGTCGGCCGGAGCTATGCGCGCGATGCTCGCCCTTGCTTTCATGTTAATACGGCGTGGAACTGCATGCGAAAAAGCAACTGTAGGCATTTTTCCAAGCGCAGAGCGTTTTCGGGTGAAATATCGTGACCTTAGTGCAGAAGGAAAACTGGGGTTTATGTGTTGTCTTTGAACCATTATTTTTCAATATTTTTGTCTTTCTCTGCAAGAATTTTATATCTTACCTACTTATCAGTATAATAATTATTGTATAGGATACCCTGAGTTTTTTTTTTCTAAATAAACATTGTTGTACCAACTAACTTTACTTATCCTGAAACAATATGAACCCTAACTGTGATAGACAGCCACTCATAGTCGCTCATTCGGAGTCCATTAACTGCATATGGAACTGAAACGCGTAAAACAACACCACTGTTTTAATAACGAGAAAGCTTTCAGAGTATTTCAGTAAATCGAGATTTTTGTTTTACTCGATCTGTTTAAGCTGACGAATGGACGTCAAAACTTCCAAAAACAGCATTACCAGGGTATTTTACTATGATACTGTCAGACAAGGCTATTTTGGCTGACGATTCCAAGATTCCAAGTATGGAATTACTCCAAAAATATTTTTGTCATAACATTGTGTTTTAAGTTGCATCGTCGGTGGCGCTGCCTTAAGTTATGAGTCCGGGTTGTTTTTAAAAGGTCCATAATGTCCCAAAACGAGCACCGTCATTACATCGGCACCAGAAGCAACAAAAATAAATTTGAATGGTGCTCAACTGGAAATTAAAGGGTACCCATTATTAAGATCGAGTTAAAAACGAGTCTGCCTGGAGAGCCCTCGACTGCGCTGGCTCCCATTATGGCATGCTCGTAATGAAGGCCTTATGTTACGACCTCTCCGTGTTAATAGCGTTAGACCTTAATGCTTTTAGGAATCTTGATTAAGACGTACTAAACTCGTTAAGATTGTTATTTTCCGTTAATGAGACATCGCCCTTAAATATATGGTGACAGATGCACATACTAACCACGGTTAAGATATTATCTATTACTACTTTACAGCGGAAATCTTACTTTGCCGGTGATTTATGCGGGATAAAGCAGAGCTTATTACGAGATTTCACATACGTAGCAAGTTTTGCGAGCTTGCACGGAGTCTGTCATCACTGTAATCCGGAAATTCTAGACGGGGAAGTTGCATGGCTTCACAATGTTAACTTGCTGTAGATTAAAAGCTAAGTTTGTAAGAGCTGCTCTTTAAATAGAGCTAAAACAGGATACAAGATAAAATTAACGTGGGGATTTTCGGGAATACCACAGCAAGGGTGGGAAGTATTGGCAACAAAGCTTAGTAAAGCCTGTGTGGGTCAAGCATCGCTCTCGGCTGATTGAGCGCCCGGACTGAGCCAGTTAATCACGGTTACACGCCTGTTGCCTCATTATTGGCGATTTGTGATCTCCTTAATTATCTACTAAGGAACCAACCTAGCATACAACTACACTGATGATTACCTTCCTTAGAAATAAGATATTGAATCAGGCGTTACTTTGCGGAAATCCATTGTAAATGAAACTCTCTGGAGAAATATATAGTAACGGAAAAACACTATATATTTCTCCAGAGTTTAATATCCTCAGAAATGTAGCACCTTACTTATGAAACATTAGTTCATAAGTGAACAGCTACTTTGTTATTGTGTTATTGTTGCTAAGAGTACCAAAAATTAACTGAGCAGTAGCATCTGTTTAAGAAGTAAGAGAAGAGATTTAGATATACATAATTATATCAAAATGACGGTCATAGACGTGATTTGAGGTTTAGGTACGGAAGAAAGTATGTTTGCACTATGTTTTGATGCATATACCTATACTAAACTTGTATGATGATATCACAACTTTAGTGATATTACTACAAATACAAGCGCCATTTCTCATTTTGACGTTACCGTAGGACAAAATAACTACCTATTTCCGCCTTTGCAATAAACCAAGACCACTTAAAGTTCACGCGATCTTTCTTCCTTGTAACCCACTAGATAAATATTAAGGTTTTAGCTGTCTTATCTATAGCCGTATCTAAACTGAATAAGCAGATTGACTAAATTTCCTCCGGGGGTTATTAATGCTTAATTGAGCGCTCGTTGGACCGAGATAGTTAATCAGGACTACAAGGGTATTACCTACCACGTCATTACAGTTGATTTGTGATCTGAGGCACTGAAAATAGATGGTACAACCGATGCTGAGGTATAATGTATGGTATATAAGTATGTACATGGATTGATTAGAATAATTACTATAGCTATAATCTTTTTTTTTATCACGAAACAGGCTTACGTTTGACTACATGCTTTTTTTCGTTGAGGAAATGCATTTACGCTTCCCCGTGCTCTCGATACGTATATCAGTTACTTTAAATCTAAAATGTTTTTTTACGCTTTCAATTTAAAATATTGCATAAATAAATTTTGTATAAAAGCTTTATTCGCCGCACTCTTTAACAACACGTATATTTTTCCATCATATAATTGTTGTTCCAATTGAATCGTTTTGTCTGTTTAACCAGTACTTTATAGCGTTACTCTGTGCTTGTATGACTGAACCGAAACTGTTAATTACAGTTCATGCAGTGTTGCTTCATTGTTCGCAAATGGGATGTTTGCGAGAGTGCGAAATTTACACATTGTTACCGAGGGTATAATGAACGCTAGACACAAGCACTATATAAATCTTGAAATGCAACGTTCCGCTGTGTTTGCAGTATTAGGGAGAGAAGCATACATTCCCGGCAAAATGAACCAACAGCGTCAGCATGACACGTAAACAGAAGCAAGTCTACTTTCTATACTCGTAATGCCGGAAGCCGAAGCTACGAGAAGACCCCCCCTAATAGATTAAATTAGGCAAGTTCACGAGTCGAAATTATACACAGCATACCGTGTTCCAACTTTCCCCACCTATTTATCTTAATCTTACTGGGTAGGTGGAAACTTCCAGAGTCGGAGTTTCTCGACCTAATCAAAACTGAAGTTTGCAGAAAATAGTGTCAGAAGTTTTCCAACACTGCAAGCGCTGTACAAACTTGACGCTCAGACTGTGAAATGTTCCCCAGAGACGTTCCAGGCTTCAGTAGTTCTCCGTAAAAACAAGTTTAAGTATGTACGTGTACTGAGCGAGAGTCGAGATGTTCTTTGAACATTTTACTGTTATTCGAGCTACGTTAGTGGACCTCACTGGATTGCTCGGTAAACATTTTGCGCGCAAATCCCTGTCTGCTCCACGCAAAACACAACATGAGTACTTTCTTAAGATTTAAGTAAGTCCGTGACTTATTTCTTGCTTTTACTCATTCGTTGGTTTATTAATGTTTTATTCAGATACTTGCGTACTTGTTGCCTTTTATGAATATTTACCGAGATGAAATTATTTGATAACTGAAAAATCTGAAATGTTCTTGCTTGTTCGGTTTCTCATGAATATTAACTCAGTTGAAGAGTAAGCCATGACTCCCTTTGTCTGAACAGTTATTCGGCTGGGTATACAATTTATACATAGGTACATATGTACGTATAGCAAAAGGGTCGACTGCCTATATCAAACTACACCAACGCATTTATATCGGAAACCCATGAAACAACAGAACCATAAAATTATACAATCATATCTACTATGCCTACACATCCAGTAACAGTTCTGTTGTAGTTATGGAGGTAAGGGGAGATACAATAATATAATCAGAGACAGGCACAGAAAGAGACGTAACATAAAACCTGAAATAACAATATCTGTTCGAACATCTTTGCAGTAGTTACGCCAAATTGGGTAAAGAAAGAGGCAATGATTATCTTTAATAGGCTCTGAACATTACACGCGCAATTCGACGACCGTAATTACGTTCTAACTCAAATGGCTCTAAGAAACTAAGTGTTGAAAGCACCAGTCTTACGCGACAAATATAAAGAGTCAAATAAAGCTATTTCAGCGAAACTCCCGGGTTTGGGAGCAAAGCTCAGGGAAAGCCTAGGCCGCATTGAAGATTCACAACCGGTCACGGCTCCGCAGACTATTAAAAGGGTTGCCAGTTGCCATTTGGCAATAGGTAGGTACTTCTTTATACAACTAGGTCAGAATTAATGCAAGACTTGACATTGTCCAAACGTTTTTACAAACAAAACCCGATTAGAGGTGGAACAATACTTATGTGTCAATACATAGAATACAATAATATACAATAGAGATGGGTTCGGGAATATTCCCATTATGACCGTTCTATAAAACCGACTATCGGCAAATTCCTAACTAACCTCTACGAGTATATGAACGCGACGCGGCCCGCTGGCGTCAGTAGCTGGCTAGGCGGCGCGGCACCTTATTTACCACAATAGAAACATTTCTCACACGTGGTGCCTTACTGAATTTCAGGAACAGCTTAAGCACTTCTGAAAGGCTACTTTAAGTAAAAAAAATACATGTGTAGGGACACAATTGTAAGTGAGAATGATGACGAATGCATTTTGTGTATGTGTGCGTGATGTATGACGCGACACCCCAGTTGCTGTGCACTGGTGGTCTGAGTGGACGCGTTAGTTGTTGGGGAATTAAATTCTATAATTGATTAATCTTACACGCGAGTTTTCATTGACCATCAGTGCCGGTAACCCCGGTACAGAACCCTCACACCTTAGGTAGGCTCACAACTTATTAGAAGCTATTTTATTCGGTGCGCTTGGGCACCGACACATGTAAAACTATTATGACTATGTCTGTTCAACCCTTATTATTTTAGTTCAAGTTTTTATTAAGACCAATTTTCGCCAAATTGTCACAGCCTATTATAAATATAAAGTTGTACCAGCGCCAATGTAAATTGAGCTGGTGTTCATTTAACAAACAATTTTCACGTCGGTAAAGAGACGGAAGGAAAACGCAAATAGCTCCACAAGAATGAAAAGAACATAATAAACTTGAAGATCACCAAAAAGGGGTGATATCTTGCTAACAAAAGCTTGTAAGCCTTTGTCCTTTGTAAGAGTGTTAAATAATATAAGGTGAAAGATGAACAAGGAAATAGGGCACTACAGCACCTACCTTGGTAAGGTCTAATAAGAAATGAGAATGAAATTTAATCCGGTATTCTCAGAAAATATTTTGCAGAAAAGAGCGGACTTAATTATTATTTTCATTAAAAATAAAAATGAATATTCTTTAGGATAATAAAAGTATAACACGCATAGGTATATTTTAAGGTCCTCATACTTACGAATAATACATTTTTAAATAAGCTTCGAAATATTGTTTGAAATTCGCTTCGTCCCCTGCGAATTCAAAGATCCAAAAAATAAATTGATCCAAGATGGAATGTGACTTTATTATCGTCCTTCAGAGTTCAAACGGACGAAAGGTTAGGTTAGTCTAGAGTGCGGAGTGAGTTCGCAAATTGTGTTTTTCGTGTAATACTAAGTGGCAACAGAATAATATTCAGTTAGGTTAGGTTAGAAAAGGTTGAAGCCTCGAAGGCTCGCGCGTGTTTTTGCGTTCAGTTGACAATGGATAGTTTGCTGGCGCCAAATTACAGTCCGGACAGAGTAAACGTAGTGAATTAATGGCTTTGACGTGATGCAGCTATAATCTATCCTCTTGTAGAGCTGACACGTTCAAACTAGAGTAAGTAGGTAGGTTTTAGTCGTGTGACGTAAGCGAACATTAGCCACACGAGCGTAATCCACTATTATCCACTATTTATCTTTCAAAAGCTTATTCGTACGACAGCCGAGATAAAGTCAACTACCCTTGTCATAACAGAGAGATTTCGGGGAAATTCTCTGCGAGTAATTATATTCTATGCGAATATTTTCCTTTGAGATTAATAAATTCAAACGTATTTTGATCTCAATGTTTTCATTCCCATCCTTAGTAATAAGCGTTCAAAGGAATACTACTAAGCTACTTAGTTCATATCTGAAAGACCTAGCCAAGCGATCGATTTTGTTTCTTGACCTAAATGTTTTATTTAAGTGTCACTTTTTTTTAGTGTGACCTAGCGTGACTTGGTGATAAGTATATAAGTGGCTGAGTTTTAGTGGCTTCGGTCGATTTTCGGTCGGTCCGTTTGTTATGAAGTCCACGTATGCTTGCACAAACATAATAAGGCATTCCTGTTTCATAGACCTACCTATATTTGAAGTTCAAGCTTACAGCGGTTACATGTGAAAAGCGCGTGATAAAGCGGCTCGTTAGTCGTTTTCTTTTAACTTGCAGGGGGTTTGCGTGGAGCCCGTCCACCACACCGGGTAAGTTCTCGCTCACAATGGAAGAATGGCGTCGATTGAGTCGATAGCAGCGTTTCTTCAACAAAAGAGCTTGTTTTATGTAGCGGCACGCACGACTGTGTGCTTTCTCGTTTAACATGCTTTAATAGTGGTTTCACGTATCAGCTATTGAATGGGATTAGCGACGATGTAGGTACAGAACATGCACATGCAAATGTTACGGAGATTGAGACGTTAGCTGGATGAATGTGAATGGAATTTCTTTTGAGCATCTGATACGTGGAACTGATAACTAATTTCGTAAAAGCAATCTTCGGTTCGGTTGTTAGAAACTGCGACGCGGTTTTCGATTAAAGTTACAATTTTGTTCAAGATATGAAACTTTGCCATTATTTGCGTGGTAGCAATGATTACAATGCAGGCCACGCTCTGAAAGACCAAGTTCTCCGACTCTTAACATCGTTTCCAACACAAAATAACAAGTTTAGTTGCGAGCGACGAACTTTTGCTGCTTACGATACACACGATACTGAACCTAATCAGTCATTGTGACTTACAATAATTTCGACGAAAATAACGTAAATAGCATGTGGGGTCTAAGTAACTTTTGACAGTAGGTACCTAATAGAACGAAATGGAAAGCTTTCTTTGAAAGTATCATTTACTTTATGGGAAGACGGTTAAAGTTTTCAGGGAAAGCGGTAGTGGGCGTCACGGCGTGCAATCAACCGCAGCTGTTCTTGGTAACATTAAAACATGATTTTTCGTCTAAAAAGCAAGTTTCGCAACAGAGCGTGTCGTGAATGGTGGGCGAGTCGTTAACTTTGACTTGGTTATAAATCTCGTGAATGGGAGAGTTTAGAGAGAGCCCCTCCACAAACTGACGCCTCAAAGCTATATCAAAGAGGATTTAATTGCTTACTCTCGACCACAGTTTACAAACATTAAAACTCGAATACTCGTCCTTTTTATGATGATGATAATTGGCGAGTAAAGACTACTAAGCGCACTGAAGCCGGACGTTTATTAGATTTCATGGTCATTATTTTCGCTCTTTATTGAACTGAACTTTTAAATGTGCAGAACCTGTTAGTTTAATAACATGAAATACTAGAAAAAATACTCACAAAGTTATTTCTATAAAGTGATTAAGTATATCTTTTATGGCATTTTATGGTATAACACATACATTATGAAACAAAATTTACTAATTTATACTCAGGCACGTGTGTTCATAATATATTAACTTGATTAAATAGATAAGTAATGATGTTTGGTTTCAAATTAACCTCGTATAAATCAAAAACCTCATTCCTCAAAGTTTACACAGGATAGGCATAATAATATGTCAGCGTTTCGTAGAACACCTACAGAATGCTTCGTTGGCTTGAATTGATGTGAGGATCTTGTTGACCTGTCTGTAAAGAAAATACTCATATTTATATTGCCGTAAAGGAGAAAATGACTTCACCACTCAACATTCATAGGTTAACGTAAAATGTTATTATTTCCGCTTAAGTATATGTAACTGTATGGAAACTTAAGCGTCACTTAGCCATAAATTGCGAGCATACTAAAGCACTAGACGTACACACGGGGAACAGCTTGGAAAAGATTAATGGACATAAAATTGCATCGCAACAGCGAAACAAAAGAGAGCCGGCAGATGGTACAGGAGCGAATGCTGTTTCATATCACTGAGCATCCGAGCTATGTTGACAGAATTAAAAGCACCGCTTCTATAGGGGACCAGTCACCATATAAAGAAGGCACGTTTGTTAAAATCACATTCATTTGTTACACAAATGACAAAAGATACAGTACTTTTGCCAGGTTTGGAAGACAGATGGTAAGCACTTAAAACCTGTATGCATTTTTAAGATCGCAAATGCACCAGTTATAGCAAACGATACAAATTCGAGTGCAGAAATTACGCCAATTACCAAATACTGGAGCAAAGTTGCCGTTCTCTTGCCGCAAGATTAACGGGTGACCGTACGAAATCTAATATTTATTACGCTGCACACGTTTTAGATTTTGGATAAAACGTATTTTACGGGAGAATTTTCATTTTGCACAAGCACAAATTGCCGGCCGGTTTGCTGCCAAATTGGTAACGTTGAATTTATATTATTAAATTTGTGTGTGGGTACTGAATTATTTAATATGGGGTTTAATTTCTTTAATTTTTTCTTAGATATTTAAATCCATATAATGCCTATTCTAGAATAATATAGATACAATGTAGTCGCTATCTTAATACTAAGCTAACCCTAAAGCTACCACATTAACTAGTTTTTTTCCCTCTTCATTCTCTTATCGTAAACATGCAGGTGGCTTCTTCCCATGACGATTTCCTCCCTTTTGTTTTTCTCATCCACTACGGGGCCTATTCAGCGGCTGCCATTTCATCATTTAGTCACACAAAAAGGTCAGTTTCATCCGCGGCCAGAATACCAACTATTCGGTATAATCCCAATTCTGTCATTGTCAGGCGCACTTATTGAAATTACTCTGGTAACGTAACAAGAATCGTGACCGTTTTGCTAATTGCAATGGCTGCCATTGGCTCCCGGAGGGCTGGGATAGCTGTGAAAGTAATTAAATCAAGTTATGATCACAATTTGATTAAAACTTTAGTATTGCTGTGTTGTGTCATGATGTTTGTAATGCTTATAATTTGATTGTTGTCAGGAAACACCACACGTATATTTGCACTATACTTCGATTTTTTATAAACGCTAGTATATTATGCATATCTACTTGATTATTTCATTTTTTCGTTGTTACATAACAATCGACTCACATCTATAAAAAATCATACCACATACGTATACCTAAAGTGTATTATCTACTACTTAATGCAAACAAAACTATTACCACCTATTACCTACTTCAATACAAATGTTGCATGTTCGTATAAAAATAAGAGAACCTCAAAACATCCCAATAAAAAATCGATCACACGGAACGGTCGTAATGAAACAAACAAGTTCGTGAAACTGTAGTAATGTGAATGCGGCGTCCTCACTCCCATTAGATATTCAGTGCTCTGGGCTATGGCCGAACCTCCTGCAATTAGCCCCTTTTATTATCAGGATGTTGGAATTTCAAAGCTTGAACCGAACCGGATCGATTAGCGTCGCAGGTCTACGTAGGAACGCTATTAGGCGAGATCGGGACGTGCTATCCCACCAGCCAGTTTACATAACGAGATAGGCTGGTTTTTGTTGTACCTATCAACCTATATTAACTACATAGATGCTGGGTTCTATAAGAGCTTTTCTCATTGACACAGCTCTCTTACGATGGGCAAGGTGTTTATAAAGTATCCATTAAATCTAGACACTGATAGTGATCAGTTCGACATTTAGTCCCAGAAATGTGCTCTCGTTTCCTTACAAGAACAACAGAAATAACATCGGTTTTCTTTCTGTACAATTCCAACAGGTAACGACGACGTTTCACAACAAAGCGATAGAAAAATACAGCCTTTTGAAGGCAATACGCCGCACCCACGATGCACCTTACACCAGATAAAATTCTAAAAATGGAAAAGTCCACAACGATACTTTCCTTTGTAGCTCTCGACAAATATCTCTGGAGGAAAATGTACCTTTAGCGGTGGGACGATTTACAAGTTAAACTGGATTCAAAGAGACCCAAAAAGCCTCTAAGTTGTACAATTTTAGGGAAACGGAACAATGTAAGGTAGATAAAAGAAGTTCTTTATTTAGTTCGGAACAACGTACTTTATGACAGAAACGATGAAACTTATTTTATTGACCAATCAGAATTTACCTCATTTATTTAATATTTGTGGAATACGTATGTACATTATATATATGTGTATGTACTTTTGATACATTATTATACAATCCATTATTATTATATAGAATCAGTACTTCCTTCACTCCATACTCCTGCTTTGGAAGCAAAATAACATGTAACTTGGGAACCACAATAAAACCCCTGATAAGAGATCCAGCGTACGTAGTATTAAACTAGGGTTTTCTTTCCAGCATAAAATGCAAATTTCCCCTGGGATGCCTGAGGAGCCTTAGGTAGGCAACTTAGGACTTGAAATCTGTACCTATATGCTCTTAAATATATCTATTAGCTACTTAGTGCGTACATATATTCATGAACACGTTACATATTATTTAAAGTCCATTTTTTATATTTTTGAACCAAGTTTAAAAAAGAGGTAAGTATTAATTATTCATTACAAATTTCCCTTTCAGTTATTCAACCGTTTTGTAGTCTGAGCAGTAAAGTTTTGTAACCAACGTATTTTTTTAGATTTAAATACAAATACAAATTCTTTTAAATTGCCAGGATACATACAGTTAGTACTTATATTTATGTACAGATTATTCAATATTTTCAGATTTTAGCTATAAATTTCATTCGCAATATACTTAAGCAATAATATATCAATCAATTTAATTCAATTTATAAACTGGGTCAGTTATTTTATCAGTGGTTAATAAACAGCTCGTATCAGTGATGGGAGCCGAGTTCGTACTTTCTATAGACAAAATAACCTGGATACTCCTTACTAAAGTCTGTTTTTTGACTAAAACGGGTTAGCACTTGGCCATAGCCTGTTTGCAAAGCAGAGAGTCTCGAGCGTAACTGCAATTTATAACTATGTTTTTACGCAAGACTTGATTCTATATTATGTATATGTCGGGACAGGAGGGCCGGTAGTATTAAAACTCTTCTTGAATACTGGTACATAATCGTTAGTATAATGTGATTGGGCATTATTTTACAATTTAAGCAACTCTAGGCAAAATATAAAGCGATTCGTCGTGGCCGTGGTGCGCTGGCACCGCTCTCTTGAAAAGAAGTTCCTTTTTAAAGATCGGTGCCCCGCTGTCATTGATACGACGCTCCGCCAGAACAACCATAGAGGTTGTTCTTCGTATTGAGGTTCGTTTAGTATTTTCATCAACACGGCTGCGCCGTCATATATATAAGCAGGAGCGTCACATAAAAGGGCATAAAAACCATCTTCAAAAAAAAAAATTGTTATGTGAATATGATGTAATTTTTATGCACAATTATTTATTACCACATGCTTAGAACAGTCAATCTATTCATCTTTTTGTAAATAATAGTGAGGAAGAATATTTTTTTTTAAATGTCTCCAGAGTTTCATGTTCAATAGATTTCCGCAAAGTAACGCCTGTTTCAATATCTTATATACCTATGTGTTGATTTTTTCTTGCCACAGAGAGATGT
This sequence comes from Macaria liturata, assembly GCA_964023185.1. Classification (NCBI taxonomy): domain Eukaryota; kingdom Metazoa; phylum Arthropoda; class Insecta; order Lepidoptera; family Geometridae; genus Macaria; species Macaria liturata. The sequence goes on along the minus strand of OZ026812.1, from coordinate 7,982,613 downwards.
CTATAGATAATGTCGTTGGTAATTTCGCTTTGACTTGCAACTAGATGCTCCGCAATAAACATTTTATGATCGCTTTATCTAAGCAGTAAACAGTCTCGGGTTTTAGTTTAGTACGCGCAAAATTGAATGAAAGCTCTATAAATGCTGCTTTCTTAGTTAGGTTAATTGTGAAGCATTTAATAAGGTTAATAAGTACAAGGTTGTCTGGGAGACCCAGCTTTATTTGATAAAGACAAATTTGAGACATTTTTTTTAAAGGTTTCTTTGATTAGTGTTTATATTATTAAGAAAGGACAATCTGGGGCATATAGGGGACAGGGCTATACCCAGCAGCGGATCGACAAGGGCTTATGATGATGATAAATTTAATTATATGTAATGAAAGAATAAAATTAGAGCTCTTTACTCTTATTTAGATGGAGAATATATCACTCACAAAATTATACGAATATTTTAGTCCTCGTCTTCCCAAATTATTTTCCTTCGGTGTGGTCGATTTCAATGATTATAATCAGCTCATTTCCGGCCACTGAATTATTTCTAAAATCCTCTCATACCGGTCTATTAATTTATAATCATATCAATTTATCGTTAGGCCATTGATTATTTTTAACTTATACTCATAAGGTTTTTACACAATTACGGTTTATTTAAATAAATTTGTAGCTTTAAGGACACGATATTATTTAATCTTAGTAATTTGTAGTTTAGTTTTCGTCTCTCATTTACCTTTAAAGAGCACAAGTTTATGATAATAGCGTCTCGTACAATTAAATAAGCATCGCATAATGCACATCTATGACAACAAATACCTACGGTTTTTAAATGCTAGTAATATAAACTGTCGTCTGTAGTACTTTAAATACGTTAGTACGATGACATTAAACGCATTTACTCATGCAAGTATGTTTATCGTATCATAACTGTTATGAACGAATGAATGAATCGAAATGAACGCTACTGATTGACATCAATAAACACCGATGTATTGAGCGGTGTGCATTTCATTTGAACTGTGACGTAATACAAGCGCACTCGAGAATTTTAATAAACTTACACTGACTGAGTCACGCGTTAAAAAGAATTTTATTTTGGCTCCATTGTTATTGTTACGTCCCAAACGCGGCAATCTTTTAAATAAACATGTGATTTTTATTGAGTTGCATTGTTTGATGATGAATCTGAATTAGGAAGTAGGCGCCCGCGCCAGTCTTGTTTCAATATCATGGTACTGTCAATTGTGAATCAACTTTTTATGGCTTTTGGTTAAAGCAATTGAGATCATCAGTTAAAATTATTACTTTTGAACTTCTTATGAATTTATGTTTTAAGTTGGGATGAAACAACGTAAAGACACGTTACTATATACATAATTTTAATACACTGCAAAAAAAATCTGTGAACAAGTGTTCAATAAGCAGCCCTGTTTGTTTTAAACAAAGTTATCGAATATGCAGTAATGGAATAAAATTAAACAACCGATTTCAAGGCATTTAGGGAAGGGCCAATTTTCGCTTAGCAAACCGCAGCGTTGACATAAAACAAGAGATCCTGAGCCCGAGCCATCTACAGCTATATAGCTATAGTAAGCTATAGCTAACAAATTGGTCGAATTCGCAATGACTTCGCCGATCGATAGCTAGATAAACAACTTGGGGACATCGGGGAGTGGGCCGTAGTACCTATGTTTGCAAACCAGTAGGTAGCCTGCAGACGAATTGACTCTAGCGGAGCGAAATATGGAACTTCTGTTGGACGCATGGCCGTAATTTTTTTATTAACAACAGCATATTGACATATCTACGAGTAGGTATGTACCTTATAGTTCAAAAGTACCTAATGGTATTATTGTGCGAAGTTCTGAATGAAAAGAACTGATCAAACAAGCGTAATAGATTTTTGGCGTATCGACATTGCCAAACATGTTTGCAGTCTAATCCAGCGTTGCCGTATGGTTCATTTGTTGCGGCTACCGTATCCGAGGCAATGACACGGTGTCCAGTTGCATTGTTTATTTAACTGTACTAGCCCGTCACGGAATTTTCTCGGTTTATACGAAGTGTCCTATCTGCTTTGTCTGTGTATTGTCACATCGGGGGTCGGCCCCTCACTCTTGAGGACGCAGATGCCCATGCATGGTACAGACGTCGCAATCTAATGTTACAGCCAGACGGTTTAATCCGGTCCCTAGATACTTAGGGGTGGTCATTAGAAAAAGTACGCAACAGTGCAATCCTTTTGTTCCGAGGGGAATATTTAGATTTTGTTATTTACCACAGTAAGAATAGTGCTAAACAGCAACTTTGGAAATGTTCGATTGTACGATTTTTACCGCTTATTTCTAACCCGTCTTATTAGGATATTATTCCAACATCGCATTGCGGCATGTTTTCTAAGCTACAGGCGTCAGTCAAATAAATAATTTATGAAAAACTAACAAACCGAAAAAGTAACCAAACTGAAACGTTTTTTCGTCGTTAATGTTTTATGTATTCAAACAGCAACAAAAAACGGCACCTCGCACGCAAGAGGGGGGCTTAGTAGACTAATCCTCAGAAATCTGGCGCCTGAGAGACGATGTGTTATGTATCCAACACTGCCAACCGTTGTCACCCCTGCATCGCTCTCTCGTATCGATTCACTTCGCAGATAATGTGTTCCAGAAAACGACATTTGAACTGCAAATCTGCGATGCGAGAGCGCACGATAAGTGCGTGGCATTTGCGATTTTGCTTTCACAGCTACTCTTTTGGGGTCTTATGGAATACAATATGGTATATATTACTAAGCATTATATCAGATACGGCGAATGTTATAAATAATTCATAGGTATACCTACACGAAAAATAAATATATTTCCTCAAGTATTACAAGTTAGAATATTAAGATATGAGTGATATTTTCATTAAAATATATATACTAGAATTTTGCAATATGAACCGTTTGATCTGACAATGTGAGACAGTAAAACAGCTGCCAAGATACGTTAACATTTCTGTCGTCTTTGTAATTGACACAATTAGAGTCCGAGCAATTAGCTGTTTAGAATCCCAACACAAAACGTACAAACCTACTATACTAAAGTGTATCTTACTGTTCAAAATTACAGAGTTCTGTTTTTAAGAAGCGTTTTTCTGGCAGGTCACGTCTCAAACAGAAATAATTGAGGGAAATGCGAAACCATTTTCCTTCTAATCAGACTCTCGGTGAAATTACTCAGTGGGAATTCGTAGTAAAGAATGGGGAGCGCTGGTTTGCTAAAGTACGAGTTTCAGGTTACATTTCAGATCAGATAGCCGGCTCGTAGCTACCGCATTATGTGGCTTCGTGAGCTACCGCAAACTCCCGCCCCAAGGTTATTTATGCCGTATATCTCGGTTACTTATTGGTTTGATAGGGAAGAGCCTGAGCTTTTACTGTTGACCTCCAGTTTGTATCGAGCGGAATTGGATTGGATTATTTAGTTAAGGAAGTCGCTTGTCGTCTACTACTACTTTGTAACCAAGTCTCTAGATAGTGGTCTATATATCGGGGCAATCTTGAAAGTTGCTCTAGATTTCTCTAATCACCGCTTCCTATATTTATGGGCCGATAAGCGGTATAAAAGTAGATATCGTTCGGTGTGCACATTTCGGCTCCAGAACAAAGGATCGATAGGTCGTGCTTAAAATAAATGTAACAGTAGAGCGGGAGACAGCCGCTTAAAATGCTTTCCGTGTCGGAGTCCATCCGCCGCTGACCGCTGCTCGGCGGAAGTACGACATGGCACTCTAATCACACGCTTATCTCGTGCTCGATGTTTGGACCTGGTACGGAGCCTATTTGTATTGCCATACAATTGTTTTGAGCAGAATTTAAGAAAAATATCATGAAAAAAAAGTATTTTAACCCACAGTGAAATTATAGGTATATAGGTACCAACTTATTTATCCGATTCTAAAACCCTATAAGGGCTTAACTGATGATGTAGTCAATTTATTCTAATTACAAAAGGCACAGAAATCAAACGCTAAGCCACAAACGGAAATTCCACACCCAAACAAAAGGCTAGCGCACCCTACGTCCACCCCACAACACAACACAATGTTAGAAAAATCGTCGTGTCAAAAATCCATTAATTTCACTTGAAAACAGGACGTGAGTTCTGACTTGGAAACGCGAGATTGTTTCACGATAAGCACATTGCACTTAATAAGGTTTATGAGGATATTATAGCCCTATTATAGAGGCACGTCGCTCAAAGCATTGATTTTTACGAGCCTTCCTACAGTTCTTACTAAACCAGTTATTACACTAAAGCGTAAGTGCCTACTTGATAATTACCAAAAATAATATAGGGGTGCTATAAATGTAACTTCCTGACATTTAACGATAGTTTAAAGTTTTTTCATGATTATATTTGTTTTGAAAAAGATTTATTACTTGTGTTGTAACTAGGTGCGTATTAAAGAGAGAGTTTTTTTAAGTACATTATTTTATTGCTCGCTTCATTTCACATCATCCAAAGGATATTCCCGAAAGCAATAATAAAGGATTGTAGGAAAAATGCCAAAGAAATATTTGCATAACATAGATTGAGGTGGCCTCAAAAAGCGAGCATGATTCGGCAAGTCGTAACTAATGGATATCCCGAAGGATGACTCATGGATCCCACATGTCACTTTAAGGTTACAGACGGATTTTATAGAGACGCGGGTCCGGGACCCGTTATTTTTGGGACTAAGTAGAGCGGGAACACAAAAACACCCTTACGATGTGTCAGCCAGGGTTGAAGCATAATGTAGCTACAGTGAAGACGTGTCAATGGCGACATGGCATAGCTTTTACTTGTATGTCAAACTGATATGCGACGAAATCAAAAACTAGCAGAAAATAAGTAAAAACAAAATATATCACAGGTAAATTGACCAATTACCTAAACAATGACATCAATCGAGGCTAATTTAGTTTTAATCAAGTTTCTCAGCGTTAACCTTATCAATCCTATCGTTTAATTTAGTTCCAGCGAGAGCAAAGCTAATTGAGTCTGAAATCTGGATTTTCCAATATAAGTAGGTACCTAGATTGATTGTTAAATTGAGTTGTGTTGGTAAGTCGATAAGAGAACCGACTTTGATCAAAAGTCTGTACATAATTGATTGACGACTCAATACAGAATATTTTGAGGTCGATAGTAATGTCAACGTAATCGGATTAAAAAGTGAACTTGGATTGGGAGAGCTTACAACACAAATTCCCATTACGCAAACAAAAAGTAACCATTCCTGTTTGTAAGCGCATATGCGCACTTAATAAATCTTGTGTCATCTAGGCAAGTTTGTGTCACAAATACGGGGTGAATGTGTGTCACAACATGGGGACCAGTGTCCCCCGCTCCGAACCCACCCGCAGAGATAATGAAAAAAGATTTATGATCTTCTGTAATCAAATTTTATTACCCCTACACGACCCCTATTCGTTGCCGCCATAGTTTCTTATCGATTTGTCATGCATGACTATGTCATCCGTCTGGTCTGGACGAAGCCTAGCCATTTGCCAAGACTAATACCATTTTTCATTTGGCTCGGATTTGCGATGGCGGTAAAGTAAATTAAAACATAAATATGAATGCTGACGGCAGCCAAGTTTTCTCGGCCAAAGGGGTCGTAGAAACGCATTTCCTTAAAGTTTCCACTGCGGAATGTGGTGTTGTAATATAAGCAATAATACAGCTATAGCGGAGTGGAGTAACACGAGGGCTCCTCCCCTCCCCTCCCCCCCTCCCCTCCCGCATGCTCCCGTCCTTCACCTCTTTGACCTAATTATATTGAACATATTGCTTTTTAGCCACGCACCAACTATGACATTTTGACATTTTATCGATGCAAATCAGTGTTTATTAAACGTATTCAGGATTAACTTCTATACATATGCGAACGATATGTAAAACTGTGTCAGCGTTCGACAAGCTTTATTAATACACAATGTTAATTTACACAGGGTCATGCTTTCGAAAAAGTTTAAGCCAATACTATGTAAGTCCATCACAATATTGCCAAACTTCGTCCCCAAACTATCTAGTTACAAAAACTAGCGCAAGGTGATCCTTCGACCTTTAACTCGACTAGGTAACCTTTTAATGCCCGAAGGTAGATCTATTGTCATTAACTCTACGGCAATCCCTCCAAGCTCAACGAGTAAGTAATTAAATCCAAACTGGTTACAAATATTAAATAGACTTATTTGAATAACGTAATTAGCAATCGAGGCTTTGAATGCCAACCTTTCATTAAAGCTGAAAGCGTTTCAAAATATTTTTGCAAAAACATCCCTAAAATGACCCTCGGCATGAGTGCGGCACAAAAAAGCCATTATAGAAAGTAAAGCGCAATGACTTGAATTAGTTATTCAGTTGATTATGCCGCCCCTGGGGCACTCTATCATTATCGTTTTACTTGGCGCACGTGCCGCCTGGCGCAACCCTCATATACTCCTCAAGGCCGATAATTATAGACCGACTAGACTGTGCATGCCTTTTGTTCGTACTCGACCCCCTTTCTGTTTATCTTCCTACATTATACACGATGTTTTGTCCCTGCGACGTGTCGTGCTTTCAAGATACATATATCCTGATGGTTGTAAGAAATTGCTTTCTTTGTTGTTACATATTTGGCATCCTTTTCCCTAAGGGGGATATTGGTAAAATGATTACTTTCCCTGTTGATACTGATCAAGGATGGTTTCTGTTTCTTTTAATAAATTGTGCATTGGCTATTGTGCACCTCTTTTGGTGCTCTGATGTCAGTTTCGTCCGGACCACTTTTTCGTTTAGAACGTGATACCACGCTGTTGTCATGGTGTGAGTAATTGAGTATCCTACTCAAGTTATTAAGGATTTCTTAGCAAGTAAAGAAGGCCAAAAAACTCAACTACTTACATCTGAAGAGTCACGTTAATACACGTTTATATATGATTATGCACGTTTATAAGCAGGGAATAATATTCATTTGCCGTGTTATAAAGCCTGTAAGTTTGGCGACGCATTGTGCTATGCCGCCGCCGGGGAAATAACTTGTCAGAATATCACGATGCTAGATAGTTAATATCAGATAACAATGCCGATTTAAGCTGCCATTGGCTTTACAGTTTACAGTGTACCCATAGGATTAACAACTCGTGTAAAACTTTACATACGCTCCAACGCCGAGGCCCGAGCAGGACTTATTATGGATTAACGTGTTTACTAACAATGCACAAAATAGGCTCTATTTTAGGGACTCGTTTAGGGAACAATAGTAAAGTTACGTCACAGATAATTAATTATGATTGTTACTATTTTGCGGCATAAACTATTTGCAAATTTACTGTTGAGGAAACTTTAGTAAATCCATAATAAAATAGAGCTAAACATGTAGGATTAGACAGTAGTATTTCAAGTCTAACTCAACTCGATTTAGCAAGACTAAAGGCAAATTAATTTGTGACTTTACAAAGTATCATATTAGTCTACCTACTCTTCCTTGTAAGCTAAACGAGCAAACTTTTGTAACATTCATACTTAGGACTTGAGCCTACAAATGTTCTTGCGGTTTCAGACACTTCAGGGAAATTAAAAAGCTGCCCAATTTGCACATTTGGGAAATCTGTACAAGAATGTTGTGAACAAATTTACGCCCATTTTGTAATTAGATTTGGTCTCTTTAATGTGTCCTTTGCGAGAAACTCGGCAGTTGACATTCCTGACAGAAGAATTTAGTTCTTGAAACTCTGATAATCATTTGGTTAAAACAAAAATATGTCATCATTATAAACAGAATTTAGGCGTTATCATCTAAACGATCTTAATATATCTGATAGATAATTTCTCTTCATAATAGGAGTTTAAAAATCTCTTTTTGAGGAGAACTTTCTATGATACATCACAAATACATAACTAGATAACTACTACCATGCAAACGAGTATTCTTTCTCCAATTTCTTGCAGCAATCGATCGGTACGTTGAACATTCCTCAGTTTATTATCAGAAAAAAACCGATACGGCGCTGAGAGCTCAGAACGACATCGTAATCAGAAAACACATAAATAAAAGTGGCGACCCTTGAATTGCATCTGATACGTGTACGATGCGTTCAGTACCTAAACTCGACACAGGTTTTAAAATGAGACTGTATATCGATAATACATTAAATCGCCGTCCCCGGAGAATAAAATGATAACTACCATTATCTTAGTTTTAGTGTTATTTCATTTTTGGGATCTGTGGGTGCTAATACATCCGCTCAATTTTTTTCCTAATTTTTATACAGCTATTTACGAAGTTACAAAATATTACAATAGTATTCAAAGATTTAAAACAAGTCTTCAATTACGAGAATAAAGTGTTAATATAATATTATCAATATGTATTCCCACTTATTAGTATGACAAACAGTCATACAATTATGTTCGAGTGAAAAAATATTCGACTAGATAATGATAAATGCAGTTATCATTTTATTCTCGTTCAAAAGCATCCAGTCGCTCTCTATAAGGTGTGTTAGTAATATGACTATTGTGGTTTTGAACAGTAACACATATTGTCATCCGTTTCTCTCACTCAGTTTCCACGCAAAACCAATTGCAACGTCAGAAAATTGTAGGAACACCATCAACTATTTCCAACATATCTTTATTTTTGTTAACAATAGATTTCATACTATCCCCTTTAGTCATATATGAAGCTAATACGTTGAAAAACAATCCTGAAGCACACACAAAATTTAGTTTGGATTTGACACCAACTGCGACACATGAAAATAGTGGATCTTCGAGGTACGAATAAGAGTACGTATGTACTCTATTAATTGTTTTAAAACGATAATCAGCCGTCAACCTCATACACTCGTAGCCAAAGTAATAAAGAAGAAGAATTATCAGCACCGTCTCTTTTCGACTTAGATCTTATTCTTATTGAATGAGAGTGGCCAATTCTGGTGTCTAGAGGTAATCAAGCCACCCTTAGGGCCTCTGACCTGGCTTGATTTGGATGAAACATTACAACCCGCAATTGTTTCAGATTGTACATTGTTGGACCAACCATTCTTAACAATGATAGCATAACACCTAGGTAGTCCTCAAAATCTGACACAAACAGAACAAAACAGCAACGTAGCGTATCGCCAGACTCCTGATCATAATGAAGGCCATGATGAAGAAGACCAAACTGAAATGCATACATTTAGTACAGATCAAGTATCGAAACCATAGGGAAAAAATACTAGAAAATGTAAACGAAATTTTAACGAAACTCAAGATGTTAAGAGTTAAAAATTAAAAAATTCTGGTGAAACCTACATGGGCTGCAGATCGAAGAGAATATTTGACAAAAAGTTTTGAAAGCTAGTTGTAAATGCACAAAGAAATGTGTTGAAAAGATAACCCATGAGCAAAGAGAGTACATAATGCAGCAATATTAGAAAATAGAAGACCACGAGAGACAGTGGCAATATAGGTATCGTAAATCATACATTAGTCGAAGATGTTAAGCGAATCACCGTAGAGCGAAAACGTATCCGAATTCAAGGTTTTGAGCATCCCACAATCTCAAAATGGATCATTTCACTCGAGCGGTGTGCTCTGCCGTATCCTCCGGGTCCCCACAATAGTGAGAGGCTGGTGTCTCCTCCCTCCGCGCAACCCTGAACAGGAATCGGCTAAAACAGCCATGGCCTGTCAGGAGTTGCGTGACACGGAAGGAGAGAGACCCGTGCTTCCTCGTCAACCACTGTACGAGGACAGGGCGGGTTGCCTCCACCGACCGCACACCCGCGGTAGGCTCTTCGAGCCGCCGCGGCTGCTGCCACCTTTCGATGGCAACGTCCCGGTTTTGCTGCCGTAAGCGCCGCACCTCCACGGGCAGTGGGTACTCACCCCGCTGCTTGGCGGCCGCTAGCACCCGGTATATCCGGGCCATCATTTCGGCGTCTATGTTCCATGGGCAGAGCCTGCCAACGCGCAGGCCGCCTCGTTAGAGACGGTACTGTAGACTCTTGCCACCTTGATGGCTATGAGCCGCTGTGGCCGCCGAAGAAGCTGAATATTTTCGGACTTCAGGTTAGACAGATACCAAGCCCAAGTCCTAGCACTGTGCCAGAACTCCAAACGTTGTACGCTGAGCCTATTTCGATAAGCAAAGCCTTATACGACGATCTTGTGAGCCTCTGTAAGACAGGGGATATTACATGTTGCTATCGTGGTTTTTACGAGTCCTTGATTTATGGCAGTAGCTGTTCTGGAAGCTATAATGACAATGAGGAAGATAATGATGACTAATCACCAAATTATATTTTATTTTTTAATATTCATTATAAGAAGCCGATTTTATGTGATAATTGTGATTATGAGGCTGTTTTATTGATAATAAATTGTGTAAATGATTATATTATCTAACAATTTTATTAATATTGTATTAATAATTCACTTACCATGTGATCATGAGACTAATTTTAATTAATACCAATTCAAGAACACTAATAAGAGTAAATTAAGAAAATACTGTCGTTTTCTTACTATTATTTTGAATAAAACTAATGTTGATTACCATGTCATTGTTTAAATAGGAAGCCAAATTCAAAGCCCTTATCAGTTTCATTTTAACAATATTTACGAGAATAAGAAGATATTAAAGTATTATCAGTATCACTTGCACCATAAAATGTTATAGAATAAAATGATAAGTGAAGAATACAATATTCGATTCTAGTCAGGATGTACGGAGAATAAAATGATAATCGACGTTATACAACTTAGATGATGATAAATTCTGACTAACTTTTTATTTTTGAAATAATATCTTTATTTTGATACATAAGCGTATTTTACTAAAACATTAAGAACAAACATAAAATAACCTTCTGTAAAAGCTTACAATAATCTGTCTACGTCCAGTATTTAAAGAGCAATCGACGAAAACATGTTTTTTATTTTTCCTGTAAAGTTGCATTTTTGTAGTTATCATTTTATTCTCCGGGGGCGGCGAAATGTCGTATTTTTGTATAATTATTATTTGTTTGTAACATTTCTAAATTGGAAATTATAATTAATAATTATTACTTATCACATCTAACATCACTATTTAATTATTTTAGTACTTGTTGATACCTTCTGATTATTATCGTGCAGTCTTTATGTTAAAGTGGTCGTTATAAATCTAGCTGGTGAGAAAAAATATTTCTTAGATAATTATCTTTAAAATTATATTATTCAGCACTGTTGCAACCTAAGTAACTGTATTCTCTGTTTGTCGTCATATGCGTGGCCGCAGTGCAGCCGCCTGCGCGGGCGCAGTGTAAATACACACGCTGCGACCGAAACGAGATGAAAGCGGCGCCCGCCACTTATCGACTCCCAGCAACATACGATTATACCAACTCTGTCAGCACCCCAGAATAGACACAACTGCATTCTTTCACACCAACAGTTTAAGTAACTGATATATTGTTATTTGTTACCAGTCATGCACAATAACTGGCTTGTTCAAGAGATAAACGATGTATCACCGCAGCAAATGTTGCTGAACTAATCATGTTTGTGCATAAACACGTTTCAGCGGTCTGAAACAGCCGCCATCCACAACAGCCGAGATGAGAATTTAACGAGCCCGTGTCCGAACGTCGGATCCTCGCCGCCCTGATTGCGTCCCTATTAATCTAACTATTAACACGATCCTCATTATAATGGACGCCGAAGAATAATGAGGAAATTGCAAACTTCGAAGCGAGCCTATCTATACCCACCGACCATCGATTCATCAACCGGATTAGAAAAAATAAAAACTTTTAGCCAGAAGGGTCTTGAAAAATGGAAGCAATGGATTTGGGAGCCGGGGCCAGGTGCGCGCAACATCCGTTCGGATAACAACAAAAAAGTACAAGAGCGAGCCAAGAAACACGGTACAATATTGCACCCAAAGCTGGGCTAATAACTTAAAGCCCGACGAAGTTAGGAACTCAAGTTTTAATCTTTCGACACGATATAATTTAGCCGATAGCTTTAAGTTTAACTCTTTGTAAGAACCGTGCTAGCGCTACATCTTCGGGATTGTAAAGCTGTAATAACACTAGAATAATAAATAAGATCGTCTAACACGAACTCACCAAACAAATGAATCCAAAGTTACTTGGATGCTTCCTTCCGCAAGTAATTCAATATTGCCGCAGATTGATAAGGGTGAGCAAGACCGATTTTTTTTTCAACTTCGTGTATTTTTTGCAGGGAAACTTTGTGATTTATCAACACCCGTTTGAAGAAACGTTTCAGTGGCAGATTCAGCAGGAAAGTTTAAATGACACTTTCCTTTCTCGATGATCACAAAAAGGAAAAAGAACTGTGTAAATCGAGCCCGATGAATCTATTGAAAAGACCGAATGCGCTTTAGACTTTAAAAGCTCCCTTTTAAAAGTTATTAAATTTCTATCATAAGTTGGACAGAGCCCAGATCCATGCAAGAATTGAATGGTTATTGGCAATTTGCAATTCGTCGATTGGTAAACCGTGGTTTTATTCCATAGAAACATTTTCCAATGCTGCGAACGCAGACATATTCGTGTGCAGTGATTGAGCTATTTTATTTGTACAAAAAACAAGTCGGACTGCGGATATCTGTTCTGGTTTCTACCTGCATTGAACACCTGTCGCTGCCAGTCATAAAGAAACCCTAATCCCGCTTTCAGTCCAATACTTTTATTTATTCTTTGTGGATTTTGCAAGTGAGGGACTGGACTTTATTACTGTGTGTGAAGGAAGATATTTCTTTGTCCTGCAATAAAAAAGTGTTGCACGTTCCCAGCTCCTGCTACCGTTTGGCGATGACCTATGATACCTGATGTAGGCTCTATGTATAGGGCACGTTGCGGGTAGAGACTAAACAATGTAATTAATATGCCGCATCATGGCCAATCGAACGATGCGGAACCAATTCCCATAGATGATGCCGGCAGATGTCCGCGGAACAATGCCGAGCTTTCGTCAATAGCGCCTATCTAACCTCGGCATCTCTCTCGGAATACTTTGTGAATAGACCCAACATGGCTAGATTAATATTATATTTGAGACAAAGTATCCATAATTTATGAACAAGGTACTGGTCGGTTACAATACGAATTGTAGGTATTTGAATTACAAGAGAATGGCATTCAAGAGTAATTGCAATTCGAGTTAAAATATTGGGACAAGCGACCGCAATTGTTCGTAGAAAATTCGAAGAAGCTCTACGCAAAAAATTGGCCTTTTCTCTCAAACCGTCCATTTGTTCTTTGAACCGGCTGGGACGAGGGTCTTTTGGCAGACTTATAACTTATTTTTCGAGGCACGTGATGTATGGAGCCGAGTTGCATGACGTTATTATAAGGGTACGGTGTAAATTCTGGTAAAACTTCTGAGAAAAGCTGCCGTTAAATTTTATGGCGGTCAATTCTTCACAATATGTATTTGGTGGGTATTACTTTTATGTGAGAACTTAGGCTAATGTTGAAGAGTATTAGATGTATAATAAACATATTTTCTAAATACTACATACTAAGGTAAAATAAACATTGCACCAATACATGGGATCTATGAATTCACAAAATAAAACGTAGACGAGCTAAAATGTCTATGAAGCAAATTAAGCGAATGCTTTAAAACACAGGCAAAATAAAATCTATATGAGCTACTTACTAAGAAAACTGGATAAACTAGTCATCAAACCGGCACAAGACATCGCCTCTACGGGAATGAAAAAGGAACTATGCGTCAGCGTAAGATAACATCGAAGTAAAGTAGTAAAGCTTTTAATTGAAATGATTGTACAAGATCATGCAGCTTACCTGTTAGCAGGAGCAGCAGTGTGAGACGCCGCATCGTGAGGACTCTCTGGTTCTGTTTATTACGCGCGCGTCCCGGTCGGAGCCATCGCCAAGTCCCGGCAGTTTAGCCCAATGTTTATAAAACTCAGCTGACAGGCCCGTTATCGTATTAGCCAATTAATCACACACTCGCGCACTGCGGGATCCGCACGCTGCAGTGTCAACGGCCACGAGAAAAACTAGACACCGAGCGAAAGCTGTCCCGAGGGTCCCGAAAGAAAACGTCTCTAGCGAAATAGTATTATTTGCGAGAATTATTCATTGATAGCGCGGAATACCGAGTGCGGAAGGCAGCCGAGAGACACGGTCTGTGATGAAAACATGACACATGGTTGGAGCGTGTGGTGTGCAGTGGTCGCGCGCGGTCGGTGCGCGCGGCGGCTGACGCGCGAGTCAGCGCGCGGGGGGCGGGCCGGGCCTGCGCACCGCGCCCGCGCCGCGCCACCTCCAGTATTGACCGACGACGCCTCCTTCCTACATTTCACATCCTTAACTAGCTACCAATCCTCCTTTGAAAAAATCCCCTATTCTACCCCCGCGTTTGAGATAGGCCACGCACCTATAGGTACGCCCGTGAAATAATCCCATTTCTAAATGATCAGCCTCAAAATGCATTAAATGCTACATTGATGCCGGTCGACCTACGAGGACAGATAGGAAAATTTTCGGTCGACAAAGTCAGAAGTATGTACGCAAGTTATGCAATCAAAATTCAAAGGATGCTTCGCAGAGACGAGAATACAAAAATGTTTGCCAACTTTATGAACAAGATCCAGACTCTGTTACATTCAAATGCATAGTTAAAATTCTTTGTCGAAAAGAAATTTACGCTGAGCTTTTTTCTGACACACTTTATAATTTCGTCGGAGCGACTAAAAATGCGCAGTAAAAATATTCAAAGTGCACATTTTCCCAACTCTCCGCAACTTTACAAACAAGTTAATTTTCCTCGCACGCCTAAGGGTGGAGCGTAAAATTGAGGTTTTTAACTATTTTTCCATTTTGATGGTTCATTTCTCTGCGAAACGAGGTTCGCTTTCGTCGCGTTACCGTAATTTATGCATTAAACAGATGGAAATGATGCTAAAGTTACGATTATTGCATTGAGAATTGCCTAACCCGCTCCATGCAGAGCAATAAACATCTACTCCTCTTCTCTGATCGAGAATCTTCTAAGATTTATCCAAAACTTTATGTAAAGCAAGAAATACATTAGTTAGCGTTACAATTCAGATTTTGGACTGCGCCAGTCTCGGAGCTTTCAACCTTAACTCTCATATTTATGTGTCTAGGTCTAAATCTACTCAGTATACTCAGTGTACTAGAAAAAATTACGTTATTAAACAAATTGAAAACTATCGGTATTCAATAGATTTTTAGCAAACGATTTTGCTTGTAAATAACTTATACAAATTTGATCGAACTCCACAATACTATTAGAGCTTTGAAGTGAATATACTACAACACCAAAATATTTTAACAATTTTATAAATTTGATTGTTACTTACGCGCGTTATTTTCAATGGTACCCCATCATTTTTTTTAAACTATCACGAATATTTGATAGTTTAAGTTAAACTATACGATAGAAACCTATTTAAGTTCATAATAATGTAGTACCACTCTATTGCAAGCGCAGTCTTCAACCCGGCCGCGAAGGAGCAAAGAAAAAACATTTTTTTTATATGAGATAGGCTCACGCTTACTACAACTTGCCTGATGTTAAGCAATGTTATAATCTACGATCTAGCGCGCTTACCTAGAAGAAACATTAAATATAAATACATATATATAATCACATAGATACATTCAAT
Source organism: Macaria liturata (assembly GCA_964023185.1). Taxonomy (NCBI): domain Eukaryota; kingdom Metazoa; phylum Arthropoda; class Insecta; order Lepidoptera; family Geometridae; genus Macaria; species Macaria liturata. Next base: position 7,966,936 of record OZ026812.1, on the reverse strand, counting down.
AAATCACCCACTCTGTATATAAAACACAACAGTGTCTAAATTACGTATCCTAGATTATTATCTAGATTTATTAGTGATCAATCTACGCTATCTGTGTCTTTTTTCTAGCCCTACACTACAGATTCCAGCTCTAGCCAGCATTCCTATAGGCTAGTCTAACCCAAAGACAACCTATTTGGCCTGCAGCCTACATACGCAGTGACGTCAACAATCTTGGCAAGATATAAAGACGCCCGCAAAACGAATCAACTTAAATGGAACACGGCAAATAAAGAAGGGTACGAGCTAATATCTAACCCAATAGACGTTTCATTAAGGGAGGAAAATCTGAAACACACGTGTCAAATAAATGCACGTAAGGATCTACTATAAAATAATTATTAATTAATAACTTTAGCCCAATATTTAATGTTAACATAGGAACGTAGGTATAATAATGTTATCAAATTAGTAATTAAGTTATCTTGAGCATACGCCTTATTATTCTTGAGTACAAGGTGCTCATTTTCAAGGACTTATTATAACAAGGTTTATAAGGACTTATTTCGATTTTATTAGGCCAGTTACAAGCGTGCATACTTAACAAGTAATATTACTTGATAAGTCTGCATGCTGATTGCTCCGTAGCCATGGACGCGTGATAGGACTGTATGCTGATTGGTCGACACATACTATATGTGATTGACGGAACAGTTTTGTATAAAAAAACAGATAAGTGTCTCTGTATTTTGTTGCCTATGGATCAAGATAATATCGCTAGCGATATAAATTAAATACTTTCGTTTAATTTAACTTCTTTTTCTCTCTTGAGAAAGGCAATAAAGTAAGGAACTGTGCTCTGTTTGTGTACATTGAACGTGCGAGATACGCAGCAGTAATTTAAAAAAGAGGATGGGTTTTTCCGGGCAAGAAAAAAGTTGTTTACAAAGTATATAATAAAATAAATAGAGTTATTTAACTTGTACAATATTAATTAAACTAAGTACCTACTTTCGTTCAAATGTCGTTATTTTATAGCTTAAATAGATGTACCGTTCCTGAGCCTTACATCTAATCAAAACGTAGTAAATTTAATTAATTAAATCAAAAATAAAATAAATAAATTATAAGACGCGGTTTAAAGTTGCAAGGAAAAGCTAGGTAGGTTATAAAATATCACGTTGCGAGGCAGGACGGCTGGTGGACCAAACATTAGCGGACCTATGACAGGCAATAGAAACAGAGGTCGCCCACCAATGCGGTTGGTTGACGGCATTAGAATAACCGCAGGGAGCACCTGGATTCAATCTGCGCAGGACCGGAACGAGTGGCGTACAAGAAGAGAGGCCTATGCAGTGGGCGATAACAGGCTGATGATGATGATGAATAAAATATCCAGATCAACTGTCACCGCAGCTTTTCAAGTGGTTGAAAAGCGTTTGGTTACATAGAATACGCTTTATGAAGATTTATGCGATGTCCCAGCTATAGATTGGGTGCAATTTAGAACCAATTAGAGAGCTATTTGTTTACACTGAACCTGCAATTATACTCCAGCCGTAATTACAGTGAAATTATGATTGATAGCCTCCAAACGACAATGGCTTTTTAGGTACTGTAAAAAAACTCTAGTTTTTAATGTGTGTGATAAAAAAATGGACGGTGTAAAAATTATATGAGTAACCAAGCAGTTAACATATCAAATTTTTTTACTGGAATTTTGGGAACTTTACATCGATGCTACTTTGCACTGTGGTTCATAAATCCCTAATTTATTATCCTTATGTAAGTAATAAAAAATATACTTATATCAAAGATAAACTAAGCATCTAACGTAATTAAGAATTTGAGTACTATCGTTATTTGTAGTTTAATTATATACATATTATTATATATTACCTTTTTAAAATCTTCGCAATTTTATGACCTCTCTAGAACAGTACCAGTTATTACACTTGCCGAATTTACAGTTATTTACGCCTGTAATTTACAGTGCAAGTAATTGTAACAAATAGTACTAGCTTCGCGCCACTAACTACGTAGGTATCTAAAATTGATAGTTTCCAATTACCATTATTTCCAATTGCTACTCTTTTGTAGGTATCTTTAAGATCACTTACCATATTTTAAGTCATATGTATGTATGTTTTAATTTATTGCTTACTAGTGCACGCCCGCGGCTTCACTTAGGTACCTACATTATTACAGGATAAAAAGTAAAAAGTAGCCTGTGACTCCTAATACCATAAACTAGGTACATACACAAAATTATGATGATCCGTTGAGTTGTTTTGCGTGATGAACGTTTAAATAAACAGACAAACAGAGACACAGATAAAGAGACAACATTTCTAGAAATTGTTGGAACACGTTCTGCTATCAATTCGCAGTATCTCCAAATAGTTATATATTTTTAATATCTTCAATTTTCAGACTTTCGCCCCTCTTCTTTATTAACTCCAGTGGGTTACGATGATGATCATGACAAAAGAAATAAGACATTCAGACAAAAGCACAAATATACAAACGCCTGAGAAAATCGACGACTTTTGGACCTCCAACAATAGAAATGTAGATTGCAAGTACATTTGATTCGTAGCCAACTGAATTAGCACAATAGGAACTAACTAACGCATTGCTAATTGCAGGCATTTAGCCTTGTTCGGACGGACTAGGAATTGCAGTTACAGCGAATGGGGATGCCGTATTTAGCCCGCAGTTTGTTCAGTATGCCAATCGATACTGGTGCCTATGTATGATTCAATGTATGGCTGCTAAATGCATAATTAATTTTATAATTTTTCTAAACTATCCAAAAGTGCACATAAAATAAATATTTCTTTAATGATTTATTTCAATGTATGTAGGTCATTATATAAGAGTTTGTATATAAACTTTAGGCATATAGACATCAGTCAATACTCTATAGACATAGCAATTATTGCTGCTGGACTGATGTTCTCTGTTAGATCCTATATATAACGTTAGAGAACCTATAGTATGATAGCAGTAAAAGCGTTTGACTACTTGTGCTGCCATCTAGCGGATTTTCCCGAGTTTACTTATAATAATGCACATAATATACCTACTCGGGAAAATGTGGTGTTAGCTGCATGTTTTGTGTTTCAGAAGAGTTACCTAATACAGAGGATGTTTTGGTTAAGTCTTTTTGTTATTTTTAACGTTTTTCTATTATTTTAGTGATGTATTTCTATCTGTAATACATGATGTCTATGTATATACTACTTTTGAGCGTCTAATTGTTTAGTGTATTTCCTAGACATTTATTATACCTATCTTTATATATATAGCGGACTATTACTGTTGATAATAAATATGATCACTACATTAATGATAATTTTAAAAGATTGTGACTAACTAAAATTAAGTAGGTACCTACTTAATTCATAGTTTCTTATCACTTACTAAAAACATCATTGAATAAAAAGCTATTTTTCCTCTTATTAACAGTTTGTACAACTAGTATAAAAGATAAATCAACAAAGCAGCTATTTATTAAATTATTGATCAGTTTTCATAAGAAGGTTTAAGAATCAAAATAATCAATCAAGTTCATAATACCTTTACTTGACTAGCCTACCTAATAAACAAGTGAATATTTACAATCTATGTGGCCTCGCTCCACTCTTTCTGTTCTCGTATCTTCTTCCAGGTCTGAACCAGTTGTTTCCTTATCTCGAATGTGATGACGGCGGTCGCCATGCCGGTATTCAAACTGTCAACGCCTCGCTGAAGGGGTATGTTGAGACGTAAACCGTTTCTGGATACTGCTAGACTGGAAATAAGAAAATTTGGGTTTGCAACGATAATAATTGAGCTAGAGGAAATGTACCAAGGGACATTTAAAAATGATTTCTACTATTATCTACCATGTAACAGTTATAAGTCCGTTCCTTAAGTACATATATTGTTCAATCTAAGGACAAATTATTGTTTATACTACACCTGCTCGGAAAGTACCTTGATACTTTATCAAATTTACGGTAGAAAGTACGTCATTGCATATCGAACAAATATGCGGGGAGAAAACGCATCTGAGCGGGAGAGAAAAGTGTATGAAAATCCATTACTTACGTGGTTTTTTTTTTTAATTTTAGTTAAGACTATGCGCCGGTAACCTAAATATCAAAAGCCAAAAAGTTTTTACAGTGAGTTTTTATCTCTACGTTCGCAAAATGACACTGGCCACTAGCTGTGTGTTGGATGGTGTCAAACAATTTGAAAAAAGAACATGTGAACATTGCAGACGCCATTGGCGCCATTTTCAATTTGTGTGTTGTTTGAGGATTCAGTTTTCGTAGAAAGTAATATTTTCATCGTAGGTGTGGTATAAAGCACTATGTATCACTCGAGAGAAAGTGCGATTCCCGATCTCGGGTGTTTTAAAGCCAAAGTTTTTTTCAAACGACACCCTCGACGGTAATCGGTCACTTTCTCCTCTCAGTGAACAATATACTATTATTAACAATTTATATGTATTATAATATAGAAATTAAAAATGTAGTCAACAAGGAATGGCTGTTTCCCTATATCACTCTGGACTGAATCTATCTCCATAACAATCCATCATCACTATAGTGATTTTTAATATGGACTTGGTCCTGCAAAGTTACTTTTTGTTATTATATATTGCTACAAAGATAACAAGATAATGGAAACACTTACGCATAACTCTCATCACTGACACCCTCAGTTTCTCCGCCAACAATGAGTGTAATATGCTTTACAGTTGCAAAATCAACAGCATAGTATGGCAGCACAGGTATCTGCATATTTTCCACCTCATCTAGCCCAGCTTCTACATCATCCACTCTTGCATTACTATCTGCTATGAATACAGAAGAGTTTGGCTCGAGGTGCTGAGGCATGTCCGGCCATTCTATGGAGTGATGGATGGGCAGACGGAAATGGGCTCCTGATGCGCTTCTTATGACCTTTGGATCCCAGACGTCTACACAACCTGAAAAGGGAATAAGTTAATATTAAAAGGCTGACCTACTCAAAATTACGTTAAAACTGCTTTAGGAAAAGCTGCAGCTAATAACTAAATTACATATCCATAAATGTTGTATTCATAGCTTTGTATTTTGCGTTTTTTTTATCTCACATACAACTCTACAACAATTTGGAATAAGGTAAGTAATAGATTCTGATCATTTTACAATTACATATTGTCTGTAGCTTTCAGTCTCCTTCTACGAATAAATATGTTATTGTTTGGCTCAACAGTCTAAAAACTATTGAATTTATAGTTTAGGAGTTAATTATGAATTAACATCATATTATTTATCAGCCAAATTACTAGTAAGTGAACTAGCTGATAATAAGTGAGTTTTACTAACTCTGACATACCTACATACCTTTACTGAGTAATACTTTTTGAACCCCCGCACCCACTGCAGCTCGCAGGATGGCCCCCAAGTTGCCGGGCACACGGATATTGTCACATATGAGGTGTAGAGGCAAGGGGTTTGCAGCTTTCTTCATATGCTCTTCTGGGGGTATCTCAAACACACCTGGAATATTCAGAATATATCATTTTGTAGGCACAATTTGAAGTAAAGTATTGATTATTGTTAAGTATTAGAGTACATTCTCTAATCTCATATAAATAAAAAAAAAAAAAAAATGGGGCTGCTGTTGGCTTATCTTTAGCGCTGCAACACTTCTGGAGCTGCAAGTGTCTATAGGTGACGGTGACTGCTTCCCATCAGGCAGATCATCAGCCTTTTGCCACTTATTTATAAAAATTTGTTCATGCATTGATCTTTACTGTTTTGATTAATTAGTTGACCAAGTATTTTACTATATTTCATATATTTTTTTGTTAGTCATTATCAAAATGAACCTCACCAAAGATGCCTGGGGGTGTTTCCACATCAGAAAATAGCGCCATTTCTTTATAAGCTACTTTGTAGACGAGAACCCCAGTTTTAGGTAGAAAAGGCCTGACTTTATTGAGTTCTTCCAGACGACTGAAGAAAATATACTTCATGTCACATTTAGCCTGAAGGCCGTCCACAATAAGTCTCCATCCTTCAACCAGAGTGTGGCCAGCTCTCATTCTTTCTTTCTTCGACTTCAGCCGTACCATCAATGCTCTGAAAAAGGCCAAAAATAAAATGAGAAAGTACTTTTATCTATTTACTGTTTAGAATGATTAGATCCAGTACTGTATTGTATGTTGATGCACATTAGGTACTTATTATTATTCAGAGATAATAATAATAGTGAGTTTGTAAAAGTTTAACATTACTACCTGATTCTTGAATAAAAATACCACCAACATGAAAGCGGAATGAGTACATGTATATTATAGATAATATGTAAATACATACCCAATTCTACCATCATTTTCATTCAATTTTTCATATATAACCTCACCATTGTCATCAAAGACTTTTTTCTGACTGAGATACAACTTCTGTTTCTTTAATTTCTCTTCTCTTTTACTTTTTATTTCTTTAACCTGCTCTTTTGGTAGAGAATTTGATTTCTTTTCCACATTAGATTCACCAGATTCATCTTTGATTTCAGCGGCTTGAACAACCTTTTGTTCAGTTTTTTTTAATATTTTAGGGTCTAGATTAATTATTTTTTGCTTTTTCAGGCTTGTTTGGCCAGTAGGTTCTAAAGGGAGGATAACTTTTCCGGGATTCCTCTGTGTCCATCTAGAATACGGACGCGTTAAGTTTACTTCGCTATTTTGATGTTTAACGACTTGCAGAACAAATCGCTGAAAGTTTCTGGACATCTTAGAGTTATAAAACTTTGTGGGTAATGAAGAGAAGGTGGTTTATAATCATAAAATAACTTGGCAATTGGCATGGATAACCTCAATTTTCTACTTATGACATAATAAAATAATATAAACATAAACAAACACTTGTCACTGTCATAAAAAGGCTGTGTCTTCACGATTGAATCAGGTTTAGTTATGGCCAAAAAAAAACCGATCAGGTTTGACCTATGGCTTGATATCAGTTTGAGACCATAGACTACAGAAACAACCTTCATCGATTTTGACACTTGTCTTATCACACCGCTTTTCTATTTTGTCTATACTTATCAGCTCGTTTCGTCGGCTGAAATTATTTTGTGGATGCGACGTAGTAATTTGTGTTTATTTTTAAATTGATCAGGAAACTAGCGCGTCAATACATCATGGCAACAGGTGTAAAACCTCGCGATGAAGATATTCAATTCACTCGGTCCGATCTGGACGCCATACAAGACGCCATGAAGAATAAGAAATTTCGAGATCTATTGTCGGAATACTGCGATGAAGTACGTGACCCGGCGAACCAGGCGCTCTATCAGAAAGAAATGGTCCAGCTCGAGAAGGAACGTGGCTACGACGTAACATTCATTAATCCCAAGGGAGGTTATGTTATCAAAACAAGCGTCGCCGGCGACAGGAAGGCGTTTATAAACATTTGCAGCAACGACATCGTCGACAAACCTTCGTACAAGGTCCAGGAGGTAGACGGCAGAAGGGGAATGAGCTGGCAGATCCCGTACACAATGACCCCCCCGAGAGAAGACTACGATCACAAGCGCGAGCGCTGCGTTATTTATGACGTGGTATTTCATCCTGACACGCTGCGCATGGCAGAGGTTAACAAGCAGTTCCGAGAGCTGGTCAACAAGACCGCCCTTGAAGGCTTACAGAAGACATACAACATTCACTTGGACAGCAACAATTTCCGATTTCCAAAGTCTCAATACAAAGGCATGACGATACCTTCCGTAATACGCAAAGAAGACCCGAACTTTAAGCCGCCGGTATATGACGAAGAAGAGGCGCTCACGCCAGAAATGATGGACAAATTATTCCCACAGCGCACATATCCAACACAAAATAATGAAGAAGAGAATATAAAAACTAAAAAGGAAAAAGAGAATGCAGAAAAGTTTCAAAACGCAAGAAAACTGAGGAGAGAAAAGGGAGAGTTTATTCATAAAACAGAAGATGGTTATACTATTCCCAAGTTTATTATAAAACAGCAAAGGAGTGTGGACTTGCAGGAGTACACTTACCACAGAGATAGCAAGCAGCACTCTGCAATCCCCAGCCAGATTGTGGTGGAAGTGAACCTCCCTCTCTTATCTTCTACCAGGGACTGTGTGTTAGATGTCAAAGAAAGATCTTTGAGTCTAAAAGCAGAAAAGCCTGCAAAGTATAAACTCAATATTCCCCTCCCTTATTCAGTGAATGATGAGTGTGGCAATGCCAAGTTTGACAAATCAAAACGAAAGCTCATAGTGACTTTACCAGTGATCAAACGAGACTTGTCCAGTGAGAACAGTTCTAAAATAGACAGTGGTGTGGAAAGTGAAGAGAACTCTAGTTCACATAGTGATGAGGAGCAACCCAACTTAGTTGTAGAGCTATCATCAAGCAGTGCCAGTGAAACTATAGCTCCTGCAGTGGAGGAGACCAGTCCACAATCTAAGTCTGACTCATTCTTTGACACCTCACTAGGCTACACTCTCCCTCCATACACTCACAATGTGTTAGATGATATTGTTGCATTTACTTTCCACGTTAAAAACACTGATCCTGATTCTGTACAAGTTAAAAATGTGGAAAACAAAGTCTACATCAAATTTACCTCAATTGGTTCGGGATTTGTGCCTGCACATTATGCTGCCATATTAGCATTTGAAGAAAATGTTAAATTTGAGAATGTATCTGGAGAAGCTTGGGATAATAATGTGATTTTACAGTTAGAGCTAGCAGCTCATGTACCTCATAAGTTTGAAATCGGTCTTAGTGAAGATTCAATGACCTGTGAGTACTTTGATGTCTCACAAGCTAGTAAAGAACCAAAAGATGTTAAAGAAAATGAGAAACAAACCACACAAGAGCAGACTCCCGTAGTGGAAGTCACCAATTTAGGAACTGAGACTAATATAGTTGTGTCATCAAAAAATGAGGAACTAGATGAGGATGATGATGATGATGAATCTCCAGTCTTTGAGAAAGAAATAGTGTGGACAGAGTCAAACAGTGTAAGCAGTGCTAAGAGCATCCTGCGGAAACCCATGAGCATGATGCGGAGCTTCTCCGAGTCCAGCGGAGATGTGGCTTCCTCCATGGACTACATCAGCTCCGACTGCATCCCTGAAGAATCAAGTTACAAGAAGACTGTTAGGTTTAATGATGTCATTTCAAAACAATTCTATAGGTAAGTTTCCATTTGGATTGAGCACAATTTCATTAATACTCTTCATGTAGGTAAATGAAAAGAATAAATTAACCATTTTTAAATAAGTATTGGGCAATGTCCATGCCATAATTTTTTTTCTGCTTGTCTTTTGCTCTGAATACTTTTTACTATATTATCATAATTTCACTAAACAAAAGCACATTGACTAATAACAGTTCTGAAAACATCTTTTTCTAAGAAAGTACTTAACTATCCTGGTTTGTCACTAGTAATGAGTAACAATAATTTTAGCCAATGTTATCAAAAAAGCACAGGGACAAGTACCTACTATTGTATGTAATAATTGATAGTCCTTAAACAGATATATTTCTATTGATAATCACTGTTAGTTACAAGTAAAAATAATGGGTGATAGAATCCTAGCTTGGTGATAATACCCTATGCTCTGTGATATTAGTTACCTTATCCAACTAGCTCTAACACTGCATTGTATTAGGTTATACCTTGTCCTTCCATAAGGATTCATATGCTTTTTCCTGTAAAATCTGTCATAATAAATGTTTATTTCTGTCTATAAGAAGTAACTGATAAAAATCAAGGCAGTTTAAACAGCTGACAATTCATTAATTGATAGTTCATTATTTAATTTTATTTTTCTGCTTAAACACACATTTGGATGTAATTTAGCTTTGTTTGAGCAGAGTGAGTACATGCTAACTACTTCTTTTGAACCTTTTATAAAAGCAAGAAGTTAATTATTCATCAGCTATACAGACTATTGTAGGTCCAGGCTGTTTGTCTAGTTCGGCAATTGTTAAGCCATGTCAGAGACCCTTAGAGAACCCTTAGGGTGGTTTGAAAACTCTTGACACCAGAGTTGGCCACTCTCATTCGATGAGAAGATGACGACTATACATACATATTGTATAGGTAACTGGTTTCCTTAAGCACATTTAACTGAACTGGGTCTGATGTTCTTATTGAAACATTCACAGTTGTTTACAGATGTGATGCCAAAACCTACCAACCATGTAGACTTGTTTTCATCGACAAGTATTATTGCTATTATCTTTCTAGGTTATCACAAAAATAGCAGTAGATAACTGAAATGAATTGTTTCTCATGAAGTCTTGTTTTTGTAATACATTTGAGTGTCTCCACATTATGAAATTCATCATCATCATCATCAGCCTAATGAGACCCACTGTAGGGTATATAGGCCTCCTCTCTCTCACGCCAATACTCCCTGTCTTGCGCTGTTCTTGCCCAGATGAACAACATTATGATATAAGTTGTGGCAAATTGTAGTCCATGTTGCTGCTAGGGATATTCAGATTCTAGTAAATATGAGTAGGTACTCAATACTTTTGATTCGATACCAAGGTATTTACAGCATCGAATCAATCTTGCAATATATACTCGGTATCGAATCAAAAGTACTTGGTATCAAATTGAATCAGCATCAACGCAGCAGCAACTTGCTGCTGTGTTGTGAGAGACATAAACATCAGCAAAATGGTCTCCAAAATTTTTATATACTGTGTGTATACTGTCTGTGTGCATATATATTTTCTATTATAGTATAGTCAGCAATGAGTATCACTTGGTAGAATTTGTGTGTTTTAAGAAGGAACAGCGCCATCTAATTCTTAGCGTTAGCGTTATTCCTGTAAGGAAATTTCAGCACTAGTAACTTTTTATCAAATTGATTATAGCGTTTAATACATATGTATATAAAAAAAACTTGTCAAAAACATTAAACAGAAAAAGAACCCACAAAAAAACTTGCTATGTACCTACTCTATGTACTAGCATTGGCATTTGCATTAAAAAGTTTGAAAGCGCTTATGCCTAAAGAGAACCTATCTAATCGCAACTATTTATCACATAATTTTCATTTATAGCCTTCTTTATCATTGACGCATTATGTACAATGTGATAAGACCCGTCCATAATATGTTTATACTACCTTCGCGCAACTTTTCCATAACATTCGATAATTTCGATTATGATGTAATCTTACGAAATCAAGTTGATCGACCTATTAAGGTGTTTGACTACTTGAACGAAATATTCGATGCTATAAAAGTAGGAAATATATTTACCTGTCATAAGCAAGAAAATTAATCAATTCTTTACAATTTTTCTTAAAGCAGTTGGAATAAGTTTAGAAAAGTGGATTACGCGTATTTTTTTATAGTCTAACCTACTTACATACCTACACGATTTATAAACTGCAATATTTTTTTAGCTTACTTAAGTAGAACTTAAATTCCTTTGCTATGTTCAAAACATACACTGATTTTATCGCCACGGGTGTTAGCTAGATTACGGAATAGAGATATCGCATGTATCTCCTACATTCAGTGGACATTCAACCTTACCATGTTTGCTGAATTAGTAAGCAACCGGCATTTTCCATGTGACTAACCACATGTCTGTTGAAATATTTCAGATACAACTCTTCCATCGAAGGTCAGAAGAAGAAGAATCAGCGCAAGAAGAGCAAGAAAAGAAGCCTGGAGAGGAGGAAGAGCGAGAGCGAAGCGGAGGATGACTCTTACAATAATACTGAGGTAAGAACAATCTATTTAGGTAATTGATTAAAATAAATATTCCGGGACATTGCACAGCACACATTGCCATCTAGCCCCACACTAAGCAAACAATTGTGTCGTGGGTACTAGATAACAGATATAATATCTATATACTTTTCTTTTGTAAATACATTCTTATTACCTATACATACAAACAACCAGACTCAACACAAGTTTTTTTTTTAATTCATAAATACTTGCGTCACACTGGAATCGAACCCGCAACCCTTAGATTAGAAGGCAGAGCCTCTAACAACTAAGCCAACAGGCCAGTCAATTGCTGTAAAATTTGTTTGAGTGAATGTTTTACTGAATATATGAAATAATAAAGAAAGACCGGTTACAAAAAGAACCTTTTTTTTTTAATAAAACAGCGAAATAAAACAGGTTTAATTATGTTCTAATCAGCAGTCCGGACTCACAGCATACTAATGGATGCCCGCGGCTTCTCTCGCCTTGTTTATCTCTTGGATAGTCCTCTTCCAATTTCTAGCAAGATAACGCTACACCTGTATTTAACTATCTTCATATAATATTAACGCCAATAACTGCATATTAACTGGGTACTAGTTATTATATATTCGTCGTATTGCTATACTTACATATTCGTCATCCAATGACCTACTCATTATCTGCGGATGGCAACTACATAATTACTGACACATATTGCGACGCAGCAGTTTGTGTGTTATTCTGTTTATCAGCTGTTTCGCTGACCTCTCGTACAGATTCTGCGTTGACGGATGTTGTGTAAACTTTTGTTACTTTGTAAATCCATTTAAATTATGTTCAAACTAAGTGTTTTAACTAATTTTATGAAAATCTCCACGTGATTTTTTTTGCCATTTTGTGACCACAAAGTTATTGCTTTCAGAGTAGTAAATTGCAAGTCATTTAATTACCTACTTTTCAACAAAAATTTGATTTCATATATGTATGTAGCATATAGTTCATAGGAAAAGCGCTGTTAGCTAAATGTTTGCCTGCCTTCTTGTACGTGCGTGACGTCACCGCCAGTCCCAACGGAAGACCAGCGCTGGTTGCTTCTACACAACCATCATTATGCTGAGTTGGGGCTGTGTTGTTTATGTTTGTTTGTTATGTTTTTACTCGTGTTTGTTTTTCTGTTAAATCTGTCACAATAAATGTTTCTTTGTTTCTTCTTAAATGTATTTGTTTTGAACGTTCCAGTCGCAGCCTCGGTTGAAGTCAGCTCTGAAGCAGAGGCGAGACAGCGGCCTCGCCGACACTTCCGACGCCGAGGGAGACAAGACCTCGCAGGACGAAGGTTCCTACACACCCAACAACAACGGACACCAACACTCTGTCCTCAACATCGTTGACAACAACAAACAACCAGAAATCTGGGAAACAAAAACTGAAAAGGTACAAAAACAAAAACCACCGACCTGTGAAACAATCAAACACAACACGGATCTGTACGATCCGGACAATCTCAACAAAGGCCAGTACCAGGAGGTGACTTTTAAAAACGATCTCATTTTCGATTTGGATATGTGAGTTTTGAATGCCATAATGTGTCTTATGAGTTCTTTCTGAAAGGACGTATTTGAATGTCTAGTGTAGTGTGGCTTAGCGCTGGTGTCTGAAATATTCATCGAAATAAATTATGCTCTCTTTGTAATAAATAGTGTCTTTACCTTTTCTATACCAGTGAGATGAAAACATCAAAAGATTTGAAGTTGATATATCTACGTTTAGTTTTACAAATGCAGTTATTTCACGTCGTCGATGTGAGAGTAAATTTATGAATTGTTTAATGTTTCAGATATCAGATGGTAGGCCTTGAAATATTGATAGATATTTTTTGTTTGTCTAGAGGTATCTGTTAGTAGTATTATTTTCCTTAGCGATTTAATGTTCCTTTTCCATAGTGATGAGTAATTTAGTATGTAGTTTTGATTTTGCTGAGTTTATGGCAATAGTTTTTAGATTTTCTGGCCCAGTTTTTCAATATCTTTGTCACCTTATTTCATTTGAAGTAGATTCATATATGATTTGATTAATGCAAATGACAGATGATAACATTTTAAGTAACGGTAGGTACAGAGTTGCGAGTTTTGATGGTTTGTAGTTTTGAATCTTCACGCGCACATAGAAAATGTTTGTATTGCACAAGTTTAGTGTTGTGGGCGCAATAAACTGGCGTGCGATTTGATATCAGGGCTTATCTCTCAATCAATTGTAAGCCGACTTATATGATACCTACTATACTTGTTTACTTTTTATATGTGACGTCACTTCGTTGTACCTACTCAAATCGTCAATAGATAGGTGATACAGATAAGGCCAAATTTTATACAACTACCTACTTTTAATACCTAGGTCATACAAAATCACAATATATTAAATCTGAATAAAAGAAGATCAGAATGGAATAAAGACAATGAGAGTATTATAATCTTATAATCATTATAGTTTGTGTTATGTTTAAGTTCACGAAATATGGATGAAATGTCTCTGTGATAATGGTGGCTTTGAAATCCGAAGCAATGATACATATTATTTATTTTCTGTGTATGTTTTTTAAAAAATATGATTATTATATTAATACTACAAAAGAAACAATCTCAGTATCTCTATAGATTTGCAATTAATCATGATGATACTAGGTTATTGTGTCCAAAGCATTTAATTTATTAGAACACAATGATGTCTGAGCTTAGCAGAAAATGCAATTTGTTTATAAAGCATGTTTTACTATTTTCACCTTTATTGGTTATAGTTTTCTGCTTAGCTATAAATAAATAAAACATAAGTCTGTCAGTCACTTGACTGGCCTGTTAGCTTAGTTGGTAGTGGCTCTGCCTTCTAATCTAGGGGTTGCGGGTTCGATTCCCGCGTGACACAAGTATTTATGCATTTTACAAATTTATAATTACTTGTGTTGAGTCTGGTCGTTTGTTTGTATAATAAGTATGTATTTACAAAAGAAAAGTATATAAGTATTATATCAGTTATCTGGTACCCACGACACAAGCGTTTGCTTAGTGTGGGGCTAGATGGCGCTGTGTGTAATGTCCCGGAATATTTATTTATTTTTATAAGTACATCAAAACTTGCAACTCCGTATCCAACAAGTATCCTCAAACATAATTATGCTCACATTAGTGACAATACGAGTATATCCTAGCTAATACATTAAATGGTACAAATTAGAATTATTTATTATATTGGTAATAAGTCCATGCATTTAGAGACTAGATCATTTGCACTGCATTATACACAGGAATGAATGTAGTTTCACTGTAATGTTAGTACGTGTGTTTATTGTATTCCGACTACAATTCTGACATGTTTCCCTACCGATTTAAAGAATCTTAAGGAGCACCAGCCCAGATGCATTTTCATATAAACTATTGTATAGTAAAACTATAAAACTATTGAATATTGGTTGGTAATACCTCAAATTGTAGGTACCCATCAAAGGTCTCGACTCTATAAAGCATAGAATTTTTAAAGTTTTTGTTAAAAAAAACATTGCAAGAAAACTTTTTTTTTGTAAAACTAACTAAGCCTTTGAATTGAAGCTTAATTTATTATTTAATCAATTATCAATTTAATAATTATCGCTTCTTTAGAATGCCGTAGGCTAGAAGAAGGCTGCATTGTAAATCATCATATTATTGTGTAAAATCATGTCAGAATCGGAGTCGAAATGTGGTTTAAATCCGACCAGTGAGCGATATTTAGCGTTTTTAATTTGTTTGGTGCAAAATAATTGTCTTTTTTATTATATTTTTCGGTAGCAAATCATGTATTCTTATTTAAATTTAATGTGGCATCAACAGACAATGTCCTGTAAAGTAAATCAGCACTTGGATTTATGAGCTCATTCAATTTGATTCAGGTAAACGAGTCTGACAGTCATAGGGAAAGAATCTACCAATCAAAGATACACAAAATAGAATCATCTGACCAATGTCACCGATTCAGATGTCTATGATTGGTGCTTTCTTGTCGATGTGAGAGTTACGTGATTGGTAACTCAATCAGTTTTAAATAGCTGATATTCAAAGTGTTGGTCTATTTTTTACATACTGCTGTATCTAGACATCTGGAGCCTGTCATCCATTAGCGATTTAAAAATGTGAATACATTGTGTTTATAAATAATTTGGATTGTAATCACCAGTGAAAAACATGTTTACTTAGCTCGTGAATATTTGGTCAAATATGTAAGAATGTAAAGTTTGCCTTGAAACGTAAACAAATGAGCTATGAATACACGTTTAAACAACTGTTGTCATAAACACAGCATACAGTAATTTATATTTGTATAAGTGTCTTCTATGAAAGTTATGTTTTACCGAAAGTTTACATGAAATAATGTTTTGGTGATTAATTAAATACAATAAAATTAAAAATGGTCTTTGATTCTATTCATCATTATTATCCACAGTCTTTTATTCGGCTGTTGGGTATAGGCTTCTCTTTGTATGTGGTACTTGCGTCGATCCTGTGCAGAAATCATTTATAAAAGATTTAATAAGTAGGTAGCTTAGGTATAACACTATTTTATTACAAAACTTGGCTTAAATATTAGTCTAGAAATATGAGAATAAAAGTCGGTTCCTTCTTGTTCAACCATCAAGAAACAATCAAAATGTTAATGTTGGAGCGTCACATCCCGCTGCCAACATAACGGCGGGACAGGTCGACCAACTGCAGAGGTTCCCGCCAACGCCGACAGGAGGCAGCCCGCGCGCCAATAGAATAGAACACACACATTACCCCGTCTATCGACTTGAGTCTCGCGACAGACTTGAGTGGAGCCACGAATAGCGCCGAACGCGCCCGACTAATAGCCGAGCGCATCGAGTTGGCTCCGCGATGGTTGATGCGAGCGAAACGGCGAAGCTGTCAAAATTGATGTTATTGTTCAAAACAATGATTAAATTTATTGATTATGAATGTTAATAAGATAATAAATAACTCGTTAACAATTATTATTTGTTCTTGTGTTTTGCTGACAAACAGTTTATTATTTTATTAAAACTAAAAACCACTTGGAATTGGTTTATTGATTTTCGGACCGGTCCGCGCGTTCGATCAAAATGGTTCGCGCGGTTCCCGTCGCACTTGCAATCGATTTTAATGATTTGTATTATCGTTTCCACACCACTCTATGAAGTAGATAATATTGGCGCGTTTTTTTTATAGTGGTATCCCCGATAGGCCTACATCTACTAGTACTACACTCTCTGAAACTATACAAATAACAATATTAAAACTTGTATCGTTTATTCAAAACAACTTACATGACACAGAGCAGTACCTAATCGTAACTAATTAAAAACTAAACCTTATAATAAACTTAAAAATACATTAAATCAACAACTATATAAACTAGAATATATACAACCTTACAAATAATATACTAAACTGAATTAACTAAAAATATTAATAAAACTAATTAATCAAACAATATGAAACAATAATAAACATTCAACATTCAACAACAAAGGATTTAACACCTGCGCGCAGGTGTTAAATCCTTTGTGGTGTTTAATCCTCCTTAAGAAGATTTGTGGCTACGAAAATACCAAAATAATTAATGTTGTTATTTGTATAGTTTCAGAGAGTGTAGTAGTAGTGGATGTAGGCCTATCGAGGATACCACTATAAAAAACGCGCCAATATTATCGACTTCTTAGAGTGATGTGGAAACGATTATACAAATCAATCGCAAGTGCAACGGTCAACGCGAGCAATTTTGATTGAACGCGCGGACTCGTCCAAAAATCAATAAAATCAATTCCAAGTGGTTTTAGTTTCAATTAAATAATAAACTATTGGTCAGCAAATATTACACAAGAACAAATAATAATTGTTACCAATAATATTGTATTTATTTATTACGCGCGAACCATTTAATAATTAAAATTTATAATCAATTCATTTCATCGTTGTTTTAAACAATTAACATCAATTTTAACAGCTCCGCCGCTATCGCTCGTATCAACCATTGCGGGTCCAACTCGATGCGCTCGGCTATAGTCGGGCGCGATCGGCGCAATTCGTGGCTCCACTCAAGTCTGGCGCGAGACTCAAGTCCGTCTATCGCACCGCACGGCGCACGCGCAACACAAGTCATAATATACAGTCCACTCGTATCAAACCATACCAACTCGTTGTTATTTCATCCAACAAGGCATCCCAATAGGACTGAGGAAAGTAGCAACAGTTAACTTCAAATTAGAGCGCAGATTTATCATTGGTAACATTTTGACAAATATTGTGACAGAAGAAAACAAATAAATATAAAAAACGGACTGCATATTTTCAAAGTTCCATGGGCTAAATAGATAAACTATGTTTTGTAATAAGACCCGTCCCGTACTACATAGGTAAGTATAAAAAAAACAGATTAAATCAAATGTGTCAGCAGTATAACCACAACGGTAGGTACCTACTATACAATAAAAAATCTCGTGTACATTTCTTTGCTAAGGTAGGTATATTTATGTATAATTCATTAATCTACCTGAACCCTAAATTAAAACTATTTTTAGTCAACAATTGACCAAGTAAAACACAAAGCCTCGTGCTATACTTGGTTTCAGTAACCAAATTATATTAAATCAATACCATTGCTTAAAAAGATATCACATGTGTACCTATGTCAACTTGGTCAAAAAATATTTTAAAAATAGCTTTTTTAGAATGCGTGATAAATCCGATAAGATTGTGTTGAAATTGCACGCATTTAATTGAGAAATTAAACAAATGGTCTTCTAGAGAGCAAAACTCCGAAATTGTCTCACTTTGAGACTTAACTAGATACTCATTTCTGTCTCTCAAGTTTTAGACATTCACTGCAGAGTTCACTAATTTTGAATAGCCTTTCTTAATTAGTTTGCAAAACGTATTTTTCCTAAAGTATCCTATTTAGAGCTGTCTTGTCGAAAGGTTTTATTTTTGCTCCGTCCGCGTCAGCGCGACGTTGGCGACTGGCATGTTAATTATTTTTTTGAGAAATTAAATTCAGTTGATTTGCTTTCGTATCTTTTCTAATCATGTGGCAGCCCTATCGTAGGCTTCTTATTAGTGTAAACAAGTCTTGTATGTACCATATGTACACATTGCGTTATTTAAATAATGGATAAATACGAAATCAATGGACATATTTCAGAAAATACAGGTTTGAATTCGTATCGTGATTATTTTCATTCATTTTCAAATAAGTTTGTCGTCACACTATTTAATATCAAATAGAGATATTATGTAGGTATATAATATGTAGGCATTATCCGAAATGTTAAGTATATAGGTAGTTTAGTCTTAAGTATGTAAGTTCGAAGTCTTAGCATCCTTTTTTACCTACTATCGTTAGAGCTCCAGACCAAAAGATAAATACCGTTCGATTAATTTGCAAGTTCCAAACAACTGAAATGTTAAGCTGTTTGTTACTAAAACCAATTAGGGACCGGAATCCTAAGGAAAAGATATTAAGCTCGTCTATTAATAATATAAGTAGTACTAGCTGGTTCCCGCGACTTCGTCCGCGTGGAATATTTATTACCATCAAAACGGGTTTATTGAATTAACCTTAAAAGATAGACATAAACCTACTGTTGAAGACATTTGTTAGATCATTTCAAGAGAAATAATTCTTTGATACATATTTTTTGATATCTTGAACCGTTTTCGCAGCGCGTTAAGTATAATGTTAAAAAAAACATTTCTTACAATCATATTTATTTCGTTTGTTTGCGGTTACAATTCGTAGTATATTCGTATGTATTCTAGAACTACGTCGTAGAGCGTCTACAACATCTTTGACCTATACGGTGTTATATATTTGTTAAATACCATAATGACAATGTTAATTTAAGCACGCGGAAATGAATTTTAGACAGGCTGTCTATGTCTATGCTGCATATTATCGCCTACTTTATTGATAACCTTTATACAAGCATAATTGATTTGGTTGACAATAAATACAGCCTGATTCAGAAGTAATCATGTACTTACTAAGTTACTTAATTACTAATTTTTCAAAATTATATATTTCTTGTACAATATGCTGTAATTTCTCCCTTTAAAATGTCAACTTAATTACACCAAAACTTTGGATAATAATCGCACAGCCAAGGATATTATCATATGTTTAGCGCTATAGTGGGTGCCTGCGATACAAGTATTCCTAGTGCATGACCTACCGGTACATTAACACAATGTAATCCAAAAAACCGTTAAATAAGTATTTATTTATAATTACTTGCACACTCAGAATACAGAAGTATTCTGAGCTTGCACACATACAATTTTTCTAAAAAAAAAACATGTTATCCGTCATATTGGGGCGTAGTAAGAGACAATGGCTAGGCTTTATATAGCCAGTGTCTTTACAAAATTAAGTTATAGTCACGTTTGTAATCGGTTTTTATAAATAAACTAGCTGGTGCGCGCGACTTCGTCCGCGTGGAATAGTTATTACCATAAAAACGGTTTAGTGAGTTAACCTTAAAAGATAGACATGTACTGTTTGGGATATTTTGTTAGATCTTTTCAAGAGGAATAATTCTTTCATACACATTTTTTTGATATCTTGAACCGTTTTCGCAGCGCACGCAACGGAAGCCTTCAAAGATGAATAACTTTCCCCGTTTTTTCCACATTTTCTATTGTTTCTTCGCTCCTATTAGTTGAAGCGTGATGTTATATAGCCTAAAGCCTTCCTCGATAAATGGTCTATCCAACACAAAAAGAATTTTTCAATTCAGACCAGTAGTTTCTGAGATTAGCGCGTTCAAACAAACAAACAAACAAACTCTTCAGCTTTATAATATTATTAGTATAGATTAATTTGTAATTTGTATTTGTATACTTACTAAGTTGAACTTTGTGTTCCTGTACAGTACAAGCATTAACATTTCATTACATACTCCACGATTTACGAGCAGTTTGTTTCCTACGTTCCCGAGGCAGTTATTCTCCTTTATTCAAGAGCTCGAGCAAATACCTGGTTGTATCTATGAAACGTATCATCCGAGAAAATAAACCGTAATTGCTCACTTATATCAGAGGGAGGGCGCCAGTGACTGCTTGATAGGGCAACGAACGAAATATTAAATTGTTGCTTTTGACGGGGGGGTATCACTACGCAGGTTTGGCTGTGGTTTAGAAATATATATAATACGGCCCATCAGTGGGTAATGTTTTGTTGAAGGTTTAAACTGGCGAAGCAAGATGCATTGGTATTAAAAAAGTATGTGCGAGAGTGAGTGTGTTTGTTACTTCATCACGATTAAACCACTGAACCGATTTGGATGAAATTTGATATGGAGATAGATTAGACCCTGCATTATTATACACGAAGCGTTGAAGCGAATGTGGCTCAGTGGTTCTAGAGCCTGCTGTCCACCCAGACGTGCCCTGATTCGGACCCGGCCCTACACCAATAATTTGTCTTATCTTCTCTAGTTCTAGTTTGTGTGGATTTGCACTCGCTTAGCGGTGAAGGAAAACATCGTGAGGAAACCGACATGTTTGAGGACCACAATATCCAAGGACATGTGTCTTCCGTGGAAGGACCTGGGCGCCCACCACGATGTATCTGCCCAAGAGAACTCCCCTGACGAATTAGTTCTGCGGGGGAGTCACGACCCTCAGTCATATAGAGTATTAAACACCCTTTTTTCTCTGATTAATGCGGGTGACACCGCGTGTCCTTGCTCTAAACTACATTTTGCTGCTATGAAGGCATAAACACCTTATTGTGGCAGTTTTTTTGACTATGGGTGGCTAGACGATTTGAGGTATGCGATATTGGATCTTTGAAGTAAAACCTTTGGTAATACGAATGAAGTATAGATTTGTATACTCGTAAAGAAACATAGTATACCTCCCTTATTCTATATTTCTGTGAACTGTGTCGATTTATGTAAGCCTGTACTATTAAGTTACTACTATTAAGTTATTATTTTATTCATTTTAAGACTTTCTAAACATAGAGTTATTGTTTACTCTATAAGTATTTTCCTCCCCACAGAGACGCTTCGTGGGAGAAAAGAAAATTGTTATTTTTCACAGGTGGCTGGCGGTATAATAATATGTTTATAAATAACTTACCTACTTTGCCTTGTTAAGTTTACCCACCTAACTGTATTTTGTTCTTCAATCTTTGCATAGATTGTATAAATAAAAGTACCTTATACAAAACACGGTTTTGTAGTGATTTGATTTTGTCGTAAGTACATAGGTACTTGCCAATATTTTCACCTTATAACATCTCACGATGACAACAATTGTACAGAAACGTACTAGATATGTTTCTTTGTAGCTAGAATGGGCAAGCGTAATGCTTTCCATCACCTTTTTTATTTTCCTGACTCATTATTCGTTCTTAAAAAATATAGGTACAATATTTTAGCGCCAGCTGTTAACAACCTTTTTTAATCATTATGATAATTTTTACCGTGAAACATTTTCATTAGAGCTTTTCGTCAAAATGTAACGTCCGTTGGCAACGCCATGGACCATCAAAGGCATACTAATTAGCTGCTACAGGACGGAAGGTTATATTGCCCTGCCTCTGGTCACGTTGCCTTCACTTTGCTATGTTTATTTTATTTGGAAACCTACTCGGTTCGGTACTTCTACCTATTTATCTATTTCTACATATGGGGTAAGTACGAGAAAAAATCGTTTGAGAGTAGCAAAGTGTAGAGAGCATTTCTACAAATCATCGCAAGGCTTAAAGAGACTGCTGTAATAGGTATAACAAATAGACTTTGCATTTGAAATATCATAAAAAAGCGTAGTAGGTTTGTTAGTCGGTTTATTTCACTTTGACGCCCAATGTAATGACGAGTCATAGTTTGGTCCTGAGACTGACATGGACCACTTTTTCTTTCGAAACAACGCGAGCAAAGCCTTAGACATGTACTAGTCATTAAAATCAATGATTTCTCTATCACGTTTTTTCCTTTATATGACGTTGTAATATGATAGTCCTAAATCAAACGTATCCTATGTCTAAGGGTTTGAGGACAGCCCCGGCTTTTCCTGATCCCGCTGAAGATTGATGTCTCGTCAAGTAGGTTTACCTGCTACTGTGCCCTATATTTACCTTTCTAGGTTTGATAAGGTATTTGGGTTACTGACAAATTTGATGGGAACTAAATATTTAATTTTGTTAGATGTGTTGGTAGATTACAATTTTTAGACAAGTTGTAATAACAACAAATAACTAGTTACTAGAATCACTATGTGATGAAGATTTGACTTTTCGCAGTACTTTAGTTTGGAAATGTGGCTTCATTGAGAACTTATTTGGTTACATTATTGCTGTAGCATTGAATAGTTTATCTGCGTAACTTACCTTAAGCACAGAATACATTCTTAAGTATTTTATGAGTTAAACGTAAATAAATAATGAATACATCAAAATGCATAAAAAGATTTTGTTGAAAGTCCTGTTGTTTCATAATAAATAAGTTTTTTTTTATTAGTTTGCCTGATGGTAATCGAAGGCTATGGCCTAAGATGAAGCGTGCTTACCCACTAAGATCCGATTCACTCTCGCTTTGAAGATACGAGTAGGTGGATTTTATAGTACGTGGGGAACAGGGAGTCAGGCAGGGATTTCCACAACTTTTCGATACATACAATAAAGTTGGAAGCTAAATTATTTATAACGCGTTTTCCCTTAACATTATAAAAGGTCTAAAACAAAAGATAAACAAACCAAACATATCTACCTATACTAGGAGTATATACCTCTAATCCGGGAGCCGGAGTCGGATGGTAGCTATTGTGGATCCTGTAACAATGCACTGATTAATGGCACGGGAAGGACAGGGACCTTATAGTCTACGACAGATAATAACAATACCTCTAAAGTAAACCTTGAGGTTTACTTTAGAGGTATTGTTATTATTAGGGAATTAGGTTCAAAGTTGAATACTGAAGCGGAGATATAAACAAAATTGCATTTTCAAAATGATTTGCTGAATACATTCTTGTCGTCTGGGTTTTGAGCCCACATTTTCCCTAGAAGCTTTACCAAAAAATACATCTAAAAGAAAATAATGTATTGACCACAAAGTTGTTAACAAATAAACTCTTAACTCTAAATAATGGCAAAATATACTTTGTGACATCTTAACTTTCTCTAATGCCTTTCAGAAATAAACAATTCAATGACATATTTCCATTAAGCCTCTTACTTTGTTGTCAACAGTCTTAAGTTGATACATCCCACTAATGTACATATTTTGTTTTCAGCAACCGAATGCATACCTACATCTAATTCGATCACAATACAAGTAAAATATAAGAACTAAGTAAAAGTAAATAAATAAGAGGGGGAGTATTTAGCTAATCATTCCACCTTACAGGGCTTTTGTTAATATCACGTTAAAAGGTTATAAGTAAGTACGTTGTTAATATAATTTCAATACAAACTTAATCTTACAAAAAGGTAGAGCAGTGTAACTCAGCTTAAATTTTAGGTACAAAAACTAAAAAAAAAAACAAAAGGCTTGCCTGCAAAAAACCAGCTGCTGTTATTTTTTGTAGTTTTTATAAAAAAAAAATGTCATTCATAAAGTTTGTTTAAACTTAGCTAACGTTTATGCTACGACGTTTGAAAATCACATCCCTTCGCACCTGAAAATCAATAGAGATTTGGACTACTAATGCTCTTATCGCCAGGAGTCGGTCCATTACTGTTTTGGTAATGGAAATCGATACGGGCAATCTTGTGGAGAGAAGGGCTCACAAACACTCGCCTCGACTCACTTGCAAGGGTTTTTGTTGGTTTTGTAACCTTACAGGCTAGAGGGCGTACGCAGTACCTACTTATACATATTCTGTTCTATAATATACTAATTAGGTCGTATGTAAAACTAGTGGGTGCTCGCGGCTTCACTCGCATTAAGAAGTAAAACTTGCATCCCCTATTTCACCCCTTTAAAAGTAGCATTTCCAAAAATTCTTACCTGCATCCTGCATGCCAAATTTCAGCCCGATCCGTCCAGTGGTTTGGGCTGTGCGTTGATAGATCACTATATCAGTCAGTCAGCCACCTTTGAGTTTTATATATTTAGATTTGATAGATGCTTCTCGTCCCAAACCACTAACATTATAAAAAGTTTTTAGAAGTTTGTGCATTATTCTCGCCCAAATTGCTGTATAAGGTTAAATTTTTTACAAATACATTATAATGTGTATAATATTCATAGGTACTTAAAAATATTTTTTATCGATCCTTTCATTTTGTTAATTCAATTATAATAAAAAAAAACTACAATATTTAATTACACAAACCACTTATAAAGGTTCCGTCCCTCGTATTTGATGTCCATTTGTATATAAAACGATGGTTTTTAGCCAGTAATCCTTTATTTTATCTTTCCACACCCCACTTCGTACCCTTTTATTCTTTGTCCCAGAGGTATCTTTGCGGTTTCACCAATGGTCCCTGAAATCATGAAATCAACTAAACGTGACTTAGGGACGTGTTTAAATGGCATTCAAATGGCTAAATGATGTAAAGGGAGTTTAGAGTAATCGTTTGGGTACCTATTTTTTAATGCTCTCCTTGTAGAATAGATAATATTTTTAAAAAAATATACATACATACATATAAAAGTAAGTACATATATGAATGTACATGTACATTGCTACGTCATTATGTCGATACTTTTTTAGGTTGGTTTTCAGTTTGTCAGTTTTGGCAGATGTAAAAACAAGGTTCCATTGTTTTTGATGGAAATAAAATATTATTATATTAGTCCTCAAAGTAAAAATTTGTTCGTCAAATATCTGTAGTACCAAGGATTTTTTATTTCATCCCTCTCTATGGTAGTACCTGAAAGATAGTTTCTTACAGTTAATTAATTTACTTGTCTGCAAATAAGTACGATAAGCCACGTCTTTGTTTGTAGATGTTAAAAATGGGCTGAAACCCCGCCCATAGCTTGCAGCGGTGTCATGGGTTTTTTTTTTGAGAAGACACCGGAATAAATACATCTTCTTGTTTTGTTTACATCTATGTAGGTCATTCCTATTCGTAATAACAAAAGTAGTATCCTGTGTTATATTTATAATAATTATTTTGAGGCACAAGTTGTTACTCTTCTTTTGAATCTGAGTATTGCATAGACAATTATATCTCTCTTACTAAGAAAAACATGTAATTCTCGATAATCTGCCAAATCCGATCGCAAAAACTGGCAACAGAGGCAAGATACAACAACAAGAAAACAACCAAGAAATATGATAGATAGAGCCTTCTCCATTATAATAATATCTTCTATAAACTGTGTTGCCAAACTATCAAGTATCAAAATCCGATGTAAGCGGATATAAGAAATTGATGGTAAAGAAATAGACATACTTAATGACCTAGTTTGTTATAAGTAAGGGCCTTATTTAGACGATGCTTACAAAATGTATTGAAAGAATGTTTATTAAAATGCTCTCTCATATCATCTAATATTGGCTTAGTTGAGGTCTACCTGTTTTTGTAAATAATAATACATGCATTCTTAAATCATAATATTGTTCATACAGTAAATATAAGAACTATTGAAAGGCACCAAATTTAAATGTATCTCTGCCTGTCTTTATTTCTTTGAAAAGGAGCGGTTGCTAAATACTGCCATTGCTGCGTCACCGTACGATTGCTCTGCCTTTCTGTCTTAATTTTCACGCAGACTTACATTTTATTTTTTGTCTAAGTTGTTCTCGTGTAGAGCTTATTTCTCACGAGTTGATCAAAATTAGTCGCAATTTTTTTTTAAAGCTAGTGTCTTAAGTTTTTATCCTGCATATTACACGGAGTCAGGTGAAGTAACTAGAAGCATCGCTAGTTTAAGGTGTCGACGTGCCGCGAAGACGATAATGAGGATGTAAATGTGCGCAGGGCTAGGGCGGGCGGCCCGGGCTCTCGCACAACCTGTGGCACCGTACAGAATAGCACGTAGCTTGCATACCTTCCACAGTGTAATACGTAACTAGTATAGAATTGGCTACAGATTAATGCATAGTTAGTATGGTCTCACCGTGTTGCGCGGCGCCCAGCCGCGGCTCGCCTCACCCAGTCTTCGCCGAAGCGCCGCCGCTCTCGCAAGCTCCGGCTTAAAACCTTTGTGAAATATCACGCGCGTTAGTTCAAAAATCCCGCCATAGATTCCACGCGAGGTGAAGAGTTTGGTTTCGAATTGATTTGCTTTTGTTTGATGCTGTTGCTGTTTTGGATCTGAGTTGACTGGTACTGGTAAAATAAATACGTATAGCTGTATATGTATACTAGATATAGATTAATGATTGCAAATACTATATAAGTACCAATTCAAACGTTTATTAATAATTGTTTTGTGTTTGATTAAATTGCAAAATTATCAATTATTGTAAATAAGCTTATAAAACATAAAACATTGGCTGTTATTTGTGAATCTACACATTATGTACGCACAATCCTTTTTAGTAAATATTTTTTTAAATATTGTGTCTTTTAAAATACTTTTGTTATAAATTATTGTGTAATTATGCACATTATTTATGTGTAATAAATAGGAATCCAAATATTTCTAAAACACATTGTATGGCTCGCCTGTAGTTCTCACGAATACAAAATCAATATATTTTACCTAACAAAATAACAGAACAAATATACTTAACTCGTAATTCGAATCTTTTCCTTCCCGTCAGCTTTTAATAAAATTCGTAGCAATTTTTCAAATCCAATTAGGTATGATTGGCGCAAAGTTTCGCCCCGTCAATCACGGCTGCTGTTTTCAAACTAGGCAGGTGGTAAACCCGTCAGATTATCCCTGATTGGATAACAACTTAGCCAACAGATGCTCTACAATATTAATTTAAGGACTTGAAATATTTCTAGTTAATTAACTCCTACGGTTTACGCTCTTGAGTCTTAAGCTATTAAAATACTGGGATCTACTCTAGTATTTAGTTAATTTTGAAGCTGTAATATAACCTTATAGATATGTACGTTATAATTTACACAGGTGTGAGCGGCAAATGATTCATAACTACCTTGAATTTATTTAAATTCTGCTATTAGATGTACATGTACACTTATTATACATTCCTATTTGTAACGTTAGGCTAATATGGTTAGCTTTTTAGTTTAAATACTAAATTGGAAACTCCTACCTAATCTAAACGCAGTAGGCATTGATCACGAGAAACAGCTGAGACGTACGATTAGTCTTAATAGTAAAATTGATGAGTGCATTTTATCCGCTAAAAATCCCGTTAGTTTATGATACACATATATCTGTTTACGTAAAAAAGATTATTTTGTCACGCGTTAAATAGCTTAAATGATAGATATCTAAAGATAACCACCGTACGAATATATCTAGTGTTTTAAAAGATACTGGTACTAAATTATGTGCGCCAAATGATATTTAATTAATAATCAGTAATCAATATAGTACAATCAGTTCGCAATGATAATATGGTAACCTACTTTGGCTTTTTATTTATTACTTCCATTTTATCTTGATATTATACTCTTATATTTTTGCAGTATATCTGTCCTATATCAACGTATATATTTATTTATGTAAATTTCATTTTAAATTGTAGAAATCATTAGACCAAAAAACAGCTTTAGGGAGTGCGTGATTTTCCGCACTTTTCTGTTCACGATTTACATTTTCACAATAGAGAACCCTTTCTGGGCCCAAAGGATTTTATCCTTGATTTGAGTGTTTCCTTTCCAAAATTCGTAGAGAAAAATATAAAGTACTGATTGCCCACCAGAGTGCCTACTTCTATTCTCAAACATGAGCTCCTTTTACGTTTTAAGTGCCTTTTTGTTTACAGCCAAACCGAGGTAGAGATAGGTTAGGTACAGGGAAAAAAACATATTTTTGAGTCGGTACCTACAGTAAATTATTTCTGATATTTTTTGTTAAATTTCTGGATGATATTCAATCAGGTTGGCGTGATGTTGATACTCCGTCATAAAAAAAATCTTTGTGGTTTCTGAAGATAAATGAAATTAAAAATATGACTTTGTCATCAAACTTGAACTTTTGAAAGAAAAACTTTTATGCCTACTTGTCTCGGTAGATTTCTACGTTACTGTACAAATCTAACGTAAATGAACCGAAAATCAATCCTAAATAAATTACACGATCGCAGGTAAGCGCGCGGATTGAAATATAACGAATTTATGATCAGTGACGAAAGGCCACATTTATTTTTGCAGCATCACTCTCACCCACGATAAAATGGAAGCGTTTACCAAGATTTATCGTTATTTTTTATCGGACCCAAGCGAATAGCTTTCAAAACATCTAGCCATCGTCTATTTAAATTTACTCCATCGTTTATTTAAATTTCGTTAAGAAACTAAAATTTGTAGCAGCTAATGCAACGTTGGGCAATCCAAAATCATGACTACGAATATAACTCGCGTCCCACAACACTTCTAGCCGCAGTCATTAGGTATGAGGCGATAAAGCCTATTCACTGATAAGCTATCACCTATCAGCCCTATCGAGATCGATACGTGTAAATGTAATTCTAAAACAACTCACTGTACCGAGATAATTAAATCAAGCTACCTAACATGCCAGAGAAAATTCGATCCATAACAGCAACAGATTTCATTCATTTTTTAGGAACTTTCCGCGTTTCCAAGATCGTGAGCCAGTCGAGTGTGTAATTGTGTTTCAAGAGAATGTTCTGAAGAAAAGTGGTGTGTTTGAGTGAGACCAATGGCCGGGCCAGGCCGACCGCGCTAGATCGATCCGCTCACAGCGGCGCAGCTAACGACGTAAGTGCATTCTACATATACCCACAAATATACTATATGCATACCTATCTGATTGCTCGGTGCTTGCAGTAATCGCACGACTATGTATGCAATGCAAGCTCCGCGTCGGCTGCTCCGATTCAGACTGTAATAATAGCAGTTATGAGCACTGAACAAAGCTTCGCGGCTACAATGCAGCTATTTATAAACACATTTTCTTTACTACATTTAAGAGAGTACGATTCCTGAATGTCTGTCTATTTTTAGAACTAGATATATACAATTCCACGTGAAAATGGGACGCTGTCAACAAGCACGGTTTAATTAGAGCGGCTCTTTAGAACCTGTGAACGAAAAAGTAGGAACGTGTCTATTGAAGGCAGAGGTAAACTTGGAACGAGGCCAAATGTGTCGTCTTCTGTTTCATTTAATCAAAAGCGTTATCGATAAATTAAGTCAGCTTGTTTATTAGAACAAAGCAGCGGTTTCCGACGCAAAAATACTCGCACCAAAACACCGGATCATCGTAACGGCCTAACTGCGATATTTATTTACGTTGCAGTAGAATTTCTGTGGAAACATTAATGTTCACATTGAGATAGTAAATCTTGTGGTGTGTGGAACTCGTGTAAACTGCCTAAGTCTCAGTATTTGGTTCATTATTGGATGAACCGGATAGTAGTGCGTGGGCTAGGAAGAGGTCGCCGATCTCAAGGGAAATCCCTAAGAAAATATTATATGAACTCGAATGAAATTTCTTGTTGACATATTTTTTTACAAATTAGTTACCAGTGTATTTTGATAACTTACTCTTCCAATTTTAAGAACACTTATTGTGAACCTAAAAACTGATATTTGACGGAAACTTTGTATGATTATATCTTTATATACTAGTAGGTACAGTTAACAAAATTATCTACAACTTTTTACTGAATAATATATTACCTAAGAAGAAATACCAAACATTATATTATCGTGATAAGATTGTCGGTACTGGAATTCGTAGCTCGTCTGTATCATCCGAATTTCACGATTACATGAGCATTTGTTCAGGACCTTTTTCGTGTTCATTCATTATCGTCATAATAAGCGACTGGAAAAGCTTTCAGAACAAGAGCTGGGCAAAATTAAACAGACCGAGATTTTGTAATTAGGAAAATATTGGAGTGGGTATAATGGTTGCTTGTGTACTCTACTCTAGTATGTATATATATACTCATAAAAAGCTCTAATTAATGCTTAATAAGTACCACCAGCGTTGTTTGAATAAAATGAACAATTTGAGCAACGCAACCATAGTTAGGTATGTTTCTACCCTACAGGAAAACAAAATGGAAACAAGACTTTCTTAAAAAGGTTCATTCGGACAAGCAAGCAATTATGTCTGAATAAAGTTTTGCGTTTAAAATATTAGCGTGCAATTAATTTTTAGCATAGGTAGCATTTAGGCATTTATTTTATTACTAGTGGACGCCCGAGGCTTCGCTCGCATAATTACAGAATAAAATATGTATAGATAGATACTTAGTATAATTATTTGATTATATATGTATATTTATATAAGTATGTATATCAACAGAATGGTTTATATTGTATATGTAAAATTTCAATTCCGTACATGGTTATTTATTTATCTGCCATTACAGTAGATACATTTAAACAGTAGTTATAACTTCACGTGATATTATGTATTGCTATACTATGTATGTACATAGTGTGCTGGAAAGAATAGTAATAGTTAGATCCTCTTGCTTGAGTATTTCCTCATTACTGATCGTGATTCCTTCGCAGAATCAAAAAAGAGTCCTCTTAGGCACACATAAGTACATCGTGGGGCCACTTGAACCCTTCTTTAGTAAAAACTGTTTTATTGGGGTCTGTAATTGAGGCTATAATCAAATAAAATTTGGGTTAATTTTTCCAAGTTTAGTTCTCAAGGTCTATCGATAGTTATCGATAAACTAACAAGGGGTGAAGTATATAAGTAGTATAGAACCGTTATAACATAAATACTTCCACTCGGCTGCAGTCCTTATAAAGCTCCCAAAGTTGGTGACCATCGGAAAATATTGGCAATCTGTGAACATTCAGGCCCAGATCGATACTTGCCATCGAATTATTATTTACTGGACACCTCAGATATATTTGTTCTTGTTGACAGTAGTGGTTCAACAGCGATGCTAACGTAACTAAAATATAATTATTTTGTTTTATTTGTTGTTCCGTTTCTTTTTCACACCAAAAAAATGTTATACTGAGTACCTATTAGAAGGGCAGGGAAGTTATACGACTATTTTTATACCAAAAATAACGTGGTCCGAATTTTCTGCGATTTTTTTAGTCTTCTTTTAAAAAAATTAGGTTATTTGATTCGACTAGTAGGTACATAAGTTTTAGAGATACTTATATACTTAGTAAGAATTGGATATACATAGGGCACATTGGACTTTTTTAATATTAAGTAGGTAGTTTAAAAGTTTTTGAGATATTAATCCACGCACTCCTAATAAAGATGT
Organism: Macaria liturata; assembly: GCA_964023185.1. NCBI lineage: Eukaryota > Metazoa > Arthropoda > Insecta > Lepidoptera > Geometridae > Macaria > Macaria liturata. The sequence continues at coordinate 7,934,884 of OZ026812.1, read as the reverse complement.
ACGGGAACTGACAGAAGTTGGGAGAATTTTTTCAATGACTACTTGTGTCCATTGTAAGGACAGTTTTTTAAGAGTAGTCTTTCAGGTATAATTTTATCGATACCCGCCTACTTGCTTTCACTTACTCCCGATTGTTTAACCGGAGATTGTTCGAGTTTTTGGCGAGAACAAATCGCTTGCCATCGACGCTTTGACACAAACCTTTTTATAACGATACGGGGTTTTACACTCGCTGTGCTGAAATAAAGATTGATGAATTTATTGGGATGATATTTTATTTATATTAAGTACATTTGAGAGAGAGAATGAGAAAAATCTATGCTTTAAATGCAAGTACATTTGAGAGAGAGAATCAGAAAAATCTATGCATTATGTTAATTACTTAAAGGAGTGATCGGTGGTTACATTTTGTAACTACTTATCTGAGATTCAAATTAGCTCTTTAACAAATTTTGACAACGCAGATCTTACAGCTCAGGAAAACAAACAATAAACATACACACATACATACATTCAACTCACGCTTTAATAACTTAATCTCTACCGAGCTGATTTTGACGACACTAAACTGTTATAACTTTAAACATTCCTGATTTGTGACAAAATAGTATCGATATTATTCATAGTATCCAAAAAAGCCGTAGACGGAATTACAATCCATAAACATTTAACATGTGTTTGGAAGCACTCTAATTTTACCAAATTTTGATAACATCACTATACGTAGTACAGGTCAAATTAATAACCTCCTTCTTTGAGATGTCAGTTAAGAATATTGTTCGTTGTGACCATTTCGTGCCCCCTTATTCTTTGTCGAAAACCATTTCGCGTTGGGTAGCAATCGTAAATTAACGCGAAGGTTTTGATGAGCTTCGTTAAGCAACGCCAGCATAAAACTGTCATTCAGTATTTTGTACGGCTCAGCGATTTCCAGCTTCCCTTTTTTATTTTATTTGCTCACTTTTCTTGGAACAATGTTTTTAACGGACCAATTTTTGTAGATAATGTACTTAGATAGGTAATTTAGTAGGTATTTAATTATGGAGTTATTTTATCGCATTTATCGGCAAGTTTCAAATCGTTGTATGGTTTCTGGTCGAAGTTGGTTCGAAAACGGAGTTTGAAGTAAAACTTAATTCCAGGAAAGTAAGTCCGCATACACAATTTACGAAACAAATGAATATCAGGCACTTCGTCTTGTTGAGATTCATAAATATATTATTCGGTTTTACGTCAAAATAAATATAATATGTCATTCGTAACTCTGTATAACTAATAATATTTGTTATTTTTATATACCTATGACGACCCATGTACAAACAGCTTCTACTCCCAATCCTACGAAACCGCCGTCCATCTACAAAACAACGATAACAACAAAGCTTTTTAAAGCCCTACCAAATTTATGAACAAAAATCATTGTGCCAGCTTGCATTTCTAGTTTTCTATGATTGTTCGTTCATACACGATTTGGCGTCTCAATATTAGTAATCGGTCAATGTCGGTGCCAACACAACACATCCCACGCCTTTACAGTTTCCGACCTCTCTCGCAAATCCACACCATTTAATATTATCGCATTATGCCGTACAATTGGCCATGCGTCGGTATCTTGGTAAAGAGATTTTGATGAGATTGTTATGCAAGGTGGTCGTATTTTTAAGCCTTTAAGAATTGTAACATTCTTTGTCTATTTTTGAGTGACTTGGATAAAAAAAAATTAAGACCGGATAAAGCAGGTAAACAAAGTTGAAAAATAAGTTAGGTACTTTTTTCTTAGTTTAATTTATTAAATTAAACAAAGATAAAAGATCTTTTATTTACGCAAGTAAAGCAACGAACTTATTGTACCAATTCACAATATTATCTATATTAAAATCAGCGAACATTTCCAATCATTTCTCCCGCAGTAAAATCGAGTTCACATAAAAGAAACTTTAATTTAGTTCGCGATATTATTTCATTTTCTACCTCTCTCTGTAGCTTTCGATATTATTTTTTAGAGTATGATCACTGAATTTGATCGAATGCTGTAGATCATTAGCTTCTATTCATGCAATGCCCGATATGAAAAGAAGAAAGAGAAGTGAAAAGTCTGAACCGAAGGCCATTCAAAACCGATATTCGTATAAAAGTAGCGTAACGTGACTACGTTTTTAAAATTATTTCAGCAATGAAGGATCTTTTTTGTCGTTTCAAGCTTTTCACGTAGTTTTGAATTGTGTTAGTTTCGATATCATGAACTCGCGTTTAACTTTATTTGGGAATAATTTAAAGTGAACTTCTAAAATACCATAAACTACACCTTTGAGTATGAATCTTGTCTTAATGTTAAACATAAACGAAACCGAACACAACCATACAGGTATTAAAAAATAAATCTGGTACATATACTAAACTACGTACGTATGAAGAAGAAAGTGCAATAAAATCTGTCATAAAACGAGGCCTTAGCCGTTATGATGATAAAATTATCTTTGAAAATCAGTGTAGCGTGGGCAAATTACTCTTGCAATAAAATCCTTTCCTTTTACGACATAGGTGTGCTTATAAATCAAACTTAACGTTGCGTGGAAGGATAATGGTAGCCAAGAATTTTAATATCGCTTCGTTAGAAGAGCAAATAGGAAAATATGATACTCCTACGTGCATTGGAAAATCTGATATGCAAAAGCTCAGTTCTTTATTGGACATACATAGGTGCATACATAGGTATATATACAGTTCGTTAAGTTGGAATATTTTTCTATAAATAGAATCGGAAGACAAGTGAGGAATAATTCCTAACTAAATATAGACTGTACTGCGACTTTTCTCAGTTGTCTTTTTTAATAATGGTTATATTAAGCAATAGTTTACATACACACACATACATCAAAGAAAACACACACATAAATTAATAACACTAATAATGACAACGTTTTCGGAGTTTTTATGATTATTTTTCTCACAAAAATCTAGATCGAAATTCGAGTGACGGGTCTATGCATAAGTTTGGAAAGAAATATTTATGCTACGAATACTTTCTCATTGCGCTCATGAGTACCTAAATAATAATTGTGCGTGTGAGAACAAAGTACCTAAATAGAATAAAATATTACCTATTCGTTTCCGGTAACTATCCAGGGAACAGTAAACCTGTTTGATACGACACAAAAGGTTATCTTTCGTGCTTAATATTATATGAATTAACATTGAACGTGTATGAGTATATATTTCCTTGTTAAGCCTCTTTACCGCTTTCTTTTAGTAATGGATAAGTTCAACAAATCGCTTTAAACAAAAAAGTTTCAGGTTATTTGCACAAAAATTTAAGTAAAACGTTGACATTTACATTGGACAGTTATATTCAACAATCATTTAAAGCTAATCAAATAGATTCGGCCCTACACTAAGGACTTGTTATGTGTGGAAAACATCGTAAGGAAACCGACATATTTGAGGACCACAAAATCCGAGAACAAAATGTCTTCAGTAGAATTTAAGGATTCGGGCACCCATCACAATGCATCCCATAGGCCCAAGAACTCCCCTAACAAATTAAATTGCAGGGGAGTCACGACCCCCAGTCAAGAAAAAAATACCACTCGAAACAAAAAATAGATTCATAGAAACTGTAGAAACAAAAACCTGAGCATGTATCAAAACCCCGGAAAAGTAAAGAATCTATTTCTGTTGATTCAGTAACGCTGCCCACAACTCCAGTTTGCTTGTAAACAAAGCCGTGCACTTTTAACCAAATTTTATTGCCACCAAAAAAGTTTACCAAATAACATGAAACGATTCAAGAATATAGCTAGGTAGGTAGTATAGGAACCTACTGGTATTGTTTCCGCGGTGGGCACGGCGCCAACCTGATTACGTCATTAACCGGCATATAATTAATAGAAATGTTGACTTATTGGTTGGACTTTAGGATCATTAATTTGCATTTGTGCGGGATATTTTCAGGAAAAAATCATTAGAACTTTATTCCGTGAGTTAATTTGAATTTTAAATAAGTGAGCGAGTGTGATTTAAAATCGATTTTAGAATTTTGAATATGATCTTGATTGACACATCTGTTGTAGAAAAATTAATTAATGATCGAGTGAATAGTTCCAGGTATATGTGCTATGCATCCCTAATATTATATTTATAAAAAAAAAACTTATACCGTTTTATTACAAAAAGAGGTTTAACTGTTATTACAGGATTAAATCAATACCAAGTCATGTAGCAAATAATTTCTTATTACAATACGAAGACAAACGCGAACCCTAGATTAATTCTATTCTAAGCATATAAAAACAAAAAAAAACAAGTGTTTTCTGAGATTAAAGTCGTAGAACTCAAACACGTTCCGAAAAAAACAATTGAAAATCACTTAAAATTTAACTTGGTACACGACTAAAGTGAGATAAGCTGCGTTATCACTGTTCTAAACTGACTCATTATCCAAACAATACTTAATGCTATCCCAGACCAAATGATGCCACCCTGACGCGTCCTTGAGATAACATTGTGGATTAAGGTGCAGTCGCCCGATCTCTATTTCGATACAAACTGTTGTATTTAAGACTCAAAAACTAAGAAATATAGACGGAAAATTGTTGGTATCTAATCAAAGCTCTCGCCTCGTCCTTTCTGAACCAAAGGTCATAGGTTGCTAGTTTTAAAGATTAAGTATACGAAAAAAACATTTTGTATGAAAACATATTTTTTGATAAAATTTCAAAACTAGAAAACCTATGCGTTTGGTTTTTTAGAGGCGAGATCTTTGCTTAGGTACCTACAATTTAAAGCAAAGTTCATCAGTCTATCTTTCTTAGTTTTTGAGTCTATTAACTATACAACAGTTATTGTTGTATGGAAATAGAGATCGGGCGACTACACGTTAACATCTCGTTTATGCTAATCACAGCTAAATTAAGATGATTCAATGCAAATTGCCGTAACGTGACTATTGTTATGTCTCAAGTCAAAAGATTTGGCTTCCGTCTAAACAATGCGGGATAAGAAGCTTTTCGACGTTTTTCAGATGAAAATGTGGCTGGTTTCTTGTTTGTTTCCTCTTAATAAGGTATATGCATGCACATGTATTTTTTGTATACATATTATGTATCTATCCAAAATAATTAATAGACAAAGTTGCAGTTAATTAAAGTACATAAAGGGTTTGTGAAGTGTGTCGTCTCATTGCAATAAAATAAATCTATATATTTCCATTCCGCAATAAATTGTTAATGTAGAAAATTAACTTTGCTAATTAGAAACTACTTGATGATATAGTTTACATTCGTTTTATTCAATTAAGTGAGAAACATATTAATGTTACTCAAGTATAAAGGTAATCTTAAGATTATACCTGGTGAAATGACTATTTTATCTTACTTGGCGTTTGTTGACAGAGCCTGGTACGACCGCGAGTCTGATTAAGCTCGGTATTAATATTAAGACGTCTAGGAACCACGCTTAAACCCTGTCTGAATTACTGACACGGATTATAAGGATGAAATAATTTCACAAATAACATTTTGGTCAGATAACCTTTAAAATACGTACAGATTCTAACGAATTAAACCTTCTCCTTTTTTCGTAGTTCGTTAAAAATAGAATTAAATTGCAAAATTTTTAATTGAAACGGGTTCTTCAAGAGCAATGTGCAAATGTTCAACTTGTGACCTAGTTAACAAGCAAATGAGCCTTGCGTTACGCCGAGCGTAATTTATTTCCTACTGTTACTAGAATCTACAAACTACAAGCAGCATACGAAACAATGATATCACAACTGAAAGGAATTTTGGATCTGAGCCAAAATTGGTCCAAAAATTTGGTGATAGTGTGTCGTATCTGTCATCGCATTATAACTTCACTAGTTTATTCACCCCTTCTATAAATATCATCAAAGCACGTTCTTGACAAGTCGTTTGTATATATATTTTGCTATTTGCATAACATGTAGAACGAGACGCAGGCCTCGAAACTGTCTGTTTAATATTTGAACTGAGTGATTTCCGATGGCAATAAACGTACTTGCAGTCGAGTTAAATCATAGACAATATTACTCAGAGACACTAAACTAGTCGCGTGCCCATCACGCTTGCCGCGTTATCACATTTGTATTGTTTGTTAATTTGTAATAATATAGCCTAGGCTTCTTGCTATAAAGCCTGTTATGTAAATTTGTATTTATGTGAATAGAGACAAATTTATCTATAGAAATAGTTTAATCAACCATTTGTAGCAGCTGTTCTGCGTAGCCCAATCAGCATTCAGTTTTATAACGCAACCATAGTGCTCAATCATTCAGCATTGTAGGCGTGACACGTGATTTTATTACTGATCTATCACATGAATTCACATGAGCGACGTGGCGGCGTCTATTGAAAAAGTTGTCGTTGTGTAAAACATTTCACGACCAACCGTTTTCTCGAAAACAGATGGAAGTCGCTCCCAGATGCTTTAAAAATAGGCAATATTTTAACTAGCAAAGTTGATAATTAGAAACGCGTAAAATAACCAGAGGTAGCCGCGGGTTATATTTGACTTCGACTAATGTAAACAGATCGGTCTGATTGATGTCTATGCCAGAGCTCTGGGACGAAACATCGATACGTAAATTATATTTTATGTAGATGTGATACATTTATAATTTGGCGTTACTATCGTGCATCATGGAATAATACAATTTCAAATTTCATGCGATTATTTTGTCAACGGAATCGGTTAATAAAATCAGCATTAATTATACGTTACCAACAGAACTTTGAAACTGCCTTATGTTGTTAACTTCATTAACGTGATTCTCCAAATCTTATTCCTAATTACCCGCGGCCACTCCAAATCTTACTTACATTGTAATCGCAAACGATTATCCGCATCAAAGCGATCAAAATATTATTATAGCGATCGACTAAATTATCCAGCTCACATTATATTGCCTGAAGTGACAGGATCTCGTGTGTGAATAAACTTCGCCTCTCGCCTGATATAGATCTAGGCCACGAGGTAAATTTAGCTTAATTGCCTCCCAAATAAAGAGAGTCGCCACTTAGCCCGACGTTAATGGTATGCATAAAATTACACAAGTAGGTACCAACGTCCCACTCAATCTGACATGATTCAATTGTGGATATAAAATATGCAGTTTTGAATATCTTGGCAAGATTTCGACAACTTGCATTCTGTGTATCATAATGAATTGATTATTGGATGTAATAGAATAAGAATATAGTACATTTATTGTCAACACAGATTTATAAACATATAATAGGTATGGTGAATTGAGCAAATTAAAACATCAGAAAATATGGAAATGTATTCTTTTTTTAGTTACCAGGAAAGTAAGCAAGAGCTAAAAGGGAGTAAAACAAAAGAGGCGTTTCTCTTAACCTGAGTTTAGAGCAAAAGATGCACCAAGAGTTATTCGTGCATTGTGGGGAAATAGTTACCTACTGCTTGTTCCATAATAATTTATTTTAGATAACTTTAGAGGGATCTTTAGAGCAATAGCGCACTAGCGGCTAGGCCGCAGCGGCCAGGTCGCGGCGGCCATCGAGATAGATACATTACTTAGTATGAAATCGCCATAGAGCACGCGCACCTGGCCGCACGCGGCTAGCGGCCACACCAAGCCGCAGCGGCCAGCGAGATCGAAGCGACGCATTTGCGGCCCGTGTTCAGTCGCTGGCCGCTGTGGCCACTGAGATCAATTGCATTATAGTTAGTTAGTAATTATTTGCTCATCCGCAAATAATTAAAGAACTTGTCATCATATTGCTGAAGGTCGGTGAAATAAGTATGAAATAATCCCTTTGTTCGCCTTTCACGTAGTAAGGGATGAACCCAATATTTTTTCCTATTCTTTTTCCGCTTCTTACTTATAAGATTCAAAAGCACTGCTATTTCCTCAACGTCCATTTTGAAGCGCACTGTATGTGCAACTGACGATCGTAGCCGCGGTTTTGGCCGCGTAGCAAATCGCAACCCCTGCGGCCGGGCCGCGCGTCGTGGCCGCGCTGCCATGTCGCTAGTGCGCTATGGGCCTTAATCTTGATCCGTTGCGACTCGTTGTCAAGCTTGCGAAGGAACAAATCGGTTGTTGTCTGTATGATGTCAAACAATTTGTTGGTTTATAGGTGTGTTCCACGCCCATCTAAATCGATCAATGACAAAATTGACAACGTTCCCAAAGTTTTGTTGACGTAAAGTAAAAGCCGGAATTGATATCCTATCAAATTTTGCCGAAAAAACCTGCTTCCTATTACCTGCCCGAATCCAAAGAAAGCAGTATCTTTCAGCCATGATTTCTGGGCGCCGCTAAATTACGATTGCAGATCTAATCTTCCGACAAAAAGCCACGAATAATGCTTATTACCAGCTTTTGTGTAACAAGTAGCGACGGGCTTTGTGCCAATTTCTAATGAGAGGGTTCTCTATCTTGATGACTCGATAAGCCTTCAGTTGTTTGGGGACACTGAGCCATGATAAACGATTTATGCCCCTATTCAATTATAATAAGGACTATTTGATCTCGTAAACAAGATTGAAAGGACAGATTTACAGGCTTCAGTGAAATAGACTATGGCTCTGAACTAAATCTTATACTTCCGAGGTTTCTCTCTAGAGTAACTGCTCGAGGATATACGTTAACCTTTCATCTATTGTCCTTTTTCTCATCACGCGAAAACGACTGAACGGATCATCATGATTTTTGGTGTGTAGGTAGTTTGAGGTGTCATAGGCTACTTTTTATCCGGAAATAATGCGAGCGAAGCCGCAGGCGTCCACTAGTTAATATATAAAATAAAACATGCCAAGAAGGATTTATAATAGTCATAATTTATCCTGAACAGCTTTCTAGACTAGTAGTGTTTCTAAATCCTGTGCTTCAAATGTAAGTAATAAAGTTTTACCGAAATTGAATTTACCAAATTCTTCAACTATTCACATCAGTTTAATGCAATTTAATTTACTGAACTCCGTTGCTCGTGGCTTCGACTTGAAGAACAATACGAGCAAATTGCGAACTAAATTAATAGCATTCTTAAGAGTTTCAATTCGTAGTTAGTCTAGGATCTATGTAGGTGTATTTGTAGTGTAGTCATAACTTAGAATAGGCGTTAGTAACTTTGAAGCTTAATCTATACTAATATTATAAAGCTGAAGAGTTTGTTTGTTTGTTTGTTTGTTTGTTTGTTTGAACGCGCTAATCTCAGAAACTACTGATCCGAATTGAAAAATTATTTTTGTGTTGGATAGACCATTTATCGAGGAAGGCTTTAGGCTATATAACATCACGCGTCAACTAATAGGAGCGAAGAAACAATAGAAAATGTGGAAAAAACGGGGAAAATTATTCATCTTTGAAGGCATCCGTTGCGTGCGCTGCGAAAACGGTTCAAGATATCAAAAAAATGTGTATGAAAGAATTATTCCTCTTAAAAAGATCTAACAAAATGTCCCAAACAGTACATGTCTATCTTTTAAGGTTAACTCACTAAACCGTTTTTATGGGATTAACTATTCCACGCGGACGAAGTCATAGAACATAGAAATAAAATTATTTCAGAAAACTTAAGAGCTAAAATATTAAGTAAAAAACTCATATCTATCTATCAGTAGTGACAACAGTACCCATAGAATAATAACTACTTAGCATAAAGCCTTATTAAAGCCATCCTAACTTTAGTGTCTCCTTCATCTGCACAAGGTTTATAGAGAGAGCACGCAAGTTAAATAAACGACCGAACCAAGTTAAAGTTTAAATGTAAATATTTGAATGTACCCACTAAGGCGCTCCCGCTTCTCAATTCAAAGTCAGACTTTCCATTTAATACGCTCATATGTAGAAACAGGCTTAAACCCAAATCGATATCGTTTGCATAAGGTAAGCAAAGTGAGAAAAGTTTAAATTGCTTTCGAAAATTTCAAAGCGAACGGAGCATTCAGTTGTTTTGGTTTTTAGCACATTCCAGACATTCATGGAGTGAAGTCGTTCAAAAACTTTTTCATTGTGCCTTGTTAAGTAATCGCGGCGAAAAAGTAATATACTAAGTAAACACGCAGGTTTTTGGACGAGGAAAACGGACAGAGAAAAACGTTGACGCCATGTCGCTTTTCCCAAAAAGACGATAGCGGAAGAGAGACGGTCTTTCCCGCTTTGTATTTAGCTATACACTTCCACATATATAAATTACTCTACAAACGGTTACAACCAAGCTTGTTCTTTGGTCACAACCATTTGACCTCGACGCAAAGCTTTCTTTGATCCTTACAACCTGACAATAAGATCTGTCATCGCCTGTGATGTTGGCAGCGCTCACTCACATTGTTACCAACCGTACGGTCTTAGCACAAACTACTATAACAAAATGTGTGTAAATTAAAACAGGTCTTTAAATGTTATTAGTAAGATAGTATTTATAGTTTATTTCTTTTATTAATTAAAAGTTAAATGATCTTTAGTTAAATTTAATAATTGGTAAACAAAATAATAGCAAACATAATAAACGTTCCAAATGTATATTCTTATCTTAAAATGACAAAAACAATAACATTTGACTTCTTTTATTTTAGCTAAAAGGGGACATATATTATTCTAATTCCTGCAGGCCCGAGAAGAGGGCGAAAATTAAAAAAAGAATTCCCGCAATATCAGAACGCGTTTCATTCCGCCTAGAATTCGTCATTTCCTTAACTGATTTATGCGAAACAGCTTAACGGGACGTCTGGACCTGGCGTGCGTAATGGACATAAATATTTAATTTTTGCAAGTAAATTGAAAGAGGGGTCAGTGGGGTCAGCTGGTAACCAGAGGGGGTGAAATGGGGGCTTACCATGAAGTTAGAGGTAGTAACTTCATGGGGCTTACTTTACCTTACCTTGCCTTAGATAATGAGTTGCCATCAACAAAAAATTGTTAGCTCCAAGAGAATTTCATTACAGTTATTATTTACTTACCTACTTGCCTTAACCTACTTTTGCTCTAAAATGTTTTACTTGGTTTAGTATAAGATTTGTTTGGAATAAAAAAGTTTCTTAAAAGGCTTTTATATTTATATTTCTTTGCAAAAACGTAAATCAAACAATTTGTTGATCTGGAGCTTCGATCTGGAGTATTTTTTTAACGTTTTGCTCTCTAGTTATGCCTGATTCATGTACCTATACGTAAATATTCAGTGCTTTTTATGTATGTCCTTTATGTAGATAAGACGCTAAGAACAAAAAAAAGCAATTAACCTGAAACCGATCAACTAAAACGACACATCAGAAAAAAACATTGAAGTTAGTAAAATAGACATATCATTTTCAAAAAAGGACCCCCGATTTATATACATTTTATATTTATCTAAATCGAGTACATTTCAACTATACAGATAACGAAACTTACACAAAGAAGGAACTCGTCTTATTTACTTTCTTATCTGAGAACTGAATCGATTTCATCAAAAGAACTAAGGTGAAGAGGTTCTGCAACTTAAGGAACCAAATTCAATAAATAAGTTCATTTCAATATTCACAACAAGTTGTCAAGTGTACTTGAAACTCTAACAGATGTTGAATACGCGACTGTTATGGAAAAAGTTTGGTCAAAATATCAACTCTCGCAGAAAAATCCATTTCCGCGTTTTGGTATTTTGTTTTGAATTGCAGACGTTTTGGACAGGTTTTGTTTATGGGACTTGTGTAAACTCATGTATTTACTTGTACGAGGAAGCAAGTTAGCCCAAAGAAAAGACAAAGCAAGTGACAGAGACTACGCTCATCAGCTGGATTTATGACTTGATAGGTTTTTATAGAAACTTCTGCCCAAACTGGTGGTTTTGCATATAAAAGCTGTCGTTTGACGCGCATTATTACAATTCAAACCGTTGCTTGGTTTATATCTAAAGGTATGTATTTTCGTATGAATGTAGTCAACTCTGAGTGTGCTCAAATCACCCAAAAGGACTCTGTCGTAGCTCAGCAACTGATGAACTATGACAAACTGCCTACGAAGTTTCACTTTAATACATCCAAGCTCTTTGGCTAAGACAGTGAGACAGTGCTCACGCGAAATGAGTCTCATAAATAATGTACTCGTATGTGTATAGAGGTGTCAAAAAACTTTGTTGTTAGTACCTAGAGACGAATACACGAGTTAGGTACATTTGCAAATGACGCCATAACTCTTGCCTTTGTTTTGTGAAATCTGAGCGCAAACAGAGACCGTGTTTTGGAAGTTGCGCCGAAAGTAGCTCTTCAGGAAACTGCCCTATTTTTTGCGAGAATACGAATGTCATTAACCTTCCTATACTCGCGCGTTGGTCTGTGAGACCGACGAAACACATTTTCGTAATTATTTTTATGCAGGTAAATCCTAAGAAGTTGAGTTCCTTGCTAGCTGCCGGATTTGTGGCTAACTTCGTTTTAGTGCACGCCGCGCGTTCGGGCGAAACACACGTGTTGTAGCACTCGTCACCAATCGGTCCACGAGACCGACGCGAGTATAGGTGTAACTTTTTGTGTAAGTATTAATATTGCTATGGCGAGGCTCAAAATTAAGTCAAACATAGATAAATATGTTTATTGATATGTTTGTTGTTATTAATAAGAAGTTTAATTTGTTTTTAAAAAGAAGTTCAGATTTTATTTTAATTTTTTAGTACTTAAGAAAATAATCTCAAATTTTAAGACTGATTTGTGATAAAACTATAAGTTGGTAAAATAATTAATAAAATAACTTTTAGTTATACTATTTTGTTTCATTACATCCTAAACTTTAAAATAATAGTAATACTTTATGTGTTTCTTGTTAAAAAAAATATGTTGTAGGGGTACAAACTATCGGTCTGTGACACCGTGCGCGAGTATAGGTGTTACAAAAATTGGCGCGAGTATAGGAAGGTTAAATGAGTTTTTGTATCATCGTGCTGCGAGCAGCTGCTACTTTTATATTACTATCTGTTGGTTGGATTGTGTGGATGTAGCTAATTAAAGAAAAACAAAACAATGCTATTACATCGAACAACCAATCGTATCACAATATGTTCACGTGAACCGAAAACATAATGATAATATTTATTTGCTGTAAAACGTCATAAACGTTGTTTAAATTAACCATTATTATTTGTGTTTCGACGCAAAGTATTTTAGTTTTCAAAATAAATGCTTAAAAACACCATATTTATTTGTATTTCAGTTCAAGCAGGCCTGCAAAACTAGGTTTCGAATAAGTAAAATAAAATATGATCCACGTAAATCCATTACAGAATATTTCAATGGCAAATGCGGAGAATTTCGTATCAAGAGAAAGTATTTTAAATCCGTTCGGCCATTTTGCATTGAATCGTGCTTTGCAATATTTGAAAATACTCCACATTTTTAGCCGATTCATTAGAAAACTATGTTTTGCTTTATTTTTGCTCTGCTCCATGTTATTAGTAATTACTTCAATAACTTATGAATTCAATGTTTCAGCTAAAACTGGTATACATTGTTACACTATTTTAAAACGTTTACAAGAAAGAAGTGCAAAAAAATCATATCAAGTACCTACTTACTGCAAGATGATATAACATAAATCACATTACATCACTTTACATCCAGTTTTCACTCTCACCGATGTATTTTGATAATTTCCACGAAACATTAAAGACGCTCAATATCTAAGCCATCACTTTGTGCTCCTAGATCTGAAGCGTCAGTCAGTCAGGAATAAATCTAGGCAATCGCTTTAACACAAACATTTCACTTACAACGGCGAATAAATTTCTCTTCCCTGACAGGACGCGCTGGAAATACGACGCACTCGTACACAATATAGCATACAGACTCCAAACTGTATTCATATCACACTAATAACGTATAATAATATATAATAATCACTTATTTTGAAGAATATATCCCTGCCAGATTGGTTGCCTGGAAGAGATCGCTCTTAGCGATAAGGCCGCCAATTAAAACGCAAATTTTATTTTCTATGTTTTTTTTGTATTGTTTTTTATGTATGTGGTGTTTTAATAAAAAAATTATCTATCCATCTATCTATCTATAACGATAAGCGAAAATACAAAAGTTTTGGTTTCTTTGTTTATCTGTATTTTTGTTTTTTTTTTCTCAGCATAACAGAGTGACGAGTCATTGTGATTTTGATTTGGGTAGTCCAAATAATATAAGCTTAGGTTATGTTTTATAATGAATTAAGACTTTACTTGGTATGGGGCTACAGGGCGCAGTTTTTTTAATTAATCATAAAATTACGTTGTTCCGTACTTTTTTTATGTCTTACAAGAAGTTCATCGACTGACTAAATTACTAAATGTTATGGTGAAACTAAAACTTTGTTTATCAGAATTTCTAGAAGTTGCAAGACTGCAATTTTAGGTTTGGAAGTACTACATTTTGATATAAATGCTGTATAATGAGGTGTGTATTGGGTGAATTTGTCGCTAATAATCTGACTGTGCAGCAAACGTGTTTAGTTTAGTGCTCGAAATAATTTTGCTAAAATTATAACACGCAAATGTTTAGAGTGACAATTTTAAGAGAACATTTTCAGAGCAATCTAGAGAAAGCGTCAGAATTATAATTATTATGACAGACACGTCGGCAGTGCTCTAGTTAACTATTTGTGATAGATTTTAATTAAATTAAAACATATTTTGAACTATAGTATCTAACTCATAGCTATGTATTTATTTGATTGAGTTAAAAGTTTGTAGGTATTTTATTCACATCTAAACAACTAAAAATGGGGTGAAACGATTGTGATAAAACAATATAGGTATAAGTTATGTAAAAGAAATACATACATACTTATGTAACGTAAACAAAAAACTACAAAACAAAAGAAAAATTACGAACAAAATGGCATAAAAGTTTGAAATATAATATCAAAGAGCAACATTAGTCTGAGCAGCTCTCAAACCAGCTTACTACCGTAATCCAATAGTGCCCTCTCTTAGCTATAACCCACCTCAAAAGGCGTACCCAAATCTTTTCACAGAGGCTTCGTAAATTCACTCACAATTCAATTTGCGATACTATACAGTGAACTGTTTTGCACCACAAATCTCCAATACCGTCCCGAAAGGATATTGGACGTGTTCCGTACGTAATTTAACGGTCAGCAGACCCAAATTAAGGGTAGCTTTTTGGGACCAACCCCGCCTTTAATAACATACGCGTATTTTAGCTTTGAAAGTATGAAAATACGAAATTGCTAACGGTGGTCCGGTTTCCCATGAGATTTCTTTTGATATTTATTTTAATGTCGATTATGCTCAATTTCCTTTCAACATTCATAGTATTCTCGAATTTTAGCGGGTAAGATTGCAGAGTACAGTAAGCTTATTATGTTTTGCTTTCACATATATCATTATGTACATTTTTAATGCTTAAAATTATCAAAAACACGGATTTCTAAAGCTCTTTTTTATCTTTTAAAAGTCTTAGACTGCAAAATATCTTGTCATAAAATATTTCCCACAACAATAGACAGTTATTAGAGCTAATTTAAATTTAACTACATACAGCACATATACATATACATATTAACCCTCCTGCCGCTCCAGCCGTCCCACGGATCTATCGTTCGTCCAGCGTCCCGGCCACATCATGTCTTCCAACCACCGACAACTTGTTGATGCTTCCAACCGTCTCACAGACCCTTCCTGGGATAAGGACCAGTCATACAATCTACATATATGAGCTTACTACTTGTGGTTCGCTTATATGAATTTAATTTAGTGTGTATGGAACTTATGTAGGTGTAGCTTACCAGTTCGAAAAATGCGAAACAATAAAATTAATCTTACTAAATTACTTACGTTTTATGCATATCGTTTAATTGTGATGAATGGATTGACGAATACTTCTCTATACATTTACGAAACATCGTTAATGTGTTCTTACAAAATGGTGTCGTAATTAATTGTTAACTAATGTATGTGTAAGTACATATTTATAATTAATATATAATTCATCTCAACAGTATCTCTGTAAACTCTGTATAGTGTATGGATAGTATTCAGGCGTTGCTGAAACTTGTGTTAAGTGTTAGAAATATATCAATCCTATACAATATACGCTAGCCTAAGTAAGAATCTATAATATTTGGGCCCATTTTTTATCGACATATTTATGTGTTTGGAATTTCTGACGTTCACAAAATGTCGAGAAACAGGTTTATTTTTTGCCAAGAATCTTACACAATTAAGAATACCCGGGTGGATATTTCTTCTCGAAAAATGTGCTTACAAAGTTTCTTGTGCTTATATACCTAATGTATTTACAAGGTGTGTACCTGCAGTTATGTTATACCTATAAATTTATACCACATAATATCTTTGTGTGTATATCCGACACAAAAAAGTCGGTTACAAAAAATCTTTCTAGCATAGAAATAAAATAAAAATTTAGCCGATATTTTTATAAACGAAATTTCATTTCCATGCACGTACATTTTTGCGTGTATAAACTTTCGTCAAGTGTACTGAAAGTCTGGTGCAAACCACTCAAAATAATTGCGCACATTCATGTAACGATATGAAGACTTGTAACAACAAGCTTATATGATGAATACTGCCAAGCCTCGCTTGTAATTTTTCTCATTGTTTGCTTTAAAAATATCAGTTTTGCGGAATCGATCTTAAATCCTAATCTCTTAACCGGCCTAGAACTTTATTGATGTGAACGCAACTTCAATCAGAGATCAAAGGAGTGATAGCAAAGAGATACAAAGCGAGGAGGTAATGTAAACCAAGGTTTGATGTAAACTGGGCGACGAGACGTTTATCGTTTCTAAGATTCGTTTATGATAGCAATCTTGGAATCGGCAAACATGAGGAACTGTGGTTGCAATAAAAAGTTTTGCGTAAGCACTACAAATCAGAGGGGATATAAAAGGGATCTTGGAAATGCTTTTGGTTAGCTAGTTTGTAAAAATAGATATATATTTACATTTTTGAAAAATCATATCAAGATTGGTTTACAGTAGCATGTACTCGTATCTTAGCAACTCCGTGACACTATAATGTGTTAGACAATTTGTAGTTTTTGACCGATTAACCATATCAGAATCCAGAAGATAGTTTAAAATCTCACATAGTAGATATTGCCCCTCTGAGACGAAACTTCTGTTTGCTCTCTTTAATAGCATCTTGGCAAAACTCTTATATTACGTTATGAACGTGCACACAAAATATGTAATAACTCAATGTCGAGTTGCGAAACGTGTTCTTGCCAGCGTACAAACTTGAAATTGAGCAATAACAACAACAATGCACTGCATCCGACATTTCTGCACCATTGCTGCACCGAAAGCATGCTATTTATAAGGCTAGTCTTCAGGCACACGCTGCTCTCGTAGTGTTGCTGAAATATCGATACAAATATATTTAATAATAAACATCATCAGTAAGTATCATTTTTTTTTAAATTGATTTTTATATATTTATACAATCGATAGGGAAGATTGTATCAATCAAGATATATAAATTACTGCATCGGTAAATATCTAAAAATTCCGTACGTACTTTCCCTTTGTAAAAGTATTACCATTATTGAGATCTCAAGGAGCAAACTGCAAGATATGAACCTCTTCCCTCACATGTGAAACTCTGAATTATCGCTGCTATTTAATCTTTAGCTTACATTGTTTGGTGAATCAACACCCACCACTTATTATTTTAGAGACTTAACTAAAGCTTAGTTCAGTCTATCGATTTTAGATTTACGATGAACAACACTAACGCGACGCGACGTAAGGGTTTGTTTACATGCATTACCGAACTGAACACTAAACAAAGTCAATGTAACCTAGAGACACCTACCTAAATGTACTTTATACTTAAGCAACATCAGTCGTGTCAAAGGCCAAATGTAAGAACAAATAGCATGAAGATGTATAGAGCGATTTTCTGCTCATTTGACGGAATGAAATGAAACCTATTGAAATAATCTGAACAACTTACCCGAATGTTATTTTAATCCTGATATAGCATACTTAGATAGCACTTTTTTGGCATATTTATGTAGGACTTGGAAGGACCTGGACGTCCACCAAGAAGTATCTGTTCAAGAGAGCAAATTAAGTTTGCATGGGAGTCACGCGACACGGCCCTCAGTCATAAGGAAATACGACTCAGAGAATAAGAAATAATTATCATCATCATCAGCATGTCAGCCCGGGTTCACCCACTGCTGAGTATAAGCCTATTCTCCAACATGCCTCATAGTACCGTCTCCAGCCTGTCAGATCCATGAAAAATGAAGTGAAGAAAAGCTGATCTTTATTCGCCACGATGAGCAGTCTGTTGGTTACTATATCGTTGCTGGGATGTTATGAAACGCGCCTATTTTTGTAACTCCACGTGCCACACTCTCGTAGGAGTTGCTTTAGAAATTCACGGAAAAAGTATCGTGTAACCTTTGCTTACATTCATTAGGTCTATTATGGACTTTATAAATAACAGGTGATAGCGGTTAGCAAGGTTTTCGGTTTAACAGCTGCACTGATTGGTAGTTAGAAATATACTCATGTACTTAAAGATATTTTGGAGTACCAACAGAATATCTTTAATTCAGATAAATAGATAAGAAACTTTTTGCATGAATATGAAGATAAATCTCTAATCTATTTTATATAAATCTGAGATATAAAACTATAATTTTTAACTTTATGGAAAAATATGTTTATTTTTTTTTTTAAATTCACAATTTTTTTGAGACCTTTTTGCCATTAAGTTTCAGTCTAGGTATATAAACTAGTCTTAGTAATTTTAGTTGAGCAACAAATTTTTGTTATACAAAATATTTCCTCTTTTTGCCTCTCGCAACCCAGGGGTTATTTTTAGCCACTACTTTGCATAAAACATCATCAGTATCATAAAATATACAAATCATATCCGAGCGTAGAGTACATACTTACTCATGCCAATAAAATAGATAAAGGAGGATATATTATATTTATATAACATTTATTTTTATGGAAAAACATTCAAAATTATAAATGAACCGTTAAATAAAATTAACGTTACACTATATTATTATCAAAACAAAAGTTTGTGGGTGTAATGTTATAGATTTTATACCTCTGGATAACCACATAAGTACATCTTTTATCCCAGAATTATGCGGGTACAGTACACTCTTAAAATTTCAATCTGTCAAACTCAAACTTTATTCCATTTAAGCAATTTCACTGTTATGTGTACAGATCATCTGAGATCTGGTTAATAACCTCCTTTAACGAAAAAGTCCATCCATGGCAACACCATCAAGTCTTACACTACATTGAACAAGGGCCAAGTTTCAGGGTTCAGTCAAGAGTCCCTAAAGTACTCATATTACCTGTATGAAGTAATTCACGACCCTGCCTTTATAAACCCATCCGTATAGGGTTCAAACAGACCACACTACCTAAAGACTACTTAATAATCCTGTTCTCAATGAACTATAATTATTCTGGCGATAGTCAAATCGGTAGTGAACCGATTCTTATTGGGTGCATTGCATACCTATCGCACGTCATCGTTAACTTAGATTTAAAATCGAAAACTAGGATCTCGTAGGAATAGCTTTCGGTTTCACAGTTATGTTGGTTTGTTTATGCCATTCATTGATTATATATTGACGCCTAGGTGGTATATACATATACATAGATATACACACAAATTATAATAGTATAACCCATTCATTCATTGATTTTCCCATCACATGACGGACTATGTTACCATCATGGGACATCTAATGGATTAGATGTCATGGGATTAGACTGACCTTATACGGTCTGAAGTCCCTTGATCTTTGGTCTTTAATGTGGGATCGTGTTAACAGGTAACATTAAAGCTTCGCCAGACGCTTGCGTCTTTTCCGATGTTGGTTAAAGTGTATGATATTTCTGAAGCTTAATTTCTAAAATGTTATGATTTTAATCGTTAACTCAAGTGTTTATTCTAGTTGTTAGATTATTACTTCAGGTGGCGTTTACTCACGTATACCTATCCTAGGCAAAACCTATGAGCTAATTAAGGGTCTAATGTATCGCTTTAATAAATTTGAGCCAAATTGGGTCAGTGTTGTTGTTATAAACTTTTATTATTTGTGTGATAGTGTAATAGACTCCAGAATTTCAGCTAGAACCGCAAAGGCAGGCCTTTCTATTAGGGATTACGGAGCTAATCATATATCTATTTCTATATTACACGTAGGTTTACACAATGTACGTGATTTCATACAAAACATAGTAAGGGAATATAATCCTCTGCTTAGCTTTTGTGTCAAGATTCTCATCTTTATTGATGAGATTTCCTTAGCTGATAAAGCATCTACTTGCTTATCAGTAAGCCGTTTTCAAGCATGGTAGGAAGTTTATAGAATAACAATTTTTTTGTTTCTGTTTATATTAAAAACTCTCAACCGACTCTTAAGAGGAGTTTAACAATTTGTTACGAATTTGCCAGACTGCAATTTCAAGTCTGTTTCTACTACGTAATATAATTTAAGCAAAGAAAATAATACTGGATATGAAAGCAATAGTATCGAATTACACTTGTTGTAGTAGGTACGAAATGTTTTTTTTTATTATTATACTTTTTATCTGCCCTTAGAGCAATTTAATTTAGGAAAAGGTAATTGAATACGAAACACATTTATACTGAGACATATTTTATCTAACCCAAGTTGACTTTTTCAACAGGTCTTAATGTACACTCTTGCTGAAATAAGCCGAGAGAAGTTATTTTTTTTATTAGATAGAGTCTATGTAAGCGATACATTTAAAATTTTTAATACCCAAGATTTGACATAAAGATAAGACATAAGAGGGCAGAAGGGAAAAACCGAAACATATGTAAAGTAAAGTACCTTTAAAAATTTTCAAACGTTAAGTGATTGCTATTTCTCAGTAACTTATAATTTAGTACGCATAAGTACATTCTAGAATTATAATAACTAATCAAAAGTGTAATTATTTCAATTGAAAAAAGCTTTTCTTAGTCAGTAAGTTAGCTGTAAAGACTGCAGTTACTTCCTTACAAGAAATAATACTAGTCAAACGTTAGCCTACATATTCCGTGTTAAAAGAATAAAAAGAAACTTAATTTATTTATATGAAAAATATGTATAGACCGGGCTAAAATATAGGCATGTGTTGTTTTCTTTTATTCTCCACCGACAGTAAAAGTTCCGTAAAACAAGTGATTCACATAAACGACGCTCACGTTTTTTTCAGTCAATAATGTTCATATCCAATGCTGGAACGAAGTGGAACTCCAATCTCAAATTCAATAAAGAAATGTGATCTTGTTGATTGTTGGGTTGTGTGCTTATTACATGTTACCTGGATCTTTATAATACTTAATGTAGGTAGACTTACTCTTAAGCTTGAATTTGCAATGCTCAGCTAGCGGAGGCAATCGCATGCCATTACCAAAGTTAAGCAAAGGTCGACGCGGTCAGTCCTTGGATGGGTGACCGAAAAGAGGCATTCCATTTTGGGCGCTACTGTGGGTCGGATGATACGTTAAATTGTAGGTCCCGGCTGTTTGTCTAGTACGGCAGTCGTTAAGCCATGTCAGAGGCCCTCAGAGCGGCTTGATAATCTCTCGACACCAGAGTTGGTCACTCTCATTCGATAAGAAGAAGAAGATCAAACAAAAGATTATTTACGCCATGATACTAACAGGACCAACACCACAGACAAGGGCGTCGCCCATAAATTTGTGACGATTATGATTATTTTAGGCTTATGGTTGAACCTAGTAAAAATGTAAAATTTTATAATATATAGGTAAATATTATGTAAAATTTTATAATATACACTCGGTAAAACTCTGAAAATAATAATATACTTAATTTGATTTTTCTTATGATTTTCGTAATCAGTGTAAAATTACGCAAATTTGTATCTTGAAAATATACTTTTCATACATGGACGGAACACCCACCACAATATATCTGCCTCAGAAATTTTCCCTTATGAATTTTATCTGCGGAGGAGACACGACCCTTATAATGAGGACAACTCAATGATAAAAGGCAATTACAAGTTACATTGAAGATACATTTAACCACATTTAAGTTACATTGAAGATACATTTAACCACATTTTAATAACGCTAGTAGAAGCAGTTAATATAAGCTAGAATTACCACCACATTAATTTTAAATGACCTCAATTTCCCCTGAAACGAAGCGCGCTGCAACCGAGCCTTAATTTTAGTAGGTCCCTAATTATGTATATGCAAATTATCCTCATTCGCTGTTCCGACTCAAGTAAGGCAATATATTTCATTGGCTATTACAGTGGTTTGATTAATTAATTGGCCACAGCGTGTGCATAATATATAAGCTCAGAGAGATATTCACGGTTCGAGTGTTTCAATAAAATTAATTGAATAGTCCGTGGTTTTATGGGAAATTATGGAGTACCTATAGGTAGTGTATATAGCTCACTAGGTCACGTATCAAAGGACTGCCAGGTCATGATTTTAACCATTGGCTTTACGTATTTTGGTTTATTTAAAAAGCGTCTGTGGCAAACATTAAAATGAGGGTAATCTTTGTTATATAACTAGTAATTTTTTTTACAGAAACAAAAATAAGGAGTCCATCTATACATTTATATAATAAAGCAGAAGAGGGTCCAAAATCTGAACATAGAAGATGTCAGAAAATAAATTGTTTGGGTACACTTTAAATGTATAACAGAACACGTTTAAGCAGTTTTTAGTTTTTTTTTGTCAGTTTATCTGTTTATTTAAACGCTCATAACGCAAAAAACGGCTGAACGGCTCATCGTGGTTTTTGGTAGGTAGGTATATATATGTTTTTTTAAACATATGTTTTTCGTTTTTTTTTATATCGTCTTTGAAGTGTCAAAGGTTATTTTTTATCTCAAAATAATGCGAGCAAAGTCACGGGTTTCTTTGTTTAAATAAAACTTTAAACTATTCTAAAAGCTAAACTAAACAACATAGTTATTATAATAAACAAAAACATAATTGAACTAGTGTTTTACTTATCACTTTTAAACATTATTTAAAGTTAAAATAACACCATCACCATGAAATGATATCTGAATTTCTGCTTATCAGAGACATGAAATGTTTTATTGCAGACTGATAGACATTGTATGCATAAAAAATAGGTTAGTTGTAAAACAAACTAATACCGTAAATCTAGATAACGAATGACATACACTATCTCTGAAAAGTATATTTTTCGTTAGTTACATTTGCTTGATACAAGATAAGAACCACTAATATTGGTGGTAATAAATTTCTTATAACCATTTCTAAAGTTTCAAAATTTGGCACAATCAAAAGTGTACGAGGGAGAGTCGTATATAGAAGTACAGTTAAAAGTATTTGACATAGTTAATCACAGATATTATTATTTAGTTTTAATATTTTCGTTAAGATAGAAATTCAAACGATTTAAATTAATTATTTCTATATATAAATAACAAACTGCCACATTTTAAAATCTTCTACAAAAAATCATGAAAATTGCGAAAGGTCTTGATGATTAATTAAAAAGTGCAGTGCTAAGGATTGAAGTCGAAGATACTCGAATATTCCAGAGTTTGTAGCTGATTCCAAGAGTAAAATATCTACGGCTCCGGGTTAATTAAACTTAAAGGTACGCTTGCAAAATTAAATGCTGTCCATTTTGTGCTAACTTCAATTTGTTACTTTGAAGTTAGTTACCTATTTTACGCTGTTATTTTAATGTAAATGGAAGTGATTGTTATCTTTTCTTCTTCTTTTTCCTCATTACGGTAAGTTGAGATTTTCTTGCATGGGGAAGGGAGTGCTCTTGTGATCTTTGAATCGTGACGGATTTCTCACAATTGTATCTTTGATAACGAACCTTCTCAAAAAAGGAGCGTTAAAAGTTTGGACTAAACCATGATAAACTTCTTCACAATAATTCGGTGCATGTTATTTTGTTACTAAACAAAGGTTAAATGTTTTTTATTACTCGTGTTATGAAAAAAATTAAATGGAAGACTATTAGTTGTAGTTATTATTACAACACCGATTATATCTTGAAGTCGTATGCGAACATAACGAAAACTACCTCGATTGTAAGCATTAGCTTTTCAAATACATATCTATTCACGGCTGTCTTCTCCAAAAGTAAAATAAATACGAACAGTTCTACATAATGCCCGTATCACTACAAACCATAATAAATGTTTAACTGCAGTTTACATTCACAAAGCCCAGTCCACAAAAATGCATATTTTGTATCCAAGCTCGAGCGTTATTTTAAACTGTTTCATTTATTTATAGTATTACTTGCATTCGCTCCCTGCATTGTATGAAGAGAGGAGTGAAAGCCGTGTTGTGGTTGGTTGAAATATTTTTAATCAAGACGCTTGAATGCTGCTTCCATATTGAATGTCGACTTGTTGACGCGTGGGCTTAGTTTTAATTTATTTTGTGGATGTTTATATTTTACTAGTTGTGCCTGCGACTTCGTCCGCGTGGAATAGTTATTTTGGGCATCAATTGTTTGAATTTTGAACCGTTTTCGCAGCACACGCAACGGAAGCCCTCAAAGATGAATAATTTTCCCCGTTTTTTCCACATTTTCCATTGTTTCTTCGCTCCTATAAGTTGCAGCGTGATGTTATATAGCCTAAAGCCTTCCTTGATAAATGGTCTATTCAACACAAAAATATATTTTTAATTCGCACCAGTAGTTCCTGAGATTAGCGCGTTCAAACAAACAAACAAACAAACTCTTCAGCTTTATTATATTAGTATAGATCATATTTTTAAAGGTATATTTTTTAAACTCACTTAGTGGTGAAGGAAAACATTGTGGGGAATCCGATATGTTTGAGGACCACAATATCCGAGGACATGTGTCTTTCGTGGAAGAACCTAGGCGCCACCACGATGTATCTGCCCAAGAAAACTTCCCTATCGAATTAATTCTGCGGGGGAGTCACGACCGAATACCTAGAGAGCTAGATATGCTAGAATGCGTAAGTTAGTACTTATGTGTGTATCTTCCTACCTGCAATGTAATAATAACACGGTAAACTATAAACCAATAATAAATTACCAGAACCATAATAATGGATTAATGTTCGAAATTATTGCCTTGGCCAACCTACAAAATCAACACGGCTTATTTATGTCAAGCCAGAAGAACACGGAACTAGAAGAGAGTAAGCAACCTCGGAAAACCATTAATTCATATTTACTGTTACGTATATTATTTATGAAACATAAAAAGTTTATGAGAAGGTAGAAAGGCTGCTTGCTTTATTTTCACCGGTTTATGGGTCAACCTTAAACAGCCGCGTAATTATACAGATAGATTTACGATCCGTTAATGAAATCTCAGCTTATTAAGGAAATAAAATCAGGCAATTCATTTAGTTTTCGGCGCTTTACTCTATGTTTATTAACGAGTTACTTAACCAATTGGGAAATTAGCACATCAAACGGCCTGTTGAGCTCGTTCTCGGATCAAAGGCGTGTTTTGGGAAGTACCTACCTTCAGCAATCGTGTTTCACTTTAGCTATTAGCTGCGATTAAAGTTGTACTTACACGTGGATTATTATGTTCCATTAGTTACAACATGTTTACCTGTTTATAAACATTTGAGAACAGCATTAAGTATCGGAATGGCTCATTTTCCGAGTACACTAGCAATTAAACACGAAAACATTCAAGACACGTACATGTTGCATGTGCCAGTGAGAAGTCTAGATACGTTTGTAAATTCATGTTTCTTACGTCCTGATAAAGAATTAAACATTATTATTATGTTAGTTTATTTGCACCATGATCGGTTATTGTTTATCTATACTAATATTATAAAGCTCAAGAGTTTGTTTGTTTGTATGTTTGTTTGTTTGAACGCGCTAATCTAAGGAACTACTGGTGCGAATTGAAAAATTATTTTTGTGTTGAATAGATCATTTATCGAGGAAGGCTTTAGGCTATATAACATCACACTGTAACTAAATATGAGCGAAGAAACAATGGAAAATCTGGAAAAAACGGGAAAAATATTAATCTTTGAGGGCTTCCGTTGCGTGTGCTGCGAAAACCGTTCAAGTCGTAAGTAACAGCTATAATTAATAAAGTTTAAGAGGTTGTTTGCAAAAATAAATTTGATGCCCAAAATAACTATTCCACGCGGACGAAGTCGCAGGCACAGCTAGTGTTTAATAAATATAACAATGGATTAAGTTTAAGTAGGTAAAATAACGTTTTAGTAGGTAACCGGGGAAAGGTCTGAGAAGTATTTTAAATAACCACTCTAGGAACAGTTTATTATTATAGAGTAGACGTAAGGGAAGGAGGCACCGTTATACAGTTGAGGTTGACGCACCGAGCGTTTTGCTTCGACTTTCATCGTGCAAACAGCCAAACTGTGGAACTCCTTGCCCGAATCTCTATTCCCCTTGAACTATAATTTTTCAGTTTTTAAGGCGAGAGTTAACCGTTTTCTTCTAGGTAAGCGCGCACGATCGTAGATTACAACATTGCTTAACATGCAAGTTGTAGTCAAGCGTGAGCCTATCTCATGTAAAAAAATGGTTAAAAAAATATATATAAAATTCAACCTAGAAACCAAGCAATCATTTAACTTTCACATCTATTTAAGCAGATAAGTTCCTACATAAAAAGTGTTCTTTCCCATCCAAATCCCGGACGCGTGAACGGGTTACAAATCGCTGGATTAATGGATAGGAATCTACCGGAAGGATTCCCTTTAAAATAGGTGCGGCGTTTCCGGTATCCCAGATTTACGATACAGAGGGTTTTGGGGACTTTAGGGAATATCTAGAGGACTTCCAGTGTGTGGAACTTATTCTGTGATTTACAACTGTTGGTACAAGAGTTGACTGGCAATGTATTGTTGTTCTAGAATAATATCCTAGTTTTTAGTATAGGCTTTAGCATGGCAGACTTCGTACTGCGACCTAAACTTTTGTATAAATTAATTTCATTTTTATTTTTTATTTTTTTCCCTTTTAAACCTTCCCTAGACCTCCATGAACATTTCAAGACTAAGATAAGATAAATCCGTTCAGCCGTTCTCGAGTTTTAATCAGACTAACGAACAACAATTCATTTTTATTTATAAAGAAGAAGATATGCTGTTCGTTTCGGTAAGCACAGTTTCAAGATTGCATATGTTTTAAAAGTATGTCTATAAGCATTGTTATTATCAAAGGAGGCGATACTAGTATTATAAATGCGATTAAATCGTAAGATATCTTGTTTTCGAAACACACGTATAATTTCAAGGATAGCACAACATTTTTGCTACCTGAAATTGATACTTACTACGATTCACAATAAAAAAGGAAAACGATTTCCACCGAAATCCTAAACAATAAAGTACATTTAATAAAAACTTTAATACGTTTCACGATGAAAAGAAATAAAAGCATTGTTACACGAGTTCCGTATTCTACGAGAAAAACTTTTTACAAGAATGGCTTCGGGCAGCGAGTTTTTTTCTGTTTCTTTCCACCCATAAATAATGTCTGTCATAAAAGGCATCTGTTTGTCACTCCTCTCACCTTGGACTATAAAAATTACAGTGTTTTTACTGGAGTTACATATGCGCAGAACGTAATCATAAAGACAATAAGAATTAAAGATATTGTACTAAGATTTAAAATTTATGTATATTTTTAATAAGAGTGATGACAGTATGTAGTGATTTAATAGGTTTAAAAAACTCATTTAAATAAGGATCGAAGAATTACCATTGCAATCCATATTATACCATATTTAAGGTATCATTCGGTCTGTGTTCAGTCGACCACATATATAACTAAAATATTAATAATGTTTAGCTATATGTATGTATGTATGTTTTGTAGCTGTACACTACACTCATGTTATTTAAGTTTCAGGATTTTAATTAGTACAAATTAACAAAGGGTGATTTTCGGTCAGCAGCAATATTTTTAGTATATTTCCCCATCGAATTTAAAAATTATAATTATTTTCTTTGTACAATATTTACATTTATTAAAATAACAACATAATTTTAAAATTTCTAGCTTCTCATCAAAAAATCTCTATCATAAACAACGAGGTAGTTATCCAAACCGCGCAAAATCAATGAAATCAAACGAGCAAAATGTCTGGATTCCCGGAGGCGCCCGAGTTATTCGATAACCACAATCTAGTTGTTCTCAAGTCGACAACCGACGGATTTGGGATGTTAAATGGACGGCTATCGTAATGTGAACGAATGGTCGCTTACAGACAAGTTTGTTTGGGGATATGTTTATAGATTATATTATTTGTGTATGTATGTCCTATATATCTTATCCACTATACTGAGAGGAAAAATTTTAGACAGGGAACTTTCTGTGTTTTGTTTTATGTTGTGTTTTATTGATTTTCTGCTGTGCTTTCCTAACAGCTGAGAAAAAACATTTTGTTTATTAAAGCGTCAATTTAGCGCTTTAGATATCATATGTGCCAGGAACTTTTCCCGTATGAAATCTTTCCATCCACATTCCAAACCTTGCTCTTCCTTATCGTTTACACCATGACTAGAATTTATACTTTAAAATTAAATAAAGAGAATAAAAGAGTGCTATTTTTTTTAATACAATGGTAATTTTTGTTAACAGAGAGAAAGCATTTATTTTAATAACACACAGGACACAACAATATAAACAAAAAGAGTTGAAAACAGGCAGATTACATAGGTAATATAGGTATAAGTTACATTTATGTAGGTATGCTGTTGCTGTTGCTGTTGCTGTTGCTGTTGCTGTTGCTGTTATCCATACTTTTTTATATATTTTTTATTACGATGGTTATCTACGTAACGTAATAAGTAAGCTTTACAAATATATAACGGCTGTTATTTAGAATTCCATGTCCAACTACACATTTAAAAATAAATTTAAATAGTGGCTCGTTCAAGAAACATACTATTTCATAGACGAGTTTTTCAAAACAAATAAAAAAGCTACTTAAATATTAATGGTAGAAATCTAGTAAAATAAATAATAGTTATAAGTTACATAATTTTATCTTGTGTCTAATATAAGTTATGTACAGTTGTGATATTTCTAATTGACGTGTAATCTTTTGTTTTATAAATAATAATAAATAATAAATATTCCGGGACATTGCACACAGTGCCATCTAGCGCCAAATGCTTAAATATATTGTTTATCTACGTACTTAATGTGTGTGTGTATGGTTGCAGGCGGCGGGGGCGGTGCGCGGGGCGCGCGGCGGGGGATGCCCGTGCGCAAGGGGCTCCTCGCGCCCCAGAACACCTTCCTCGATACCATCGCCACCAGGTTCGATGGCACACGTAAGTACCAACCTTATCATATTAATATTAAGCTAGACAAGACCTTGGATACCGTCCAAGGAACACGGAAACAAAATGTAAAAAAACTCTTCATATTTTTTTATACTCATCACTTTTAGACCCATACTTCGTAGATGTTCTACGGGACCCGTAAGGTCTACAAATACTCGTAGTGTTGCTACGGCAGAAAGTTTTACTGGTTATACTTCCTTTTGAAGTGGCCTTGGCTAAATGACCGAATGCTTATAAAACCATTCTGAATATCTATAATGTACAGAGAGAGTTACAGACAGAATGTAAGTATTAACTTCTTTTTAACGCGAATCAAGCTAAACGAGATGATGTTTCATTGGTACCGATTAATTATTATATGGTAAAAAGTTCGAGTTAATTTAATGCAACTTACATTTTTAATTAATTTCTTTGAGCGAATTTATGAAATTAAAAGATAAAGATAAAAGAAAATGCTACAGTATCTAAATTATCAAACGGCCTATGACAGTGAAGTTTCTAGTCTATTACCAAAATAAGCTACCATTAGTAACACAAGCCCAATATGATCCAAGGTCCTACTTTCAGGACAAATTCTAGCCTAAACAAAGAGTAAGCTTTACAAATATCCCGCTGTAGTTGTCCACAGAGTCCTCTTAAAATAAGCTCCTCGTTGAATTTTGAATGTGCTTAAGGAAGTGGTGACATTGCCTCACAGACAATGGTATCTATAGACTCCTAACATCACATCAGGTAGATAGATTTCACTATAACCAAATGACATTCAAAAGTCTAGTTAGCTAGCTTATCCATGTAGAAATATTGCTCAATCAAAAAAGCCTTTATTCGCCCAAAATTAAAAAAACTTACATCAGAGTAAACACGTTTGAAATAAGAATTGAATTATTATGTACAGGGAAACAATGGCGGAACGACGAAACAAAACAACATTTGAAATATTTATTACCCAAATAAGATTGTATGTGTAGGCTTCCTTGTCACGTTGCCATCTCGCTCGATTTTGTACCACTCGTGCCCAGATTTATGTCATATAGAATTATCGACATAGATAGATAGATAGATAGATTAACACTTTATTGTTGACACATATTTAAAAACAGTACATAAAACAAATTGTATCTAAACTAGTGACACAAGCGGCGGCCTTATCGCTAAAAGCGATCTCTTCCAGGCAACCTTCGGCTGGAGAGAAATAAGCAAAAAGAAAAAAAAGAAGAATGACATACCTAATATTGCGTCTATTAGTCTGAAGTCGTTGCTTCCCGACACTCAGTGTTACCATAATAAGTACAAGGGCCAAGTTATTATTATTATCCTCGGGGGAAACGTGTTTTAAAGACTCGACAATGTACAAACAGGGATAGCTTGTTGTTGCCAGTTTCTTATACATTTTAGCCCTATGTTCGTGTTTCTTTCCTTCCTTAATACGAAACTTATGATACAATTACTTGTTTAGTTTTCAAATTAATATATGAATATAATTAAGTAAATTTGATGATAATAATCATTATGTTGTTAGTATGAGGTCTTAGGAGGGTCATAGGCTACTTTTTATCCTGAAATAATGAAATAATGCGTGCGAAGCCGCGGGTGTCCATTAGTACAATTTAAATTTTGCCATCTTGCTCTCTACTTATAAGTAAAAGAGGTAGTAAGAAAAATTCGCGGGTACCAATAATAATAACCTCAATTTATTATGGTAACATGTAACTTTTTACATACATACATATTTCGGTGCAAATCTAACAGTTTCGTTGAAAAGAGTCGATCTCTGTTGAGTCGTATTTCCTCATGACTGGAGGTCGTGACTCCCCCGCAGAATTAATTCGTTAGGGGAGTTCTCTTGGGCAGATACATCGTGGTGGGCGCCCAGGTCCTTCCACGGGAGACACATCCTCGGATATTGTGGTCCTCAAACACGACGACGACGGTTTCCTCACGATGTTTTCCTTCACCGTTAAGCGAGTGCAAATCCACACATAACTTGAAAATACAAGTCATTGGTGTAGGGCCGGAATCGAACCAGGGTGAGTCTGAATGAAAAGCAGACACTGGAACCGCTAAGCCACACTCGCTTTTTTTTTCAAAGAGTCAATACCGTTACGAATTTATTTGTTTGAAAAAAACTCCTTTTCCCTTTGATTTTTGCAATGATTTTTATTATTCTACTACTTTCACCGCACACTCACAAAGGGTTCCAAGAATTTCGCTTGATTTCCTGCTTTTAACAATGTGAACGAAAATAAGGGAAATTCTCTTATTTTAACGTGATTTACCCAAATTAAGTCGGGTTGTCTAATGTTCTGTGATTGAATTTATATTTTTTGTCTCTCGGGATTGTTTTTGGCGTTTTGTTCTTTTTCACGCGGGTAAAGCTGAACCTTATACCTGATACCTTTTCTCATAAGTTTGTACTATATTGTTGTTTGATTACATAAAATTCTACTATCAGTAACGAAGGAGAAATTTCAAAAATGTAATTGTGAGTACGAACCATTTCATTTTTGTTTATATTGAAATGGTCCATCAGACTTATGTTTACGTAATTTGACGGGAAAATGCATTTCGATTTAAGCACTGGATATATTTTATGGCCTAATTTATATCCACAAAGTTAATGTAAAGTACTAATTCTAAATTTTTTTATTTTTTTAAAGTATATAACTTTATTTACAATAATAAAATATAAAAACAAGGGAAGAAAAACTAAACATACTACTTCTAACTACTACAAATAGGGGCACTTAGAAAATCTTTAGAAAAGCCTAAAGATAATCTAAGTGCTCCAGCCCACTACCAGAGGGCAGCGTGCCCAGCATACTGGCCGCATTACCACGCTGGATGGCAATGCTGATACGTTGAGCCAGAAAAAGGCCAGCATTTTGGGCATGCGTCGCGTCAACCAAGCGCTCCGAGAGGTTTTGGAAAATAGTATGGGCTCATGTATTTAATATATACTGACTATATTTGACTGGCCTGTTAGCTTAGTAAGTAGTGGTGTATTATGTATTCTTTGGTAGTGGCTCTGCCTTCTAATCTAGAGTTGCGTGTTTGACATGACACAAGTAATTATATGAATTCTAAAATCTATGACTACTTGTGTTGAGTCTGGTCGTTTCTATGTATATTTGGTATGTATTAAAAATAATATAGCTCGTGACACAAGCGTTTGCTTAGTGCGGGGCTAGATGGCGCTGTGTGCAATGTCCCGAACTTATTTATTTATTATTTTATACTTCACTGAACAAATGTAACTTACATCTACGTTACGTGAATTGTTTGAAAATAATAAATGAAATACTCTTTTCATTATACAATCATCTATGAATTAATCACAAGGCTCGCCAGCGCTGTAATTTCCAGTGAAATTAAAATGTGTCTCGACCTGTTTTCCCGGAGCGGTTGAGGCTTTAGGTGTAAATTACAGTTTTACGAGGCGTGACGAATAAAAATTGCTTTGGCCTTAAGCTTTGACCCTTCAATCCCGCCAGCTTGTTCACAGCTGTTGTGAGGTTACACACATTGAAAACATATCTTGGAGACTACTACTAACAATACTAATACATAAAAATATGGGAAGAAAAACTAGACATACCTACTACTTCTAACTACAACATTAAAAAGGAGGGGCACTTAGAAAATCTTTAACTAAAAAAGAAACTAAAACTTAAAAAGCTTTAACTTCTAAAACTACTAACTATATTTCTTCCGCTTCCTGGCTTCCTGTTCCTCATATTAATGAGGAACAGGAAGGGACGTGGTCTCCTTGGATGTGTTTTTTTCTCCCTTATCTGTCGTCCATTTTCAAAAGTCAAAGGTTTACGTTTTGTATCTATTTTTTCACAAAAAAAAACCTTGAGGTGTATTTGAAAAGATCAATAGTCATTCATTCATTTATATTTGAATGCAAAAGTCATAGAGTGAGACAATATGGACGGTGTGCTGAATTTTTTGTAAGTATCAGTTTTTTGTAATTTTTTCTGTATGTTTAAGTCATTTTTGTATGTACTTGTGGTATATATGTGAATATTAGTTACATAGTTATTTTAAATAAAACATGTTAGAGTGAGATATTCACATCTGAACTTGAGTCCCAATAAAAATGTGTATTTGGCATATGTAAAATATGCCAAATACACATAAGTGTTTTCGAAGTTTTCACAATCATATGATGTCAATTATTCATATCTGAACTGGAAAAAATGGCAAATGTGTCTCTGAAATTTTGGCTTTTTTGATGCATCTATTAAATATAAGGTGGTTGATAACAAATGGCCTTGTTTAATACGTGACTAACATATTTCCAGTGTATGATCGTGCCTACTTTACCGTAAAAGGGTGCTAAATCAAAAGCTTTAGTGTGATATTACGTTTCCTACAAAAAAGGTAATTTTTCGCCTAAAATCTGGCAAAAAAGACCTATCAAAGATATTGCCGATACTTAAAAAGTTAAAAGCTTTGGGTGAGAGCATCTCACTTCCTAATAATATAATATGGGCAAAATTTCTAAAGAGAGAGAGAGAGAGCCTTTCTCGGTGTCCCGAGTGGCCGTCGTCCCGTTGGTCGGCCGAGGTACCGCTGGAAGGACGTTGTGGAGTCAGATCTACGCGTGCTTCAAGTAGCTGACTGGCGGGAAGCGGCTCAAGACCGGGACCGGGGTGGCGATCTCTTTTATCGGAGGCCAAGACTCACTTTGAGTCGCTGCGCCAGCGGAGTGAGTGTGTGAGTGAGTAAAATTTCTAAAAGTGTATGTTCGTTATTTCTTCACGGACAATTGACTGATTAGATAAGTTGGGGTGAAATTTTGTATCAAGATAAAGTAGGCCCTGGATTAACACATAGGTTACTTTTTATTCATGGATTAGGGGGGTAAAACTACGGGACGGTGCTAGTAGGTAATATAAGTAGGTATAGGTAGGTGGTATATGGAGGAACATAACAAACAAGTTTGTTGTTTAAAGCTGATAAGGAGCAGTCGCAGCGGAAAAGACATATTTCTCCAGAACATCATATCACAATACCTACATACCTATGCTATATTTGTAAAATAAAGATGGACTTGTTATTAAGGCATATGCCTTATTAATGACGCCAAGCTTTTCCACAAAGAGACGGTCGGTTGAGTCATACGCCATTGAAGCCCTTAATCTGTGTATTCAAAAAGCAATCATAAGATGTCTTCCTGTTAGATTTACGAGGAATTACTGGCGGAAATCAGAATGTTTTAATGTATGAGGGTGAGGAAAACAGATATAAAATAAAACCACATTTTTCAGACACAATCGCCTGTTGATTAATGGAATCCTCGTCGTGTATTAATAGAATATTTATGAAAAACTAGTACCAATAGAAATGATTAATTTGCGATAAAATATTTACATATTACGAATTAATATAAACGTATTATTCGAGCGGTAGCGATTAAAATTATACGAGAATTATACAATAAGCTTTATGTGCCAACCACTTAATTATATTATATTGATTTGATTAGTAAAAATAGGTTAGTAAATGGTGTTACAAGTTTTGAAACACTAATAGAGTTTCACATCCAAAATGCTACCTAACGATAGTCTTGGGAAGCTAACAAAGAAAGTTTTTTTATTGCGTAGTATGGTTCAAATTCATTATTTTTCATGCCGTAATGATACTTACAATATCATTATAATTTTTGATAAGTCATTACTAATTTCATATATTTACATAGTGTATTTTATAGAATAGAACTTGTAGGTAGAGATACCAAAAAAGCCCGATGGAACGTCAGAATCCCTTAGGGAGTTTTGTAAACTCTCGACACCAGAGTTGGCCCCTTTCTAACAATCTTACTTAGCTACTTATCTAATCTAGATAATAATCCCAGGTTACTTCCTGGCCACTAATGTCGAGCGTCACAGCTCACGTGAAGTTTTGCATCACGCAGTTGAAGTGCATGTGCATTATATCTGGAATTGGCGCCACCTTCAATTAGCTGTTATTTCTGTTCCAAGCGGGAGCGCATTGACCGTGTTGATTTACCACGATCTGGTATTGGTTTTTCCCCAGTTTCTCTGTCTTACTCTTTTCATATTCCAGCGTAGATTGGTCATACGGTAGACCAAAAGACTTTAGACGAAGCATAAACGCTACGACAAAATAAAACATTTGATGACATCGTAATGAAGACTACATGAAGACCTAATTTTTTATTTTTTTTTACATTAAATAGGCTTACGTTTGACCATAGCCTGCTTGATGTTAAGCACCACTATAGTCTAAGATGTAGCACGCTTGCCTAGAAGAAACCTATTTACTCTAGATTTGAAGACCCCTGACCTAATACCTGTTTTGAGACCTAATACGAAAGATAAAAAGGTTCATCTAATCTATAAATTATCAAAGAAAAATAAACTCCGTTAGATAGTTGTACTGATTTTAGTTAATCTCAAGACTTAGATAAAATATAAAAAAAAACTTAACAAAAACCGAAGTATCGCGTTCAGTACTCTTTATTGATCACAAAATAAATTAATTATCTTAAAACGAAACCATTAATTTTAACAGCAACACTTCACGTTTTAATTACTTTAGGTTTCAATAACCAGCCTGAAAAAATCTAAAACAAGCTCAGTCTGTAAAGGTGAATTCACATTGCTCGGACTGGTAGGCAATTTTTGCATTTATGGTTATGTAGACTGTAAGTGTACGACGAACTTGCAATTACATTCTTTTTTATACTCAATGACTAAAGGTAAAAACTACTATGTCAACAACAAAAATATACAAATTAAACATTTTAAATTTTAACTCTCAAGCCCAATCAAAACAAATAAAACAAGGTAAATAGGTTTAGCACAATTATGTAAATAAAACGTATTTGCCAGTTAACGCATTGGCAGATTATTCCGTAATATAAGTGGTTTCAATTTCAGTTTTTTTTTATTTAACATATTGACTAATATTTCTACCCACTTAGGTATACAAATGAGGAGGTTCTAAAACAATTGAATTTATTTTTTTAATAGCTAATAAGCTAAGTAAGAAAAGTATACTTTTCTTACTTACTTTTCTTCTTTAGTATGTTCTAATTTCTATTTACCTTATGTTGTTGTTTTACTTATTTAAAAAATGTTAATTCTCAATTCGCCTGAAAGATTTTTTTATCCAGCGCTGATTGCTTAGTAATCAGCATTATGCTGAGTTAGGGCTGTGTTGGGGCAGACTTTTTTTTATTTATTAATTGTAAATATGTGTGTGTGTGTGTCTTGTAGTCTGTCTCAATAAATGTTTTTCATTCATTCTTCTATATTTACTCAGTTTTATGCACAAAATTCACACATACCAACAAGCTCCGTGCAGTGTCGTCTCACCGTAACTCTATTTATACCGTCTGCGCCGTCTGGGAGCATTATAAAGGAGCCGCGTGTGATACTAAAGCTGAGACGGCTAAGAAATTGCCGCCATACAGCTAACAACTTGGAAAAGCTGGAGCGTATTTTTAAAAATATTGTCTAAAAATAGCAGCTTTTTTTTCAAATTTATCGTAGATATGTAGGTGAGACATGTATTTGATATTTTTATGGGAGCATGATTTTGATATAGAAATATTTTCCGTATGACAGGAAATAAAAGAGTATCTAAGCTTAGATATTTTCAGATTTTAGATTTCAATAATTACTAGCTACATCTGCTTATTGAAAAAAAACATAATGGTCGTTACAGATTGATTAAAGCATACTATATGTGCAATTTTTTATATTATTTTAATTGATATCTGTATCTCATTAAGCTAAGTTTTATTTCTAAACTGCCAGTATCATGAAAGCTAACTCAAAACTTTAATTTATTTTCATGTTCCAATCCAATATCTATGCATCCGTACGAAAGTCCAGTCTCAATTGAATAAAAAGAAAAGAAAAACTTTTTTACTCTCCCAAACAAAATAAGAGAAAAATAGCCACGAGCTTCGGCAGGAGCTTTCACGGTAAGTTAAGAACTTCATCTTTGTCGAAACACAAACTTGCGTTTCAGGCGAAAATTGGTTTTTAATCTCTTAATGAGAATTTTACAGTCTGATAAATCAGCGCTCTAAAACATTTCCTTGTTCAAACTGTTGTTCAGATTTATTAAGAGCTTTAGACGAACTGAACTAGAGAAAACA
Source organism: Macaria liturata (assembly GCA_964023185.1). NCBI lineage: Eukaryota > Metazoa > Arthropoda > Insecta > Lepidoptera > Geometridae > Macaria > Macaria liturata. Next base: position 7,897,433 of record OZ026812.1, on the reverse strand, counting down.
AAGAATATTGGAACAAAGAGACAAACCAATGACCTATTCATTCTGGTTTGAACAAAAACAATGCTGAATGGAACTGAGTTTGATACTAAGTCTAGACTTTCTTTGTTATTTACCATTAACCTAGAAACTTACTGCTCTCATGTCAAGTACATAACCATTTATAAAATGTACTAGTGGACGCCCGCGTCTTCGCTCGCATTATTTCAGGATAAAATGTAGCCTACACTCCAAAGATCTCATACTACCTACATACCAAAAATCATGATGATCCGGTCAGCCGTTTTTGTGTGATGAGCGTTTAAATAAACAGAAACACAGATAAACAGAGACAAAACTATTAAAACAGCTGAATCGTGTTCTATTATCAATTAAAAGTACTTATACTCAAACATATTTTTTTCTAATATCTTTTATTTTATAATATTATAAAGCTGAAGAGTTTGTTTGTTTGTTTGAACGCGCTAATCTCAGGAACTACTGGTGGGATTTAAAAATTTATTATTGTGTTTAATAGACCATTTATCGAAGAAGGCTTTAGGTTATATAACATTACGCTGCAACTAATAGGAGCGAAGAAATAATGGAAAATGTGGAAAATTATTCATCTTTGAGGGCTTCCGTTGCGTGCGCTGCGAAAACGGTTCAAGATATCAAAAAATATGTATAAAAGAATTATTATGTTAATCTAACAAAATGTCCTCAATAATATATGTCTATCTTTTAAGGTTAACTCACTAGAACCGTTTTTATGGTAGATAATAACTATTCCATTTATGTTTTTAATTTTGACATTTTATATTTTGACATTTTATGTTTTTGAAATACTAGTATAGCATAGGTACATACGCGGTTTCTATTTTAATTAAAACATACGGCTAAGTAGTAACGTGTGTTGAAATACAAAGTTTATACAAATTCTGCGTGGGCTCCCGGTCTATAAACAATCTATCACTGAAAAACAATTTTCACAAACTTGCGAATAAATTGAATTTAGTTGCTGGAATATTGTGATCAGAATATTCTAGCTTGACCATCTGTGGACGCGGTGTATTTATGTACTTTATTTTATTTTATGGACAACAATATTATTTAGGAACTAGTGGGTGCTCGCGGCTTCGCTCGCATTAAAACTTGCATCCCCTATTTCACTCCTTTAAAAGTGGCCTTTCCAAAAATCCTTTCTTAGCGGATGCCTACGTCATAACATCTACCTTCATTCCAAATTTCAGCACAATCCGTCCAGTGGTTTGGGCTGTGCGTTGATAGATCACTATATCAGTCAGTCAGTCAGCCAGTCAGTCAGTCACCTTTGAGTTTTATATATATAGATATGAATCATTTTATTCGTAAGATATTAGATTTACTTTTACTATGAAATTATGATGTAGTTGCAACACGTGGTTAAACGAACTTACCTTAAGTGAAGTTCGACCATAATTATACGAGACGAAGTTACATGCGAAGAGATTTCTTTATTAACTATGTAGTCTCACTTCTGGGCCCTAATTCTGTAAGGCCCAGGCTTGTCTTGCCACAAACGCGTGACGTCATACGACATCTTAACTTTTATCGTAACACGGCACGGTAAGACACGGTTAAATGGTATTCTACAAGCCATACGATAGGTTGTCTATGACAAGTTACAATTACACGTGTTCGTTCAAAAATCTTCTTTCCGGTTTTTTCGACAAATTGCGGTTTTTGATGTGAGCGTTTATTTATTAATAAAAAGTTAATTAGGTCGAGAAAACCATAAAATAATACACAATTTCTTGATTGTTTACATCAATTATAATAAAAAGCTACAAAATCACTATTGCTTACTAAAATAAAATCTCTGAACTATGGTTTTTTAACGAACAATTTACTCGTCTTGTCAGTAGTTGTCAGTGTCAATTGTAGAATTTGTTTTGTAAATAATAAATATTTTTCCTTTTTTTTTTTTTTTTTTTTTTTTTTTTCAAGCCACTTCCACAATATGTCGCCTACGGTTGGGTCATGCTTGTACCCCTGTCTTTCTCTCCAAAATCAAAGTTCGTGACCACTCCTTATGTGAATGTGGTTTAGAGGAAGGATCCACCGATCATATTTTCTTTAGCTGTCCAAGGTTGCGCTGCTCACTGTATGATAAAATCCCAGATGCTGTCCCTCGTCCTTGTAACTTCTCCAATCTTCTTCCCCTTGTATATTCTCCTTTTGTATATATTTTGTATCATTTTATTGTCTCTAATAAAATAAAATTGTAATTATGCTTGTATATATGTATTGTGTTAACACTCAAATAAGCTCAATAAATTTCAAATAAGTTAGTAATTCCGCTCCGATCAAATGTTAATTATTTTTACTGGCTAATAAGATAAGCGCTTGACCCCCTTGTGACGTGACATTGGCGAAATTGCGGCGGTGCCGCAGAGTCCATTAATAAAAAAAAAAAAAAAAAAAAAAAATATTTTTCCTATTTTAAAAGCTGATTTTAGTATTTATCTTTGCGTGAGTGTTTTGCAGAATGGAAAGTATTTTACGCAGAAGGATAATTCGACTGGCGAAGCAATAGCCGCTCCCTCTCGTGCGTGTGGTTTCGTGCGCCGGTCGTGGTGCTGGTGCTCCCGAGTGGGAGGTCGACGCGCCTGCACCACCTTCAGGAACCACCGCCTGACGTTCCGGTGCTGTAGAAAAGCGCTGCCACGGCAGGCACTTCACCACCAACATCACCACGTCGAGCAACGCCGACCGTCACTGGAACGCCGCCGGACAGAGCGACTCGACGTGACTTCCCCGGGGTCAGCGTGCCCTGGAGCCCTCAATAGAGAGCAATCTCGATGAGGCTCTACCAGCAACCCCTTGGGGACTGGCAGACGACCCAGTGATGATGCTGGCGTATGGACTAAATGAATTTGTAAAAATAGGCATACTATTGAATCTCCCATGAGATTTCTTTGTTGGTTAGTGATGAGTGTATAATAAAAATCTATTTAAGCAACAATAATATACTGTTTAAGTCCCTTCAGTGCCTTGATTGAGATAATTAGTGTTAATAGGGCTCAAATTCCCTCCAGTACATATAAGAATTGTAAAAATATTATTTGATAGACACAAAAACAAGACAAAGTAATCAAAGAGCTTTGAAGCCATTAGTACCCACTACCCATAGTCCCACAACCACTAAAGACAAACTGATAATAAAATAGCCCAGCCCCGTTCAAAGGGCCACCCGCCCTTGCAGGGATTGGCCGAGACCTGAAGCCATATTGCTATGGTCTTTCAGGTATTCGGCCTAATATCCCTGCTGGGCCGGAGCCACCTTTTGACGGCTGACTGGGCTGGGCTTGCAACGACTAGGTGATGGGTCCAAATTGAATGATCATACATTTAACGACACCATTCACAATGAAGAACTAATCGCTTTCTTATACCACATATAAGATTAAAAAATGTCATATTATGTTGAATATGCCCCCCTAAACTTATAATTGAAGTAGGATAGGATACTTACTTATTTTATTAGAATTAGTTAACCACAGGCCACACAATTCAAGATAGTAAATATTAAGATTTTATATTAAGTTTTAGATTTTAGAATATTTAGTTTTAATTTTAGCTACACCCTAATTCCCCTCTTAACAGGGTAAATGTAAATACATTTATGCTAATAAAGGAATTGAAATAAAAAGCCTTTTTATTCTTAAAACCTTATAATAAGTACATGTAACATTATTTAACTACTTCAAAACTAATTATACTACCCATTTACAACTAATGCTAATTTTATTTATTTATATCTGTATTATAACATTTCTGGTTACTAAATAATAAGTCAAATTACATTTTATTTTATTTATATAGGTTATATGACCCCTTCTAGGTAAAGGCTTCTTCCAGCCTATTCCACTTTTTTCTGTCTGGAGCTTCTTTCCTCCAGTTTGGAGCAACTTTTTCTATATCTTTGTTCTACCTGTCTTCAGGTCTTCCTTGTTTTCTGTTACCTAGTGCTCCTTTCCAGATAGTTGCTCTCTTTGTCCATCTTTTATCTGGTAACCATGCAAGGTGCCCGGCCCATCTCCATTTCTGCTTTAGTCCATGTTGTAAAGCATCCACAATTTTTTTGTTTTCTTTCTTATATCTGAACATCTTATTCTGTATTTGAGCTTGATTTTTGTTATAATATAATATAACGAAATGGTAAGAAGTACATATTATGTACTTCTTACCATGGAACGTTGGCATGTTCTTGTATCATTCGGCTGGTTGTTGCAAGTGAACTTACATCATATGTGCACAAGTATATTCGTTTGTTTCTTTGTTGGTGAACCGCGGTCTATTCTACTGTACTTATTTGACAAGTTGCTACTTAACTTGCGTTTGCTGTTCACACGTGTTATGAATTTAACACACTCCGTGACGCAAGTTAACTCGCCACCTTACTTCGCTGCGTGTGAACAAGCCTTTACAGAATTAGAAAAAGAAAAGAAAACCTTTTGAACAAATGTCACTGTCAATGTAGCGCATGTAGCGCCGTCCTCCTGTCAAACCTCATTCATTTCTTGTGTGCGGGCGTCGCAACATCATAAATTTCGTTGAATTTTACTATATTTGAATTTTTCGTGGAAAAAAGTGTTTATTTCATGTGTTCAAGTGGTAAATTAGGAAAAGGAGCATCGGAATTTTAAAATAACGTCGAAAATTCGTCGTTTGGTACAAAAACTAAGCAATTCATCAACCAGCTCAAAGGATAAAGGTTAGTGCAACTACTAACTTACCAAGCAATCATACTGCATTTATTCATCATCGATTTTAATTATCTTTGTACAATCTTATATATTTTATAAAACTATACCTACCGAATAGATCGTAAATATAGATTTTTTTTCAACAAATGTTGTAACGATTTTTTTTTTAAATACCCACTTTTTTGTCATGTAGATCGGAAACATGACTTTTCTAGCAATGTTTCTGTAACGATCTTTTTTCGATGTACCGACATATTTGTTGTTTTTGTTACAAATACAATACAACAAAATATGAATTTATTTATTACCATTTTCTTACATACATTGTTCTACAGTTTATTCAATGTAAAAAGAACTAGATTTTCTGACCTATAACGGTTATTTTGTTTGTGATTCATATTTATTTGAGCACGGTTATTAACAAACTAGTCTAGTGGCATAACGTGATAATGTACAATGACTTTAAAAGTGTACTGTTTCATAGCAAATTAGCAAATGTTCAGTTTAGTGGAATACAATACCAACATATAATAAATGTATATATCAACTTTAATGTCATAGCATGTTATTGTTGGACGTTTAACGGATTTAATATTATCGTCAATAGTAGGTATTGCTTATTCGTTCTTCGCCGATTGAGCAATTTTTTAATACAGGGTATGCATAATATGTATTCGAACTAAATATAAGGTATCATCAACTTTCTAAAAATATCCGTATCTCGTTGAGGAGCTATAAATCCGAGTATGTTTGTACCAACTTGTACATGAAATATCCAATTACTTTTCAGCGAATTCGAGAAAACTCCAGTTGAAGTAAGTATCGTGACTCCGAATAAAGTTGGTAGCAACGACGTTTCACATAAAATACGCCTCATCTATGATATCTAAAATATAACATTTTTTACGTCTTTTTTATGATATCCTCTCCATCCTACGGTTGCCTGGAAGAGATCGCTTTCAGCGATAAGGCCGCCATTTGTGGCATTAGATCTAAATTTTCTCTTTTTTGTAACACCTATATTGAATTTTTATTTAAGTGTCCAAAAGAATTAATCTATCTAAGTATCTACATTATCGTAAGCGAAATCAGTGCTGGGCACTGACCTCCATTAGCGTACTAGTAGTAATGGAGGTCAGTGGTGCTGGGGTATTCAATCGTGTCAAATTTATACATTTGAAAGTTGACAAGTTGTCTGTAGATTGCACGCCCTATTGGTAGGAGCATAGCGTTCCATTACGTAATATTTTAACAACTGTATTTACCTATATTCCGCAAAAATATATTTTTGATTTTAAAAAAAGAAATATTATGTTGGTTACCTAGACCCATGGAAAAAAGAAACAGCTAAGAACTGAAGAAAGGGCAATTGGGCGTGACCAGGCAGAAGATATGTCAGTTGGACTTAATTTCTGTATAGAATCCATTATAAATGGTTAGAATTACTATCAGGTTTAAAAAAATAAACCTTATTTCCTAGTGAACAAGGTAGTCCAAAATGATTTCATGTCAGTATTTCGGCGACAACTGACGCTATACGAATTTTGACAGATAACAGTTCTGCTTACCTTATTCTTCTATGCTTAAACCTGTCTATAGGCACCTCTGGTTTTATTGTCTATGGTTGAAGTGTTTACTTCCATGTTTACTTCTGTACTTGTAGCGAGAACCGCACTCGACCGTTCCGTGAATTGGAAAGTTTGAAAACTTTTTCAGTTTGAGCACTTTTACAGATTTCTCTGAATAATCTGTAGGAAGGCATATACTTAGCATATTTTTTTTTACTTTTCTCCGAAGGATATCTAGTCTTATGTGCAAGAAAACCCTTTTATGTCAAAACGTAGACGGTACCTATACAATGTAATCGAAACAGGCAGTGCAAGTGCGGAAGTTTTATCCTATCGACGTCGATTAGATTAATTCGATAACTATTGTCAATAATCGCAAGTGCCGAAGTATGTTTAGAGGTAGATAAATTGATCGATTAGCCTCGGTAAGCTTTAGTACAGATAATTAAAAAAATCGGAATCGTTCACTCTGCTAAGATAAAATTTCAAAATGATTCTATAAGTCAATGTCAAAAACACGAAATTGCTTTTATCAATGTCAAATGATTTTCGCACGTCACTGGCAAAATTGCGGCAATACCGCAGAAGCCATTAAATAAAAACAAAAATAAATTCTTATCAAGTTCCATCTCATCTATTCTTATCAAGTTCCTTCTCATCTCATAGCTTCTCATATAAATCTAATTAAATCTACATATCTTATTATCATATTTCCACAATATTTACAGAGTTTATCAGACAAAAAATGACGGAACCTCCGAGGTAAGTGAAATAAAACTAAACTAAGTACATATTATTATTGTATTCATCTTTAGACTAGGTATATTTTTTCATTCATGTTTTCTCTTACAGAAAAAAAATACGCGCTAACACTTCACAAACGGACTACATGATCAACTACATGGCTCGAAATCGGCAATTCGCGCTTGGAGTATTTGCTACGCCAAATGGCCTACAATGTCAAAATGCGCAGTGGCAATCTCTAGCGCAAGAATTAGCCGAGATCGGGCCGGCTAAAACTGTAGATCAGTGGAAAACTGTAAGCATTTTAAGTTTATTCTATTTTTATCTTTACTCTTAGGAAATTAGCTGCTGTAGCTTTTGTATCCCGAGTGTATTATAAATATAGTATGAGCCTATGAGCCAATATTTACAGGTATTAGTAATTGTTGAAAGAGTTGACATTTTTTTTACCATTTAGACCTTAAAGATTGCTAATAAATGTTATCATAGATTCTTGCCGCCGCAATGCTGCTATGCGTGATCTTTCACTAATGACTACATTAGGTTCAGTTGCTGATTCATAATCTTCTGCTTCTTCTGGGTCCGGTAAGGGAAACCTGAAACAATATGTTTAAATCTCAATTTGATATTATGAAGAACTTTGTATTGAATAAATAAAATTGAATTAAAAAAACATCTTAAATTTAGCAGCTATATACATATATTTTTTTATGAATATATAGGTTTATAAATATTTACCTGTAATGATGCATCATGTTGTAAATAACACAACATGAAATGATGATAAATGATGCTGCTTCTGGCTGGTAATGGAGCACCCGGTCTTTTCGAAGACACCTGAACAAAGATTTCAGTACTCCATTTGTGCGCTCAATGCAATTGCGCACCTTTGTGATTTTTTTATTGTAAATTTGTTCTCTTGTATTTTCAGACGGCGCTGGCAAAATAGGAGTTAGCATGAACTCCTCCTTGGCATAGCCAGAATCCCCTGCAATAGTACACATAGTTTAAGATTTTAGTATTGGTTATATTCGCTATTTAATTTGACGCCTAACAGCATGATTAAGACTTAGGTATACAGATTTTCACTAAAAAAATCCAGTGCTAGCTAACGTTGAACTAACATTATTAGATTATTTACCTATTAGATAGAAATGAATGGTAGTTAGTTTATTTTTGTTCCATCGCCTTGATGAGAATTACAATTTCATTAATAAAACTTTTTTTGTCTAGATTACTACAACAACAACAACTAGAATCAGGCGGAGGTGTTTTTTATGTGGCTTCAGAAGATGATAATGATTAGTTAATAAAGTGACTTGCAGTAAAATGGTTATTTATTTAATCCATTTAGGTAGGTACCTATTATGAAGACGATAATAGCAATAGTAAACATTGATACTTACCTATCAAATAATATTCACCAATCCTTTCGGAGACCAATCTGGCCATTTCCAACTTCACATTTGAGTTATTAAAAATGTGCTGGTCATGTGTTGATCCTGGATAGCGGGCATTGACATTAAGTAACTTCAGGTTTGCATCACATATCTGCAAAGATATATTTAAGATGAATATTAATTTTTTATACAATTAGTTTAGGTACATATGTTTAAGATTACATAATTTAAATGACATTTCCAAAATAGGTATACCTAACAATTTTAGTGTATTAGGAATATGTAATTTAGTAAGTTAATTTACAAGATAAATCAAAGATGTATTTATCTGATAACAATATCAATTAAACCTACATAATATACTAATATTAGACATGCTAAAGTTCGTGATTGTTGCTTCTTCACACCATCAATACCAGACCAATTTGACAATATTTCATAATTTTTAATGAAATGGTGGAACCTAGACTCTTCCAAGAGAAATCTTTGCAACATAAAGCACACATGAAATAATTGTGTGTATTATGGTATAGATAACTACTTACAAGTTGTGTATTGATGGTATAGTTTCCTTTGCGGTTCTTGTAGCCAATTGGAGGGTCTTCTGGATTATTGGCATATGGGGTTACTATTGATATATGGGTCCCGTCAACGCAGCCCAAACAATCGGGAATAGAGTGCTTCTCGTTGAACCCATTCGAAACGGCCCTCCTCTCTTCAGCAGTGCTGGGAAAGCGGATATAAACCGCTAGCAATCTCTTAACAATAGCCCGGCTCACCTCTGACACCACTTTGCTAACAGATTTTTGAGACAGGGCTAAATTGTATTCCTGGCCTATACACCGTTGGTAACTACCAACAGCGTAAAATCTGACCGCAGTAAGAACCTAAAATATAACAATCATAATAAATACACAAAGGTAGAGTAGGTACTTCCAATCAGGTAAGTTTCTAATTATAACTACTACTTACTTACAATAACGTGCACTGGTAAACCGTGTGCTCGTGTTCTCCGTACATCAGCCTCAATTGCCTGTATTACTGCTAGAGCAATCTCCTTGGAAATTCGGAAGAGTGTTGTAAAGCGTTCTTCGGAAAGCTCCAAGGGATTGTTAGCGTCTCTTAATCGCCGTCGGTGCATCATTAAAGAGCCACATGTATTTCGATTAACCCGCTCTTCTTCCTCCTCTAGCGCCAACGCAATCACAAAATCCATTATATATTAAATGATAAAAAGCAAGTATGTTTATTATGTAAGAAAACCAAACATTTGTAGTTATCGAGGCCTATCGTCGTCAATTTGAAACCTGATAAAATTTACCGACTTAAACAACTTCAAATGTCAAGTGTACCGATTTCGTTCGGTCTTGACGATAAATTTATCATAGTTACCGAACCATAGACAAGGTGTCGATAAGGGACGACAGCGTCGATAATATTCGACAATATCGAGTATTACCGAATTTAACGACTCGATAAAACTTCCGCACTTGCACTGCAGCAGATTGGTAATAACAGCTGAAAAGTGCAAAATTTTTGTAGCAAATATAATATATATATAAGAAAGAAACCTCTCATAGTAAACAACAAATAAAAAGTCTTAAAAATAGGTCAGTGAATCATCATAAAAGTAAATAAAGTTGAATATATACGCTATAAAGAAGGCGTTTACAAGAGTTTAAGTTTTTATCTTATCATCATAAGAAGTCAAGTTTAAGCTCGCCCACTTCTGGACGAAGTCAAATATCATCTAACCAAAAACATTCTGTAAAAATCTAGCCAAATCTCGATGGAGCTGCTTGTTTATCCCTAAAAAGTAATGATATCTAGACAAGGTCGTGCCAAGTCTAAGGTTCGTTACTGCGATTTCTTTATTATTATAGTTAATGTTGAGTGACTTGGCGGTTGACTTGTACCCACTAACGTATAAAGAATGTTCAACGGTCGTCTTGTCAATATTGTCCATCAGTCGTCCCAAGTCAGCAGCCAGCAAAGTTCTTAAAATATTTAAAATAAATACAAAATCTCTTACCCAGCTACTCTATCTCAAGTTAACTTTAGTATTCATGTGAATATGACATAATATCTGCCTCCGAAAGGATCAGCTGTAACTGGGTCCCTCCCTCGTCATCAATCTTGTATTTTTTGCCAACGTATCAACTTCCACGACGCCTAAACTGAATCAGAACCAACGACACACAATAAACGCCTCACTAGCTAGAATATATATCGATTCTATCTATTACCTATTTAGATTTAGTACGAATTTTAAATTGACCAAGATCAAAAAAAGTTAATACTTCTTTTAAAGTTGTACTAAAAGTAATTCATAGTGTCATTTGTTTTCAAACGGTCTATTCATCAACTTTAGATGTATATGAGGTAAAGATCATATTATGTAGTACAGATCGGTTATTTTTTATACATTAGATATGTATAAATTACCGTTTCTTGGCTGTCTTTAGTCTAATTATTTATTTTGTCTATGGTAAGAAAGGACAAAATTAATGTGCGTGATATTTTACGGGAAATCGACACAAAAGTCTCGCGTTTTTATTACACGACGTAAGTTTGAAATATTATCGAAAATGTTTCTCGTTATTTTCTAATGTTCTTTGTTTTCTTTTTGGCGCGGCTTGTTTTTGCCGTTCGGAACAACTATTGGTTGAAGCAGGTTGAAGCCATAAAAGTGTTATATATTAAACATGCCAAGTATTTCATCTAGAATTTGTTCTAGCATTTCTCCTTTAAATTGGCTGAACAATAAAGCATTCTTAGTAGCAATTAAAAGTATTTCACAACATATTATTGAACTAATATGTTTTGACTTACCTAGTTACATTTAGAAGTAACACCTTGGATCACAATGTTTGCTTGTATTGGTGTTTGCTAGAGTGGCGTTGCTTTAGGTGATTTCATGATCCTAGCTAAAAAAAATAATGCTACGCACACTTAATTTTTCAAGCTTCGTTTGATAAAACAGCAATAAAAAAGAAAGAGGACAGAGAAGAGGTTGTTCCGACGCATTGTGTTCTGCCTTATTGTTTTTCAAGTTGCCCGGCAGCACTCGCACCGCAGGCTATTTCTTTATAATGGAACTGCTTCCGCATTGTCGCAATAAAAGCAGTAAATCATTCATACTGTTGGTACTGAATTTATTGTCTTGTCATAGTGTAGGTACAACCTTTTTTTTATACTAACTCTAAATATCTATAGTACTATAATAACTAACTTCTAAATATCTATAATATATTGGAGAAAAAAACGTCTTATTCTTTATTCACGATAACTCACATAAACCTATACCTACGGTATTAATCAATTCATAACGGATCGTTATTAATAAACTGCATGGGCAATGCATCATCTATGTTATTCAATTCAGTTTAACTCAATCTCAACACCGTCCTACTCTTGTAAACGTCATCTTTATAGCGTATAAAGTTTGTACAAAACATAAGCTAGACTATTCAGACAACTAAAGAGTTTAAAGTCCTATGAAGCATTTATTCCATCTCTCTAGGTTCCGTACAAGGGGCTATGAGTAAAGTTGGCAGATTAAATGGCCACGTCCAGGGGCCGCTGGCCACGGGTGGCCCGAGCAATCAAAACTTTGCCAAGCAACTCGCTACGGGCAAACAGGGTTGTTTGTTAAAATATTTCTATAAACTGGTTTTCCTTTTTACACTGCTTCTAGCATCACTTGTAACCGGCTTACAAATGTATGGATCGATTTTGATTTTTTGATATACAATTTATTATACATACCTAGTTTTTTTTTAAATATTGTGCTACCTTCGCCTATTTTCAACGTACAATCATCAAGTTTAACGTTTTGAACGTTTCCATTGATATCTTCTACATCACTTTTGCCTGGTTAAGTTCATGATTTTCGTTTTTCTGGAATAATCAATGTTTGGCATAAGATAAAGCAATGTCCTACGAGTAGTTCAGAAGAAGCCTTGAAGCTCTCTCAGTAACCCTGTCCCGTGTACTGCTGTGTTTGAGAACTGACATCATTCCCCAGTTAAATTCGACACAGAAACAATCATAGCGTGGCTGCGGCTTGCAGATTTCATTTACAAGCCATGACGGACATGCTACCAGGCGATTAATAGTCTTGCGTTTTAAGTTTGCACTCCAATTGAGAAACTGCAAAACTTATTGAATGCAAATTTTGTGAAACAATGATCTTATATATTTTTGCTAACAATATTAACTACAAAGTTAGAGTATTCCGCATCATTCAATTAAAATCTATTCGTTTGTTCTCATAGGACAAAACCCTGCCTACACATGATAGGAATACATATTATATTTGTACGACCAAAGTCTACGATAGAAGTAAATGTGAGTGTAGGTAACGGTTTCATTTAAACGTCCTCCAAACCTCAAGACATAAGTAAAAATCGATACAGCAACAGCAAAAATAAATACAAAGGCCATAATGGACTCAAAACGTACATAATTTAGTGGATCCTTCACTCAGGACGAAGGTTCGGAGGAACCGTATTGTGAAGCCTCTAAATTACACAGCCCATATTTATAAATAGGTAAAACGTACGTTTGCTATTGTTGTATCGAGCTCTTGGGAACTCTAAATTATTGTACCAAATTACATCCCGTAGAAGATTAATAATAAATTAGACTGATGGGAATCGAATAGTTAACTATACAATATTATATATACCTACATGTAGGTATACTACCTAGCTAACAATTAAGTTGGTGTTCAAATATACCAGATATATTTTAGGGGAAAACATCATTGATCGTGGTTTTAGATCGTAAATCAAATCAACACTTTTACTTTTGACACACACTTTTGCCAGGATTTTTGGTGGTACTGTTAAGTTATTAATACCCATTTTTATTATTTGTGGATCCAATTATTCCGAATAATACAGTTTTATTCTGATTCTTAGTAAGTGGGTAAGTGATCTGACTAACTAAACTCACGATTTTAACTTTCCTTCTTTTATGTAAGGTCAAATATGATGATGCGACATTTTACATATTGTTACGAAACTAACTAAAACCTATGCTTGAACTAGCTAAGACTGTCACGTCTCTTAGATCTATGTACAATACCTACTTACTTATGTATATATGTAGTCACTATCTACCCACTGTGATTCCAACATTTACATTCCCAAACAAAGCCAAGCCTGTTGAGACAAATTCAATTATATGCTAATGTTCTAACTAATCTACCGTTAACCTGATTTTACATTTAGCTGTAGATGTGGTTATACGGTACGTTGTTTAATTTTTGTTTTAAATAGTTATTTGGTTTTTAAGTACTATAAACAGTTTAGAAAACCTATGACAAATGTGCCCTGAACGTAGACAAATCCATTTAATATAATATAATAAAAAAATAGGCTATAATCATTTAATAGCACTAAAATTCCTAGATGATCATACGTACTTGAAAACTGTATTTGCCCCAGAAATATTATGTTTCACTTTCTCTATTTGACTCTCAGCATACAAGCTCGTCAAAGAGCATTTTCAGTGACAGATGGGATATAAAAAAACGTTACTATACATTTGTAAGTTGAAAACGAACTGCGTCACGAGTAAACTTCAGTCTCAATTGCATCAGAGTGCTTTTCCTCTGGAGCGGAGTGTAGCGTGCATGAGTGATCAAGCATTACTCTGGAAAAATGCAACAAACTCGTATACTTACTTGTTAGCTATGCTTTTCACTTTGATGCTTTCCTGTTTTAATATGCTCTTGTGATATCTGAAAACCTAAGGAACATGTGAAATTTTGTACATACATACAATGATACATACGTGTATAAATAGATATACTCATTAGTATGATTAAGTATTACGTAAACTCATAAGTTTGGCAAAATGTGGTGGCTGAGTTTCTCTAAACACATTTGATGCCTTTGAATAAGCTAATAAACGTATAAATATGTTATGTATTTTATGCCAATTTGTCTGTGTTACATTCAAAATACTGACAAAACCTAATGATCGCACTCAAACATCACATTAACATTAACAGGTAAACAACACCATCAAAACAAATACAAATTTATCACGATATAATTCAATTATGCTTATTTAAGTTCTGAATAAAATATCCAAACACATCTTTGCTTAGTGTGGGGCTAGATGGCGCTGTGTGCAATAGCCCGGAATATATATTTATTTTATTTATTTATCTAAGCAAGGCCCTTCTGTTTGCCAACAGACAGTAACTTCGTGTTGGGCAACGCTCAAGTGCCAGCCTATCCCATCGTGTACTGTTCGGACGGGTTCGTGGAGCTGACTGGCTGGACCAGAGCACACATAATGCAGAAGGGATGCGCCTGCAAGTTCCTCCACGGAGTGGACACAAGAGAAGAACACCGGAAGGAAATCGATTCAGCGCTCGATACGAAATCCGAGTTGAAACTGGAACTGATATTTTATAAAAAGAATGGTGAGTACATTTTTTAAGTCATATCTATCTAGTAATATACTTGCAAATGACTAGTTTCTGGACACGTTCCCATACTTTCTGCGGAATCTGGTCACAGAGGATGCAAAGGTAGGAAAGTTTGGCTGGACCAGAGCCCACCTCATGCAGAAAGTTTGCGCCTGCAAGTTCCTCCACGGAGTGGACACCAGAGAAGAACACCGGAAGGAAATCGATTCAGCAATCGATACGAAATCTGAGTTAAACTAGAACTGATATTTTATAAAAAAAAATGGTAAGTGTAGCTTTCTATCTCTATAGCATAATTAAGAAGTCGGGTAAAAGTTGTTATTCATCAGACTTGCCACTTTATAGTAGTCAATGAGACAAGCAGAGGCCTTAGATAAGGCCTGATTATAAATCTAACCGTCTAGCTGCGATAAAGCGTAATTAAATCACCAGTGTAATTAAAAGATACCTTTATAAAGTTACCATCATGGTGAATAAACAAGTATGTATGAGATCTAATTTGATTTTACTTATCATTGATCCCAAAATACAAAGCTTTGTAATTCCCAAACAATGCCAAATCACTGTCAGTTCATTAGTTTATGTCGATACCAGACTGCATTGCCCTCCTGAAATTAGTTAATACTCGACTGAGTCTAATCTAAAACCGAGCTCAATCAACAGGCTACATAGATACATACATCTTTGCTATAGATCGTAAAACGTAATCCGGAAATCGTTTCTCATGTGCTCGTGGCAATAGCAGTCGCGCCTATTAATCGTCAAATCGTCGTATTCAAGGGCTGAGCGTAAAATCGTTCAAAGCCACGCGAACCAAAACACTTCGGTATATTTTGACAGAACCGTTCAAACAAGTGCTTACAAATAGCAATGGAGCTTTTGAGACTTCAGTTGGGTTTGGCAGAAAAGAAAATATTGGGTAGTTTATTCAAAACACATCATTTAAATATACATACATTAAGATGCATTGAAGACGAAGGTACTTTGTCAGTCAATCCATTACAAGTTTTTCGGTGTTAAATTTGAGTGATAAAATAACTACCTAAGTCGTATTTTGTAAGTAATATTTTTAATCAATTTTAGTTAGAAAAGAAATCCATTCCCCACTAGCATTATTTATAACCTGGAGAATTTCAGCATTAATCATTAGAAAATTCCAATGTGTGAATTCCAGTTTAGTTTACTACTTCCTGTAATTTATCTTTCATTCTTTTCGGGTTTGGTCTATGTCTTTCATAGATTACAAGCCAAAATAGCAGTGGTTAAATGAAATACCGAGTTATTCATTAATAGCTTCCTATATCGTACATGTATATTTGTATAGTAGTATACAGGATTGGATCAAATAAATCACACAAACTGTCAAGTTCTAATGCCTTTGAGATCTACCCCTCATCATTACTTACAAAATAATCCACTAATTAGTCAAAGAAGGCTTCATGAAAAGGCAACAGAGGCAAGAAGCGAGCTTGTAAACAATATTTTGGTTTCATAATCTTTGTACGCATAGAGAGACAACGGAAAACACGAGGCCAGTTTTTCAAAGATAGTAAGATAGTGTTAGTAAGCTAGCAACGTAAAGTTTCTTGCTTCTTGTGGACAAAACTAGCTTTGCTAAGTAGCTCACGCCACCCATAACGCACCCAGTCAGTACAAAAAACACTTTTAGTCTGTACAAGCTTGGTTATACTTTGTTCAGAGCTTCAAACAGAGTCCCTCGGTGATTACATCAGCCCATGAGATGTTACTCACACGGCGGTAGGCCTCACAACATACCTTCCCCGCTATAATTAGTTTGCTACAGACGGCTTGCTCTCCAGTGCTTACGTTTGACCTGTATTCTATGCTAATGTAGGTACTCCAGGGGCTTCTGTACGTCGCTGTTGGGTAATCTTTGCCGGAGATAGGTAAATTTGCACAGTTTACGGGGATGCATTTGCAATTAATTGCTCCGAATACGGCTGTTTGTTTTGAGACAATATTGATTTTTAAGTTGTTATTTTTGGATAAGTGCGTACTTATGCAAATTGGGTATTTTTTAATAAGTAGCATTTTTGATGAGTGGTAGGAATACGTGACCCTAAAATAACAAACAAATAAAATCAACTATAAAAACACATTGTGCTATTTGCAATATCAAAGCATTCCACACTTTAGACTAACAATGAAACTTGAGTAAAACGAGCATGTACGCAAATCCAAATTGGTCAATGATTCTGTAGCGCTCTGCAAAACATCCATGCCACAATCGTAAACAAAAACCAATAAGGGTTTTACGATTCCATTCGACAAAATTAAACTTTTATAAGCACCCAGCTGTTCGTCGTCACTAGACGTTTAATGCTCCTACGAACGACTCGATACAACTCCGTATCAAGGAATACTTTAGGATAATGTCCACGTAGCATCGAGTTCATCGGGAACGAGGATTTAATACCGCTCCTACTTTGATTTCTCAAGCGTAATACATGAACGTATCGTAATTAAGTGTTATTTACAGTCACTGAATTTTCAGGCTCGCCGTTCTGGTGTCTTCTTGACATCGTCCCAATTAAAAATGAAAAACGAGAAGTGGTTTTGTTCCTCGCCTCCTTCAAGGATATCACCAACACCAAGATGGCCGCCATGAACACTAACGAGGATTTCGACAGCGGTGAGTTATCGTTTAGTGCTAGATCCTTTCTAATGAAAATATCTTAGTACGGAGCGCAATAATGATCATCAAGTGTTCATCTATATATACTCGTAATATATATATATATATATTTACCTATATATCTAGAGCCCCGTAGCACTTATGAAATACTGACGATATGTATGCATTTGTTCTAAGCCCTAACCCATAATGAGCACGTTGTTCTAGTGCTCTAGGTACACCTATAATGTTGATAGCGTTAGACTGAGCTGCCGTAGCTCCCTATTGGCTAACGTCGTGACATCACCGCACGGTAAAGTTCCTTTACGACTGTTTGTATGTTCTATCCATTGTTTAGAGTTGGACAATTAGCCGTAGCTAGTCAAGCTGAGTAGATAGCAAACACTACGCATACACCGATTGATACGAATAATTGATTTAGCTTGAGTACCTAATCTGTGCGTAGTCAAACATGTCACTTATGAAGGGGTCTGTTTGAAAAGGACCCAGAGGGGTAGTATAAGCCGAACAGGTGAAACTTTAAAGTGGGTAACACGACACTTTTAAATATTCAGCTCTTTGAGCCATTTCCACTCCCGAAATAATAGTGCACTACAAATACAAGAGCGTTTAGTAAAATTACTAAATAAAATTCACTCATTCACAATAATCATTCTCACAAAACATGTTGCAAATCAATTCATACATTCTCACAAACTGAACAGCTTCCTTAGGTAGACTGATCTATTAATATTATAGTTCACTGTTTTCTACTCCATAGAAGTATTACCGTGTATTTGTTATTTCTCTATTAAATAAATATGAAGCTATAAACCACCCTGTATCTTTCTTCTCAATAAAACATTTTATGTCGCCAGTTGCGATGTCTTTCTGCCGGAGCTGTTGCTGAACTTATTTCTATTTGTCTGCAATTTTTATCTTGTTTTCCGTCTGCATAAGTTGAAGCGTCTTCTTTTTCAATAACACTTTGAGAGCATGAACATTGTACCGAGAGTAGTGCATGAAAACAAGAATGTTATTCAATTTATTCATATTTAGTAGCGTTCGTTCATGTGTAAATATTATGATGGAAATATGCACCAGGATTTAATCTTCACGTTTCAGCTAGCATGCCTATTTTCTCTTTTCATATTTTTCATAAATAAAACTACTTCAGATTAAAAGCTTCAAAATGTTAACCCCGATAATGATGCACCTTTGAAGTATCTATATTAAAGTAAATATGCCTATAATTTGACTTCAAATAATGCACACTGATAAGCTTCAAACACATTTCGTGCTAGAAAACTGACAAACCTAGGCACTCCCACAATATTCAACAATTATTTTATAAAAGACAGCTGCTGGCTTGTTTTTGACCTATATTGAAATTAAGTAGATTTTCAATTAATTTTCTTTTAAAGTCGCTTTATGTAAGCTTTTAAAAAAGTACTTATCTCTGGCGATATTTTATATTTGATGCCAATTATGTTCTCGCATTTTTCGTTAATGAACAAGCTTAAAACATCTTCAACAAACCGATACTTTAATTTGAAAAAATCATTATTGGCGTTCATAATTGGTATCAAAAATTTGAGCAAATGCTAACTAAATCTTTCAATCAAGTAAGATGAAATAAGTCTCGTTTTTTTTCTGAAAGTATTTACAACTTTGAAGGATTCCTCAAATTAAAGTTCTACGAGAAATGTAGACGCTTCTTTTATTACGAAGCTGGATTCTGTTTTCACTCGTAAATTATTCTGTTGTGGAAAATTTCGTGGCATCTGCTCTCCATTACGCTTGTAGCCAGGATTTTTCTAACCACTTCATTTATACAATGATTTTTTTGTGAATATAACTTTTTGCAAATATGTAAAATCCTGGCTACAGCGCTTGCATCTGTATAGTTGTTTCTGGTAGCAGTAAATAACAGGGTGGTTTGTACACGCAGGAGCCGCGGTGCGGCCTTCGGCAGGCGTGGTCACTCTAGCGTTATCCCAATTTGTACCCGCAGCGGCACTGCTGGGCGCGCGGTTCCGAGCTGAATCTAGTTGCCTACTTGCAGACTCCAATGGCAATCTTGACCCGGAAGCGCCCTCGCCCGCCAACATGGGCAGGCGCCGCTCCAGGGCGGTCTTGTACCAGCTCTCGGGACACTATAAACCGGACAAAATGAAGACTAAACTCAAACTTAACAACGTAAGAGACGAAGGCTTTTGTGTTTACATGTGTTAGGTAGAATCCGGTTAATTAAATGCAGAAATGTGACTGCTATAAATGGTGGCGAAAATCATTTCATCCTGCTGGCGCAATATAGCTCTTCCATTAGAGCGAAAATAATGGAATTATTTTCGCCGTCAATGAAATCAGTCAAATTAGCTCATAAATTTATGCTTGTATTTTCCATTTAGCCGTCACACCCTTAATAAACATTATTTTATTTACCTTTTACTTTAGCCAGAAAAGTAAAGTTAGTGTAAGGGAAGTTGGAGGAAAGAATGTGTGATGATTCGATAATTCCATACATATACCAAATTTTAACCAAACACTTTGTTGATCCGTTTTTGTGAGAGAAAATAAATAAACATTCTCACAAAAACTTTCACTTACAAGGCAAAGCAAAACAATGTAATACAAAATACTTTGTCTTCTTTTATCTAGTTCTATAAACTAACTTTCAAGACGAGTTTCTTTTGTTTCATAAACTAAGATAGACTGAGGTAAAAACTACAAAGTAATAGTACTAGTAAGTTATATTTTAAACACATTGTCAATGTTTTCTTTTACAGAGTATAAGTCAGTCATTTGCTAAACATATTTTCAATACATTTTTCTATTTTATTTCTAGGCTGCCCAGTTATCTTAGTTGGTAGTGGCTCTGCCTTCTAATCTAGGGGTGCGGGTTCGATTCCCGCATAACACAAGTAATTACAAAATATTATTTTTTAATTCCTTGTGTTGAGTCTGGTCGTTTCTTTGTATATTAAGTATGTATTTACGAAAGAAAAGTATATTTGTTTTATATCTGTGATCTAGTACCCATGATACAAGCGTAAGCTTAGTATGGGGCTAGATGGCGCTGTGTGATATGTCCTGAAATATTCGTTATTATTTTATTATTTCAGAATCTACTTCACTCCTCGGATCCTCCGCTACCAGAATACAAAACGTCAGCAATAAAGAAATCAAGACTAATCATATCCCACTACGGCGTGTTCAAGACTTTTTGGGACTGGCTCATACTGATAGCCACGTTCTATGTCGCTGTAGTGGTTCCTTATAATGCTAGTTTTGTGGATGAAGGACATCCGAGGATCAGCGTTACTAGTGACGTGGTAGTTGAGGCTCTGTTCATTATAGGTATGGTATTTATATTGTATGTTTTATTCTAAAATATCTAAAAATATCCTCTTACTTACAAACTTGTGTCACCGATATATTATTTACTTGATAAATATTAAAATTTTTCACTAGGTTTCAAAATTGTAAACAAACTAAACGTCAGAAACAAAACACTAATGGTAAAAAGTAGGGACATAACTATTTCTCGTAGACATACATACATATGTAGTAGCCCTACGGCGTAGACCTTTGTCGTAGACGTCTACGAAATACCCTGACTCAGAAACTTGTTTCTAATAGAAAGGTTTCTTGAACTTGAGTTACAAATTTGAACAACCCACAGAGTTGAATACCCAGACCAAACTTATGTACCCACAATACCTAATGTAATAGTTAAACTGTTTAACAAGTATAAGTCTGTCTGCAACTAACATAACAAACTGTCTTAACCAAAAGTTTGTATTTACTTTAACATAAATAAGGGGATACAATAAACCCTTACGATTACAGAATTGTAATGTTATCGTGTGTGCTAACTAACTACATATCAGATTTTAAAAAACCTGCTGAATTCAATTCATAGAAACGAATATCAGTACCTAGAGAACTAGGTCCAAGAAATATTTGCTGTTATCAAAAAAGTCAAATACAGGATGGCTCTATCTATAAAATAACTCACGCAAAGCATTTCTACGGCATCGATATTCTTCTTCTTCTTCTTATCGAATGAGAGTGGCCAATTCTGGTGTCGAGAGTTTGTCAAGCCGCCCTAAGGGCCTCTGACATGGCTTAACGACTGCCGTACTAGACAAACCTCATCATCTGACCCACGGTATCGCCCAAAATGGAATGCCACTTTTCGGTCACCCATCCAAGGACTGACGGGGTCGACCTTTGCTTAACATTGGTAATCGCATACGATTGCCTCCGCTAGCTGAGCTACGGGCGCTTCTACCGATATTCTAATCTAGTAGTAGTTTCCATCTAACTCTCTTCTTTTAAACCACTTCTACAAAATTCCATCAGTCAGGAACTGTGCTCATCTGAATTAACATGTAGTATACTTTTCAGATATAGTCCTTAATTTCCGCACAACGTTCGTGAGCAAGAAGGGCGAGGTGGTGTCGGATTCGAAGCTGATTGCTCTTAATTACATCCGGTCGTGGTTCGTGGTAGACCTCCTCGCAGCGCTGCCGTTTGACCTGCTCTATGCTTCTGATGTGTATAGTAAGGTAAGAGAGTGTTGTGTACTTTATAATTGATAAACTAGTTAGTTAGGCTGAGTGAAAATATACTACGGGAATTTGTTGTTTTAAAAAAACTTATTTACAAACAAACACAAGTTCCGTATGGGACTTAGCGTGGAGCTCAGGGTTTATGTCGAACGTACGCCAACATAAAGAATGTAATGCAAGTTTATTTGTACTGTATAATGTACTGTCACTGTGTTTCGATAAATAAAATATTTGTAAATTGTAAAAAATAAACGCAGATAATCACAAACAGAAAGCTTTGATTGACACACAGCAAGGTCCAAAATATACACTAAATTCTATACTTTCGGACTTAGCGCTTTTAAAAATAGAACTTGTCATTTTTGTGGTAGGTATACGTATACTTGTATTCTACTTGTCAAGTGACGTCAACACAGTAACTTAACTTTCACAGCTGTGTAAATCTTAACTCACATAATTCAACCTTTTCATTTACGCTATCACTAATTATTTTACTAAAAAAAATAAAAAGCTTGCTTTACTTGCTTTACTCTTGCTTTACTTCCAATCTCTACCACCCACACTGCCTTTGTTAAGCCCCACATTCTCGCTATTACTTCCGACTACGTTCGATCGAGCTGCCTACTTCCTGTTATTAGGCCCGTTATACAAGTGACGTATTACTACACACTTAACTATTAAAAAAGAGAATTCTTCATATTATTGGAGAGCGTATTTTTTCTTTTTATATATACTTATAATATTAATTATTATTAACTAAATGTCATAAAAATCACAACAACCAAGAAATATCTGATCATATTTACCACACTTAAAAATAAAGCTAAAAATTGCTGTCTTGCAGCTGTCTCTCAGAAAATCTAGAATTGTTGATAACATGGAGACAAGCAGCACTGGAACGAGACACATGATGAAGCATTGAGGAGGCCTTCACTCAACATTGAGTGCCCTGACGTCACACAGTAAATTGAAGAAAAAGTATACAAATTTCGTGATTAAGTAGTATTAATTTTGTTTTAGAATAAGTTTTATATTATGTCAAGGCAAATAAAGGCTTTTTTATTTTATTTTTATTTATTTATTTATAATATTATAAAGCTGAAGAGTTTGTTGGTTTGAACGCGCTAATCTCAGGAAGTACTGGTGCGAATTGAAAAATTCTTTTTGTGTTGGATAGACCATTTATCGAGAAAGGCTTTAGGCTATATAACATCACGCTGCAACTAATATGAGCGAAAAAACAATGAAAAATGTGAAAAAAAAACGGGGAAAAATTATTATATTTAAGGGCTTCCGTTGCGTGTGCTGCGAAAACTGTTCAAAATATCAAAAAAAATCCTCTTAAAATGATCTAACATAATGTTTGAAACAGTATATGTCTATCTTTTAAGATTAACTCACTAGAACCGTTTTTATGGTTATAACTATTCCATGCGGACGAAGTCGCTGGCACAGCTAGTGCATGATATTTTTGTAACTCCTTGATAATCTCATTAGGTGATTCTAATCTTGAATTTGACCTGACTTTCGTGATACATCTCTCTCTTGAGTCGTATTTACTCATGACTGAGGGTCGTGACTCCTCCGCAGAATTAATTTGTTAGAGTAGTTCTTTTGGGCAGATACACACATACCGTGGTGGGCCAGGTCCTTCCACGTCCCTTCGAGATACAAAATGTATATCAAAATTAAAATCTAATTAATTCAAAACGCAGAAAAAAATAATATCGATTCAGGCAGGTGGCCAACCAAAGCAACCGAAGACCAGCAACCGCGGCAGTGTCGATCTGTGATACGAATGAATACTTATATTGCATTGAAAATTTCCTAATGATTGAACAATTTTTTTAGCTAGCTGAAAAAAATATTTTAGCACATTTTTATTTAAAACCATTCGTGCCCTTCACAATTAACATTTCATGTCTGAAAGGGTGCGTTAAGTCCGTCCTCAAGAATCAAAAAGAAGAGGAAGTAAGTACAAGAGGTACTCAAAGCTTTCGTGGATTTAAATTCAGCATTGTAGATTTTTCGACCCTTGAAATTAAAGCGAAGTAAAAGCAAATTTTCCGGTTATTAAATCCAACTGGACCCCGAAAGGTACTTGAGTTTGGGAAAGTTTAAACTCATCTTTGTGGACTCTCTTTTTTAACGCGGACCCGTACGTTGTGGAACCTATCACATACAGAGTTAGTTGGTAAACTAATGCTGCCTGAGAAATATTTAGAATGCCATGAATTATATACTTATCACAATCTTTTAGAAGTAGAACTCTACATGAAGCTTATCTTTTTATTTATGTCTTGCAACCTCACTTGACCTGACGGTATTATGGTTGATGTGATGCAAGAATCCGCCTAAGTTTTATCAGATTTATCCATTTTTATTTAATTGCGGTTTAAAAAAAGTAAACAGAATGTTCTCATTTTCGCAACCAAACAGCTCGTGATAAACTAAAACTTACCTAATTACAACGAACACTGTATATAAAACCCGATGGCTCTGCCCAAACCACGTAGACCACTAACTAATTTCCAACTTTAGTTCGGAAAACCACCGCCGGTGCGGGCTGCGGCTGCGGTTTTTAACGTGTGTTTACAAGTGACACGGCAAAATAAATGAGTGTGGATTAGTTGGTTGGCTGTTTGCTTGTATGTTATACTTTATAAAATGTGTTTTCTAGCCTAAGTTATGAAATAGACATCAATTTAAAACGAATTAGTGAATGACGTCCACTAGTGATAATTTAGAATGTATTATCATTAAAATGCTAGCTGAACATCGGATGATTAATGGGCGAAACGCACCACGCTTTGGACTCCAGGAGTTGTCTGACGTCGCGGCAGACCTAGACGGAGATGGCGGGATGGCCTAGACTCCTTTTGTAAAAAATGGTCACAAAGAGCAATAAACAGAGATGAGTGGAAAGAGGATAGAGAGGCCTTTGCCCAGCAGTGGGTCAAAACTGGCTCTTAATAATAACTGCCTAGCTGAACATTGTACTGCAAAGTTATGTATATACATAAAAATTTGCAATAAAGGTTAGGAATAGATACCATTCGTTCTATTTCAACTACATGTATTCAAATATTATTTTCTAAAGCCGCTCAATCATATAAATAGCTGATCCAAAAATTCCATTACTAAATAAACAAAGCCTTTGTTTTCACTTCCATTCTCATTCTATTATACTTATCTGGTTTTGTGTACGACATATATCTGTACAGTCATTTATACATACAAGGAAATACCTTTATGTGTTTCCTGTACATGTTTGTAAAAGCCTTCACTCCACTATTACATCATCTTTAAGGAAATCTTAGCTCTCTGACAGAAGGAAAACGGGAAAACTATTTGTCATGCCATGGTATAGGATTTTTATACCATACCATAATACGCTATCCAATAAATACAATACAATTATCCGTATAAAAGTAACCTTATGAACATACACGCAAGATTTTCTGTTATACCTTTGCTCAATGATAAAATAAAGCCTTAGAATAAATTATAGACCTTACCTAATAAGCTAGAAGACACACGTCACCTGAGACTTTTATTGATCTACTTATTTGTAATGTATGAGAATTATATAGACATCTGCTTGTCACGTTCTCGATATTTTTCTAACTTAACCTTTGACGATCAATGCTCGAAGAACTTAACCTACTCCCTACTCGTACCATATTATCATATACAACCTACGTGCCTATAGAAATATTTGCTCTTCTTTTGAATTCACCGTATTCCACTACACAAGGATGGTGTTCATTACGAAATTACTTTATTCTTTGGAACTCACCTTATTTCACTACATTGGGTTGATTTTATTACAAAACTACTTGATGATATAATTGATGCCAAGTAAAATAAAGTTGCTACTACACTGCTTTATTACGTAAGAAAATTGCTGGAAACAAAGACAATTAAATTGAAAAAAAGTGCTAATCTTAGTTTGGCTCTCATAACAGAACGAACTAGAACTAATTAGAATTCTTCCTTCTGCTTTATTTTGAAACTGTTGTAAAAAGCTGGTATTTTAGTGGAAAAGATATTTCTATCATTGTACAGATAAAAAACCAGCAGTATTTTACACTATCATTACATTAAAACTAAACCTTTGCTTTTTTCAGGAATCAACACACGGCAACGTCCACTTAGTAAAATTAACACGTCTGCTGCGGCTAGCGCGACTCATGCAGAAAATGGACAGATATGCTCAATACTCAGCGCTGATTCTGACTCTCCTGATGCTGTCATTCACACTGCTAGCACACTGGCTCGCTTGTATCTGGTTCATCATTGCTGATAAGGAGATTGAGATACATCAGGATGAGAACTGGGATTTAGGTAAGTTAGTTATTTAATTTATTGATTTATTTAGTTTTAACCGTCCACAACGCTCACAGTTTTCAAACGCTGTGGACCAATCTTATAAATACAAATCTTACAATTTGTTTTTGAGTTTAGAATTGGGATTTAAGCATAGTTAGCTAAACATTTGTTTCGTCTAATATCTATTGTTTGCGTATCTATACAACATTTCTATACACAGCTGTCGGGGTCAATAAGTTATCGTTGTTTGTCTTGTTTTTCAAGCAAGATGGTCTCTTAAAACTGAGAATATGAAAAACATGAATGAATATAACACGTACATATGTGATATTTTTTTCATAAAAACTCGTATTTTGGTTCAATCTTCCTAGAAAAATAAGTACCCCAAGTAAGATAATCTTGAACTCTATACCTAATTTTTATTACTGCCATAAAGATGGACTCGTAGACCGTAAATCTTTGGAAGAATTTATGCTCCGTTGTCTAAATGGAGAAAAATAGAAGAAAAGGCGTGAATTTATGGCTGATTCCTCCATTACGTTCAATAATATTTATCACTGTAGCAGTCATGAAAATAATTGTATGTTCTCACAGGTGTGTTTGTTATATATCATACTACATACATATATATTAGATTTACGGATTATATATATATATATACGTCACAATAAAAAATACGGCTTGCTGAATGAAATAGTAAGATACGTTACACGATTGTATAAAAATCCTAATATCTCTAAGCATACCTTTTGTACGTGAAAGAATCACCGAACACACCTAATAAAAATTCAAAATACCTAAAAGAACCCAATCCCTGTAACATTTATACCTATTCACATTATATGTATCTAGATTCCAGACAATACAAAAACAAACTTTCTTTACTGCCTCTCCGATTCCAACAAACAAAGAAAGTAAAATAGGTTTCTGCCAGTATCGTCCGAGCTATCAAAGAGAACTCGACAATGTCCTCATAAAACTATAGCCACCTGCTGCTGCATCTGCTTTACTATGCTGATACATATATATAATACTTGTAGACGGACCAATTTACCCGCTCTCAATACCCGGCCAATCGTTATCGAGCTTGGGGACTACTAAGAAATAGTAGAGAAAATTATATTGTAGGATTCATGTTGGAGTAGGTTTCTCTGCAGATTCTGTATTATCCTTGATCGAGAGTTAATCAATAACAGAGTTTATTTTAGGCGAGCGGTTAGATTGTAGATTATAATGTTGTTACATTATCCCTGTTTCACTTGAAATAAAAGAATTAAGATTAAGAAAATTAAAAAGAAAAAAAAATTACAATGTTGATATCGTAGTTATTTTTTTCTTGAAGGCCTTGGGAGTACCTATAATTTTAATACATGAGATCCGGATGGCGGAATCACTTATTAAGATATTCTAAGGAAACATCGTCCGATGTTCTTATCTATCTTAGAGTGACCAATTGTATGAGTACTCTCAACAAGCTATTTTATAGCGAACGTATAATAAAGAACATATAATTAATGGTTACATTAGTAGCAATGCCATAATCAAAATATTTTGAGTAGCCCCGAAGTTCTGTAGCACCAATTTCAAATATGAAATAACCAACTTCGAGCATTTTCATTCACGAAATTTGTTTACACAGTTTCAATATTGGCGGAGCCTTGAAAAGTTAATTAGATTTTATTGAAAGCTGAAAATTAAATAACGTCTTGTTAATGTTAAGTTGGGATACAGATTATAACTTGACGAAATTGCCTTCTTATGTTATCGGTAAAGACTTTAGATTAGAAATTTGTTAGGCGTAGTGATAATATTTATGATTGAATAGGTTTAGTAGGCGTTCAGACTTACTAATGTATTACTTACTTTCATCTGTCAGTATGTTATTAACCAAATTAAGTTAACATAGTCAATTTAATGATCTAACCTTAAAAATAATCAAATTGCAAGTGTAAATTTAAATTCTTTATATTATACGCAACGGTCAGCACGGATATGTACATAAATAAAACGGTCACCAGAAACAGAATTTATAAAAGCTTCCCACCAACTCAAATTCCATCGTGTACCACAAATTTCATACACAAAAAAATCTGCATTCTATTCTCCTTTTTCAATAAAAACCTGTCACGCGCGATTTGTGTTACCACTGAAATATATTCATCGCGTTGACAGACACAGTTGCAAGTCGTAACCAGTATATAGATGGCGCAGAATAAGCAAAAATATGTTTGAATGAGATAGACGATTCTCTATGCACGGCCATGCTTCCATCTCTTTTAAGGGTTCCGTGTAGAAACGGTAAAAACGAGACTTTACTCGAATTATTCAGACCCAGCTGATTGTATTTTATCTAGCTGTATTTAGTAGTTAGACAATTAAAATCAAGGTATACTATTAACCTTCTACTAAGATAAAGAAATACAGCTAAATTATTCTTCCATTCACTAAACAAATGAAAAATTATATTAAAATAAACAAAATAAAAGACGGCTTCCATAATGAAAAACGTGATTTTCTGCCCAATTTTTACATAATTGTATTTGTAATGACTCCCTTTATGAATTCATTCCACAGAGGAGACACGAGTTATGAGGAATACCCGAAGCGTGCCTTAGTCGTTTAACTTATTAGGTGGTACGAGTCGTTAAGCCATGTCAGAGACCCGTAGGGCGGCTTGAGACTTGAGGTAGAGTTGGCCACTCGTCGGCTCATTCGATAAGAAGAAGAAGGTGGTACGAAACCCTTTTTGCGCGATCCGAGTCGTAGTTTTTTTTTCAGTTCTATCGACTCGACGCGAACTATACAGTGTGTGCACAGTATATGTACTGTACGCGGCTGAATGTTCAAATATTTGCCGATATGAGACTCCCAGCGGTACTAGTCAGGCTTTGTACCGATTGACAGGTTTGATTGGCGTCGGGAGCCTGTCTCGTTATATGGAGCTTTGCGTGTTTATGAGAAAAGATTTGTAAATGTTATCACATATATGTATTGAGATACATAATTGGTTAGAACTTTGTTTTGTTTTCGCGATTAACACTCATAATACAAGCGTTTGTTGTGAGACTAGATACGTTAATGAATTTCTTGAGTTTTTAGAGATAATTAGGAATAAAATATATAACAGTAGGTAACAAATTATACCATCATAACGTAAACTAAATCAAATCAAAGAGAAGGCAAGCGTCATGTCGTAAAAGGCCCAAAATCGAGGAAAAGTGGCCCAAAATCGAGGATAATGGTGCATACTCCACAAAAAGAGCATCGCTCTTAAATTTTGAATAAATGTACGAAAACTAACTCAATATTCATTTATAGACGATATTACTGTTTACTTCTATAAATCAAAGATAATAATAGTAACTATAAAAACACCTCTCGAAGCGCTTGGTTGACGCGACGCATGACCAAAATGCTGGCCTTTTTCTAGCTCAACGTATCAGCATTGCCATCCAGCGTGGTAATGCGGCCAGTATGCTGGGCACGCTGCCCTCTGGTAGTGAGCTGGAGCACTTAGATTGTCTTTAGGCTTTTCTAAAGATTTTCTGTGCCCCTTTTTTGTAGTAGTTAGAAGTAGTATGTTTAGTTTTTCTTCCCTTGTTTTTATATTTTATTATTGTAAATAAAGTTGACTATAAATAGTACCTATATAAGAAGGGTACCAACATTTATTTATTTTATTCTAAGCGTTCGTTGAGACTCCCCCCCCCCCCCCCCCACGTTAAGACCCCTTATTACCTATTTATCAACATACTTTCAATAAATTGCAAACGGCTCTGAATAAAATTCGCCAACGAATTGGAATACTTTCAAGCTATTTCCGTTTTCATAACAAAATAAGATTTTATTTATTTGTAAACATTATTGGCCGTGACTTTTATATCGAATCGAACTGGTTCTTCCCGTGGCTTCACTCGCACTGTTTTAAATGTAATAAGATGCATGTCTAAGTATTTTGAGGATTATATACCATCTCCATGGCAAAAATCTAAATATTGTTTCCAGCTACTATAATACAGCAGTGTTGTAGTGTGAAAGGCAAACAAACCATATTATATATAATTAATACTTTTGCCCTATGACTCATGATAATGATTAGAGTAAAGACGCGAACACGCGTCTTGGACGTATCTTTACTCATCGTTACCCAAAAAACAGACCAATAAACCTACAAACTCATTTCTTCTTTATATGAATAGTACGATTTGCTTTCCAGGCTGGATAAACAACCTAGCGGAGAGGCTCAAAGTGCCGATCATTAATATATCCCACAGCGAGAGTTACGTGACTGCTCTCTACTTCACTTGTTCTTCGCTCACCAGCGTCGGCTTCGGAAATGTATCGGCTAACACACTGCCGGAGAAGATATTTAGTATCATCACTATGTTGATTGGAGGTAAGTTTCTTCACTAATTAATGACTTATGTTACAATTTAATTATAATAACCGACATATTTCGGAATACCGCGGGTTCTATCCTCAGAAGGACGAGGTTTCGACATACGAGATAGAAGATCATTGCATACGAGTAATTATTGATGTAAGTGCTAGCCGTTTATTACAAACTAGCTGTGCCAGCAACTTCGTCCGCATGGAATAGTTATTCCCATAATAACGGTTCTAGTGAGTTAATCTTAAAAGATAGACATATACTGTCGCTGACATTTTGTTAGATCATTTTAAGAGGAATAATTCTTTCATACATATTTTTTTGATATCTTGAACCGTTTTCGCAGCACACGCAACGGAAACCCTCGCAGATGAATAATTTTCCCCGTTTTTTTCCACATTTTCCATTGTGTCTTCGCTCCTATTAGTTGTAGCGTGATGTTATATAGCCTAAAGCCTTCCTCGATAAATGGTCTATCCAACACAAAAAGAATTTTTCGATTCGCACTAGTAGTTCCTGAGATTAGCGCGTTAAAACAAACAAACAAACAAACTCTTCAGCTTTATAATATTAGTATAGATTAATAAAATCATGCCTTATAGGAACTATAATAGTACAGTGAATAAATCACTGTACTATTATAGTTCCTATAAGGCATGATTTTATTAATCATGTTATGGTAAATATTAGTAAGAGGCCCTTCCCGTGGATTAAAAACGGTCAACATGAATCTAAAGTCAGCCCATTGCAATTGTTGGTTTGGTAATTAAGTGACCATAATATAAAAATATAATAAGTTGGAAAGTAGGCGAGCGATATATGTAGTTCGTAACAGTCGCAATTAATTGTGTGCTTACATACATTTCAAGCCTTAAAATACAGAAAAAAAGGTAAAAATATAAAATATTTCTAGGCGTTGAGAAGTATACCCATTGAGGAAAAAATCTGGTCCCAGATACTTTGTTATAGAATGATAATGCGTTTTACCTTCCGTCTACTTTACATTCTTTTCGCCTCAAGTGTCAATTTTCATACACAGAGGCTACTTCGACCTGGCTAAAGATCTTGAGTAAAAAAAATACAAGCCACACCATAGTGCTAAATCACATTGAGTTCTATCGCCTATAGGAACTATAATAGTACAGTGAATAAATCACTGTACTATTATAGTTCCTATAAGGCATGATTTTATTAATCATGTTATGGTAAATATTAGTAAGAGGCCCTTCCCGTGGATTAAAAACGGTCAACATGAATCTAAAGTCAGCCCATTGCAATTGTTGGTTTGGTAATTAAGTGACCATAATATAAAAATATAATAAGTTGGAAAGTAGGCGAGCGATATATGTAGTTCGTAACAGTCGCAATTAATTGTGTGCTTACATACATTTCAAGCCTTAAAATACAGAAAAAAAGGTAAAAATATAAAATATTTCTAGGCGTTGAGAAGTATACCCATTGAGGAAAAAATCTGGTCCCAGATACTTTGTTATAGAATGATAATGCGTTTTACCTTCCGTCTACTTTACATTCTTTTCGCCTCAAGTGTCAATTTTCATACACAGAGGCTACTTCGACCTGGCTAAAGATCTTGAGTAAAAAAAATACAAGCCACACCATAGTGCTAAATCACATTGAGTTCTATCGCCTATAGAATATGGTTTATGGTGTTAAATATGTGATACAAATTTAAAAATTATTCGAATTTACCTAAGAATTTATTTAATAGTCCTATTTTTAAATTCTTAATTTACAATATGATTACAAACTGCCGTAGCAAAAATTATAGTCTTTATAAAAATATATATAATTCAGCTATTTAAAGACAAATTCCATTTTGCATCACATTACATTATAAAAACTATTATTGAAATCGGTTCATAAACAACGGAGTAATCGCGTAACATACCCACAAAAAAACTTTCAGAAGACTTGATAACCACCTTTTTTAAGTCAGTTAAAAAAGCGTCTCTTGTGCCTCTTTTTTTTTTTTTTACAATAAATGGGTTTGCACTTGACCGTAATTCGCCTGATGGTAAGCAATCATTACGGTCTAGGATGGAACGTGCTTACCCAGTAAGAACCGATTCACTCTTTGTGCCCTAACAGCTGTTACGCAGTCATTTTCTTTTACTAGGTACTAACGTTGTCTTTTTTCCTTCATGAAAGGCTGAATAGAGTCCTATAACGACTGCCTATACAATAGGTTCCATAGAGCTGGTTAATTAGACAGGATCAGCTTTGTACGGAGCTTAGTACAGTTATATATCTGGGCTAGAATTTAAGGCAACAGCCTATGGAGAGGATATCCTCTTAATCTCGTTGATAACGTGTATTTTACTCATTAGATATGGTACATTATACATTTGTACTAGCAATCCAAGTTAATAAAGACGCTACGGAAATATTGCAAGGTGTTTATTGCATTTATTTATTCGAAAATTCACTGATGATATTGGAATAGGATAGGTAGGTACAGTTCAACGAAACTTTTCGACGTATATTTTTAACAGTCATAGGATTTTGTTTATTTTTCATTAAAACCATATCCCTAGCGGATTCATAAAATAAAAATAGCCTGTTTATGCAAACCTCACATATCGTCAAGTTACAAATCAAAGTAACGAATACCGTATCAAACCAAAGTTGTGTTTAAACGAGCTTCATAGGAAACTTAGTCGAAGTAACTTTGAAAGACTCTAATGAGCTTGAATAAAATGTTAGCTTTTCGCGGGTAAATTTATATATACATACTAGTGAACGCCTGCGGCTTCACTTGCATTATTTCGGAATAAAAAAAGCCTTTGACACTTTCAGGACCTCATACTACCTACTTAACATACATAAACACCATGATGTTCAGCCGTTTTTGCATGAAGCGCGTTTAAATAAACAAACAAAAATTTAAAAAACTGGTGAAACATGTTCTGTTATTAATTTAAAGTATACCTAAACCATGTTTTTAATATCTTCTATGTACAGATTATTACCGTCTTTTTCTTTATAATATGTATAGATTATAGATAGATGTATATAGATACAGCCGCATCCTTCATTTGATCGGATAGACGATAACTTTGTGAACTTGTAATACTTATCGGTTGAGTTTGCGAAACATGGATCTAAGGGGCTACCATGTAGTTATTGTTCCTTTTCATCATGCTTTCAATTCATTGGGTCAGCTCATGATTTATCCGATTCTATAAAGAACAACTGCTATCCGACCTCTGCAACAAAAATTATTGAACCTTCATTAGATTTTCGTCTTACCAGAAGCTGTGTTTCCTGCGAGCTACAATCCAGGGGTTTTCAAATCTAGAGTTAATAGGTATCTTCTAGGTAAGCGTGTTACACCCTAGGCTGCAGCAATGCTTAACATCAGACAGGCTGTAGTCAAACGTACACCAAGTAAAAAAAAAAATACAATAACAGTTCGCAAGCGAAGCAAAAAGAGAAAACATTCGACTAACAGAATAGATTGTAATAAATCATTCAGTTATCATGGAGGAAACTTTTTCGGAAAACGAAACTATAATTGGCGTTATTGGCAGATATCACATACTAACATTATCGAATCCCTTAACCTCTTATTGGGAAATAGGTTAACAAAACTAAAACTATGATGTTTAAACATCAACCAAATAAAAATAAATAAATCAAGCTTAGTAACTCCTGAGTTCATCTAACTATTTCCTAGAATGTTTCCAACTCATCTATGGATAGAGTCCGGGCAAATTTACTCTGTTCACAACAGGTGGCAGCACTTTCATCACGATTTGAATCTTATTACCCCAATGTTATCCACGAATTTTAGTTCTAATTTTGCCCAAGGGGTGTTACACAGGTTCCTAACGGTCTCCAATTCAACTGTGCTTATCTTGATACCGATAGCGATTAATCGGGATTCAACTTGAACAAAGTAACGCTAATTGATCATTATTTTCGGAAAAGCTTTTAGTTTGGAGGCCGTCGATTTATGAATGGCGGTGTACTTAAGTAGAGTACCTACCTAGTAAGCGGATTACGCGTATTAAATAAATGGGGAAGTAGAAGATTAAGAATGTAATTTATTTTGGGATGTACACTTTTAAAGATTAAATGAATTGATAGTGAACCAAATTTCACTTTATCAATAGGTAGGTGAAAAAAAAACAAATAAATTAAAGCTTATTACACAGAAATTAAATTGAGCCTAGATTTCTATGTGGTTTATATATCATCTAAAGTACTAAAGTAAAAGTAAATCTACTAACTACTATTTAATAAGATTTTTGTGTGTAGATTTTTTTTTTGAATTTACTTCTGTTTGAATATTTTGTAATTATTAATGTAGTAATGTAATAAATATATTTTGTGCAGCAGTTTCGTTTACAAGTCAATCAATATAAAGTTCATAATGAAGTCTAATGTTTCTGTATTAATTAGAGATACAAAGCGTCTGAATATTATATATCATGCTATTTAGACACAATTTGGCTTACAGATCATGGTAATTAATCGGGCCATCAAACCTGATATGCAATTAATTGCTTCGTGAATGATACTTAATTGGTTTCTAGTTAAATCCTACGTGTACTAATTAGTTTAGTTAAAAACTAATGCTGAAACTGTTTAAAACGTAAGATTATCTTGTAAAGTTTCTAGTTTTTACCCGTAATTTTACCCGCTCTGGCGACTTTTCATAAAATCTGTTTTTATCTGATATTTCGTACGTAGCTTAATAGATACGGGTAGATGTAACTTGCTGATTTGAACTTACTGCCGTAAAGTATATGAAAGACTAGCTGGTGCCAGCGACTTCGCGTGGAATAGTTATTACCATAAACCGGGTTCTAGTGAGTTAACCTTAAAAGATAGACATATATTGTTGAAAACATTTTGTTAGATTATTTTAAGAGAAATAATTATTTCATACATATTTTTGTGATATCTTGAACCGTTTTCGCAGAGCACGCAACAGAAGCCCTCAAAGATGAATAATTTTCTTCGTTTTTTCCACATTTTTCATAATTTCTTAGCTCATATTAGTTGCAGCGTGATGTTATATAGCCTAAAGCCTTCCTCGATAAATGGTCTATTAAACACAAAAATAATTTTTCAATTCGCACCAGTAGTTCCTGAGATTAGCGCGTTCAAACAAACAAACAAACTTATCAGCTTTATAATATTAGTATAGATATCGTAGTAGATAAAGCTTTCTACCCGATTTAGTTTTATTAAACTAACACAAAGATAACTTCTATTTGACATTAGGTATTTTAATCGATTTAAAAAAAAAAGTTCATAAAAAAAATGTTATGCTATATACCAGAATTTTAATCATCATAAAAATGAAAATCTGGCTTTGAGAGACTAAACCAAATTTATTGCTCCCACGTATTGATTGGTTATATATGAGGGAACCAAAAATAGTTAACTAACTAAAACAGGAACTATTTATCTAACATCTCCTTTTACTATTTCAGCTCTCATGCACGCCGTTGTATTCGGAAACGTGACCGCCATCATCCAAAGAATGTACTCCCGTCGCTCCATGTATCAGAGCAAATGGAGGGACCTGAAGGACTTCCTGACCCTCAACCAGGTCCCTAAGGAACTGAAGCAGCGGATGCAGGACTACTTCCAGACCATGTGGTCGCTCAATCATGGCATAGACATCCATGAGGTTAGTAAGATTTTGGTATGTGAATTTGGATGGCATATTTAGCATGGTAGCGTAGCACTCATGTAAGAATTCATTTTATTTCATTTAATCATTATGGCACACAAAACAGAATATGTTCTTAAATTAACTTAATATACATTTTAAGCTGAATTGTAATCCTTATCATCAATATCATTATCAAAATGTAACTATTACGGTTTCTACTCACGTATAATTTTACGTATATTTTTTTATTCATCATCATTATTTTAAGCGAAAATGTGTTTGTGAGATAGGCGTAATTTTATCCCGAACCAACGCGAACGAAACTGCAGCTAATTACTTAGTTGGAAATGATTTTGTTCTATGTTATGTATTTTTTCGAATCCGGCTCTATATACACTTGGTTTTCAAGATATGTGTCGATTTGAAGGAAAATACAGTGAGGAAACCGACATGTTTAAGAACCACAACTTGAACCTGGGCGCCCATCACGATATGTATCTGCCCAAGAAAACTCCCCTAATAAATCAATTCTGCGGTGGATTCACGACCCTCAGTCATGAGGAAATACGACTCAAAGGGAAATTAATTTTAATTTCGTCCACCAATACTCATGTTGCTAAGTTTGTGATGTGGATTAGCTTACGCGAGAATTTGGAAGTTGAAATAAACTTAAATTTAACTAACAAGTAACATAACTTGCGCGCGCTGTATCTAAAGTAAAGTAACCACTAATTTACCATATTCACCTACGTTCATATATTGCTGGCTAGGTAATATTACGTTAGATTCGAACCAAAAAAAAAATACAATCGTCGGTTGATCAAAACATGCCTATTTTTTGCGTACATCAGAAGTGCCCTTTACAAATGTATTAATTAAGTCAAAAGGCTATCGATCCATGACAATAATATTCCGATAAAGTGGGTGATCCCAATGAAACTAACTTGATTACTCGATGTAACCTTTTCCGTAAGTAAGGTTGTTAGCCACCGCCCACCCTGCTGATTACTCTGAATAACGCCCAAGGTTTGTTTTAAGCACTACCTACATAATTATTGAGTAGACTACTAATGATTGCCTAGTGCCTAAAATTCTATCAAGAAGTAGATTTTAGAGCATTTTGTAAAAAAATGACTAAAGTGATGCCCCAATAAAACTTTTTTTCTTTATTACAAATAAAATAACGTACTTACCTATACGAGTAGATATTGTAATAAAAGCTTACAGCTAGATGCATACTACTTAAATCATTTTAAATTGCGACGTAGATGTTTTCTACGTTAAGCTATGTTAAATCTATACTATACTAATATTATAAAGCTGAAGAGTTTGTTTGTTTGAACGCGCTAATCTCAGGAACTACTGGTGCGAATTGAAAAATTCTTTTTGTCTTCAGTAGACCATTTATCGAGGAAGGCTTTAGGCTATATAACATCACGCTGCAACTAATAGGAGCGAAGAAACAATGGAAAATGTGGAAAAAAACGGGGAAAATTATTCATCTTTGAGGGCTTCCGTTGCGTGCGCTGCGAAAACGGTTCAAGATATCAAAAAAATGTGTATGAAAGAATTATTCCTCTTGAAATGATCTAACAAAATGTCTGCAACAGTATATGTCTATCTTTTAAGGTTAACTCAATAGACCCGTTTTTTATGGTAATATCTATTCCACGCGGACGAAGTCGCGGGAACCAGCTAGTTACTTA
The DNA here is from genome assembly GCA_964023185.1 of Macaria liturata. Lineage (NCBI taxonomy): Eukaryota > Metazoa > Arthropoda > Insecta > Lepidoptera > Geometridae > Macaria > Macaria liturata. Next base: position 7,859,256 of record OZ026812.1, on the reverse strand, counting down.
TAAAATGCAAAGTGTTTTAAACTTTGTTATACATAAAATAATAGACAATCAAATATCAGTGACTTTTAAGATATACTCGTTGCTTAAAAAATATATTTCACATGTAAAAGGGGCTTTAGGAATGTTATTTCATCACTATGAAAACTGTGGACGGCAAAAATGACAAGTCTCGTGAGTCCGCAATTTCATTTTATACTTCGTTCTCAGAATATTCTGATATTCTGGGAACTAAAATCCCACGCGATATTGAGGTTTTTAGTTTATGGTCTAAATATTAAAAATGTGCAGAAAAATTCATGCTACCTTCATACGTACCGTTTTTACAATAAAGGGTGATATTACTGAATTTATTTTGATCAAAACCAAACATTAAATAGATAGATAGATGAACGCTTTATTGGACACTAAACCAAACAAAATACATAAAGCACACATACGCTTAAATAAGCCTAAGTGATTTGAGTTTCATGATATTCAAGCCAAAGCCAACCAAAAATAATTATCCATAAAAACCTAATCTGCTCTCATTATTTCAACCCTTATCTTTCACAATTGTTTTTAACGAGCTCTTAAAAATGAGTTAAATGGAAGCACTTCTATTACTGTTTCCAGAGAAATCTTCTTTAAATTTTTATGGTATTTCTTATTATAATTACCTAGGGTTTTCTTCTAAGTGATGGATAAATAAATATAAACAGCTAATAAACGCCCGCGGATTTGCTCGCATTATTTCAGGATAAAAAGTAGCCTATGACACTCTTAAGACCTCATACTACCTACATACCAAAAATCATTATGATCCGTTCAGCTGTTTTTGCGTGATGAGCGTTTAAATAAACAGATAAACAGAGACTCAGTTAACCAGTAAAAAAACTACTGATACATGTTTTATTATCGATTTAAAGTAAACCCAAACATTTTTTGTCTTTACATATAGATAGATAGATAGAAAGACAGATACATATAGATAGATAGATAGATAGATAGATAATATTTTATGAAATTGTGCGTCTGAGTAAGTTTCAATGAGATGATTTAAGTTTGCAAAATAGAATAGTCTCCCTTCAGCAATAGCAATTTCTCTCGGTCTAAGCCGCAGCTTAGGTCTTATCAATTGAAACAGTTCTCCTCTCAATAGTTCTCAAGTTAGAGACATTTGAATTAATACTCATCATTAATGTGCAGTAGCATGAACACATTTTCTAACAAATTGTATAGTATGAATAAATTAAATTTATTTAATATATCAAAAACCGACTTCAAGTGTCACTAAAAAGTTAATAGATAATTTATTTTCATTTTTGCGACTTAAGTCAATTCTTTATTTTTTTTATTATTTTTTTTTCTACTTTTTAGTTTCATTTTGTACACATACCTACTCGGTGGACAGTTAGTTATGTGAATAAAAAAAAATCAACTTGAAATTGAATCCATTGTAAAAGTTTCTTTACAACTACGCGCGAGTGAAGCGAGCTCTATATTTTTTTATGACTGGATATTTCCTGGTGGCCCATGACACTCGGTAAAATAACAGAAATGTCCAGTACTCTAATAAAAAATAACAGGAACACAGAACAAAAATAGGCGAGCGTAGTATAAAGAATACAATTTACATAAAAAGGTAGAAGGTAACCAAGAACATTGGGCGACCTTATCACTAAAGTGATAAGGTATATATCTCTTCCAGGCAGCCTAATTTGGACAACACTAGATTATAACACATGTTTTCTTGCTATTTCTATCTTAAATACAAAACAAAAGTTTGTATGAAAGTCAGGATATTCGAAGTTAGAGGTCAGATCATAGATTAGAGATAGAGCCACTCTTTGAAGTCTCAAACTCGGCCGAGCTAAATGGACCGAAAACGAAACATTACGCGATAAAATCTAATCTCCCGAAAGCTAGCCACATTTTTCTTTCATAAAGATAATCTTTATTAAGCTTTTATTTTTGTTAGCATATTTTTTGGATGTTTTATAAATACCTACCGCTCGTTGTGTTTGTGTTCAGACTATAAAACGTGAATTATGAAAACTGCATTTTCTCGTTATTATTTTACCTGCCTGCTATACTGTTTACAGTTGAAAACTATTTTGATTAACACTGATTTCAATGTACCTATTAATGTTTTCAATGATAAATTTTGTAAGTTTGTGTTTGTTTAGGGAAATGTCGAAAACTATATATATGAATGTTTCTCGTTCAGTAAAAAGACCTAGGCAACAGTTTTAAATTCATCAAATTCAGAGCCTGCTCTTCGAGAACCTAGAGAGTATCCGGGAATTTCTGGAGATTAAATGGTCACTGAAATAAGTGTGTTTGATTTCCTTCTTATGATTTGTAAACGACTACAAAAGTAGGTTCTCAATTTGACTTAAAAGTGTTGTTTTAATAACAACACATGACAAACAATAATTATTAATTATTTATTAATTCATAAATAAATCAGAATTACATGTCAATTTAACTAAATAACCCGCCCTTAATCGTTCCCGGTGCAAATGTGCCCATCAAGCTTGCTGCGTTTTCGCACTGAACAGCAATAGCTATACGTTGCACAACTTATTTAATGCTATGCTATTCGTTGATTAATTTACTTATATTTTCTATTTTTAGACGCTGAAAGAATTCCCCGAAGAGCTCCGAGGCGATGTGTCGCTACATCTGCACCGAGAGATCCTCTCCCTTCCAATATTCGAGTCGGCGTCCCAAGGATGTCTCAAGCTGCTATCGTTGCATATTCGTAACAACTTCTGTGCACCGGGAGAGTACTTGGTGCATAAAGGGGATGCACTCACTTACATATATTATATCTGCAACGGTTCAATGGAGGTCATGCAGAACGATATGGTCGTCGCTATTCTTGGTGAGTTTTGTCATAGTAAGAATAAGATAAGATAAAAATTTATTCATCAAAAGAAATGCTCAACATATGAACTAGAAGTTAACAGTTAGTAATTCTATTGTCTCGTCTTACACAAAATATTTATGTCAGTGAAAAGTGATTTTAACCATGTCTAAAATATTACAAAAGTATTACAATTTTTATAATGGTAAAATTGTATAAATAAAATGTCAAATAAATATAATACCTAATAGAAATAAGAATAAAATACGTTCATTAGAAAAATATAAAAGGTATTGCATGCAGCAGTTATTTTAACTTGGATCTAATCTTGATATAAGAATCTACTGCAGCGTCCACTGTCATGGTGTTTTTTTTTTTCAATTATGGCGTCCCTCCGATTTATGAATTGTCATTTGTTTGCGGCACAAACGCGGCCCCGATGAATGATTTTACAGAACTCAATTTTGATTACTTGCTTTTGTGTTTAATTCCGTTTTTTTCCTTTCTATGAAGATGAAATACTGTATGCATTATCTTTTGCGTTTTACATAATAATATATAAAATGTATGTATATTTTGCATTGCACGTAACATCAACCTACTGGCTACTTTTTATCTTACGTAAAAGAACTTTGATCCTTTGTGATTAAATTCTTTCCTACGACGATCATGGGCAACAATTTGGGGTAGCAAGTATGTATAATGATACCAGCACCTCCTCATGGTTATTTTTACTTGCGTTATCTAAGATAATGAGAAGCCTATGTGTACATGCAGGGTCTAAGCTATATGCATTGCAGCAAATTTCAACAAAATCGGTTCAGCCGTTTGAATTTGAAGAAGTTACAAATATACACTAAAACACATGTATAAAGCATATATACAGCTGAAATGGGGATTAACTACTTGTATAATTCTATATATAATATATAAAAGAAAGTGGTGTTAGTTACACCATTTATAACTCAAGAACGGATGAACGGAATTAGCTGAAAATTGGTGGGAAGGTAGCTTAGAACCAGGAGACGGACATAGGATACGTTTACAACACTCCCGTTTTTTCTTATCAATTGAATTAAATAAAATCCAAAATCTGCTTATTTATTGCCTCTAAGGAGGAAAAGAGTTCGCCGGGTCAGCTAGTATAGGATAAATAAATGTAAAAAGTATGTCGACTTTGAAGTGTAGTCACGTTACTGTTGACGTGGCTTCGAATGACGTGGCCGGCGGTCGCTCGCGCTGGCAGTTACAAATTAATGAGCACTAACAAAGCGGACACAGACTTAGTGCTAGAAAGGACAGCTTTTGCATATTATTTCCTTGAAAAACACAATTAAAACAGATTAGTACTCATCATCATCATTATCATCAACAGCCCTTGGGATCCCGCGGCTGGGTATAGGCCTTCCTTTGTATGTGCCATCTGTGTCGATCTTGTGCAGACCTCATCCATGTTGGACCCTCGACTTGGCGATGTCGTCGACCCATCTCGAGACAAATTATACAAGTATTATATCCGTTATCTAGTACCAATGACACGTTTGCTTAGTATGACGATAGAGGGCGCTGCGTGCTACGTTGCGAAATATTTTTTACTAACGGAAAATTGTACCGATTGAATCATAATTTATTTATATTAAAGTGCTTACTACAAGACAGATACAGAATTATTGTGTTTCATATAAGTTATTTGTAGCACTTAGTTTAGAAATCAGATTCGTTTCGTGTGCTTATAAACGCGCTTAAGCCATTCCATGAGTATTCTATGTCTATGGCTATAGAGTAGCCCAGGGGCTATAGATAGTACATACATAGACATATTGCATGACGGTTAACAAGCGACACGCGGTCTGAATGGACAATAGTAGTATGTCATTCATGTACATGTTTAATGGGTTTATGTTGGTTGAAGCTGAAATTTGTGACCTTCATAGGTTATACAGTATTACTTGGATAATCTGAAGCGAGAGTGAATCATAGTTCTTACTGGGTAAGAACACTCCACCTAGACCGTAATGATTACTTACCATCAAGCAAATTACGGACAAGTGCAAACCCATTCCTTGATAAAAAAAAAACGAATATGTTAACTTTAGTCTATAAGTACCTTCTATATTCAGTGCCTATTCAGGGTTATTGATAACTAACGCGAAAACGACCGCGAATTTACACGAGTTGTCGAAAGAAAGTGGTTGTTTTTGCCTTACGGTCCGGTATGGGCGTAGTAAGTAAGTAAATAGGTATCTCATAATTTAACCATTGAAATTCGTGAATGTAAATTCTATTTTTATGTTAAAAAAATATAATCTACAAAAAAACGAGTCTTAGAGACAAAACAGTAGGTTATTTTTTAAACTGATTCATGAAACGAAACATTAGCTAAATTTATTAGTGACCTACAAAGTTTTATATCAGTCATATATTTTTTTTCTCTTTTCGTTGAGTATCTTACAATATATCAATAGTCTCAGCCGATCAGTTTCCTTCCTTCTTTTACCCACAAAATTTGCCGAGATGGGAAGAATATTTCCCGCAGAATGGAAACAAATCACGAGGTCTAACAAGCGTATTGATTAAACATGTCGGATACGGTCCGGTCAGAGCTTAGCGGACTGTAGCTGAGAGTTATGTTATGTTTATCCGCTTGTAGTATGAGGTACAGGGTAGTTTGTCTGTAAAAACATTTGTAATATTGAGTGTCTTATGACTGTAAGGCATGATTCAATTAAATTTTAATAACCAAACCAAATTAATTAATGGTTATTATGGATGAGGTCTGCACAAGATGAACGCAGCTGGCACACTCAAAGAGAGGCTTATGCCCAGCAGGGATAGAGAAGGCTGTGGATGATGATGATGATGCTAGCCGTTTATTCTATTAAATTGATAATTATGATGTATCTATGGACTAGCTAGAGACCGCACTACTTGGAAGGCAATGGACGAGGCCTATACCCGTACTTGGGTGCCCTTATAACACAATTATAATATATTTTTTTAATAATTGAAACAGTTTCAGTTTTTTGTGTTTCTGTTTGTCTTTTTTTTTCAATGCGTGTAACAATAAAAAGTTTTATCTATCTATCATATAGTAAACATTGTAAATATCTAGTTTTTTAAGGGAATAAAAATAAAGGCTATTTTGTTTTATTTATTTATTTTATGGGAAATTAGCTAGTGAAAATGATAATGGGGTCAGGTTTGATATTATATTTTTCTCTGTCTTGTTGGCATATTATAAAAATGTGATGTACATACCGTCGAGACAGCCATATGTTTTCAATTTATTTGCAATATATATAATTAGTAAGTAAACATAAAAAAATAAAATAAATTACCTAAAATTAAATTTATAATATATCTTATTATTACTCCAAACGATCAAATGTTTTGTTGTTCCTTTTTCCAACGTGACGGGTCTGACCAAAATCCAAATTTTCCAATCCAAAGTCCAAATGTTGTAATCCATTTCTTATTTTCACATCTACCCCTGAACCCAACATTGCAACTATTAGCCAACTCACTGGACTCCGGCAACTCCCAACTTGTTGCTAATGAAAGCTAAAAGTGTTCGGAATTTCATTAGTACCTACATAATTTGCGGGATGCATTTGAGATTACTAATTTACTTAGGACACACTGTTAAATCTCTACTACAGGATATTGTACACTAACAACAACTTATCTGTGACGGCTTAGGTTCCTTTACTGTTTACACAAACAATAATCTAATGTGGGAAGCACTGGGTACCAAGATACAGGCTAACGCCTAGTTGATATCTATGTCATAATTATGCATTTTTTTTTTTTCTACACCATATTTATATTATATGGTGTAGATATATATTATTTTATATATATATATATATACACTACATATATATATATTATATTGTTACATATTTTTTTGTTCTGTAAACTTAATACTCACTGTGTCTATAAAATCAATTTTGGACAGATAAACAATTTATTTGTGAACAAAAGATTGCACGTCAATTAGAAATATCACAATAAATATGTAGATAACTTATATTAGACACAACGTAAATTACTTAAGTTATAACTATTATTTTACTAGATCTATAGACACGTTAAATTGTAGGTCTCGGCTGTTTGTCTAGTGCGGCAGTCGTTAAGCCATGTCAGGGGTCCTTAGGGCGGTTTGAAAACTCTCGACACCAGAGTTGGCCACTCTCATTCGATAAGATGAAGAAGACTAGATCTCTACCATTAATATTTAGGTAGCTTTTTTTATTTGTGTTGAAAAACCCGCCTATGGCTTTTTCTACACATTTGGTTTTGCTGTATGCCATATAATTAATGTTGTTATTTATTGTATAAAATGTGCGATAGAGGTACATATATATCTAAATAATTTTATCCAACTAAACCTATCTATTCGTATACAAGTGTATCATACCGTATTCATACAGAATCTTTTGTTAAAACATAATAACGTCCAACCCAACTTCTCTCGTATTGAACCTCAGTCACAAGAAGACATTTTACTTATCTAAAAATCAAAACAAGCTTTACTAAAGCTATTGGAAATCGATAAGTGAGTACTCGACGCACTTAACGGGATTATTTTAGCCAAGATACTGATCTCGTTCGCTTTGTACAACGTGGATTTGAAATGAAGTCCGGGAAATTTGGCAAAATAAAATAAAGCGGCCATCTCGGATGTCGAGACTTTATCAAGCCGCCCCAAGGGCTTCTGATATAGCCAATGATTACAGTTCTATGGCAAATAGACGGGACTTACAATCTAACGTGACTACGATAAAGAATGTTGATAGACAGAAAACTAGAGGTACAAAAATGCAATATTTAAAAAAAATCTAATCGCCTACAAACACCTTATTGTCTACCTTAAGCAATTTAGAATGAAACAGAGAATCGCCGAAACCCGTGCTAACCCTCAGATTATATTGGCGCTCCGGAGTGTTGCTCCAGATAAGACGGTGTAAAGCTCCTCTGTTCCTTGGGACGGAAGTAAATTGAGTACATTAGACAAACAGCCATTAAACTCGACTCGCTACAGTCGTTTATTTCTAAACTGATTCCAAACGATGATTTACGTAATGGCAAGAAAGTTGTATTGATTTTGTTTGAGAGTTTCATTTGGTTAACACAGCACTGTTAACATATTCTCACGAAAATGCCAGGCATTTAGTATTTGTAAATACGTATATGAGCCTAATCACCAGACAAGGGATCGTGTTGTCGCAAAATTCAGTTCAAACTACTAGTAAGCAATATTATTTGCATTGTCATAATAGCAGCTAAACAACGTATGTATAGGGAGACCCAAAGGGACAGGGATCATCTAATTACAGAGACAAAACAAAAGCTAAACCATTTCTCGTCCGTCAACAGCAACCGCCATTAAAAAACCTCCCTCACAACAACATTACACACGATTAGCCCTGCAAAGTCCTTCCGCTACAAATTATGTCTATTCAGTCGAGAGACCTAAATAATTACAATTTCAATTTGACTAAACACTGCTCTTTGAAACAGGCAAAGGAGATTTGGTGGGATGCGATATGAATACCCATTTACAAGCACACAACGGGACGGGAACGTCCCAGGGCAATAATCCCGACGTCGTCGTCAAATCCAGCAGCGATGTTAAGGTACCTACTGATAATATATTCATTGGACCGTTTAACGGGATGAGGCGCTCTGTGCTCGTAACTTTGTGACGTAGCTCAACTATGTATGTCCAAGACCTCTTGTTAGACTACCTCTCCGAGTCTCTCTACTATTGGAATGTACGATTTACTGTTTCCTTCGTGGTTTCCTCTAATATCTTGTGTAGAACATCTGAATTTGATTTGGGTTTGTATTGACTGTGGGTTTAATTTTCGTCGTAGTTTGGAAGTTGCTCAAACTAAGTAGCATTAATATCGAAGACAAATACAAATTACTTGTCGTTAAAGCCTTCAGACGCTAGGTCTAGAGTGATGTAATACCTACTAGAAAAGAAACGCGAATGAGGTCGCGAAGAAAAATGCAATAAAGAATGATGTCATTTAAGTGCTTCGAGTTTAATAAGTTTGCATTAGCTTCTAATAAAAGGAAAAATCAGTTACAATGTACAAAGTTTTAAAGATAGTGGTATTTTCTTAACTTATGCTGTATATTAGCTAACATAATTTCCTCCACAGGCCCTCACATACTGTGATCTAAAATGCGTCCACATGGGTGGTCTGGCAGAAGTACTGAGACTTTATCCCGAATACCAGCAAGAGTTCATTCACGACATTCAACATGATTTGACGTACAACTTGCGAGAGGGGTACGAAGCAGAGCAGGAGTCTGATGGCAACGGTCACCCATCCCTCACGCTGCCTTCCATATCGGAGGACGATGAGAATGCAGGCGACGAGCACGGCCCGTCACCGAAAAAATTGCCCGGGTCTAACACGAGCAGTCCCAGACACGCCAAATTCAGGTAAATGAGTTAATGTCTGGGGCTCCAATACAATAAAGTACAACGATCTCAAAACGTGATCACATCGAATTGGAATAACAAGAGCTCTAGAAGGAATTTAGGCGCTCTGCAACAGAAATGAATTATGGAAGCCATTAATTTCGCCAACTTGAAGTAGGTAGTACTCAAGTTGGAGTCAGGCGTGATACCGATACTGTATAATAATGTTGTTAAATTATTCATTGGAAACCCTTGAGATTCCGTCAAAATACCTCCGAGAAAAGTGTATTTTTGTGACCCAATTCATAAATTAACTTCGTTTAAGTCACTGGAGTTTTCTTATTTAATTTTTCGAATATCAACCGAAGTCTCGACGAAGCAATGAGATATTCAGGACGTTAAACTTTTTAAACTGAGTAAATGCTACTTTATCTTCATAGATAACTTTTAAGGGCCCGTCAAAAGGGTAATAATTTGCGAGTTTTCCAGCTTCCGACACTGATTTCCATTTATTACTTTCTTCTGATTTTCTGAGAATTACGGATGAAGTTTAATTTATCATTGTATCGCGTCAACTTGTGAAATACGTCATTTATTTATGAGCTAGCAACGCCCTGCGGCATCACCCGTTTTATTTCAGTTATAAAATAATCTGCATGTGTATATCCAAACCCAAATCTATGTCTAAATCAAACAGCATCCACATGGGTTTAAATGCAAAGATGAAACAAACGCCTAGTTTTTATCCTTTACAAAATCATTAAGTATAGTATTTTAATAAATTCTTTTGCTTTATAGGTCAGACGGACAGCAACGCATATCACACAAAGAGCTGCGAGAGAGGATAGAGCGGCAGAGATCGGTGGCTACTCCCAAGATACATCGGTCAGATTCACTAGAAGGGCTCAATTTGGAAGTTCATAACACGAGGTCTTCTGTAGAGAGATTGGACACACAGGTCTCCAGCCTGCATCATGACGTAGCGGCATTGAGTATGGAGGTAAGAGATAAAAAAACTATTTACGGCCGGATTTAAAATTTGTTGTAGAGTTTTGCGATAACGACTACTTTAACTGCAGCTCAAACGAGCAGACTTATTGGCTTGCTATAGATTTCTGTTGGTACGATTATTTTACTACTAGGAATACTTTCCTTATTCCATGCATATATATTTCTAGACAAATAGACCCGTAGTATCAAAATGCATAGGGCAATTCTGCCGCCCGAATCCTATTAAGTCCCAATAGGATGTGGATTCGAATATTCAAAATATTCATATAACACGAACCAGACACTGGTTATTCAACTAAAATTTAATTAAAATACGCCATTCGGTCTGAACTAACGTGTGGACACAGATAAGCTGTAATTTCACAAGAAAATAGCTCATAAATCATTAGAGCAGAACGTGCTGCAGCAAAGAACGGTCAGATTATTATAATTTGCGTGTCACAGGTCTAAGATAAACATTGATGTCATAGCTTTGCCTCGGATGGAGTGTTGGCCTATTTAGTAGTAATGGAACAAGATAATGTGATTAAGATATGATATCATGGTGATAGTGTCAAGGTTTTAGTCGTATTGCAGCGTGATTGTGAGTAAAATAAGAGCGTTTAACTAGATATTTTGTACGCTTTATTATCTCATTTATCCATATCTAAATATAAGGAGATCTCAAACGCAGTAAGCAATTAATATAATAATAAGTAGGCAAACAAAAATGTGCAATTTTTAAGAAATTAAAACGACTAAAATAAAGTTAACCAGAAATTGTACTTTATTACAATTTAGTCAAGTTGTATCATGGGGTTCATAAATGTTCAACATTTTTCATTACTTTTTACTGTGGTAGGGATATTAATACTGATAGTCCGGGGGCCTCAACATAAGAAAGGTTGGGAATCCCTGATTCTAACGGGACCTTCCTCTTCAGATATGTTTTCATTTCTCTGCGGCTATTACTATATATACAGATCATTTTTGCATACCTTAGCAGGTTAAAACATGGCGCGCCTAATATTAATGTATTATGTATATAACATCTATTATGATACCCATGTGTTGCACAAATAAATAAATAAATAAATTGAAATAAAAATAAATATTATGGTTGCATTGAAATTCAGCTCAGCTCAGTTTCAGCTCTTCGAACTGTGGTCTGAGTTCTAAATAACTAACTAATAACTTCCTGCATATTCCTGACCGTATTCATGCATTTGATACATGAATTGAATAGTAAAAAAAAAAAAGTAAAGTAAAAAGTTATTTATTTTATATTTTCATACTTAGGTACATTTAGTTGTTCATTAATTATATTAAAATTCATACTTTTACGTACCTCGGTAGGCCTCTGGGTCCTGCACTAGGTCTGCTTGCACAGCCTGTATAGCAGGACCTCAGATTACTTCCCTCAGGACTGTGTTATAAGTGCGTTTTGAACATTTTTATATACAAAAGCAAATAGTACTCTATCAGACGTCAATACTTGCCAATTAGTTGGGCGAAGCTCGAACAAACCACCGACATAGTTCTGTAAATAGACAGTAAAAGACCTCTCTATACATGTCTCTCAAATATTAGTCTACATAGATTCGCATTGTTGGAAGACAGTACCAAATACATATTCGTAGTGTTGTGTTCAACCGTCGATTTTTAGGCCAACAAGCAATAATTTAATTATTTCATGGAAATAATTTCTACGCACTGCCATGGGTGGATTTTCAGCCAAGAATTAAACTGATTGTTGTTCTAGAAACCGGGGAGTAAAGTTGGAAATTGAAATTGCTACGTGAGTTTACTGAAAGGTGTACTTAGACCAATCCATTATAGTTTTGTGTCAATAACATAAACCAGCTTTTAATTTGTATGTTCAGCAATCAGCTACATATTCCATTTACATGAAGATATGGCAGTACATACGTTCTCGCGGAAATTGCGATTTTATAATTAGGTCGGAACCCATGTCAATTAGTGTTAGTATGTCGGTGCTGTTTGTAAGGATTTCTGCCACGTCTCGTTAAATAGAATTCCGTGTCGGGAATGTTTCTCAAAATTAATGTCAGGAATCTGTTGCCCGTCTCTGGATGGAAGTTATACTCAATTTTCTGCTGTGCATTCAATTATTTTACATAGTAAATTATCTACCTATTAGCAAGTAGCTGCGTAGTTTTAATTATTTACTGAATCTACAATTAAACAAATATTTTTAATCTTAACTTACAAACTTTCAATAAAATCAATAGTTTCCTGTATAAAACTGTTGATTTTTATATAAACATCCATTTATCTTAAAATAATTTGACACTGACTCCAAAACATTCAATATATCCCCCAGGTGCGGCACGCGATCCAAGCTCTACAAGAGATGACAGCCCCGAGCGGATGGCACGCCGCACATTCCAACCCCAACCTGCAGTGGAACCAGCCTCCTAACCAGCTGGCGAGGAGCTGCAGCCATCCACCCGACGTCTTCTGCTGGGAGAACGAGCGTCCAACCACGCCCGAGCGACCCAAGGTACACCGCAGCACGCAAACAGAACCATTCCTCCACTGCGTCACACAGTACATCATTGAACACCCAGCTACTGTGATGCTTCTCCTCGGCCTCGACCCCATGGCCAACCTCACGCCCGTCTCCGTACCGACAGTCGACTACTACGACACGAGAGGACGCCGCCCGAGCGTACTCGAACAAATAGTCGAGTCAGAAAACGGAAGCCAAACCCCTTCCAGCACAACAAGCGAGCGCTTCGAACCCACTCGAAGCCTCAGCGGAAGCGCTAAAGACCTAAACGTGCAAGCCGAAACGCAAAAACTCCTAGATCCAGAAACAAAGATAACAATAATGAAGCGAAGCCGGCATTCTGCAAGCGATTTAGACGAGGCTTCGGAACGTCTGCTGGCAAATAGAACGTCGCATCCAAGCTCGCGGAGTCTCAAGTTTAATATCAACAGCTAATTAAGAGTAGTCTATTTTGTGTTTTCAGTGATCTCTTGCGACTGTTGAAATTACATACTTAGTTGAGATTAAAAAAGTATATAAGCTTACAATAAATACTGTTTCAAGTGTTCTCTGAAACTTGTCGATTTTCCCAATGTCTGGATTCGACTGCGTTGATTTATAAAGTTTCTCTGAATTCGTTTTTTATTTTCAAGCAACGAAGCTTCTAACTTGTTGTGTATGAGGTTCACGAATACAATGAAAAAGTTGTACATATCAATTTTGAACACTAAAACTGTTATTTTTTAGTGTATATTTCTAGTCAATGTAACCATGAGTGAGTGCTTTTAAAGAAAATTGTGCAAATGAAACAGTGTAAAAAAAATTATTTTGTTACTTACGTTTATTGCTTTCAGTTATTAAGAGTAACTTATTATTTTAAACTTACTTATTATTACTTACTTATTATTTTAAATTATTTATTGAGTAATTGCGACAAAATAAGTAGCCAGTATTATTAGAGTTAAGATTAAAAAGATATAAACTATCTCAATATTCATATTTTCTAAAATATAATATTTGATTGATGTGATCATGTATTGTATATTTTGATAACGTGATATCTAACTCAGAACTTACCTACTAAAAAGCTTAATCACTTTGAGTTAAATTCATAATAATAATAATAAAAACGTTTATTTGACCTTATTATTCATTATTATTCATTTATGTATGTAGGTAATGATTTACTTTGTAAATAACAGTTTTCTATATATATTAAATTCTTGATAGAGACACACTTTAAGACAATACGGAAAATTATATGCACTAATTATAATTATGTGTTTATAGCTAAACTCTATACTTTATTGAAAAATTAATTAGTCGTGTATTTCTCTGATCTCACAATGTGTACAATGTAAATAAAAAAATTCAAATAAATATCATAGTCTTCCTTCGGTAGAACTTGAAATGTTGAAATAAATGAAATACCCATACTTGCTCGCGTCGACTTATAAACTTCCTTAGAAAAGACTTCCACTCAAAATCCCTTTGTGCCAAAAGTTTGATACGTAGATATTGTTGTGAAAATATTCATATAGTTAAAAGGAAATAATGTTTCTAACTGTGTCCTGTATTTAGACACTAATACAGAAAAAATTAATTAATAAATAGAGTAAATGGCCAAAAATCTTTGATACATAGTATTTTTCTAAAATCAATATTAGATATCAATAAGAAACATTTCAAGTCTTATATTCAATTTTTTTCAGTAAATATAATATTTTAAAATCAATCTGACGTTGCAAACAACGCGCAATTATAGATTTAAGTTAAGTATTAGGTAGTATTGTGACATAATCTTGTAAAAATCTGTTTAACATATTTTACAATTAAGCAATATTGTTGTCCTAGATAAATATAAATAAATATAAATATAAATAAATATTTCAGGACATTGCACACAGCGCCATCTAGCCCCACACTAAGCAAACGCTTGTGTCGTGGGTACTAGATAACGGATATAATACTAATATACTTTTATTTTGTAAATACATACTTATTATACATACAAACAACCAGACTCAACACAAGAAATTATACATTTTTAAAATGCATAAATACTTGTGTCAGGCGGGAATCGAACCCGCAACCCCTAGATTAGAAGGCAGAGCCACTACCAACTAAGCTAACAGGCCAGTCAATATAGTAATTTTTGAATAAACTTATTTTATCTTTCTACAATCATGAGTAAATACCAATAAAACAAACAATGTATACAGATAATTATTCAATTGGTTGCCTGAGTATTTTTCATATTTACAAACTATTTTTTGAAATAATCATTTATCACACATAATTTTTTTGTACCTGTCAATTGGATAACAAAACTTACTTGAATATAAGCCGCTATCGGTTTAGGTATTATATTTTCGGGCATATCATCACCCATTAGTCTTTCTATACAACAAGTTGTATGAAAAATCGTTCAGGCACCACTTTAATAAAATAATACTTACCCAAGTATAAGTAACAAACACCTACATTACCAAACACAATAGGTAAACAAGTAAAATGAGCTTAAAAAGCTTGTTGTTGTTCGCTCTGACAGAAGAAAGCTCACGAGATTCTGAGTAAAAGCAAAAGCTGTGTAGATATTTTGCTATTACGGGCACAAACAAGTGCGCCCCGTGTGGTTTTACAAAACATTTTGTAACTTAGTCTTGTCTATTTTTACCTACAGAGTTAAAAGTATTGAGTATGCTGAACTTGATTTTTTAAAATCCATTGTAAATGAAACTCTGCAGATGAATATAGTGTTCTTACGCTGCGACTGCTCCTTAACCGGCTTCAAACAACAAACTTAGTAGTTTTTAGGTGTGTTCCTCCATATACCACCACCACACATCTCCTCTTAATCAAAGTAATAGTAGCGGCAGCGGAAGAACACTATATACAACTCCAGAGTTTCATTTAGAAACTATAATAAGTATTCACATGATTTATTGTGGTTTTAACTCTGAAATTGCGAAAGACACATCAGTGGTTACGTAATAAATTCTGCCTCGCGACGACGATCATTCATAATATTATACAAAACAAATATAAGTAATATTCATTCGGCAGTTTGAAAACTCTCGACACCAGAGTTGGCCACTCTCATTCAATAAGAAGAAGAAAAGTTGAGTTTCCGGATTGACAATGATATCTATTTGTCATATTATAAGATTCTCTTAGTTAAGTAGGTATATTTACAGAAACTCTGTAGGTGGAATGATTTTCAACGTACTGTATATTATTTCTTTGATAATAATATAAAATTGTTATAAGAACGGAGACGCTTACTAGATTAATGATTATAATGATCTACTGGGTTACTCGTGGCTGACGCAAACGTTTTAATAGCTGCACTAGGATTAGGTTTCGCGGAGCAATTTGTTTTTTTTTGCTTACAATAAAACAAATTGTTCCGCGATAATTTCTTCGTATTTTAAAATACCAAGCTTACTACGTCTGCTTTTGTTGATTTAGAAAGTCGCATTAACTAATTTACACCTGGTTTTTAGAACAACTATGGAATCCTACTCGCTTTCATTGACTCATAATTTGAAATCCACCAATGACAGCGCTTAGATATTTTTGATTTAATGCGATAATTTATACTGATTATCGTTCGATAAATCTTGTTATTTGGTTGTTGTTGGTAACGTGTAACCCTGTATTATCGTGGTATACCTACTTGTATAGGCCATGAATGTGATAATGACGTTTAAAGCGCAGTGCCTAAATTCTCATTTGATTTGGTTTCATTCAATGTTTCTGTACCTTTTTATTGAAATCTATTCTATTTTACTACACCTTATAAGTGTTTAAACGTATAATTATTAAGAATATTTTGTACATATTGAATCTTTATCTTGTAGTACAAAGTATAGTTACCATAAAGATTAATAAAGACAAATCGATGTTAATTATTAATTGTTTTCTTTAACGACCCTAATTAGATATTTAAATATTATTTAATAATTAGATTAATATATGAATAACGAATGACGCTAAAACCATATTGTAATAGGTACTTATTTAAAACAGAATATTTTCATTTCTGTGCTCGAAACATCTACTAAAACAGGAGCTAGTAGGATTCTGAAAAAAAAGTGCAAATATATACTTCAGTGATAGCCAGAATCTTCCAAAATGTAGCCCAAAAATACTAGTTTCGTAATGTAAACAATTTCTTATCTAGGTATATTGTATAACAGTATAGTAAAACCACAAACGAGCGAGAATATGAAAATCATACAGAGCACAGCGGAAGTTATAAATGCCAAACAAAATAAACGACACCACCTCTGTATTTGTAAATCTAAACCGGAATAAAGATAAAAATCATTTTTGTTATGACCAAACCGTCTAGCCTTGCCAAAAGAAATTAAACATAATTTTTGCATATCATATTCAATCTCAATTTAGGTTGTCACTGTTTATATAAATGTGTTCATAATTAATATAAAAAAGTCAGTTATCCATCTATACATATAATAAAGCTGAAGAGGGTCGAAAGTCTGAACATTAAATGTATTTTAAAAAATAGTTGTTTGGAGATACCTAGAATTGATAACACACGTTCCAACAATTTATAGACTTTTCGATTGTTTAAATAAATAAATAAATATTTCGGGACATTACACACAGCGCCATCTAGCCCCACACTAAGCAAACGCTTGTGTCGTGGGTACTAGATAACGGATATAATACTTATATACTTTTCTTTTGTAAATACATACTTATTATACATACAAACAATCAGACTCAACACAAGAAATTATACATTTTTAAAATGCATAAATACTTGTGTCAGGCGGGAATCGAACCCGCAACCCCTAGATTAGAAGGCAGAGCTACTACCAACTAAGCTAAAACTCCAGTCAAACAAAAAAAAAAAGTCAGGTGTTTATCTGTGTCTCTGATTGTCTGTTTATTAAAACGCTCATCACGCAAAAACGGCTGAACGGATCCTAATGATTTTTAGTATATAGGTAATATGAGGTCCCGGAAGTGTCATAGGCTACTTTTTATCCAGAAATAACGCGAGCGAAGCCGCGGGCGTCCACTAGTTATTAATACTTATAGTACGCATGGGTACAGTTAAGGACAAAGCAATTACTCATTATTACTCACCGGTGCGGGCGGTGTAGCAAACTCTTTATTGCTTTTTTTACAAGAGAATATAATACGTGACAGGTGTTGATATAAAATGTAATCAACGAAAATATCGCGTATTTTGTTATCTTTTGGTCTAATATTCATCATAAGAAAAGGAAAAAATAAGTCAATCAATATTACTTAAGTATATAAGTTTCATCATTGCATTTTGAACAATATTAACATCTTCAATAGATGAGACAGTCCTAGAAAGTAAATAAATTGTACCTAATAGGTGCAATATATAGACGTTTATAAAATAGGTAAAATGCTGTAATTATACCGTAGGTACTATAATTTCGAAACAAAATTCAATATACATATATTAACATATGTACATATTGCATTACGATAGCTGTAAGTACATGATGAATTCCTAAATATATTCTTTTTTTAAAATGTTTGTATTATTTATACGTTTTACGTTACACCTACCTATGTAAATATTCTCATCTACATTGCCCCACTTAGCTCAAATCAAAGAGTAACTCTTTTTACAAAACTCAGCATCAATAGAGTACTACAAAACCAGTAATTAAGGCTTTGGCTGCGATCGAACTGGTATAATGATGCCTCCGTTTTATTAAAGGAACTTTTAACTGGAACATCTACAAGAATATTAAACGAGCGAAAGATGGCGGCACTGGTACGTATCACTACCACTACATAGTATAACTAATTAATAATAATGAAAAAATAAAAGACATTTATTTCAGGCTTAACCCATAGTTACTAAAACTAATTTGGACATTGTAAAGGCCAAGTTAACTAAAATTACGTCTAAGATAGTAAAAGTAAAAATTACACAAAACAAAGTCGCTTCCCGCGTCTGTTCCTATGTCTGTATATGTGTATGCTTAGATTTTCAAAACTACTCAACCGATTTTGACGCGGTTTTTTTAATAGATACAGTGATTTAAGGAGAAAGTTTATGTTCATTTATAATAACACTTGCAAACCCGTGGGCAAAAGCTAATTTAGTTACGAAGTGATCAGATATTTTTAGTTCCGGTTTTATCGGCATGAAGAGTAATCTTGTTCTGACGAGGTCTTTTGGGACGGCAGGCCTTTCATCTCTGCGGGCTGATCAATCGAAAGTCGATTGCGAAATTACCGTCGGAACGTCAATATTTATGATACTTCAGAAGACATTTTGAAGTATCGAACTTAGAAGTTTAACCAGGCAAAATCTGATACGCTTTCAGTATAGAATCTTGTTAAAATATGACAAAACAAGCCTTGTTTTTTTATAAAAATATAAGTCGAACACTCTCCCATATCGCAAAATAAATACTTACATATGTTTAATAGTATATGTTTTGGAAGTTTATTTTCAACTCTCATCCTATCCCAATAATATTATAAAAGCGAAAGTTTGTGTGTGTGTGTGTGTGTATATGTTTATTACTAAATTACGCTCAAACAGCTGGACTGATTTGGATGAAACTTGACAAGGAGATGGATTATATCCTGGATAACTACATAGTTAATTTTTATCCCAGAACCCAGATTAATGCGGATAAGCCCACAGGGCGCTGCTAGTTGAACAATAAAGCCCGGTTCCGCATCTCAAAGGTTTCTAAAACTAATTCCGTCTAATCTCAACTTGTTAAATCAGGGACCTATAATCAGAGATCGAATCACTACAGTTCCCATCCAATCAAAAGTTCCACACTCTTCGAAAAGAAACCGCATGAAATAGTAAAAAAAAGGTTTTTAAAAATGGCGGCTTTCATTCGTTACATTGCAAGCGAGTCATGCATTTCTCGTGTGCATGAGGACCAGCAAATACGAACTCGCTGACGACAGCGTAATAAAGTAAGTAATGACTTTCGTCAGTGGCTCTCAATATTTTGATCTGTACTATGCTATGATATGAACCGTGCTGGAGTGTTTTTGTTTATTTTAAAGATACCATGTACCTATACCGAGATACATAGTTTGATATGTACGTGCATTCCAATGGAATAAATATACTTAGTCATAGAATAAATAATATGTGCATATACTCGTCTCACTTAAAAACGTTTTTTTTTACAATCATGGAAGAATAAGGTGATTTGCGTTACTGGATTTACGATCAATATTAAAAAAACTGTAGAATAAAAGTTTTCCAGCCAGTGTTGCTGTATGTATGTAGGTCACATAATGTGTAATCATTCCGTACGGTCTGGTACAACCACGGCAAGCGATCGTACTGACATCTACTGACATCGAAAAATCTTCATTAGAACATACATTGAATAATATTAATCTAATATATCTGCGTCCGTGGAAGGAACTGGGCTCTCAACACAATGTATCTGCCCAAGAGAACTCCCCTAACGAATAAATTCTGCGGGGGAGTCATCAGGAAATACGACTCAAGAGAGAGTGAACATATCTGCGAGTGGACCATTCAGTAAAAGTAGGCAACATTTGGTAACTGATCACCGCTGTCTAGTATAGATAACGCTTCTATAATTTTTAGTTTTTTGCCACAAAGTTTGACATCCACTGAGCCAGTATGTAGGTCACATACGTGTAATTCCGTGTAAGTCCGTACGCTACCGTGCTGGCTACCGATATCTACGAGATCACGTGATAGTCCCTGTAAAGTTACAACGAAGCTTCAAGCAAGTTTTGTTGAGGGCTTCGGTTACATCGTAATAACAAAGATTATCGAATACCTTTGCCAGGCTTCTTTAATAGTATAGGTATATTATAGTATATATTATTTATTTCGGTTTACATCCTCTCGAGCTTTGCGCTCGGTATTATTATTATTAAATATGTTTTTTTTTGTACTATGCCTAAGTTAATTCCACTTGAGAGTAGATAAAAAAATATTCTAGATCATATTCGGCTCAAAACTACCTACACTTCAATTAATAAGTGTTTTCACATTTACTCACCTTTTTAACTTTTGCTATGCCTCTACAATAAATTACCAGAATTGATCCTACCGTATTTTTTTTAATTTTATCAATACTAATCAACAAAATTTATAATACAAATAAGATAGAACAAAATTGACTTTCTTCTTCCTTATATAGACAAAAAACGGATATTGGATGTCACTTATACCTAAGCCATACTAAAACTAGGTTCATCTATTCCACCTAAAACGTATTCTTTATTATAGATACCTCTACACACGTGCCCGTTTATAACGTAGATAATATTTGCGTCATGAAACATGATGAATCCTTATGAAAATCTCGTACAAAATGGAATAGAAGCGTCTAATTAAGAGATCTAAGGAAGCCTCGTGAGCGTAGAATACACCTGCATACTTACAAATAAGCGGGCGAGAAAGATAATTTAGGAAACTCCAATTAAGAGAGCAGTAATTAGCTTTGCAATGTTAACTTAACTATGGGAATAATTTTATGACTATACTTTGATTAGTTGAAATCAAACATATCATATTATATATATTATTATATATACTAGCTTTTGCCCGTATCTACACACGCATTATATAAACCTTCCTTTTGAATCGTTCTATCTATTAAAAGAAACTGCATCAAAATCCGTTGTTTAGTGTTAAAGATCTGAACATACATGCAGAGGACGCGGGATACGATCACGACTATAACATTTACTCGTAATAACAAAGACTACTTTTGAGGTGTTTTGGACATTTATAAAAATCTATTAAAACAAAATATATAATTTCTGTACATAAATTCAATCTTGGGAGATTAGTTATCATAAGATGGTATTTAATTTGGATTTCAACATGATTACGAATGAATTTCTGTGTGTTTTGGCAGCATTTTAATTAAAATATTCCACTCATGTGTCAGTCAAATTTTAGGTAAATCATATTAAGCTGTTCTTCCACTGTTTGTTGATTTCGTTATTAGATAAGATATTGAAACAGGCGTTTCTTTGCGGAAATCCATTGTAAATGAAACTCTGCCAAAAATATATAGACACAAAAACACTATAAGTATAATTTTTCCAGATTTTTCGTTATTCTTTTTAAACAAATATCCTGAACAGAGATTTCTAACTTCACAATAGACAATAGCTAATACAGGCTACGATAAGGGTGAGATTTGAAAGTGATATAAATGAACTAGGTACCTACATTTAAGACCGTACAGGCAACCATATGCACTAACCTACACATAGTAAAGAATTAGATTTGTATGTCTTTGTGATACAATTCTTCTTCTTATCGAATGAGAGTGACCAACTCTAGTGTCGAGAGTTTATCTAGCCGCCCTAAGGGCCTCTGACATTAACGACTGCTGTACCTACTAGACAAACACCCGGACTTACACTTTACCTAACGCGTCATCCGACCCAATGATAATGTGATACAATGACTTTTCATAGGTATAAAACTTCATTGAAATCTATAATAACTGTTACTTTTTTTTAAGCTCCTCCTCCAAAAATACCCCCTGTGTTCCAGAGGCCTTTGTTTAGCTTATGATCGAGTAGATATACCTATATCTAATTAAAATAAAATAAACTGTTACGTTGAAACATTTACTGGTTACTGGTAAACTTCATTGAAATCTATAATAACTTACTTTTTTTTAACTCTTCCACCAAATACCCCCTGCGTTGCAGAGGCCTTTGTTTAGCTTATGATCGAGTAGGTATATCTAATTAAAATAAAATAAACTGTTACGTTGAAACATTTACTGGTTTGCAGCCTTAAACAAATCTGGAAGGTAGAGTTAGAATAGGATTATGAACCAAATGAGTTCGAGCTCCGAGCGGCACGACGGCGACGTAAAAGAGATTAGAGATAACATTTTTATTCCAAGTTCTAGTTAAGCCAGCCGTTTTATGAGAGTTCTAGATAAATTTATAAAATGAGTGTGGCTCAGAGGTTCCCGTGTCTGCTTTTCATCCAGACGCACCCTGGTTCAAATCCGGCATTACACCATTGACTTGTATTTTCAAGTTATGTGTGGATTTGCACTTGCTTAGCGGTGAAGGAAAACATTGTGAGAAAACCGACATGTTTGAGGACCACAATATCCGAGGACATGTGTGTTCCGTGGAAGGACCTGGACGCCCACCACGATGTATCTGCCCCTAACGAATTAATTCTGCGGGGGAGTCACGACCCTCAGTCATGAGGAAATACGACTCAAGAGAGAGAGAGAGAGATAAATCGATAAAGTGTAACCTAAGTTACCTATTCCAGTTTTCACTAAGAATCTGTTATACTTGCAAGGCGATATTTAAAAATGTCTTGCCAATTTTTCTGTGTAATTTTGACACTAAATATGTATGTAAATGTATATGTAACACACTGTTTAGTAGATATTTAAAGACGATAGTGATGTTTTGTTGACTATGCTGTAAAAGTAGAATTACGTGACTTTAATTTCTACGCCGTCGATTTACAGTGACATAAACGAGGTTGTGGCTAGACGAAACGACAATAGATGGAGCAAAACTGTTACTGAGTGGCCAAGAATAGGCAGACGAGGAGTAGGTCGTCTGGCAGCGAGATGGGTTGACAACATTGTACGAGTCTCGGGGGTCTTTATGGATGAGGTCTGCACAAGATCGACGCAGCTGGCACATTCAAAGAGAGGCCTATGCCCAGCAGTGGGATAGAGAAGGCTGTGGATGATGATGATAATGATGAAACGAGGTTACCACATTTCACCAACTGGCAAGGCAAGTAGATAGATAGAGAGATATCTGCAAAACGAATCTGGAGGTATAAAATTCAAATTTATTTTATTGCAGCTAAAGTTAGGCGCATTTCATTATACACAAAACAACCTAACTCTAAAATTAAAGCTATTTCAGCTGTTCCGTATAAATGGCAACATTCAAACTGTCAGATAAAATCGTTTCATATTAGCTATACCATTAAATTTAATGGTATTGGATATTTATATCAAGTTAGATTAGAGTTATCAGAATGACCTTGCATAGGTTGTAGATAAGGTTCGGCTATTTAAGTATCTACTCTTTTACGTGAATATTACCATATAATAATCTAGAGTGTGTTATTCCACTATTGCAGGTACCTACTTAACTCTACTCGGATTCAATAAGGTATTAAATAAAGGTAAATACTATTTTGTATTAACATATTTATGCTACTTTACTCATTATATATCTCAGATATACCATCATATATTTTTAGATAAAATGACCAACAATGTACACTCAATTGCGAACAAACAGACTTCAAACGTCGTTTTTAATAAATGATAGAATGGTATAAATAAATTTGTAAGTAGGTACTTAGTTTTTGACTTGATATTGTATAATGTAATATTTTTTCTACCAATCAGTTAATTCCGAAGTCAAAGGCTTAAACTACACAGCAGCAAACGTGTCCAGTATTTCGAAAACGAGGCAAAAGCCCAGGTGCGAGTGGAATAAACGAATCACAGTCGGAAAACACACGTCGTTACAATTTGCAATCAATCTACATTCTACATCGACACGCAGTCCGCCCTGGGCAGGGCTGGGGCGGATCCAGAGCTATCGGTAGAAGAGAGTTTATATGAATAAATACATATTATTTTATATATGAGTTGATTGTTGAATATTAAACCCCAAAGCGATAATTGCCCTGAAAGAAGAACGTGCCTGCACTGAAATCAACTATGTTTTCGTATTTCTATTCCCAAAGTTTATTGAAAAAGAAAAATGACCTACTTAAATTAAATTACCCATTTTTACTTACCTTTTTTAACCTACATACTATTCAGCTTCGTTTGGGTTTTAATTTACTAGCTTTTCCCGCAGTTTCGCACGCGTTATTATTCATACATACCTTTCTCTTGAATCACTCTATCAATTTAAAAACTTCATACAGACAGAAGCGGGAAGCGACTTTGCTTTATACTATGTAGTGATCAAAATATTACTTGGTTCTACTTGTACTGTTCACTGATTAATACAACAACGTATAATGTCCCTAAAGCCTAAATCCGCTTTCCAGGATGTGATTGGGAAAACAAACGTCCGATTCTTTTACAACAAAAAACTGCGACAGAAGGAAAACGAAATGTTTACCGAGAGTAGATAGTAAGGCCGTAAGGGATACTAGTTCGTATGTACCTACTACCTACCTACACAGCCTTGGGCGAGTTTGAGTTGGTGTATGTACTATAAAAGACCGTAATTTTAACACAACTTACCATAACTTACTAAGGTGATTGTAAAAGTAAAATAGTGTCGGTGCCACGCTGACCGATGAAACGTGGGTCATTTCTTCAATGTTTATAAAAACTAAAAAAAAACGAACATAGGTAATTATAATTTTCTAAAACAAACTTATAAGAAAGGAAGCTCACCAAATTTTCATTAGAAATTTAAGATTTTCATTTAAGATTGTTAATCGCATTTATGTTGTTCAAGCTGTGTACACTTATCTTAGGAATTTGTTCTGGATCAAAACCAGTTTTGAATGTATACTTAGCTTATTTGGGAACACATTCTGTTTTGTGTACCATTATAAATAAATAAATAAACAAGTAAAATAAGTGTAAGAAAGCAGCGTACATCCCATTTAACAGAGCACATATCTACATAGAAACAATTATCAAAAATTTTACACATACCTAAAAGATAATATTCTAGATCACAGTGCATAGTCCTAACAACGAGATCCTTCGATAACATATAGATACAGCGTTGCAGCTACGTACTAACAACCCTCGTACCTCATTCGTAGCGACTACGGCAAATTGCATGATACGCCTCGCCGACCGAAAGGGCTAAGCACCGTTGCAAAGCTTTTGCGACGCGTTTTTTTTTTAGTTTTTAGCAGTGTGAGTGAAGGGACTTTTTAGAATAAGTTTTGGATGTGCTATGGATTTTGTAATCGTTATCATTGTTCCAAGGTGTTAAGTGTTGTTTGATAGGAAATTAATAGATGAGACTCTGGAAAAATATAAAGTGCTTTTCCGCTGCGACAAAAAAATAACACTACATACTCGTATACCTCTCGTCTCATCTACAATGGATTTCCCCAAAGTAATACCTGATTTAATATCTTCTAGGACATTATAGTAATTTGTTTTAGAATAGAAATAAAATCAAACCAGCCATATGTTCAGAGTTTTTTTGAACGGTATGAAAGCCAACTAAAAGGTTACGTAGAGAATCAGCTCAAATCGATATCATCATCATCTCTACTCTAAATAGATACTCTGTAAAATAAATTGTTAACTTAACCTAGAATAGAGGTAAAATTATTATCTATTAAAATATATATATATATATATATATATTTTAATAGATAATAATCAGGGTGTAGTCAATCATGCCATTTATATATATATATATATATATGATTGACTATATATATATATATATATATATATATATATATATATATATATATATATATATATAAGATTGGTAATCTCAAGCTATAATATAGTAATAGACGACAAATATTAGATATGAATCTTCTGAGAAAAAAAACACATAGAATTATTATGTAGTATATTACATACTTAGTATGAGTTTGTAACTTTGTGTTAACATTAGATCTAAAAATAAGCAAACTTATTTCAATCATATACCTTTAAGCCCCATTTTATGTATTTAAGTTAATTAGGAAGTTTAATTAATTACAACACACAACATATTGAAATAGGCGCATTGCAATTAGTGTATTCAAACAAGTTAATAATTACGTTTATTTACTTCAATTGCTGTCAAATTAATTAGGGTAATAAATATGGCCAGAATTATTTTAATTGATTTACTTTATACTTGCGGCAACCCTTGAACAATGGATTTTCATTAAATCAATGGATTTTGGAGGCACTATAACATATTCGTAAGCTAGAACACAACGCGAGTGAAATCGTTGGCATCAACTAGTTAATAAAAATATATTATCATTTAATTATTTTATCATTTTTTTAAGCTATCTTGATCCATCTGGAAGCTTGACCTCTGTAAAATAATGCACCCAAGAGAATTTGCACCATACTGATAAAATTAAAAAAAAATACTTCTTATTTCGTTTTTTTGCTAAAATATATTACCAGAATTCTCATTTTTCTAAGGACCAGTCTAATATTGAGGTTATTTACCTCTAAAAGCATAAATAACTTTGTTTTACTTAATACCCAACTACGGTTAGTTTAGGAAAATATATTTACATTTCGCAAACGTTACATGTAAATAAATATAGGTAACTTTATATCCAACGTTTTGTGTTACTAATTTTGTCTCCCAATGATTAATTAAGCTCTGTTTACCGAGAATGGAGAAAATAAACAATGTAATAGTTTGCCTTTGTAGCAGTAAATAATAGTTTTGGTTAGATAATTTAGTTAGGGATTATTTTCCAAAAATAATGCTTTATTTGCTAAACAATGCAATAATGAAGTAAATGGCGTAAAATTACGTCATAAATACATTAACAAGTACTTAAAGAAATTGTCACTATTTTTTTTTTTATAAATTATTATTTTTATTCATAAACTCTGGTAAGAGTTAATTATTTTTATTCATAACTTTTTCAAGCCGCTCCATTTTTTCCAATGCCAATCTTTAAGAGGCACCCCCAAATAAATACCAAAATCCATAAGCAAATTTAGTTTACACACGTATAATATACTATCATTAAAATCCAGGCTGCATGCATAAGGTAACAAAGGGAATCGATCGTTCCGTCGCTGTTGAATAGTGCATCCCGGATTCCATTCTTTACTGATTCCAGCTTCTCTCAGCCAGTCTCTATTTACGTGCAAAACTGCAGACATTGGAATTCAACTCAGTGGAATTGAATCCAAAGGTTAATTAATCCTGTTAGTGTCTCATTTTACAAAGGGAAGCGGATATTCTGTTTCTGTGCCGATTTTTGAGTGATGGTGGAAGTTTTTGTCATTGTTCTTCTTTGTATGATTTTTGTAACATCTGCTTTATTGACGTGGTATTATGTTTTAATTTGTTTCCAAAAATCATACTAAAAAGCAAAAATGACACAAAGTAAAGATAAAGGTAAATAACTAAGAAATATCTTCCAGTTTACAATTTTGATACTTAAGGAGGGAATCGGTTCATATTAGCTGTTATGGATATTATTATTGGGTTGGTTAGGTAGGCTGTGATCAAACCGATATGTTCGTCAGATTGTAAAGCTATACCAAATCCAACAATATCAAACACTTTCACAGAGTTTAGTTTACATAATACATTAGTAGTACTTTACTTATAGACTAAACTTCGCTTCAAATTTTTTGATGTGATCAGTGTTTGTTGGACAACATCTCCGACTTCTATATGTTGGTGGATTGATCGACGAACATACAAAAAAAAAAAAAAACATTAGTAGTTTTAAGTACCGAAGTAGGTATCCGAGTAACGTGTAAATTACATTTGGCCATTAATCTAGTAAAGCGACCGCCGACAGTTCACGGAAAATGTTGTTAAACACCCACAGTGCAGATGTGGGGTTTGTAGCTAAATGAGAAGGCAGTATGGAAAGTTAGTATGTAACACCAAATACATAATAAGACGCTCTAGAAGCGTGAAAAATACTGTCTAATGGATATCATGGTTCTTGCTTATTTAAATGTGCAATTTTTTAATTCGTACGTAGCTCAGCTAGCGGATGTATTCGCTTGTTTTTACCAATGTTTACAAGCAATTGTTGACGTGGTCAGTCTTTGGATGCGTGATCAAAAAGTAGTCATCATTTGGGTGCTTCCGTGAGTCGGATCGGATGATACGTTAGTTTGTAGGTCCCGGGTGTTTATCCCTGACTGTGGTTAGAAAACTCTCGAAATCAGAGTTGGCCATTCTCATACGAACTTGCATACTTTTTAATAGTTTATTTATTTTCTAGGCAAGTAATTTAAGTTTATAATCTAGCAAGGTTCTACGCTAAGAAAGCTCTGAAACCTTACGAATGAAAAGCTCACAAAGAGCTGAACCAGTGGAGCGAACTTAATTGAGAAAATTCGAAGAGCTACCTACTTACTTACTTATAGGCTCATATAAGTATATAAGCATACGTATTTTCAGAACTTTGCTTGAAAATACATCGCAAAAATAGCAAGGCTTTATAAATATCGCTTATACTGTATCATCATCATCAGCCTATCTTATATTCGTCCACTGTTTGACATAGGCCTCTCCCAATGATCGCCACACTGCACGGTCTCCTGCTTTACGCATCCAGTGCTTCCCAGCCACCTTCCTCAGGTCGTCGCTCCATATACTGTATATGTGACTATGATTCAAAATCATTATTGCTCTGAAGATATATGACCTATCAAGTATTATGGTGATGTTAGAGATCGTAATTAATTAAATTGATATATAAATCGTGTTAATTGTTTACTGAATTATACCTAATTATACTAAGCTCTGATTTCAAACTCATTTAGGTAGATAATAATATAGAGTTTTGAGTTTGAACTCATTAACATATTGAAATTAAACGTACTATAAAAATGTGTAAATTACTATGTCCATACTGGCAAGAGCATCATCGTGACATTTCATTTTTGTAATGGATGGTGTACACTGTACAGCAACAGTGATACCCGTCGCTACAGAATGTTGTCCACAAAAGCCTTTCCACTCGCGTAAATGTAAAATGGCCGCGGGCAAATTCAATCGGCCAGATTGAAACGATTACACAGTACACACACACATGGCAGTAGCAATTTTAGTTTGTGAAAAAACTTCATGGACTACAGTTTTATATATGAGGTTTCCTGTAAATGTCAGGATATAAATAATTTAAAAGGTTTTTTTAGATTACATATGTGTATTATTTACTAACTAGCGTAGTTGCTCTTGTGTTTGGAGCTTTTAAGGTATAGATTACGAAACGATATCGGTTAGGAGCCCTGCTTTAAGTGTTCATGGAAACATGTTTAAGTACGTTACCAATCAAAATGATTTATTATTACAATACAACTATGCCGATGATGCTACAAGCCACTGCCAATTTGAAGCCTCAATGACCTCATATCATGAAATTCATTTTGAAATCAAAACAATATATCAGCTATTGATGCATTCCAATTTATCACCATGTACTCAATCAACGTACCTACAATCAAAGTTCCCTCTAGGCTGCAGGCAGTACCTAACGCCAACAACACTGGCTGTAGATTGACCGCCATCAAACTGTTAACATGAAGCGTTTAGGGAACTATGCTAGCGATTAATCGAATTTCAAGCATCCATTACTGTTAGTATAATGGAGTTCCTGTTCACCAATATTACTAGTTAGTACTTACTCTAGGTTGTAAACTATCGTGAAATTCAGCTCATCAAAAACCCATTAGATAACTGACTAAAGCTACTTAGACACGGCTACTAACTTTTTAATCGACTTTCAATGTTCGACGTACCTAGGTAACATAGTCTTCTTCTCTAATACTTACCTACTTAGATGAAATTCAGCGCCAAGTAAAAGCCAATAATACTTATTTAGTTCGTCGAACGAAATTTCCCGGAACGTTACTTATATAGGTATTACAAGCTATCGGCAAGTTCTGGTAAGTTGGCGGTTCCCGAGGCACTCGCGTTTACGACGCAATATACCCTCAATGGAGGAATTTAGTATTCTTTCTAGGTCCCACACGAAGGTCTCGAGCCATATACTAGCCATAAAGTTCGGTTAAGCACCCACTAGAGGTCTATTTTTATGCTTTGTATAAACAAATTACATTCTTATAGAACGCCAAATGAGTTTGCTTAACGATTTCACTTACGCTCAGATACTTTCATTATTATCTCGACCCGAAATATATTGCTAACAAAATCTGTACATTGACTTCAAAAGCCTTGTACGTTCACCTTTTTATAGCGCCAGAGGTAAATAGATTTATTAAATCCTTCAAAACCTGACAGCAACTGAGATTAATACGAATATGACGTTAAAGCGATCGAGGAAAACGTCTCTTTTTTCCTCTTGGTGACTCAAGTTAGAGCGAACTATCGCTGAATAGGCGTGAAAGGAGGCTGCATGTTCGTTTGGTAAAGTTTCGCTGTAATATTTGGGAGTCACGCCGATAAGTGGCAACATTAGCGATATTTCCGCCGCTCGCCTGTCACGCCCAGTCCCACCTCGCGCGTGTATGATTGATGTGTTGCTGAAATAAACAGCTGTCATTCACGCACCGAGGTTTTTATAGGAGGGGTGCTTATGAGATTTTATAGACCCTCTAATAACAAAAGATACACTTACACACATGATTAGATCTGGTCTGGTGCACTGCTATCTATGCTGTAAAATAAACACTTGATATATGTACGTAGTACGTAGTAGGTATGTACACTTCAGAAGTAGACTTAACAAAAAAGTTCAGATATACCCTCAGTTTTTATTACAATGCAATAGGTACACCGATTCTCACAAAATATTGAATGTCGTTCAGACTAGGAAACATAATATTAAACTATATAAAATATATAAAATAAATAAATATTTCAGGACATATCACACAGCGCCATCTAGGCCCATACTAAGCTTACGCTTGTATGATGGGTACTAGATAATGGGATCTATTCAGTACATGCAAGCCTGACTCGGTTTGATCAAATCGATATACCAACTTACGATATGGTCAGATTGGTCCGGTCGCGGCGCATATAAATTCAACCGTACCGGCAGCAGCCGTACTTAACATGATGAAAAAAGAAAAATGTTCCTCCTCCTTCAAGATTAAATTCTCCTCTGCAAAACCCCCAATCCCCTAATACCGGCCCTGGTTACTGATAGCGGCGCTGCCACGCTGCCATGAGCGCGTATTGAGAGCTAATGATTTTCAAACATCATCGGAGAGGTAGGTTAAGTATGATTAAGCATTTACTGAAAATATAATGAAATACTCATGATACAGCATAATAAATAACCATGGGTTATGTACAGAGGTTGGAATTGAAACAAAATGAAACTTGCATAAAATTTATCAAAATTTTTGATTATTTATTTTTTTATTTATATTCCTACATCAGGCAGGCTGTAGTCAAACGATATGCATATACCGTGCTTAAAAAAAAAAATTATCCGATACCCTTATTTGGAAACCATATTCTAACCTAATTGGTATTATTTGTTTATTGCTTTAATTGTATAGTTACACTTTCTGACATGTTAATATAATAAATAAGTAATTAGCTGTAGACCATCCTCACAATCTCTGGACTAATTGAGTAATAGTAGCACCAAAAACTTCAATCAAAATTTAGTTTCGACCGAACACTTCTTTCTGCGTCGGTGGTTAAAAAAGATACCTCCATATTTCATAATAGGTATAGGTATAAACTGAGATTGGAATGCCGAGTAAAATGCCAGCACTGTGAAATATTAAATATCGGATATACGCTGACTTATAATACTCGTTACTCGAATATAGGTCACAGATTTGGTGGATAAACCAACTAATAGGTCGGCCATATTGGATTTCAACTCTATTTGGCATTATTTTATGAAACAAAAGTTATAGGGGTTTTATAAGGTTAAGTTCGCGATTAATGACAGGCGGGATCAAATTATAGGTAGGTACTCTCAATTCAGAAATAACCTATTCTACAAAAAAAGGGTCGAAGTTTTTTATTGATTCTCTCTTCGAGCCGAATTCCTAGCTTCGACCACGACTTCGCAAATGTAAGAACCAAAATTGAATTTCTTGGACAATAATCACGAGTTCAAATAGTTGTAATAGTAGCTGCAACTCTGTAGATGACGAAGTATAAATGATTTCAAGACAAAGTGAGAAATCTCAATCAAAAAACTTATACGGACGCAAAAATAATCACGATCAGCAGGATTCGAACCAGCGTCTTTCTGTTACGAGTATCTAGGCGAGTTTTCATTTTTCTGTCTATCTTTGTGATAAGTAAACAAACAAAATTTCATAAATCAATACAAACATCAAGCATTCAACCCAATTATTCGACAATAATGTAATCAGTTATGACTAAAGATCTTGACTCCCCCGTTACAATTTGAAAAACAACTCATTGGTGTAGGGCCGATTTCGAACTTGGTTACGTCAGTTCAAGCAAGCGCCACCCACCCCGAGCCACACCACAGCCACACGTACCTATATTTAATTTATTTTTATTGTGTGATTTTAAAACTGTTTAAAAATATAAATATACCTACTGACATATTTTAATGCTACGGTTTTTTAAATTTTTATCAAATAACTTTGTGTTGGTTAAGAGTACCTACTATCTCCGAACTCTTACCCCAAATAAAATACTCATCTCTACCACCTCTCCCTCCAGCGTCACCTAAATATTCATTCACCTAATTCTCTGTTCGATTAAAATGCGCCCTCCCTTGCTTTTCATGCGTTAATCCACGATAATGGAACTCCAGTGTACGAACGAAATGTCCTAGCTCTTACAGAACCAAATAGCTTTTCGAAGTACCTCTTAGCCTACCAGATGCTAGAATGGGTATCGATGTCTCGTTTCTAGATACCTAGGCTTATTGAATTAGCTAAGCCAGGGCTACATAGACAAATACGTGCCTTATTATTATTTTAGTATTTCCTACGTATCTATCTATACCGACATTATACCGATATATTACCGTGCCCCGCGATGTTATCCAGGTTAATCAAATACGAAAAATTGCGTATGTGTTAATCCAATGTCTAAGCTATTGGCGTATTGAATTTCGTCAAAATCAGCGGAGGCGTTTGAGCGTGAAGAACTAATAAATATACCCGCATATAACTGCTCACACAGTAGAAATTAACAATACCTATACAAAATTATAACATCCGCAAATCATTTTGTGTAAATTTAAGCGTGATAAAATACGAACGTTGATTGGTTAAGCCTTAACCGCAATTAAGGCATTAATTTTTACCTTTATAACACTGTGAGCCACCAGAGTCGTACAGTTCTCTCCCCGTCAGCCGCAGCAGAAGATGCCTGTATCAAGAAGAGGCTCAAGTATGCCGCCCTGGGAGTCGCATTACATCTTCGTGCCCCTAGCGGTGAAAACTATGGGCTGTTGGAGTAAAGTTTTGGTTCCCTAGGAAAGCGGTGCCGTCATATAGCGGCCGTAATATTACGGTCGCAAATAGACGGCCGTCTTTACGGTGATGACATGTGGAAAGTTCCACGGCTGTTTTAACACACCGTCAGTATATTTTTTTAAATAAACGTAAAACGAAAAGTATCCAAGACAGAAAATGGACGACCTTGATTTAGCTTTAGTAATTTACTTAGAGGATGAACTATCATCAGAAGAGGAAAATAGTAAAAAAATAAATAAAAAAAAACATAAATCTAAAAATATTTTTTTTTCTTTTATGTTCTTTTTCTTATATTTAAATCTTTGGTTCCCAATGTAATACTTCCAAGCATTTTAATAAGCAAT
Source organism: Macaria liturata (assembly GCA_964023185.1). NCBI lineage: Eukaryota > Metazoa > Arthropoda > Insecta > Lepidoptera > Geometridae > Macaria > Macaria liturata. The sequence goes on along the minus strand of OZ026812.1, from coordinate 7,825,013 downwards.
AATAATAATCTCAAGGGCAATAATTCTTTTTAATACCTACGCCATACAACGAAAACACTTATTTCAGTTGTAAGCCGAAACGCAAATCTACGAAAAAATCCGAGCCGCGACAACTTCAATTTCACGCCACAAAAAACACATAGCTCAGAAAGGTCGGCTAAAATAACTTATCGACCGATACTTTCCTATATCTCTACGTCAAAGAATAACTAAGGGCTTACTATTGAAGGGGGTTCTCAAAATATTTGAGAATTCTCTTATGGTCGGGCGGAGATACATTTTTACATCTTCTTAGATTTATCAGAAAGACAGATATATGAATTCAGTGCTGGGTTTTAAAACCGCTGAACATTTTAATGCTACGTAAAACTAAAGGCGCGTTTTTATAGCTATACGAACATAACGGTAAAATTATTGAGATCTATACAATTTTTACAGCATTGGTCTATCTTCTATAGGTACATATAATAAAGCTGAAGAGTGTCGAAAGTCTAAACATTAAAGATATTTCAAATAAATGATTGGGTATACTTTAAATCGATAACAGAACACGTTTCAGCAGCTTTTAGAATGTTCGTCTGCTTATCTGTTTATAAACGCTCATCGCGCAAAAACGGCTGAATTGATCTTCATGATTTTTGGTATGTAGGTAGTATGGGGTCTTAGGAGTGTTAAAGGCTACTTTTATCCTGAAATAATGCGAGCGAAGCCGCAGGCGTCCACTAGTAGCGAAATAAAAATGCAGTTTGCAGTTAAATCAATTATTTATTTTATTTGTACATCTCCCAATAACGCCAAAACACAGATCTACTTGCGTTGAACTAAGCCAAATATAATGTGATATTTTTTATCATAATAATAACATTGAGAGAAGAGTTTCTCATTTCTTTAATACTCGTTCTTGTCTAAGTTTTAGACAGTCGAAATAGCTAAATATATTTTACCTAGAGTAGATAAATAATAATATTGGTCGTGATGGCAACCCTTGTACGGATAAAATAGTTAATGGTGGTCGAACCACACTTGAGCAACAATCGCATGTATAATAGTAAAGTAGATATTGAATATACATATGCACATACACATACTCGTACTTGAAATCGCACAAGGTAGCTCTGCGAGCGAATAAAATCGCAACTAAATGTTCTGATCAAAATATGATCTTCAAATCTTTAACTTGGCATAAGTGCTGCGATCACTAGACCGCTGAGTTATCTTGCTGCTACGGCAAAACGTAATGAATAACAAGTAACTAATATGTCGTTCAAATGACTAATAAGCAATAATTGAATATATAGGCTCGTTTAGTATATTTTACATAACCCAGGGAGCCAATCACGCCAAGTTTTAGGTACAACAACCGCTAACACACTTTCATCTAAGACTATAACTATTTACATAGAAATTGTCTATGCCATGCATCTTTCAACAATATACTTACATGAACAATAGGGCCGAAATGTATCTATACTAATTAAGGCTAGCCTCTTGTTCCTAGAACGACGATCAGCAGATTCTTGCATCAATTCAAATAGTCTTTTTTTCACGGCTTACGTTTGACTACAGCCCGTCTGATTTTAAACTCCGCTGTAGTCTAAGATGTAGCACGCTTGCCTAGAAGAAACCTATCTACTCAAGATTTGATGACCCCTGAGTTGTAATTGTCATTATTATCTGTCTGTGCTGTGGCCGAAAATAAAGCTTTGGTTTCCTAGGAAACCAAAGCTTAAAAAATCCACCAATGACAGTGCTAATTAGTTGGTTTGATATGTGAGAATTGATTGATCGTTGTTCTAGAAATGGGGGTAAGAATATATGACTGACTGGAAATCAATGGATTTATAGTTCGCTTAGGAAATCAAAACGACTGAAAATTTGTTATTATAAGTTAATGCGATAATATTGATGCATGAATGGTAGTTTTATGGATTTTATGAATATGGTAGCTTAGACGGGCATATTTTTATCATTTATTTTACCGTCCTACCGTCCTACAACAAAATCTACACGGAAAGTTCAATATATGAAAGGACCAATGAATATTATATAATATTTTTCAATAAATTCGTTGTACTTCTACAGCAAATACATCATAATATCACATGTTTCATTGACTACAGCAGAGCAGCATCGTTATTCACAGACATGTCTGTTATCACAGCTGCAAATGTATCACAAATATATGACAGACATTGATTGGGTACATTAACGACGAAACAGAATATTTTATATGTTTTGAAATGAGTATCAAGTATCGAAACTGTAACGTTTTGGGTTTTATTACAAAACGTGGTTTAACCATTAGTCCCGAACTTTGAAAATACTAAGTCCGTTTTTGTTGTTCAAAATTATGTGGGTCTCTAATGTCATAATAATCAACAGCGATGTTTAAACAACAAGAACCGACTTTATATTTTCAAAGTTCTAGACTATATGTAAACCATGTTTTATAATAAGACGGTACATGTTTGAAAATAGCGTAGCAACAGCTACCAAATCACCGGCAAGCAAAAAAAAAAAGAAATACATAATATAGTTTATAACTATTTCCCACTGAAAATCACTGTATTATTCACTAATCTATTGCATTACTCTTTCACATTATTCCCAGATTCTTGGACCCATATTTGATTTCCAACCAGCCTATATGTCTAGCCTATATATTATATAATTATACAAGAGTTATACAACATATACAGATACGTAGGTAAATATATCTATGATAAATATTTGTTAACTTTATTGCTATTTATTGTGATCTGGTATCTCAACTTCGAAGCTATTGTGTATTGATATTATATATTTTTGAGTAACATGGTTCTTTTGACTGACAAGCATTTGTTTTCAATTAACTTATAAAAGGTACTAAAATTAATGAAATCTTTAAATACAAATAAAATAGTGCCTCCTTTAATATTTACTTAACATAAACTGATATACTTAAAGTTAACAAAGCTTATAAAACAAATTCCCAATATACATACATAGAAATACTTTATAAAATCAACAAAATAACTCCTACCTATAAGTACATAGGTACACTTATGTACTATATTTATTACTTAGTGCTGTTTTAATAGTTATTAATTCCACACGTTTCATAGCAATAAGTGTTCATCACCACCACAAACCTAATAAAGTGTTACAAAACACACAAATCATAATAAGACAGAAACAGGTTTACATTACTGTACTTAGGAAAAATAGATCTATGACGTCATACAGAGCCATTGCCAACTTCTCTTTAACATAACTGGTATTTTTTTACACTTTAAACAGGCATGTATTTGGACACTAGGTCATTTGATTTGAAGCCCAAGATTTTTAGCCCAAGTTGGAGCATGCCCCTACTAGATTGGAACACATAATACAAAAATTCATCTGATATTAGTAACTTGTAAAATTAAATAATAATACCTTCATCTATTTCAGCAAGAGAAAAATGAAATTCTACTTTTTGGAAGTAATTATTTAGGGAATTTGTAACTCAAAAGAGACCTTGACACATTGGCCCAAGGCCTAAAATAGTATGTGGGCCATGTTTACAGCATTGCTTGACCTATAAAGTTACTACACTTGTGTATACAGGGCCATTGGCAACAGAAGTGTGTGTAAGTACTTAGAAAAAGTCAAACAATTTTTGCACTGGCACATTCAAATTTTATACAAATTTCTGTAATAAATTGCAGAACAAAAGTTTTGTATTTTGAGATGTTACAGTAAATTATAACAGTGTCTTATGACCAGTAAAATGTTGCAGTGTTTATTAGCACTAATTTCAATCAAATCTTACTATATCGCTCTGTTTATATATTTAACATCAGTCACACATCATTTGCAATGACTCACAAATCATTCGAGCGCAACATTGAATGAGAACACGTTACTTGATAACATCCTACGCCATTAAGTATACAGTAAGTATTGTGCAACTCACACAGGCTTGCAGACACCAAATCACAATGTTTCACTTTTTCTGACGTCGGTTTTAGAATTGGACCCAGTTCTGCTGGTTGGCTGGCGTCGTGGGATTTTGACTTGGTGCACTGGAAATGAAGATATGATAGGATTATAAAATGGTATAGACAGTAGAGGAAATTCACTAAAACTGTATTATAATATGTATTCTAAGCAAACCTTTTTAATAAACCTACTAATGAGAGAGAGAAAAGAATTTTTGGAGCCCATAGTATGGAGTCAGGAAAATTATTTAATTCTGGATCTAACCAGTCAAAGAATCTCTTAATGATTACATTAATGTCTTTCTTTTTAGTTGGTTAGTTTAATTGATTGGTGAAATCTTTTTCCAGCATAAGCAATAGCAAACCAAATGTTATAACAATTGTATTGTTACCAATTGGGACATAAATACAATTAATAACTGTGTAAATATATGCTTATTTGTATTTGTCAAAGTAGATTATAGTATTTGCAGCACTATTTCAATGTGATTCCAATATAGACAAAGACCTTCAGACACATAACCTCATTATAAGCTTAAAATAAAGGTGTACATTCAATACAAAATAGAAATGTATATGATGAAAAAACATTAAATCTATACTAATATTATAAAGCTGAAGAGTTTGTTTGTTTGTTGAACCCGCTAATCTCAGAAACTACTGGTGCGAATTGAAATTTCTTTTTGTGTTGAATAGTCCATTTATCGAGGAAGGCTTTAGGCTATATAACATCACGCTGCAACTAATAGGAGCGAAGAAACAATGGAAAATGTAGAAAAAACGGGGGAAAATATTCATCTTTGAGGGCTTTCATTGTGTATGCTGCGAAAACGGTTCAAAATACATATATATGAAAGAATTAATGCCCAAAATAACTATTCCACGCGTACAAAGTCGCGGGCACAGCTAGTTATAAATATATTAGGGTTGCATTTTTTCTCTTTCAGATTGCCCCTTACCAAAAGATCATAATGGTTATTGGTTTGTACTAGTTAAAATAAATGAGTAATTTTTACTTTGATTTAGGTGAATTTCATAAATATGTCATACGTTAATTTACAAAGTCAAACAACTAACTAAACATTATTGAATATTTAACTACTGTTCTGAAGATGGGTGCCATTACACCCAAAACGTGTAAACATCATATGCGAAATTACACGTGAGTGAAAACCGCAATAGTTACATATTGATAAGAATGTCTCACGAAATTTTTAATAATAAAAGAAACCTCCAAGATAAGCTACGCCAATATATTGACTACCTGGCAGAGTTGAAATCTCCCCATTCAGAGTTGCCAGCGGGCGATGCGGTAACAGAGGGCGAAGGCGCGTGCTGAGGCGAGGGTGGAGGCGGCAAGCGGGAGCTTCCAGCGCCCGGCGGCGGAGGCAGCAGGCCTACGCCACCCGCGCCCACACCGCGCCTTGGTTTGCTTGCTTCGCTGCCATCTTTTTTCTGAAGTAATATCATTTAAAGCCATAAGTTTCGTGAAAAATCTAATGTAGGATGGAGATGATTGTTACCAGAAATAATAACATTTTATTAGTCACAACATTTTAAAACAAAATGTTTTACTAGAGTCAAGACATTTCATAAATTAATGTACAAATTGCAGATGTATGATCAACCAAATAGGTGTTAACATCTTTTACTTAGAGATAAGTTCACAAGCATATGCTAGAAAACAGTATTCAACTCCAAGGACTTTAACAGTGATTTCATAGATAGAATGCTGTTACTAAGTACTAGTTACTTACAGTGATTTTCATGTTAATTTTAATAGTTTCTCCTTCTTTAAACCCAAGGTCTAACTGCTGAGCTGGGGCCCCTTCTCCTTCCTGTTCTTTCCGAAGCCATTTGAAGTGATCTTGGAGTGCCACATTTAGGTCAAATGAGTCTGACCGGTCACCAAACCCTAGCCCTATGTAAGCAGTACGCCCTGAAAGTTTACAATAATAAATAACATAAATATATACTCAATATATTATATATAATAATATTGAGTTTGATCTATTTAGGCAAAGTACCAAAGTATAAAGTTGATACTGTTCAGCATTTAAAGGCCACTCACCGGAAATAAAACTAATAAGATTCAAATTGCAACATAACAAGTGAAAGTTGTAAAATGTAGGTAGCAAATCACAACTGACACTTGGGAAAAAAATATCTCACCATTATCATCTTGAATTTTCACTACAAAGTATCGGGAGCTGTCAGTCACTGACTCTAGAGCCACTCCAGGGTATTTATCAATAGGGCACTTGGCAAAGAGCTCTCCAGAGGCTTTGTCCTCCAACTTCATAATTAGCTCTTCCCCTTTAGCCACGAGCCTCATTCGCCCAGTCCATTGAGGCTCCTGCAAGTTCCAATCTGCCGCCCTGAAACGCCCACCTTTTAGATAAACTCCTGATACGAAAAACATATAAATTTATATGAGTTTCGTTTACATACCTGTATCCTCTGTTGGATGTCTTTGGAGGGATTTTAAATACGAACACCTCGTTTTTGACAAGAATAACGCTTTCGTAAGTATCCATTGTGTAATAAAGAATTAAATTGATATTATGCACATTAAACAACTATGAATTATTAAAAATACAAAGAAAGATTATTGTTGAATTCTGAGATCGAGAGAGCAAAGCAAGCAAACGAAACGAAGAAGAATGACGTGTTGTCGTATGTACTATGTATTGACATTGACTTTTGTAATTCAATGACAACAAAAAATATAAGTTTTGTTTTGACATTAGCTGATTACCGTCCAAGTCCATCCGTCAGCCGCAGAGTCCATTAATTAAAGAAAAAAAAAAGTCCATCCGTCAACCTCAATTTTCTATGTAAATTGAGCAATATTCTGTTTCGATTATTAATATTATTTTTCTCAGTATCCTACAGAAATCGTTTATAATATATTGTTGATTGGCAAAGCAATAGTATTTACAATTATTATAACCGTCACTTACTCTTCATTCCAATTAAATTGGTGTTTCCAGTAAGTACTTACTACAATATGAAATTGAATAACCTTTCCTATTCAATTAACTTTCTCATCGTAAATAAGTACGCCCGATACAACCAAACAATCAAAGATATACAGAATATGATCTAGGCGTTGTGCTCTAGTATTCTAACATGTCTAACATATTCTGTAGGTCGTAACAAAGACAGCTGGTTTTCTTCAACCACAGCACATACCAAATATCATTTATCAAAGTTGGTAAAACTTTAGGTGGTGATCAAAGTATCATTTGTCTGAGTCTATTAGAGTATGTTGCTAGTTGTGAAGTAGACCTGAATATAATTGTTTTACAGTAGTAGCTGCTGAATTGACTTCTTACACTCTATAATATTCTTGAGTTGTTTGTTTGTTTCATGTTATCTTTATTTGCATAAAGTCTTATCCTAATGTACAATTACAAGTGTATATTATAAAATCCTAGTAGTACATTGCAATCATATGGTGAATTCCTTAAGTAGGCAGGTAAAGGTACTCATAAAAGAATTTGTATCAAGTTATCATTGTCATTGTTTTTAAGTGTACCTATGTGTATGAAATGTTTTGATTGAAACATTGTTGTTGACATAGTTTATCATATTTTGATATCGGTAAATCATTAAAGAGCAACTACCTATCATCATTGAATTCATACGGCTAGTTTGTTTCAATCAACACTTAAATATATTTCAATATGAAAAATTAAATTGTAAGAGACTTCAAAAGGCCCAGCCATACAAATGTGCCAACATATTTCTTTATCCAATATTCATATCCCTAGAAGTACCCCAACTTCAAATGCCTCTTTTTTTTATAGCACAGTCTCTCATCTAGTTGACTGTGGTAACAGTAGCTTTAATTCAATTCATGATTGTACTGGTACCATCACATCTGAGCCGTGGGCACATTTTTTGGTAGTCACCTTTACCTGAAAAAGAAAATATTATCTATGTAGTAGCCAGTGACTCCTTACTTTTATAAATATAGTTGATATACACAGGGACAAGACTACTGGTTACTAACTTCTTAACTAACTACCTAAGCTTAAAAAAGTGTAACAATAAACATTTTCTCTTTCATTCTTTTCAGACCTCCAAGCTAAGACAAGACTGCAGTGATGGCTTACAATGTAAGTACATTTATATTTTTGTTCAATCGGTATCTAATATAATAATATTTGCACTCCTGAGATTCTAAATAAATTTGAGTGCTGGTTAAATACTTACGCTGTGCTAAGTCAATAAAACTAAATATTATCTGTAGAATCTTATGTGTATCTGTAGAATGAGTGAACGTATGAATGAGTTTGGAGATGAACTAAATGTTGCCATTTTCAAGAAAAATAACTAATTTGTGTAATTTTATTGATTTATAATGAACCTTTAAATACTCTCGATTCTTGACACATGTGTTGGTCTCTCTTACTCTAATTATTAATTATTTTATCTTTAAATAGTGATAATTCCTGACTCAATGCGCTATTTTTTATTGAATATATATCCATGCGGTGATGAATGCAGATATTAGGTAAATATATACATATTAGAAAGCTGTTATTAAATAAAATCGATATGAAGCAAAATCTTAATAATGTTTACTGTGTAAACACCATCAGCTATACCGTATGTGGTACATGTCTTAAAACAACTAGAAAGAAGTGGGTATCATCACTATTTGAGATAACAGGAACTGAGAAATTGATACGTCTTATAAGATAATTAAATCATAATGATTACCATCAGACACACATCTTGCTCGTCTCAACACTTTATAGTATTTAATGAAGTGCTTACATTTTTTGGCCAAGAGAAAAGTATTTTTTTGTATTAATAGACTTCAATTTTAATACCTATTTATTTTTTCTAAGTAGGTATTGTTATAACAAATCCTATATATCCTATGTATCTGTATACAGATATAAAATATATTTATATATATATATATATATATTATATAAATCTAATTCATATATTTTCGATTATATTATATTATGTTTTCGATAAGGGTACGGGTAACTGGCATGGCAACACTATTACAAAGAATCGAAAATTTATAAAATGGCGGATGCGCGTACTGCCGTGAATATGTTGCAGCTAGATTCAAGTTCAATATTAGATTAAATATAATGCAAATAAAGCGTGTAGTGACTGCAAGTAAAGTGCTTTCATGATAAACAATACGTGTGCGGCTATTTAACTTAAAATTATGTAAGGAAAACGAGCTATTTGCTTGATATATGTACCAAACGGACAACGACACCAATGCATGAAAATGGGAGACACCTATTTGTTATTGTTTTTATCGATAATAAATCTGACATGCTGCTTCACAAACGCAGAAAGTTTCGAGTGCCCTCAAAAATGCGCCTGTCTCGAAAAGTATATTGATTGTTCAAAAAACAATTTCAATTCCGTGCCAAAAATTCCTAAGTGGGTGGAACAATTAGATCTCAGCCGCAATAGACTGAATGAGAATGTTACGGAAAACTTCGACAAGTTAATCCACCTGAAGAAGTTGAAATTGGATAAAAACCTCCTGAATAACATACCGAGCTTAACGAAACATGAAGGATTACATGAGTTGAGCTTGAACAGAAATAACATTGTGTCTATGGACATTGGAAAATTTCCTGAAAATAGCTCTATCAGGATACTCAATATTATCAGCAATCACATAAACATTATACAAGAGGGAGCTCTCGAGAACTTGACTAATCTGGAAGTATTGAAACTGAACAAAAATGAAATTAAATCTCTACCAGCCCACCTATTCAAGTTCCAGTCTAATCTCAGAATACTGGAACTGTGTAACAACAAGCTCACTAACATCACTGGTTTACTGTTTCAAGGGCTGTCTAATCTAACTACTCTCAAACTGAGATACAATTACATTGAAAACTTGACTGATGGTGCCTTTTTTGGTTTTAAATCTGTGAATTTACTACAATTAGATCATAACAAAATAAGAAGTATTTCCAAAGGATGGATGTATGGACTGGAGTCCCTAGTGACTCTGTTTCTGTCAAACAACTTGATATCATATATTGACCCTGGAAGCTGGGAGCTCTGCAGGAATCTAGAAGTTCTAGACTTATCACACAATTATCTGATGGAAATTGAAGGAAGAACTTTTCAGCATCTTATCAATCTGAGAACTCTCAACCTAAGTAACAACAAGATTTCATCTATTTCCCAAGAATCCTTCAGCTATTTGGTAAATCTGGAAAGCCTAAACCTTAACAATAATAAGATATCATGGACTGTGGAAGATATGTCTGGTCCATTTTCCAAGTTACATAACCTGATAACTTTCAGTCTAGCAGCAAATCATATTAAATCAATTAATGCTAGAGCTTTTGAAGGACTGACAAATCTATATGAGCTAGATTTGAATGGGAATAACATTACTTCAATACAACAGCATGCCTTTGAATCCATGCCCAAGTTGAGAAGACTTCACCTTAATTCATCAGCCCTACTCTGTGACTGTAACATCCTCTGGATTGTTAAATGGATGAAAGAAAAATCTGAGCACAAGTTCATAAATGCAAACTGCCTCTATCCAGCAGAAGTGAGAGGTACATCTATCACAAAGCTGAAGGAGGATAACTGTGGAGATTCTCCTAAACCGAAAGTTGTGGTCCATCCAAAGACACATCTGGCAATAAAAGGTCGATCAGCAAATCTCATTTGCTCAGCAACATCAAATCCCTTTAACAACATGACTTTTTTATGGAGAAAAAATAATGGCAACATAAGCAACCCTGTTGTGTATGAAAATATCACCATAGCTAATAATGGCCAACCTCGAGCTACATCAGTTCTGGTTATACCAAATGTGACTAATTCTGACTCGGGAAAATACCAATGTGTTGTGAGCAACAACTTTGGCACAACATATTCATCGAAGGCAAAAGTAAACATTGTCACCTTCCCTCGTTTTACTCAGACACCTACTAACATCACAGTTAAAACTGGTGACACTGTGAAGCTCATCTGTGCAGCATCTGGAGACCCTACTCCTGAAATATCGTGGAAGAAAGATGGTGGTAATGATTTCCCGGCTGCTAGAGAAAGAAGAATGAATGTCATGCCTACAGACCATCTGTTCTTTATAGTCAATGCAAAGACCACTGACATAGGTGTCTACAGCTGTGCAGCTAAAAATCCAGCTGGAACAATCATAGCCAACTCATCCCTGACAGTGCTACAAGAACCATCCTTTGTGAGAGTCATGGAAAATAAGGAGGTGACAAGTGGTGAATCAGTTGTATTACAATGTATGATCTCAGGCTCACCCAAACCTGTTCTGAAATGGTTAAAGGATGGCACTCCTATTGTTCCTTCTGATCGACACTACCTGACTGCAGATGATCAGTTACTGGTTATACTTGCTACTGAAGCTAGTGATGCCGGGAGATACGAGTGTGAAATTACAAATGAGTTGGGCACTAAGAAGGATATGACAGAGCTGCGAGTGCTGCCACCAGTAGCAATACTGGTGAACGAAGAAGACATGACTGGTATTATAATAATAACTGTAGTGTGTTGTGCAGTGGGGACATCTATCATTTGGGTGATAATCATTTATCACACGAGAAGACGAATGGCAGGCGCTGTGCATACTTATCCCACCGAAAGTATAAAAATGACTCAAGTAGTGCATAGTGAAAGTGAATCACCTCAGGTTTTCTCGGACAATCTGTCGGAGCACTCGTCGTGCAAAGACAGTGGGACTGGTGACTCGGGCAAACAAACTAGTTTTGATGGAGTGCCTACAGACAGAAGTGAACCTGTCCACTTTGAAACAGTAGCTTGTAGGAGCTATTCTCCGAGCCCTGAAGCTCACAAACTACTTCCCTCCTCTTTCAAGCCATCTATTCAAGTGTGTGTAAATACATCGGTAACACCAGCTACTTATAGTTTTTCTAGTCACAGCAGTAATGTTTAGTATAAAAAAATGTTTCTATAAATCCTGTAGGATAAATGAGTAGGAAATTCTTTTGCACTTTCACTAATTACTTTTTTGCATTGATATTTAAGTATTGGTAGATTATCTAGAAGGATGCATTTGTGAATTATTTATCTTGTATTATAATCTTGGCTCTTATGATTTTACTGATGTTCAATATTGAAATGATGGCTTGAAAGTATTAGAATATTACTGTAATAACATAACAAAACAAATTCTTAGTTTTTAGATCTGTTTCTCATATAGTTGTTATAATTATTGTATTAGAAAATATGTATAATTGACTTAAAATCCTCCTATTGAAAATGCTGATGGTTACTTAAATCATTATGTATCTAACAGACATGCATTATATTTTGTAGTTAGTGAAAAGGCATTGGAATTGATTTCTTAGTACAAAATGTAACAAACTTGCCAGTATTGGTTTTGATTATAAAAGACTGAATGTCATTAAGTGTAAGTTAGTATGTTTATTGTTATTATTTTTTTCATTGTGAAGTAAGCAATACATCTAATTTACTTGTTAATATTTACATTTAAGTTTCTGAAAGTATGTTCCACTACCATACCCAGCTTGTGATTTTTATGGTAGCTTCTATTGTTAAATACCTATGCCTATGTTAAGTATTGTATCTTTATTTTTATTTATTAAGTTATACATTGCATTAGTTTATTGTATTTTACATAGACTACTTACCTATTTGCAGTATATTTCATACCTTTCTGTCCAAAATGTGTTGGTTGGGTATTAAAAAATCATATGTATACATTCAACCCAAATTTAGCCATTTCAGTACATGAAATAAATATTTGAAAAAATGAGGTGCATTTCCAGGATTACATTTTTATACAATATGTAATGTCACTCAAAATTTAAGAAGTAATTCCTGATCTCAAATGAAGGATAGCAAAGAAACTTGCATGGCTGTTGGTTTGGTTTTGTATATTTCTTTGTATAAAAAAACTACAGAACCACAACATCTATCCAATTGGATGTGAACAAGTATTCTGTTCAACATTTTAAAATAGGTACATATACAATAGTATATCTGATTTACCTATTAAATGATGAAATGACTCCCCCAATTACCCATGCAGGTATGGGTTATATAGTTATATCTATGTTTTATAAACAAATCTTTTGGCAGCTAATATGCATTAGAATATAAATAAACTGACAATAGATGTGAACTATGGGTAGCTAATTTAAGATAATTTAGCATTGATTATATGTAAATAAATACCTAGACATAAAACACATACAAATATTTATGAATCTGGTTATAAGAAACTCAGTTGATCATTAATTTCAGAACCGTAATATTAATACAGTTTACTACTCGCCTAATTTATACCTCATTTGTAACAGAAAGATAAACATTAGCTACTATTTAATAAGAATTAATTTATGTTTTAATATATAATTATTTTTAATGGCCTAATATAACTTAGATAAAATACTACTCAATGAACTACTATTATGTATTAATTATACATAACTAAAAGTAGTTTGAATACATAACTAAATTGATCAAAATATGTAAAAGAACAATATAACACCACCTACCTATAAATTTATAGTGACAAGTTGGTATAAAGTTAACAATAAAGTGTTGCCTTAGATTTATTAACATAAGTATATGAATGTATTGATGTTTTCTTATGAGAATTTGTATTTATGTATGTACCTACTGGTACCATAACTCTAACTGGTGTTGCCGTTATATTACATCTCCCTGAAAGATGCAGAGATTTTAATGTATGCTTACCTGAAAAGTGTCATATATACTCTTATGAAATTTTACTACGCCTCTAACGCAAGACAAATAACGATATGTAATTTACTAATAGACTTCAAATGTATGGTACTATGTCCACAGAATACTGGTATGATGTTATGTTAAAAATGGCTCAACCAAAAATATGAAATTTGGTAATACATTTAATCCCGGATTAAAAATAGTAACACCGCGAGACGCTGTCGGTATCAAATATAATTTGAGTATATTGACCCTCCAGTTATGCATACCTAAGTCCTGTACATCTCTGACGATTTGATAGCCTTCTTCCTCCGAGAGACAGTGACGAATCGTCCAATGAACACGTGACTAAATCACGATGGACGGAACCAATTGGCTAAGGATTTATTATCTTGTTCGGTTGTTCCTCTGTCATAGTCCTGCCTGACTTCCTAAGACATGCGCCCGCTGGTCGGACGGATATTATAACAGCTATGAAAACAGTTAGATCACCTATATATGCCTAAACTCGACAGAAAAATGCTGGGGTAAACTTTGCCTTAATTTTATAAGATTATCATCCAGTGTACATAAGTAGCATAGAAAGTATGCGGTTTTGTATTGTTTATATACTTACCTACCAATTATGTAAATATGGTAACTATTTATACATTTAAAGAATAAATTTTGTCCAATAAAATTGAGCTTGTTTTTTTTCACATTTTTTTAAAATTAGGTATCATAGAAATTGATTTAGGTGAATTTTCCCAAATTAGAAGATACGCATACTTAGCATAGCTATTAGTATACCTATCTATTAACATTTTAAGATATCTGTTAGGAAACCTGCTAGATATTTTAAAAAAATAATCTTATTTAAATAGGAGTTATCTATGAATCCCGTGAATATAAATACTAAACAAAAGAGGTATGTTATTAAAATCACTTTTTCATATAAGTATATTCTCATCCACATTCCATCTGTAATCCTTACAAATCTGTTCTTTACAGCCTGGATACGGTGGTCAACCTGGTCCATATGGGCAGCCAGGTCAACCTGGTCCTTATGGGCAGCCAGGTCAACCTGGTCCATATGGTCAGCCAGGTCAACCTGGCCAAGGTCAAGGCCTGGAGATGGGTCACGGGCCCTACCCGTCCATCGGCCCAGGCGGCACCATCTCTCCACAAGTTCAGCAGTGGTTCCAAGCAGTGGATAAGGACCGCTCAGGGTTCATTACGTCGGTGGAACTGAGGTCAGCACTGGTCAATGCTCAGGGACAGACGTTCTCGGAAACTGCTTGTAATTTGATGATCGGTAAGTAGGAAAATAGTCTGTTTGATAGGTACTTCTCTATTTTTTTAACCAAGTTAAAGTTTCATCTAAATTGGTTAAGATGATTATGTATGTTTATCGGAGATACCTGTCTATACAAGCATTTTATTTTGTGATTTTGGATATGTAGCATAAAAAATTTAGAAATGTACCGCTATGGCCTAAACTTTTGCTTTTTTTTTTAAGTCTGTTGATTTTTATATGGGTTTGTTTAAAAATATTATTGATAAGTAATTTATAGTAAATCAGAATACTTAACCGTCCTCAGTCCTCTTGAAAACAAAGAAAAACTACAAAGTCACCAAGAGTGTAGGTACCCTAGATCGGCCATAAGCTTTACGGTAACATGAGTGGGTAACTTCTTTGTAAAAAGCCGGCGTCACTTCAAAGGTATGACAAATAAACAGATGTGAACCCAAACAATCGAGGCGTAACCGGACTCATCAGTCATGCAAAACCTAAACACAAACGTTAATATCTAACTGTAAGATAACAATGGCCATTCATTTATGTTATCAGAATATGATAGGGCATATAAGTCACACATGTTAGACTTAGATGCTGGGAGGCTTACACGTGTAATTCTATTTACGGGCTAAGTATCGGTCAACTTACATCTATCTAGACTATAAAATATACACAAGTAGGTACAAATTTATTATAGTATAATAAATTTGTACCTAGGTACTTCTGTATTCTTTACTTGTAGTTACACTTTCTTGGTAGGTACTTTAGGGTTTTAGAGTCACGCTCAATGTAGTCGGAGGAAGGTCGTGTATTCCAGAGCAGTCTTTATAAGCTGTAAATGGGCTCTCATGAGTTGTCAGACTGGAGACCGTACCATGTGGCACGTTGAAGAGGAGGGCTATACTTAGCAGTGGGTAAACACGGGCTGTCATGATGATGATGATGATATACCTACTTACCGTTAAGTATTGAAATTTGGTAGGTAATACCATAGACTAAGTGGTAATACCTAAAATAGTCATATACCTATAGATAATACCTGAGTCAGTTAAAGAAAAAAGTAAAATAATACTTAATGTACTACTTATATTCGTTCCTCTTATTAGCCGTGCTGCCTCTTATTTATGGGTCTGGCGTCTAATTTGGCAGAAAAAAAAGATGTACCAATACGACATATTAATATCTTACATAAGTACATAACTACATTTTATTTTTTCTATAACTTCGCTATTACTAGTACATAGTACAAAGGACAGTCGCTTTCCGCATCTGTCCCTATGTAAGCTTAGATGTTTAAAACTACACGGCGGATTTTGATGCAGTTTTTTTAATAAAGTGATTCAAAAGGGAGGTTTATTTGTATAGAAACGCGTGCGAAGCCGAAGAGCGCAGACAAAAGCTAGTTATTATAAATGCCCAGGGGTCTTCAAATCCAGAGTATAGTAATAGGCTTCTCCTAGGCAAACGTGCAACATCTTAGACTACAGTGGTGCTTAACTTCAGGCAGGCAGTAGTCAAACGTTAGCATCATCATCATCCACAGCCGGTTTCGTCCAACTGTTGGGTAGGTATACCTAGGCCTCTCTCATAGTACGCCATTGGCTTCGATCTTTAGCCAGACTAAACCAGGTTTTGAGTTAATTTTTATTAAGTGCTAAACCTGCACTATGGTTGTTTTAAATTAAACTTTTTATTGTTTTTGTTGTATTGGTCGTGATTATTTTCGCTCATTTTCCAATAAAAAGTTTAATTTAAACCAGGTTTGATTCGACCCGCGACAGATATTATGTCGTAGACCCATCTTGCAGCCGAACGCCCTTCCTTACGGTGACCAGTCCTTGGCCTCCATTCGTTACACGTTGGCGTATTCCGTGTTAAAAAAAGACGTCGGTAAGGCTATCACTAAACTCAAGTGGTGTTGGGCAGGACACGTTGCGAGGCTGAAGGACGGCAGGTGGACCGAAACATTAACGGACTTAAGACCCATGCCTGGCCATAGAAATAGAGGTCGCCCACCAATGCGGTGGGTTGACGACATTAGAACAACTGCAGGGAGCACCTGCAAGATTCGATCTGCGCAGGACCGGGACGAGTGGCGTACCTACAAGAAGTGAGGGTAAAAAAAGACTAACATTTAATCTTGTTCAATTTTCCAGGCATGTTCGACAAGGATCGTTCCGGCCACATCAGCCTGGAGGAGTTCGACAAGCTCTACACGTACATCAACCAGTGGCTGGCCGTGTTCAAGACTTACGACCTGGACCAGTCCGGGCAGATCGACGAGCAGGAACTTGCTAAAGGTACATGGAAATAAATTTGTAAGGAATGAACCACACGGTTTGGGTTTAAGACTGATTTATCCATGTACCGACATACATATTTATACATAAAATAATATCAAGGTACCCTGAACACACTATACAATACAAAAATAACATAAAAAACCTATAACATAGATATCTAAGTAGTAAGGTTGTTAGGATTTTTCGAAAGAGTAGACACCATGGTATACTATGGTAGACCGTTTTATGGTGAAAGTGCCGAATTGTCGAACACAGCGCTTTGCCTCTACGTTTATTGTACTGACGGCAAAGCTTTGGATCACTTTACCGGAAGCTGTTTCCTGCGAACTACACCCTAGACTGCAGCAATGCTTAACATCAGGCAGGCTGTAGTTAAACGTAACTCTATCCCACGCAAGAAAAAGGGTTCTGGTTCTAAATTATCTGAAGAATCTACGCTTCTGCATCAGAATATGTTCGAATAAAGAAGTAGGTAGTACAGACATACTAAAAAACGGGAACCGTTAAAAAGGAAGCGGTCCGATTTTCTTTTTATGTACCTATCTAACTCTTTCACTTGATCAGTACTCTGACGTACGACACTGTGTTCGTAGGTTTAGCATGCTGATGCCCTTACTAAAAAGAAACTGACAGTCAAACGAAACCGCTGAAACCAAGACGAAAAAATAAATTAATATGCTCTTTAAGTGGCTTTGCAAAAATATGCCTCCGGCATATGAGTGGCATAGTTTTTATTAGTGACGATCATAAGCTAACAACTACTTTATAAAAAAATAAAATTTACAGTTTTTGTAGCCCCATCTAATCAAGGATCAAAGGTTAGATAACTTTATCATAAGAACAGTTTCCTTCCAACTGTGATAAGTTTACCACAACGCTGCACTTATTCCTTAATTTTAATTAGGCCATACTTACAATACGTTGCTTATTCTAATTCAAATTAGGTATCGCTAATGAGGGTTATCGGGTCGATGCCCTCACTCCACATTCCTTAAAAAATATTAAAATTTACCTACATTTACTTCCTACTAATTATACCCTGATTAATTTGGGTGACTGTAGTTAAGTTGGTAGAATGCCTGTCTCTATTTCCAAGGGATAACTAGATTTAATTCCCACACAACACAAATAATTTGTCCTTGTATACTTAATATGTATGAATTTGCAAAAGAAAAGTGATGAATAAAGATGGGTTATCTAGAACCTATGACACAAGCCTTTGCTTGCTTAGCTGGGACTAGATGGCACTATGTAAGACATTCCTGTAATATTTATGTATTTACTCTTTTCTTTTTTTCAGCTCTCGAACAAATGGGGTTCCGTTTCACGCCAGACTTCATCAATTTCCTCTCGAAGCGATGCGACAAAGACGGCAAGATTTCCGTCGACAAGTTCATAGTTCTGTGCGTGCAAATACAACGTTTCACGGAAGCGTTCAAAGTGAGAGACTCGCAGCAAAACGGCACCGTCACCATCGGATTCGAAGATTTCCTCAACGTGGCCCTTAGCTGCTCGATATAAGAAATTATACATCGAATAAGTATTTAAATTAAGTTAACGTTGCTTACCATCAGAGTTGCTGTCACGTGTAAGCTTATCTGATATTGAAGTAAGCTAAATAATATATAGGTGACTACACAAAATAAATGCACAGCTATTCTGATTAAAAATATATTAATTGACAAGTTCCCTTGTTCAATCTTGTGCCTCCGTAACATTCGAATATTAATTTCTAGAACTTTTACACGAAAAGAAAACTTAGTACTAAAATGCCTTAGTATTAAAAACTAAGGCCGTAAACTATGGCCAAGTGCTAACCCGTTTCGGTTTAAAAAAAAGCTCTTAATCTTGTAGGTATAGGAATTTGGCTACAGCTTTTATATTATCATGTTCAACCGAAACTGATAGGTGAAAGGTAAAGCACTCTAAACTTAAAGTGGGCGGAGTTCAAAATGTTTATCTGGCGCATTCGAGAGTAAAAGTTACTTACGCCAACGTAAATATTCTTGATTCGCCCACTTGATATTGTTATAATAGGTTTTTTTTATGGTTAGCTGACCAAACATATTGATAAGAACTGTACTAAGCAGTTAACTGGTTAAATAATGTACCAATAGTATTAATAATTATTTTAATGTGTTAAGAATGAGTGTGTTTTATGAATAAAACACCTAAAGGGCCTTACTAACTTTTGTCAATTTAATGTCTTCTTTTGAAAGTACTGTAATCGACTTGTTTTGTACGTTAGTGAAACACTACAACCGTAAAATAATAACAATTACTTTTTAAATTTAATTTGGTCTAAATGTTTTAACCTAACTCGGTATTATTTTAAGGAGAAATTCCGATGAACTGTGAAAACCCGTCCATATAGTTTTGCTAACTGGAATAAACAGAACAAGCTTAAAATAAATCAACACATAAAGCTAAAGCTATGCCTCGAACAAAAGCTTGCAAAACACAGTACTGGGCCAAACATAAATATGCTTTTAGAACACTGGTGTGGTAATAATTAGATATTAAGTCCATTAATTTTATTTTTATTGTCTGCAATTACCATCAGATTATTATTATTTTCTAAATTGTATAATCTCAATATTATTTTAATTGGTTTTATTTTAATGGAATCGGATTAATCAGCTAAATTTGTGTAGAAAGCTAGCATTTACAATCTACCTCTTGTTTTAGCTGATTTCCTTGCCTTTAAGATATTATGACAAATAAAATGCATTATATTTTAGTAAAGAATAGTTTTATTACTAAACGTGCTCCAAATTGTTAGGTCCCGTTCTTCAGAAATCGATTGACATATCTGTAAATAAAAAATATATCACTTAAAATTCTGTCTCTAAAATGTGGTGATTGCAATTAATTTGGGGTTATATTACAGGTTGTGACATCTTCGCTAGAGGCGCTAGTAGCGTGAGGTCCATGCTATCCTTACGTTCTTATAATTAGCAATCCTCACCAATTTGCCGCTAGGATCGCTACTGGATCGTCATAAAATAAAAAAGCGGTAACCCTCATTGCTACTTTAAGCAAATCTGGTTGTGATAAACGGATAATTTCTACAGCCAAAGCCTTGACAGAGGCCCTTAGGGCGGCTTCATATACTCTCGACACCAGAGTTGGCCACTCACATTCGATAAGAAGAATACAGTTACTCAGAGTAAAAAAAAGAGTTATCCAATGTAAATACAGAACTCCCTGTTCTGAATGCACTATAATCCAGCGATCTTCAAAGCGAGAGTGAATCGGTTCTTATCAGGTAAGCACGCTCCATCTCAGGCCATAGCCTTTGTTTACCATCAGGCAAACTAAGGCCAAGTGCAAAACCATAATAGTTAAAAAAATAAATTTAAAAAAAGAATAACTACTTACTAGCATCATTCTTCCTCCTCATCGCTTCAGATTTCTCCAAAGAAAACACCATCTCCTGGAAATTCTTGACAGCCATCCTCATATTGGCTTGATGCAAGGCATTTTCTGGAGAACTATCATCCAATAGACTGTAAATATTAGGCACATCATCCAACTTCATACTCTGTGCAGCATTGGGTTTGAAAACTATAGAAACTTTGCCAGTCTTTGGATGGATACTGAAAGGGGATTTCAGTAAGTGGTTGAATCCCTTTGTGACGTTAACATCGAGTCTTGGATAGCAGTACTGGATCTTGATCTCCTCGACTAGGTATTTCAGTTTACGAGTGGTGCTGGTGTTCTGTAATTGATGAAATTGTAATTAGACAAAAAAAACTTGAGTTGATAACCTCCTTTTTTTAAAGTCGGTTTGTGAACTTTCTCATACTAAGATGGCTGGACCGATTTGGATCTAATTTGGTACGGCGGTAGATTAAACTCTGGGTTAAAACCATAGAGTAATATAATATACCAGGTTAAAACATAGGCTACTATTATCTTATTTTATTTTTAATATTGACTACTTACATTAGATATATAGATAATATTTTATATCAACACACATAAAAAAAATCAATAAAACTATATTTGTATTAGTGCCACATGTGGTGGCCTTATTGCTAAGAGTGATCTCTTCTAGGCAATCATTGGATGAAAAGGATCAAAGGATGTTGTGTATTAAAGATAACTTACTTCTCTACAATAAGTTTCGTAAGTCTGCACAAATGTATTCCACCTTTCAAGTGAAGATTCATGCATTTTCTCAAGCACTTTTTCAAGCTGTGACCGTAGAGATTCATCCGGTATCATCTTTAAGAACTTTGCTAGTCTTTCTGATGTTGATAGGAATTCTTGGTCTTTCAGTAGATCATCAAAGTATTTGTCTATCACAGAGAGGGACCTCCTGGAAAATACAAATAGTGATTATGAATAAATTGACATGCCACTAATATTATAAAGGAGAGAGTAGGTGAGTATGGAAGTGTGTATGTTTACTACTTCCTTCATTTGTTTGGAACAAAATACAGAGATAGTGTAGCTTACAGATTAATGTGCAGTGTCAAGTATGTAATTTCATGTAACCTGCTTTATAAAAACTAGAAAACCAATGATATAATGAAATAAGTTATTTATTTCTGGGTGTCTAAACAAAAACCTCACCTCTAGAAAACCAACTGGATAAATTTTGTAGTTTAGGTTTTATCAAAAAAACTTTTCATTCGGTTATAGAAAGATTACCTACAAAAACCATAATCACAGTTTAATTTATCTCAAATTTTTACCCTATTTCTATACCATTAGGACTTCAGTCCATGTATTATAAACTTACTTGATACTAGTATGCAAGTTATCACTCCCGAGATGCACCTTCTTGTTCTGGTTGTCTCCCCCAGTGATGAGACAGAGGTAGTCTGCCACGGCTCCTCGGCCCGGACTGTCCAGTGTCCTGGCTTCATAGTCAGAAACCCAGCAATGGATACCTCGTCTGCCCGAGAACACCCATAGGATGCTTTGGAAGCCAAAATCTTCTGGAATTGGGAATAAGACTAATTAGCATTTATTTATTTTAACAATTAACTATAGTAACATGTTTGACTTATTTTACTGAATAAATATAGAATATGGAAAACAGTATTTAAACTTTAAATTACTTTAAAATTATGTTAAAGTAGTCTTTACTTTACGTTGGTGTCTGCATTACTAATGGCTGTCTAATTTTAAGTGAAGCTTAAATATCTTAAAACTACAGTGATGCATAATATCAGGAGGGCTGTAGTCAAATGTAAGCCTATCTCTTGTTAAAATATAGAACATAGATACTTGAATAATTAATGTTTATTACTCTGCTACTTTATTTTTTTTTATGTGGGATAAGTTTATGTTTGACTACAGCCTGAAATATAATTTTAAGGTAAAATATAAAGTAGCTTATTACTTTATATAGAACATTTTAAAGAAACTTAGAACAAATCTAATAATCTATTCTAATTACTTGGTCTGATGTGAACAAAAACGGTATTACAAAAAGTTTATAACAAAAAGTGTACCTTTCAAGGCTTTGTCAATGATTTCGCAGGCAATGACCATAAACTTCCAGCATTTCTCGCACACTTTGGCTTCTTGACAGCAGGTTCTTACTTCATCATAATCTGTGAGATCTATGTCGAAGACCAGCTCTCGGGACAGTACTACTGCATCATGTCTACCTATTGATGGCCTGCAAGTAGGGAATAATACCTCTTGAAAATTTTATTGTGTCAGTTATGTGTGTATCCACACTTAACATGAGATTTGGGAAAGGAAACAGGTAAGTTTGATGTTATGTTGTATCAACACTACATTAATTATTCTTAATCTTGGCAATGCTTGTTTATATTGAGTAAAAAGAGTTAATGCACACAGATTTATGTAAAAGTCTGTAGTAAAATTCTATGTTTTCTGTGTGACATAAACAGCTGTGAAGCATACTGCTAGTATCTTACCCTTTGCCACTTTTTTCAACTGTGTGACAACTTACTTTGTATTATAAACTGCTCCTATATCCAATTTATGAGGGCATTTCTTTTGTAGAAGTGTTTGTAGGTCCTTTTGGTTAGTAATAGATAGATATCTCAAATATACATCATCTGCTAATGTAAATGACAACTCTCTGTTACAAAGAGGTTGTGGGGCGCTTCCACAGCTCAGCCACCGGCAGAATATGTTCTGAGGGAACAGCCGGTTGTAGTAAATAGGTAGCATGTCTGATAACATGTCCTCATTGTGACTGCCAACCTGAAAATCACAACAATGACCATAAAACAACAAGGTTATGGTATCGGCTCTTTACTAATGTATGATGAGCAATGAGCATTGAGCATTGTATACTTAGTATCTACATCTTTTAATTGTGAACAGGTGGATAAGAGATTCATTTCAATTGAGATCGTAGATTGTGGCTTGTGATCTTAAAAGAAGGAAAGTTTTGGTACTCGTCTGATATTCTTACCATTTTGATTGCGTTTTCAATAAAGAATTTAATAAATAGTGGAAAAATCGTATATTATAACCAGGTATTTATATAGAAATAAACACAATTCTTATTTTCACTTGTAAATAGCTTGTCAAAAATACCGCGAAAATTCACAATACAATACATACATAGGCCTATTCTTATAACCAATGAGTTTATAAATATGTTTTTTTTCTTAATTTTGTAAGGTAGTGCATTTTTGCCATACAAATTATACGGGTGCCTGCCTGACTGAGTCACCATGAAAATCATTAATAATTTTTACCCACTTTTCATAAAAAACAAGCAGGTACCCACTTTAGTTTTTAAAATTTCACATTACTGCAGTTATTATAAGTACCAGAGATCAAGACAAACAAATTTTAATCATGGAAATTAATATGAAAAACGCTTTTGAAATATTTGTTAAGGCGTCTTTGGGTAAGTAAAGTAGATAATAGGTACATAAGTACATAACATACTTAATAATGATTACCAGTTCCTCGTGACAAGTTCAATGTGGATAAAAATTGTACCTATTAAGTATTATTGATGCTACATTCATGAAGGCTTTGAAATATATGTGCTTACTACGTTTTGTGAGTGTATTTTTGTTTTTATGTCTAGCTGTACGTATTTTTGGTAATGTTTCCAGACATATAGAATACTGTAAATTTTATCAAAATTGGTTTAGCAATGTAAGACATTTGAAATTCCACGGTCGCCCATTTTTTTAATAATACACAACAAGTAATGTACATAGAGATAAAAAAGTAACCCGTTTTTATAAAAGCAATTTTCCAGTACCAAGCGTAGAGATACATACTCTCTCTACGGTACCAAGTTAATTTTAGTAACTAGTGTTGCTAAGAGATGGCGCCACCCGAGCACGCCGTATTTTTGCCCCATCTTATGTATTGCCATGCACAAAATACAATGTTGAGTCTTGAACTGAAACACACAAACAAATCGCCAATGACATTGAGCATAGCATAACATAGCATATACCTAATAGCAACTGTTTATCTTGCCCCATGTTAGATTGTGGTCAGATCTAGCGAAATCTATTGTGAACAAGCACACTAGGTGTCGTTAAATCTGACCACGATACGAAAAATTGTACTATTTTTTTTATATATTGGCGATTTGAAAATTGCTCATTATATTTTATTCTTATTTCAGATCCTTTTCTAAAATGTGTACAATCATTATCACTCCATATCGAAGCCCAAAGCTATAATTTTACTGTAGCGTTTTTGAAGAAACCACTCATATCATCATTGCTGGCCACTTCGTTCATTGTGATATTAATGAGTGTTTTGTCACTGTCCTTTATAATATTGTCTGCAGTGTTATGTGCTGTTATTATGATTGTTATATGTGAAGGTGAGGATCTTATTACTAGTATTTTAGTACCTTCTTAAATACTTAATTTGATTTACTAGTAGGTATAATCGTTTTGAAAAATTAATAAAACAAACTTTATTTTCAGGTTTTGTTGTTGGACTCATTTTGATACTAGCTGTGTTGGTTTCTGTATCACTATGTGCGTTCGTTATTTTCACCTCTGGTATGCAAATGATATACCAGAAACAAATGATAGCCATAAATGATGCGTAATAAGCATGCTTTTTATCAATATATAAATTAATTCCATGTCATGACTTATTTTCATAGAACTCGAAGAAGGTGAAACGAGGTGACATCCTCATTGATTAAATTGAAAATATTCGAATAGCAAACATTGGACCCATCAAATAATTTGATAGCGTTTTACAATTGATTGCTCTGTTGCCTGTATTGATTGACTGTATTTGAATAAAATGATGAAAATAAAATAATGTGAGTACACTTTTTTGTTTATACTTACACAACACATGATCAGTTTTTATTTTTAAAAAAGTAATGAAAGTATAGGTAAGTTTTCCATATCATACAACATATGATTTAAATTATTGGGTCTATTTAAGTAAACAAATAGAAATGGAAAATATTATAGACTAGAAGTAAAAGATGGCAAATATGCGTTACATAATGGCTTTTATACATTTTAATAAATAACAATGTAACCTTACATAATGTAACGGTCGTTGAGTTATACAATTTTTTTATTTTTTGGCCATAACTTTGTATTGTGCCAGTGAGTTTTACTGTGACAGATTATTGGATTTTGACTTTGACATCTGATACCATGTCACTTATTTTATGAATGAAATAATAGTGATGTACTGATGTCGATAATATTGTAATACTTGTGACAAATAGGAACTACTATATCATATTTGCCATAAGTCTTGTTATTAACATAACAATATTACCAGCAAGCACCATCACGTGCCACGAATAAGTTTTAAGACCTAAGAAGGTTTATTTAATACATGTTGTCTTGATACAATATTCACTAGTTAACACCTTAGAGAATCAAGCGGCATCCCACGGTTTCACTCGCGTTTGTACAGATAATAATTAATACGTAACATGTTTGTTATGATTCAGAACACAATCTGTCTCTAAAAGGAAAATTCAGCTCAATTTTTTCAACCTTTTAAGCTGGAAAAAAGTTATAGGTAAATATCTAACCTACTATCCTTATCAACAGTGTTTTTTGATGATATTTAAGACTTTCAGTTCTTTTTTTTTTTTACATGATATAGGCTTACGCTTGACTACAACTTGCCTGATGGTAAGCAACGTTATAGTCTACGATGTAGCGCGCTTGCCTAGAAGAAACCGGTTTACTCTCGACTTGAAGACCGACAAATTATAGAAATTATATTATTATTACAAATTATACATTATTATTATTATAATTATTATAATTCCTGATTTTTTTTAAATATGTAACAATAATTGTCATGGGACTGTGGAAGTAACGTATACATATGTACATGCTGTTGACTTGAGTGCCTAAATATCATTTTTTATCATCATTATCAATCAATGAAATCAAATAGTCTACTCTAAATGCTCGAGTGACACGTGTTACATGAATTTAGTCGGTATGTGTATAATCTAATATCTAATCACAAAAAAACGTGATACAACGATATGACATATTAGCTACTTTTTCGCATCACTATTTTGACAAATCTTGAAGAGAAAAGGCCGTGAGTTGTGAAGTGTGTGAGTGAGGTAAAAAATCGAGAAATACGCGAGTGCCGAGTGCTTATTTAAAATTTGTTAATTATAATTAGTGTTTCTTTTAAATCAATTTTCCTAGTCAAAATATACACGCTGTGGCCCAAATTTTGGTTCTAATTGTGGTGAAATCCTGCTGAAAGATAATGGAGTCCTAAGATTTTGGGCAGCAAGGTCACAGTTGTTGCAGCTATGATGTAAATCATGACTGTAAGTTCAAATGTATCTCTCTTTTATGTGTACAAAATCATTGATTTACTTCGTTCTTAGAATTTAACCAAGAAAGGACATGTACCTACCTACTATGCTTGATGTTTATCTGTGCTGTCCTGGATTCATGAATTAGGTTGAGTTCAGTAGGTACCATGTCTCCTTGCAGTTTTGCCACAATTCGCTAGACTTCCTGGTCAGCCTAGTAACTAGATAAGGAACCCCTTACAACAAAGTAACAAATGTAAGATTTGATTATTAAACCAATTGTCTAAATAAGTAATAGACTTTGATCTGTTTTATATTATATACTTACCTATTTGTGAGATGTAGGTATCGAGTTAAGACAAAAAATATACATTGTAAACAAATGTCTGTAGAGCTTTGTATTGAATAAGGCTGTAACCAAATAGTTTCTACTGACACATGCTTAATTAGTAGTTGGTAGAAAATGTAAATCTAATTTTGCAATGCATTTCTAAAATGGGTGTTGTAAAATACATTAAATTCATTGAGGCTATGTTCAAAAAACATCATTTATATGATACAATGATTCTATTCCTAATTTGTTTTATTTTTTATTAAACTATACATATTTTCGATGTTGGCATGATCTCATGATACATTTATTGTCATATGATTCATCTGTTTGGATAACAAACTCCAGTGAACTACATTAGTTGGTAATTCTAAACAAGGCTCAATTGGATGGATGAAACATATAATTTCATTGAAGTTTCTTTTGGTAACTACCTACTTACAAGAATGATAGTCATACTGTTTTTTCCGTATATGCTTATTCCTAAATTTACTTATAGAATTACCTAGTGGACTATTTACCTAATAAATACAATATAAATGTGTTTGGTACTAAAAATTACTTACTTTATCAAGTAATTTTGCTCACATTGATTTTATTCTAACCAAGGTAAATTTTAGATCTTACAAACAGGATTTCTTTGCCACCTGTAGGCCTGTTCCAACAATTGATATTATTAAAATATACCTAAGGCCCTTAGAATAGCTAAGAATCTGTAATATTGATTCTGCCTGGATACAATGAACCCTCTGTAAGTAAAGCCATCCTTAGTTCAACTCAAGTCCTAGATTTTAATGCTATGATATTTCTTTCTTAACAAAATTCTTAACTGTATTGTACTTAAACTTAACTACAATTACCACTGTAAATTTGTAAAAAAAATGTTTTGTTACAGGTTCTAAATGTTTCCCGCTGGAGTCATCTAAATTGATTTTGTAAGTAGCACTTGCTGAGCTTATGTGTGGGAATTATAATTAGAGTGTGGGGAAGATTATTGCTGATTTATTTATATTTTTCTAATTTCTCCCCTCAGTTTGGTAGGCTTGTAGGTTATAAGGGCTTTTGTTAGTTAATTAATTCATTAATTTTTTATCAAACTTGCCATTCATGCTACATCTTAGACTATTAGTCAAATATGAGCTTATAAAAATATAAAAAAAAATTACAAATTTATGTACCACACAATAACATGATTGAGTTGGGTTAAAACTGCTAAAAATTCAAAATGTACTCATACCATGTTGATTCCTATATCTTACCAAAAATACTTTTATGATTGGCAGAGTTATAATTTAGCATTCAGTGAGTCATCATTCAATGAACTTTAGAGCCACATTATTTCCGAGAGTCTGTTAAATTGTACCATTAACTTGATACCTAATGTTTTCATGATGTGCTAGGCAGGTAGGCAGGTAGCTAGTAATGTTGGTAATATTAGCAAGGACTGAAAAATATGCATTTATTTTGTACAGTGTTGTTTTGGTATAATATATGTTTATATGTAGGTATATATGTTAATATGTATAATATATGTTATACATAAAATATGTATATGTTTTTATTTTTTGCCAAGCATGTGTTAGGACAAGCAAATTGATCCAAGTTCAGTTTTTCAGTATTATTTCACATTCTTGCTGCTCAATAAGTATACATAGTTGTTAAGATATGGTATCATGCAGACAGACCAATTATGTTCTATAATATTGTAATGTTATAATAATGTATTTGAAAAATGTAATGCAAGAGTGCTACATAAATTAACATATAGTAAATGGTAATAACAAATAGGATTATTTGGGCATACTTCAATAGCAATTTAAATGTATATATCTATTGGTATGTCAGGGTTCCATACAAAACATATGCCCAGTACTCAGAGTAGTTAGTTGTTTTAACTATTTTCTGCAAGCAGACATTTACAGCCAAAATTGGAGCCGTGCGAGAGCATGCCAGCTGCGCTAAAATAACTGATTTATCTGACAACATTTATCATAGTCGTCCTTTTTAATATGTTAAGGTATAGCATAGTAAATATTATTACAGTTTATCAGTGTGGTGAATAAAGGGATTTTTGATTTTATTTATTTCGTGGGTCAATGGTACGTTAAATTGTAGGTCCCGGCTGTTTAAGTCTAGTAAGGCAGTCGTTAAGCCATGTCAGAGGCCCGGCTTGATAAACTCTCGACACCAGAGTTGGCCACCCTCATTTGATAACAAGCAGAAGATTTTTTTTTATTTTGACTGCTCTGTTAGCTTAGTTG
Source organism: Macaria liturata (assembly GCA_964023185.1). Taxonomy (NCBI): domain Eukaryota; kingdom Metazoa; phylum Arthropoda; class Insecta; order Lepidoptera; family Geometridae; genus Macaria; species Macaria liturata. Next base: position 7,795,403 of record OZ026812.1, on the reverse strand, counting down.
GTAGTGTATCTGCCTTCTAATCTAGGGGTGCTGGTTCGATTCCCGCATAACACAAGTAATTATGCATATTAAAATTTGTAATTACTTGTGTTGAGTCTGGTCGTTTCTATGTATAATAAGTATGTATTTACAAAAAAAGTATATATGTATTATATCAGTTATCTAGTACCCATGATACAAGCGTTTGATTAGTGTGGGGCTAGATGGCGATGTGTGCAATGTCCCGAAATATTTATTTATTATTTATTTTATTGGCAGGTCAGTTCGTCAAGCTGGCGGCCCTCCAGGATGCGGTCCGCGCGCCCTCGCTAGCACCGCGCGCAACACGCAACGTCGCCACAATAACTGGTGAGATGGCAACACTTTTCTTTAAGTTTGCCTACTTTTTTCAAGCTATAAATACATATGTATAGGCAAATAAATGATCAGATCTGATCTACATATTCTTGAAGAGCAATTCTCTAGTCTGTGGAGTGCCTTTTCTCACGGTTTTCAGCCAATTCCTTGATCTATATGACATGGCATATACGTAAATCTGGTAAAGAGAAATAGTTTCAGGTAGGAATAAATTAAGTACAATTAATGTCCTATGTTTGGACGCTCTAGCACCGTCGGCCAAACCCTTTAGCACCTTTACAAGATTTTAAGCAAATCTTTGTGTATGATGGATATAAATGTACATGAATACATGTCTATAGGTACTTGATTTCGCTGGTTTCTGATCGTTTTTGTACGAACAGCGAAGTACATGTTAAATTCAATGTGTTGACATGCGCCTCTATTCAAAGTTCATTGAATGCTGTGCCCATTGACACAAATACAGTTGAAACTGGTAAATGAACAATAACCAACTAGTATTGGCTTACAGTAGTCTGGGAACCAAATGGGATCTAGATCTAACATGGACCATCTGTCCGCCCACGCAGTGCTAGTTTGGGCTATAACTATGAATAAAATAGTGATTTGATATTATTAGTTGGCTTGAATATTCTTTTTAAGTATGAGTATTCTTACAATAAAAAAAAAACAGCCGGCATCTCCGAAACAGAACGCATCAATTAAATAATCCGAATAGGCCGACAGTGTTTACTTATTCAGATATTCACGACAGATTTCTTAGATGTACACTTGCATAGTTACCCAATTGTAAATATTTTATAGTGAAATAAAGATGTTTGAAAACTGAAACTGAACTGAATGAAATAATCCTAAAAGAAAATAACGGCAGAGCTTATTGATTGATGTAGCGATCAGTTAAACGTCTAACTGAAATGCCTTATCAATGCAAATGCTACTCGTATTTTAAATAAATACCAGTCTTATCTATCTGACTGATCGTTTCCTCCTTTCATAATCGAACTAAGTAGGTATAAAATAGTAGTTCGAATAGCTTGCAATAACGCAGTTGGCAACCACCAACCGTGCACTCTTGCAAAGTTGAAGGTTCTAAACCCAGAGGTTTATGAATGGGGTGAAACTCCGGGCCTGTGATTGGCCGAGTGCCAGGCCGGTCTATTCTTGCACAGTGTCAGGGCGGGCGGCGCGCGGGCATCAGTGTCCCGCCGCGCTTACTTACACGCGCTCTAACTTGCGTAAACGCTCTACAAATTAAAATAAAACGAAACATCTGTTTACATTATAAAACTACTTTATTATATGTCTAGTATAAGGTTAATGTTACTCAAGCAGCGATCGTGAATCCCTTTTAAGTTGCAACATAACAGTGCCCAAAAACGGAAGTCGTATTCTTGATTTTGTAACGTTGCATGTAAACAAGCGATAAGTCAAACTCGCTTTTGTCAATAGAGAATCGATGATGTTGTTACATAAGTGTTTTATCCGCGCGTCTGTTCGCCAGGTCGCAGCCTGATTCCACAATTTGAACAGCACATAGCAATGAAAGGTATTCCCGTTTTCATCTGTCTTGAATGGCATGTTCACATCACAATAATAACCGCCTTACTTATAAATTTGAGTCTGTGTTTAACTGATCAGTGTTTTGCCCTTTTCACTCGTTTTTCAACTATCAATGTGAAAAAATAACAAAAGATTGATCAACTAATCGCTCGTTGATACAGGTTTATAAGTAAGACAGTAAATGTCGTTTTGTATCCTTTCCATTAACGCAGTCAGCATTTTCTAAACAAACAAAAAATAAACGGCTAGACTGTCCGTTGCGAAATATAAATTTGCAAACATGTATGCGATTAACACATTTATGTAAACTCGTTGCAGAAACTGACGTAGACGTATACGAACCCAAGCGGCAGGTTTTGTGCACTTCAGTTTTCCTGAAAATCTTGAAACACACGTTACATAAAATGTGTTTGGAATTATCATATGAACGTAATCGATTTAATAGCTACCTTTTATCGATTTACCTTTTATCGATTTTCCACGATAATGATATTTAAAACATGACTGATGATGACTTATTTGTATAATCTCAACACGAGTTGAGTCTCCATTATAATATTTTGGAAAGGAAAAAGTACGAATGCAATCTCGCAAGATAAAATAAATAATTTGAAATTTATCAATGTAATCAATCGATCCTTTGTGCTTTCAATGAACGTCACTGATAACGATGTATCGAAATTGAAAGTGGTTCGGATCGAAGGCGAATGAACGACGCCAAGGAAAAATAGCTAATTAATCTTTCGACGGTCTACGCACATGCCGTGTCAACTTACATGAGAAGCAGTTGCATTTGCACAATTTGTCCACACGTGGGTGATGGCGGGTCAACATGAGTCACGAAATGACATTTAAAAAATATTTATACCGACTAGGCCGACGATTCCAACACCTTATAAGACTGCTTTATGTGTACTTACGTAACACATTACAACTATGCGGTATGCTGGAGTTATTTCCCGTAATTATAATAATGAAGAGCCCTATAATTCAAGGTCGGTCGGTTATGAGAGCGGGGCAGCCCGCGTTGAGGTGACCCCTCTATGGCATCGATGCCAACATATTGACGACATCCTTATTTTTATTGGTAATCCGAATGAGTGCGTCGACCGTAGACCGAGCGGGATAAATCTGCGTGCTACTGGTGGCAGCACTTTTGCACTTTAAGATCATACTAGCTCTGAAAATTTTAGTACCGTTTTTATTCATACACAGATTCTCCCGCCCACAGCGAGCGGTGCGTGTGGCCTCGCTTCTATTTACAGGGCTGTGTAACATATCGCTTTTACGGTATTTTCAGTTTCAATTCAATTCCTTTATTAGCTCAAATGTACCTATTACATTTACCCTGTTAAGAGAGGAATTAGGGCGTAGCTAAAATTAAAACTAAAACTAAAATTAAATATTTTAAAATCTAAAACTTAATATAAAATTTAAAATCTTAAACTAGTACCTATGTGTAATACAATATTTTCTTATATTATTTATTATTAATCTATTTTACATTGAGATCATAATTATATCCTATTCCTTATTTTCGTCATTAAAAAAGTCTTCTATTGTGTAGTAGCATTTCTGTATTAAATATAATTTTAGTTTGGTTTGAAAAGTTTTAATATTTTGTTCTTTTTTTATGTAGTTTGGCAGTTTATTGTATATTCGTATAGACATGTAGTATGGCCCTTTCTTGTATATTTCCAGTATTGGTTCCGGAAGTACTATTTTAAATGTTCTGCGTGGATTTGGGTCTATTGTGTAAAGATTGAGATTTTTCCTGACGAAGACAGCATTTTCATATAAGTAAATACAGGGCAAAGTTAGGATTTTTCTTTCTTTGAAGTGTGATCTGCAGCTGGTGCTGATATTAATGTTTGCTATTATTCGGATACATTTTTTTTGCATAATGAATATCTGTTGGACGTCGGTGCTGTTTCCCCACAATATTACGCCGTAGCGTAGCCAGGCAAAAGCATAAGCGTAATATGCTGTTAATGCTGTTTCGATATTTGTATTGATTTTAAGTATGGAGAGGGCATAAGTGAATTGAGACATTTTAGTTTTTAGTATTGCTATGTGTTCTTTCCAGTTCATGTTTGTATCCATATTGACACCGAGGAATCGACATTTCTTTATTTCTTCCATTTCTAGAGTCGTTGATAATTTTCTTAGGTCGATAGTTTTCCTTTGGTGTGGTAAGTATTGGATTAGTTTACTTTTTTGTGTGTTTATTTCTAAGTTTCGATATGATAGCCATGATTTTATAGTTGATAACGTTTTTATAATATTAGCATGTATTTGAGAGTTGGTACTTGGAGAGCATTTGAATATGAGAGAGATGTCATCTGCAAATAGTGTGCAATGTGTATCTAATAATTTGGGCAACTTGTTAATGTAAATAAGGAAGAGCACACATCCTAGGACGCTGCCTTGGGGGATTGAATGATTGGTTGTTTTCATCTCCGATTGAATTGTTTTAATTTGTCCAGTTTTGCTCAATACTCGCACTGTACTGTACGTACAGTAGAAATTTCCTGTTTTGTTTACCAGTTTTTGTGTATCTTCTTGATACAAAGTTGTCAGCTAATCATTTAGTCGAAATTTAAATACGCTAATCGTCACAAAAAATATTCGCACGCTGCGTTAAATGTGATATAAGATAGGCTCACGCTTGACTACAACTTGCCTGATGTTAAGCAACGATATTAGCGGTCAATTAGTTATTTAGCAGTTTAGTTGTAGCCCCAAGTTAAATGTAATCCAATGAATATGATATCAACAATTAAACTACTAAGGCAAGCTAGCCATAAAATCAACCACCGATCATAATATGAGAGACATTATTTTGTAATCATATGACGCGATTCGTACAGTCATTCATTCAATTGGCTACATCCAAAGGCTCTATTATTCTTCACATGGCCATAGTATAATAAAAGACAGACCAAGTCAATGCATTTCACTCAAAAAAGCAGAATTGTAGTAAGATTAACACTATCGTAAGAAGTGTAAGCAATTTTATATGTCGTAGATCAAATTATTTGAATCTGCAGTGCGATTACGAATTGTTACTCTAAGATACTGTGCTATGTCTATCATTGTACCAACAAATGATCATAAATATTTTGCAGTTCAGATATAGGCGATTGATAAACGATTTGTAAGCGAATGGCTTGAATCGTGAGAAAAGAAAGGTCGTAATAATGATATAGTAATAGTCTGTAGTCTTAATGTTCCGGTCCATAGAAATCTAATTTTAATTAGATATTAGTCACAAGTAATTAAAAGATATTGCACATTAAATTTTAGGAGTGTCTTATAAAACTTTGTGACTGGAAAATTATCGTAAAGAAGAGTTACGATAATTAGAATGCGGCTTTAATCGTTTGATAGTATGTCATGTAGTAGGTTTCTCTAGGCAAGCGTGCTACATCTTAGACTACAGTGGTGCTTAACATCACGCGTGCTATAGTCAAACGTATTTCGTGTTAAAAAAAGCAAAACTTTACCTACATGAACAAAAAAATGATTTGAAGATTCATTAATACGTAATGCATATTGTTTCTTATCGGTTAACCAGTTCATAATCGTTATACCTTTTATCAAAAATTAAAAGGCATATTTTTATAGTTGGTGTCATAAGTCAGAGATCACTTACAATCTTGATTGTTTTTATTTGAGTGAGTCAACTGCGCTATCGGTAGTATAGAAGCTATTACATATATTGGTCTAATTTAAAACGCGTCGAGGGGATAGCAAAATTATCAATATTATATGACTTCAGGATTTTGGGAAATGGATTAAAATATACTATTTATCATTTTGATCCATTCGCGATTTCATCATATCTATAAATTGTTAGTTAGAATGCAGTCCAGATTTTATCAGTCTTTGCTGACTATGTTTTATGTGAAGTATCATAAAAATTAAATATATACGTACATGGTCTATGTAATGTGAATTTATTTGTTTGTATCTTTATCAAGCAAGCTGTAGATTGTAAAGATAACAGTTTCCGATAAGGCTGCCGGCAATCTTATAACTGCAACTGCACCTTGTAACCCCTCATTTCATTTCGTTCATTTAGTCTAAAATGGCTAAATATCGATACGTTGCGCAGTCGCAAAACAAAGATGTGGGTTGCGACTGTCAATGTCAAGTGTCGAATTGACATTATTTTCTAACCTGTCAGAGAGACGGGAAAGGTGACTCGGAGATAGAAACGCGCACGGCAAGAAAAATGTAAGCGGGGTCTAGGGCTCTCGATCCCTAGACCCCGGCAGAAGCAGTTCGGTCAACTCGCCACGCTCCGTACATAAGAACTCCCTCGTTGTTGGCTGTTTGCTATATTTGCTGTCTGCTGGAGGTAGTGCTGGTCGATGAGGCCTGCGGACCTCATCCTAGCACGCAGCCGCTGATCTGTGAGAGGAAAAACCCCAGATTCTGGGGTTTTTTAAGTTTCTCGCAAGAATACTCCCTTCTACAACTCATCTACACGGTCTAAGGCTGCTAGCCTAGGCCGCCCAAAATCCTACTTACTTCACAACACACACCTACTTCACATTTCTACATCGTGCTTTGGGGCGCGGGGTGCCGGAGGTCACCAACCGTGTTGGGAGAACTTGCAGCTTCTTCCAGCCCTCTATGGCGGGTGTCTCCGCCCTGACTCCGTCCCCATCACTAAGCCGGTAACACCAGGCATATATAATGCCTGGTGCCTTTATACTTTTATTGTGTTGTTGACTGACTAAAACGCATACTGGTTGCAACTAGAAACCCTGGTGTAGGCATTTCCCCTCGACCCTGAGGACAATTGTGTAATTTAAAGAGTACTCATTCTCTATCGCCTTGAGATAAGGCTGGCGCCCATATATCTATAGAACTAATCATTGTTTAAACTACCTGTAAATTAAAAGTAAATAAGAAACCTAATCAAAATTGTAAAGTGAGACTACCACCTTTTGAATACCTAGTTAAATATACTTAAATTATTAGTAACAATAGTCTAACCTTTTATTTATCAACTACCTAATCCCTTCTCGTTAGACTTAGGTAGCCAAACCTCATGGATAACGCTCTTATATTCACCCTCTCACTTCCAAAGCGTTACAGTGGCACTCCAACTGGTATAAGGGTCTAGTTGCAACCTTAGGCTTAAAATTTAAATACTAACTTACAATAAGTATGCAATTATAAAGAAATTTGTGTTGTTTTATTATTTCCTTTAGCTGTAAGTACTTATGTGTTCTTGAATGTGTAATTATTGAAAAATATGTGTATGTAATAACCAAAAAGTGATAAAATTGTAAAGTTGCAACCAGGATATCATAATTAATAATTTTACAAAATCTACTGATCTAAACACAAAACTTAAATGACTATGATTTTAATAATTCAATTAATAAAGACAAATTTACATATTTAACTGCACAATATTAGGGTGTAAGTTTTAGAATCTACCTAGTACACTAGTAAACTTCATATTGAGACCTAACAAACTATACAATCTAGTTACTAACTTAGAATCAAAATACAATTATTACACTCAATACTTATTATTGGAATTACAAATTATACATAAATACCCACTTTTAAATAAATAATTTACAACACTGGTACATACAATATACTGATAACAATACATTTAATAATTTCACTTTGATTACAATAATACATAACATTTATAACAATTATTCTTTTGATTTGCGAGTAAAACTTAAACAATCTAAACAATGGCTCGGGAAAGCAATACTTTTATGTTGAAAAAAGATGAGTTGGAATATGAAGTTTTAATTAGAGACACTACCCCGGCTACCACTGTCCAAGCTCTAAGGAAGCAGGTGGCTAAGTTGATTAAAGATCAGCCTCAGGTTATGACCCTGCCTGAACAGTGGGATCATGATAATGACTTTGCCTCCGTACAAACAAAGTCAAGTTTGTTATTGTCGGATTGGGAGAAAGTTTCTAAGGGAGCTATAGGCAAGTCTCAGTTAGATCGGTTATGTTGATCAGGCAATCATCTTCTTCTGCGCATTGATAGGTTGTTGAAAGGTGAAAAGTTTGATGCAAAGCAGCTACAATCTCTGCAGCTGTCTTTATCAAAGCTGTTGAGGAGATGTTAAAGTATGACCATACTGGGTCTGTTTCTGAGTCAGATGGAGAGACCTCTGATTCAGAACCATCTAAACCATCATTAAATCACTTTTATTGTGACTTTAAGGATTAACGCGTTATTTTAAGGATTGTGATTTTAAATTTCTTTATTGGCCTATGATACACTTCTTTATTAATTAATAAAAATGATATTCTTTATTTACAAATTAATAATACCTAAAACTTTTAAATATTTTCTAAACAAATGGGAGATTGTTAACAACACCTCCTTATATAGGAAAGTCTTCTGAGAGTACTGACATACTCTATAGTGTCCTAAGCTTGACACGCCTTACTTATACTTGTTTCTGTATGTCAGGATACTTTTCTGGATACCTGTAATAATCTATACAGGTATACCACTTCATAAAGAGCTGTATATGCTCACTTGTTGTTAACAATTTATCTTGATGAAAATTTGGCGTGGAAGTTGATTGATATGGAGAATCAACTTCTTCTGTAATTATTTACTTGCTATTTAGATAGCAGTCTATGATTTTTGCGTTCCTATTACAATAAAATTCCCTATTACCTTAAAAAATAGGAACACAACATGAATCAACACTATTTTACTAACTACCTAACTTGGACAGGAGTTAGGGAAAATAAATAAAACTGTAAATAAGTAGACATAAGCAGTAGGTATATTAATAAACACAACAACGAGGGGGGGGATCAAATAGATTTTAAGATAGATGAGTAAGTTATTATTAGTTAGCATAGTTTTCTGACAACAGCTCTTCACCACTAAATTAAGAAATCTAAATTATTGCAAATTAACCTAAATTATTAAAAATGGTAAACAAAAAACTTAATGTAGCAAATGTAGGTACAATACCTGATAGGGGGAATAAATGATAATAACTAAAAATATTTATGTAAGTATACTGCATGGAATGTCATAACCGAAGGCCACTCTGCGGGAACTATACCCGAAGCCAAGGTTGTTTTCTTTTCAAATTTCTGTCTAATTCTTCAACTTTAATCTTTTGTCTTTCACTTTTTGTGCTGAGCATATCCCCATATCCTCCCAAATTGCTTCAGCCTATTTATTTATAAAACTGCTTCTTCATACTATTTATTCAGTCTGATGTACTAGGCCGGTACACCATTCCCTACTCTTCTTGGAACAATCTTTAATCTAATATAATATTGTAATCTATGTAAATATATCCCTTTAATAAACATCACAAATATATGCTTACTTTATGTAGTTTACAACTTAAATGGGCCAAGGCCGCTAAGCAATTACAGAGCAGTTTTCGCGGACTCTATAAGCAAGCTTTAAACGCGTACAAATACTAAACTTTTCTACATGTAAAGCGGATACTAAACTAACAGTGCCGTTACACATAACAGAGCAGTTTTCGCGGACTCTAAAAAAATAAGCTCTAAACGCGTAAGTACCTACTACTAACTCTTCTACGTACCTACCTACGTAGCTCTAAAGAACTGTATATGTTCACTACACTATAGTGTCTCTAGCTAGACACGCCTTCACTTGGCATCTGTAACTCAGATGAAGGGTGCTTTTCGCGTCCTACCGCGTTACAAATAGGAAACTCATAAGTCTACAGGGCGGCGTTGTACCCTGGTCAAATAAAAAGCCATAGCAGACATATTAACAAGCTTATGCACATTAGGTGTGTAAATTATACTTGGGGATTTATCTATTAGTTTATCTATATCATACTCACAAGTAGATAATATATCAATATTGTTCCCAGTAAGCTTGACAACATTCAGCAAACTGCATAATAATTTGATTAACATTTTCTAACTAGTGTTAATATTATATTACTCTTATGTAATTATATGATTACCTATAGGGGTTTTGCAGGGATTAAAAAACATAGTAGAATCAGATATATACATTTATTTTTATTCCTTCCCACAAGTGTTACATAATAAAATGAATAAATTATTAGAAAAATATTTAAATTGGACATTAAAAACTAAATAAACTATAAAATTTGTGAAGCTGTTGCAGAAATAAGTATTTTTAAGATAGATTTAGTTTTGGTTTGGGTATAAGACCACTTTTGGTTTATAAGTTTCTGGTTATTTAATTGTACATAGGATAGGTTGGTAGTCCAGACTTCTGGAAATTTGTTGTTTTTAGTTTTATTAACCTATAATGGTTGTTACACTACTAAAAAAGATCTAACAAATTTTTTTTAATGGATATTTTAATTTTTGGTCTTCAACTTCCGCAAACTTTGTTTTGTTGCGGTAGCTGTTTCAGTAGTTTACGGCTGAGGGCAGCCGTGAATTCACTACGTGAATTCTTTTCTGAGGGGGGCCTTGTGTAACCCCTCATTTCATTTCGTTCATTTAGTCTAAAATGGCTAAATATCGATACGTTGCGCAGTCGCAAAACAAAGATGTGGGTTGCGACTGTCAATGTCAAGTGTCGAATTGACATTATTTTCTAACCTGTCAGAGAGACGGGAAAGGTGACTCGGAGATAGAAACGCGCACGGCAAGAAAAATGTAAGCGGGGTCTAGGGCTCTCGATCCCTAGACCCCGGCAGAAGCAGTTCGGTCAACTCGCCACGCTCCGTACATAAGAACTCCCTCGTTGTTGGCTGTTTGCTATATTTGCTGTCTGCTGGAGGTAGTGCTGGTCGATGAGGCCTGCGGACCTCATCCTAGCACGCAGCCGCTGATCTGTGAGAGGAAAAACCCCAGATTCTGGGGTTTTTTAAGTTTCTCGCAAGAATACTCCCTTCTACAACTCATCTACACGGTCTAAGGCTGCTAGCCTAGGCCGCCCAAAATCCTACTTACTTCACAACACACACCTACTTCACATTTCTACATCGTGCTTTGGGGCGCGGGGTGCCGGAGGTCACCAACCGTGTTGGGAGAACTTGCAGCTTCTTCCAGCCCTCTATGGCGGGTGTCTCCGCCCTGACTCCGTCCCCATCACTAAGCCGGTAACACCAGGCATATATAATGCCTGGTGCCTTTATACTTTTATTGTGTTGTTGACTGACTAAAACGCATACTGGTTGCAACTAGAAACCCTGGTGTAGGCATTTCCCCTCGACCCTGAGGACAATTGTGTAATTTAAAGAGTACTCATTCTCTATCGCCTTGAGATAAGGCTGGCGCCCATATATCTATAGAACTAATCATTGTTTAAACTACCTGTAAATTAAAAGTAAATAAGAAACCTAATCAAAATTGTAAAGTGAGACTACCACCTTTTGAATACCTAGTTAAATATACTTAAATTATTAGTAACAATAGTCTAACCTTTTATTTATCAACTACCTAATCCCTTCTCGTTAGACTTAGGTAGCCAAACCTCATGGATAACGCTCTTATATTCACCCTCTCACTTCCAAAGCGTTACAACCTGAAGGTCGATATGTCTGTAACGTGTATAAAAATAGTCAACTATTTGTTGAAACATGTAAAAACCTGTTGAAATATTCAACTTTGGAAACTTCAGTGAGAGAGTCTCACTTTATAATACTTATATGTTATGCTGAAACGCTATGTGAACATGACGCAAAGTAAGCAGGCAGAACGTAGGCGGCGATGGTAGATTTTATTCTTTTATACTTCGTTATGCGTTAAGGCCACGATATTTCACCCGAAAACGCTTTGCGCTTGGTAAAATGCCTACAGTTGCTTATTCGCATGCAACTCCACGAAGCAAGGGCGAGCATCGCGCGCATAGCTCCGGCCGACGAGTCTTGTCCACACGCAAACAATTTTGCACAATTTGAGCAGTTTTGCAGACGTTTTTGACGAAAAAAAATCATATAAAATCAGCAATTCAGAATATTATATTTATGGCTTTTTACTACTCTAAATAATAACATTACCTTTTAGATATAAGTAATTAAATTGGTTTAAATATCTGTACTACTTTTGGAAAAAAAGCTGAAAAATATTTCAAAACAACTATTTTTCAAAGAATAAAACTATCGCGCAAAGTATACGTAATCGTGTTTTGGCGTTTTTTGTTGTCTTAACACTGAATCAAAATTATATAAACTGAAAAAAATTTAGCGCTATCTTATATACTTCTATTTTATTAGATTTTTATGAAATGTCGATTTCACATAGCACCCCGCGTTCTCTACATTGAAAACCAAGCAGTCCTGAAAGTCACGTAGGTACACGTTTACAAGGAAAATTCTCGCGATAGTTTATTATTTGACGTCACTTTTCAAGCTACCGATTGATCCTCAAGATTCAATATCTCTATTGCTTCAATTTCCACAAACTAATTGATTGTTAAGAATCGTGAGAATTTGTTACGGCAATACCTGCTGAGATAGGATTACATGTTCACGTACTTTTTTATATAATTGAATACAGATAGAACAATACCCCTGCATTCAGTTACTCATTGTTGCTACTGGTATATGTTCAGTTGAGTCCCAACAGTATACTTTATTCCCCACGGTCATTGCCACCGACCGCCAGTGATCAGAGCTGCTTTTATCGGCACTCTGACGACATTTTCCACCTTATCTGGTATCAAAACGCAAATTATATCTATTGATTACAAGTTTGTTCGTTACACAGTGCACGTCCGCAAAGCTGGCTGTGAAAGTGTTTCTGTAATTTGTTTGTTGTGATGTGACTACGGATTGAAGTGATACCGTCAAGTTGTTTATGTGTAAAGATATGTGCGAGAGGATCAAGCGGCCGAGGCCGCGACGCCGGGATGCCCTGCATGAGAAGAAGCAGGACTTGCTTCTGGCTTGGACTGATGGTGAGTCGATTGAAAGTGTTCGGTGAAATAATGACTTTCGCACATCAGTCGCCATTGAAAATGTTAACCTCTTGTAGACAAATCGCTCTTAATATGTTTCAACGCCATTAAGTATCATTTGTTTGAATGCAACTCACCCGTTGTTAAGCGTTAATGCAGTATAACATCAACTGATAATGAGAAACCTTTACAAGAAATACAGGCGACAGGCTATTTCAATTCCTTCTAGAAAGGTACATAAACAAATAACATTGGAACTGTCTACATCATAACTGTCGCGAAACTTACCAATCAGTCAGAGCTTAGATGCAAAGGAGTTCATTATGCATGCATAGAGTTGAGCCGAGTTTAATGCTACGTTGCTTTCTAGTCTTGTTAATCTCACGTGCATGGCGGCAGTAGTTACTCTAATGAAGACGATGTCGGTTACCATTCGTTCGCTAATTGCTCAGTTTGCAAGTCTACGCGAGGCCGAGACATGCGCTCTCTTGTAAACTTTATGCACATCTATTGAATGGAAATGCGGCTCTGGCTTTCGTTTCCCGAGTTTCACCGATTTATCGATTTTGTGCGATTGTTGCATTCACCATTGTATGTAGGTTTGTTTTTGCGTCTGATTAACAACTGTCTGTCTGTAAATGGGTATTTTTCCGCGACGTTCGTTCGTTTAGCAGGTCGCTCGATAAGATAATAATATGGTTGAGGGTCTGAGCATATTATGGTCTCATGTGAGGTTGTAATGGCGGATATACTTATATTTATTTAATGTGATCTTTATGTACCCATTTACATGCAAATAAATAAATGAATCTGAATCTGAATTAAATTAATGACACTGTATAGCTGAAAACGTTTGTAATATGTAAATAAATGTTATCATATAAATTATGCTGGCAGCTATCTTTAGTGTAAATACTAACATTGAAAATGTAACTAATTACATACATTACTTTATGTGCTGTAACAGATATTATATTTCGTATCTATGTATGGTATGTACATATACATATATATTATAGTAGTTTATGCAACTGTCATATAATGAAGGGTATTAAAACACGAGTGTGAGTTTACGAAACGAGCGCAGCGAGTTTCATAATAGTAACGAGTGTTTTAATACCCGTGTTATATGCAGTTGCATACACTACTTTATCTTCACTAATGTTGTAACATTTTAACTTTTAATTTATTAAATTAAATTCACGCGTACGTGTATTGTCACAGTGATTTTGCCGCCATTAAAATCTAACCAATGAGAGCGCATTGCGCGCATCAATAAAACGCGACCAACCTGATTGCAATCAGGTTGGTCGCGTTTTATTGATGTTATAATGAGATATTACGATATCGATGTGGATATTATACCATCATGTGAAATTTTGTCTGCGCTATAACAGTAGTAATTATAAGTCAAGTATTGGAAACATAAGTAGAATGTTACAACATTAGTGTAGATAAAAAAGTTTTCATCTCACTTTAGATTTCATATTAGTTAGTTAAAATGTGATTCATTGTATAATGCTACAACGTTTCATTTACTTCCTATTTATTTAGTGCTTTGTTCAAGTTTCTGAGATAACTGCAGGCAAACTAGAGCACCACTTCTAGAATAGCGTAAAGTAAATAAATACACGCTTTACAAATTATGTACGCTTATATATTTTAGCAACAATTTTCTCTCGTGTATGAAGTTATTTACATAACCAACAATATTTGGACCAGATCCAGCGGTGTTCTAAAACAAATGTATTGCATATCACAAAATGTTACAATACGTTTTTAAATAAAATAAATAAATATTCCGGGACATTGCACACAGCGCCATCTAGCCCCACACTAAGCAAACGCTTGTGTCGTGGGTACTAGACAATGGATATAATACTTATATACTTTTCTTTTGTAAATACATACTTATTATACATACAAACGACCAGACTCAACACAAGTAATTATAAATTTTAATATGCTTAAATACTTGTGTCACGTGGGAATCGAACCCGCAACCCCTAGATTTGAAGGCAGAGCCACTACCAACTAAGCTAACAGGCCAGTCATTTACATTTAGTTTGTACATTAGCATTACGTTTTAAAACCACAGAACAACGATCGGGCCACATCGCCCCCGCGCGCGCCCCCCCATAGAAGCGAAATGACTAATAATACGTGGTTCTCGTTTGGACCAGTAAACCGGCCAACCTAACCTACGCTACGACAGCGCTTGTCAGTCTGTTGTCAAACATAGTCCGAGCGAGAGAGAGTTTTCGGTTGTTTTACTCGGTTTTACAGCATGATAAACTATTAAATATGTCCTGGTGTCAAGTTAAAAATTGTAAGAACAAGTTCCAGTGTTACCGGCGTGAAATACCATCGGTAAGTAGTAAAATTTCGTAATTTTAATAAATAAAACTTTTGACATTTTGAATGGCATTAACACATTCGTTGTCATGACGACGCTACTTCTCGATAGCTAAGTGATGTGTAAATGGAACCTAGCAAATTATCGATAATCGATATAATGTATATGATGTTTCTGGATTTGTATGGAAATGTTTCTGGATTACGGTTTTTATTTAACACATACTTAATTTACATTTTCCAAAAAATCCAGTGTTAAAAAATAAATGGATATTGGCGACCGGTAGATACAACTGGTTTCCTCATAAAAATGCCAGAATATGCTCCAGTCATTTTGAAGATGATTTGATGATTAAATAAAATAGATAAAAATAAATTTGCTATTGTGATAGTTTCAGTCCCCGGTAAGGACATGGGATAGTTTTTATCCCACGGGATAAAAAAGTTTTTACAACGGATAACACCGCGGGCCATATGTAGCTAGTTAACTATAATTTGTACTTAAATAATATAGTTATACTAAAGACATATATTTCCATCTTCGAAGTAAATGTGTAAATAATCGATAAAAAAATATCGACATTGCACAGCCGATGAAGTTGAAGCGTACTGTGTACATGAACATCTCGTGCGTCGTAGTGTGCGTGCCGAAAGTGTGTTAGTTTTAGTAAATGGTGACACCTGTTTTGACTTGAGTCTCGCGACAGACTTGAGTGGAGCCACGAATTGCGCCGATCGCGCCCGACTATAGCCGAGCGCATCGAATTGGACCCGCAATGGTTGATACGAGCGATAGCGGCGGAGCTACTAAAATTGATGTTAATTGTTTAAAACAACGATTAAATGAATTGATTATAAATTTTAATTATTAAATGGTTCGCGCGTAATAAATAAATACAATATTATTGGTAACAATTATTATTTGTTCTTGTGTAATATTTGCTGACCAATAGTTTATTATTTAATTGAAACTAAAACCACTTGGAATTGATTTTATTGATTTTTGGACGGGTCCGCGCGTTCAATCAAAATCGCTCGCGCTGATCCCGTTGCACTTGCGATTGATTTGTATTATCGTTTCCACACCACTCTAAGAAGTCGATAATATTGGCGCGTGTTTTATAGTGGTATCCTCGATAGGCCTACATACACTACTACTACACTCTCTGAAACTATACAAATAACAACATTTATTATTTTGGTAAAAGATTAAACACCACAAAGGATTTAACACCTGAGAACAGTTCTTTCGCAAGGGCAGAACCTCCTTCCAACAAACGAAAAATGGAGCCAATATTATCTACTTCATAGAGTGGTGTGGAAACGATAATACAAATCATTAAAATCGATTGCAAGTGCGACGGGATCCGCGCGAACCATTTTGATCGAACGCGCGGACCCGTCCGAAAATCAATAAACCAATTCCAAGTGGTTTTTAGTTTTAATAAAATAATAAACTGTTTGTCAGCAAATATTACACAAGAACAAATAATAATTGTTAACGAGTTATTTATTATGTTATTAACATTCATAATCAATTAATTTAATCATTGTTTTGAACAATAACAACGTTTCGCTCGCATCAACCATCGCGAAGCCAACTCGATGCGCTCGGCTAATAGTCGGGCGCGTTCGGCGCTATTCGTGGCTCCACTCAAGTCTGTCGCGAGACTCAAGTCCTGTTTTGTATCGAATAAAGAAAGAATTCGCCTCTAGTCACAGGGCGACAAGCACGGACTTCAAAGCTCTGTGTTTTAAAACCTATACCAATTTAGATATACTAGTAACGATGACTATTGGCAACGATATCTACCTCGTAACTGAAACTTTTAAGACTAAATTCAGTTTTTTTTTTTTATTCTTTTGAAATTGGGGCTTAGGGGCTTTAAACTAAACATTTATGCCAGCCCCATCTAGCCTAATAACAATTACATTTACTTAATATATGTACTTATAATACTAGAGTAATGCTCAGCTAATCCGATCCAACTAAAATCCGTGGCCAGGTTCTCGGACGATCTGCGGCCCGCAAATAAGCTTCTACCAGGCCGAAGACCATCCCAGCCTCCGCAGATTTGGGTTCAGATAATATAACAGAATTCAGCTTTTGGTGTACACATTGACGCTCAATAATTTTATTTATTTTCCACCAAAAACTTAAATGAGACACAATTTACAATTTGTATTCAAGTGCAAGTCTTATTAGTCTAAACCCTTTCCTTTTACTTAACATATACCTGTCGATTTCCTTACGTAAACTTTTCCAATTGAATCATATGTTATCCAACTCGCTATCATCAATCAGAGCCGAAACTGGTCAGGGAAAGTAATCACTTAATCACGTAGGTACTGTATATAATGTACCGTTAAAGGTAGAACCGGTCTTCGGTTCCGTAGGGCTTCACATTTGTTTAGATGTTTGTTTGTCAACGTTTGTTGTGAACGAACCGGTGGTGACTTGTGTGTGATAATTTGGATTTTGTGCCGACTCTTATGAATTTCTTGGAAAGTTGTGTGTGAGTCAGTATTACGAGTGTAAAACTGCGTTCAAAATAAATTGCACTTCAGTTGGTTACCAAAATGAATATGAAAAGTGCTACATAATATAAAAAGAAATTGATACAGATAAGATAAAGCCAATTTTATATTTAGTTTGGTACGTACACACGATAGCTAAATACAAAGACACATGTATCAAAGATGAGTGTCCATAGTAACATTTTCTATCACAATAAACAATGCTCAGTCACTGAATAACAAAAGCCCAGAGAAAACTTACATTTTACGATCAAAAGCTTAATCAACTGAAGCTTTCTAACATATTTTGCGGCGTGACAGAAAATGCAACAGTTACGAATTCTCTTCGCCTTTGTTCAGGCTGTTATTGTCTTTAACATCGTGTGAATGAAAATTTTTAACAAATTCTCGCATGTTAATACAGTTTCATTAACGCTCATTGCTCGATTTAAATCCTTACCCTGCAATATTAAAGTCGATTTACACAGCCTCAAGGTATATAAAAGATCTTATCAACGTCCCAAGATGTCTCTCAATTGATACGCTGTGCCTTTGCACAAATGCAATCGTATTACAAATTGTAAACAAAGGAAATGCATCGTATCTCCAAGATCACGTCTCGCACCTACGAGTTAGCGGTTGTCTGAGAAAATAATTTATTAAAACTGAACCTTAGTGCGTTGTGATAGGATTTATTTGCCGTGTGTACTTAGGTGTCAGAATTCCTGGAGTGCATGCCCTCGGTGGCGCGGTCATACGCCGGGAAGGGGGAGGGGTGTCACTCTATCGATTCTGTCTGCTGTTTCCATACTAAATAAGGAATGTAGACGACCTGTGAAGCTGTGCGCTACGAGCTACTGCATTGCGCTCAGGGTTCGTACCACCAACCCCCCTTTTTCCTCTCTACTTTCGTGACGCTATTCTGAACTTTACTGCCTTGATATACGGTTTATTTTTTTGCAGTGTGTTATTTTATCTGTCTCACATCGTGGTTAGGAAGTGGTAGTACGGATCCAAGTCCAGTACACCAGCCGCGACATTCCGTTCTCACTTGTTGCTTTCCATATCCTAACTTACAACTAATTAAAACTGACTGCCGTGTTATGCCAAGACGACATGCTCTACCATTTCTATTCCTGATATTTATTTCTCCGAGTGTTTAATAAGACGTGAGAATTCATCTATTTTATCTCGAGGTGTGTCGGACTAATATTTGTGATTGTTCAGGCGCTTCGTGTTTGACTTTCGTCTAATATTTGACCAAGGAGCCTGAAATAACCAATTTTTGTTTACATTTCTAGTGCCTTTTGACATCTTTTGGAGTATTTTTGAACCACGATGTTTGAAGAAGCGTGTTATAAGTTTGACATGTCTGCTTGTGGTATCAGATGGACTGATATTGTTTTTAGTTATACAGTCGATTGTGTTCTTAACCAAACATATGTACGTACACATACACCCTTGACTTGTCGTGGTTTATCAACTGTTAGATTAATGATTATGTTATTAATTTGTTTGTGTGTTTGTCCGCAGAAGTGTGCAATAGCGAGGAAGTGCCCGAGGTGGAAATAGTGAGCCTCCTTCAGGAGCACATACCGAAGTACCGGCTCCGAGCAGATAGTCTTACGCAATTTGGAGGTATCATCATATTATACTTATCTTTATTTTTCTATCTTTTCCCACTAATATTATAAAGGCGAAAGATGTGTGAATATGTATGTTTGTTACGTCTTCACGCTTAAACGACTGAAGCGATTTGAATGAAATTTGATACAAAGATAGATTAGACCCTGCTTGGAGTAACACATGAGCGTTTGCCCTCAGATTATCGCGGGTAAAATCGCGGGCGCTGTTGTATTGCAAGATGTAAACAGTCCTTGGCAATATTAATAAGGGTCCCCAATATTAATAAGGGTCCCCAATATTAATAAGGGTAGAATCACGTCGACATAGGCGCCTATATCCTTTCACAAATCTCAAATTTAGGATCAATTCTTATTTCATTATTTTTATTGGACACTATCGGTCTTATTACAAAACGAGGTTTAAATGTTAGACTAGGACTTAGAAAATTAAAAATCGGTTCTGGTTGATCAAACATCACATACAAGCAATCAAAATGTCAACAAAAATTGTAACTTTGATATAACATTGATACATTTTGATAGTTTGATAATTATAACAGTAGACAGACAATTTTCGAACTACTAAAACGGACTTGGTCTAGACTTATATTTAAACCACGTTTTGTAATAAGGCCCTTCACGTATATGTGGTAACTAACTAATATTTACATATATTCCACAAGTACCTATATACAAAAATGACTTAAACATACAGAAAAACTTACAAAAAATTCAGCACACCGTCCATGTTGTCGCTGTATTAAGAAGAATTTACGGATTAATTTTACGGACACTATTAAAGTTCTTACGAATTAGAATTTGTTTAAATTTATATTTATTTTTTAAATCTTCGCTAGATGGTGTTAAAATGACAAATGAGTCTACTCTCTTGGCTGTTAGTCAATTGATACTACGATGTTTGTATTGTGAAAATATGACGTAAGACTATACTAGAGAGAAAGAGATATTTATAAACACAACCAATTTAGGACTGTCAGTAATATTAGGCATAATTTCAAACCTTTTTATACATAATCTTTTTATTTATGAGTGCGATGTTGGTATCTAATGTAAAATATTTTTTACGCTTAACATCTTATATATATATATATATATATATATATATATTTCAGGACATATCACACAGCGCCATCTAGCCTCATACTAAGCTTACGCTTGTATCATCTTGTAATGTATGTTTATGTATCTGTATGTTTATGTAAAATACTGGGGTTAAAAGGTTTTCCTCCGCGACAAAAGGAAAGGCGCCTTTTATTTTATTTTCTTCATGTATTGTGTTGCATCAAGATTTAGTCAGACGCCTTTCTCATGTATTATTCATACTACATCTGTTGTCTGTCTAGTCGTCCTGAGCTTTGTGATCCTATGTTTTCTAATGCCCCGATGCCTACATGCGTTCTACATTATCGACTACAGTGGCGCTTAACATCAGACAGTTTTTAGTAAAAAATAGTCCTATGTTATGTCAACAAAAAAGGTCTCAAAAGCCTTCCAGCCGTGACATAATAAATTGAAAAGCAAAGCAAAGTATATGATGTAAAGAAAATGTTTAAAAATAAATTCTAATCTAGGCGAAAGGCATTGTAAAAACGGCAAAACGTAATAATACTAATTTACTGTATATTACCCAGGCGGGAACAAAAAGTTAGAATATGACACCGCGACCTTAGGCTAAATTTGGGCTTTGCGATGTTATTTATCAAAGGAAGGCACAACATGGCACGGCTTTCCTAACCAACTATAGGGTTGTTAAACGATATAACTGTAAATGTTAGGCTTATTGTGGTGAAGGATAATGGAGCCCTGGAAACCATTTCAAATATGTATGTTTCTTTAGGTTTTGAGCTCTCCAAAATTCTTTTTTTTTTCAAATTCTTTTTATTATGCCAAAATAAACACAGTACTTAGATTAGGTAATGCACAGGAGTTTAAATCTTACATGTAGCAGTACAAGTTGGTATTCCATTGTTCCGCGCTAAGTCCCATATATGGGCTTGTGTTGCGGGACAATGTTTCCTTCTGTGACCTTTTATTAGATAGTAAAACTCATATTACAAACAATCATTTTTCACTGTACAAGTTTGTAAATAGACTAACATAACCTTCAAGTTTGTTCAAATTCACATTTGTGTTGCCAGGCTTAATATGCAAAGTTTGTAAAAGATATTTACAGGGTATAATATCTGTTCATGGAGTAAAAGTAAGGTATATAATATTTTTAAAATTATGTTTGTTAACATTTAAATGTGTTTGTATGTGTAAAATATAATGAATAGTGAGAGTTAGGAAACGATCAATTTGAGATGAGATCGGTAAATAATAGGGTAACCTCTGTGAATAAAAAGTGTTTAATCAAATCAGTTCAAATGAGTTTAGATTATTTTTTTTATACACAAGTAACTATAGTAATCAGTATAACACAGTACATAGGTGCTTGCTCCTTACCTTTGTAGATTTCAGACGAAATTAACATTTTGATCATGGTTTGTTTACATTACAAAGGTAAAGCAATAAAATCAAACAATAAAAAAACCTAAAGTACCGCTGCAATCCGTCACTCTTCACTTATTGTTATGATAACATTTTAATTTCTGGATGTCATAACAACCACATATTGAAAGCTAATGTTCAACTTTCGAGTTTTTCATTAATTGGTCCCCTTTTAACATTTACTAACACCTCTAACGTTTTAACGGTTTTTAAAATCAAAAGACATATTTGATTTGTATGTATGTTTTAGGGTGTTTTTGTCTGTACGTCTGTCTTTACCTCCATGCATAAATAATGGGCGCTACAAATAAGAATTATATTTCGACGTCGTGATTATTTTCGCTCATTTTCCAATAACAGTTTAAGTTAAAACAACCATAGTGCGGGTTTATCACTTAATAAATAAACTCATTAAAATATTCATACAAGTAGTAAGTTATGTTATATTCATTGTCATACCTACCTATTTAATTGGACCATACTTATTGTGGCACTCAAGTATGTACTCATAAGTAGTGTATAAAACGTGATAAAACGGTGTCTTGAATTACAAGACTTAATTTTACTACTACCAGTTTAAACACTTTATTTTCCCCAAAACATTTCTAAGCCACTTTGCGGCGATGATATCACTGACACACCAAAGAAAATGCGAAAAGAAAACACGTAATTTTAAAATGACGAGAGTTATTCTCATTTCTCGCCCTAGATCTGATTTTGCCGTTCGTAAATCACAAACGCTAGGTCAATGTTCCGAAACTAGAGCACAGCCCGTTTCTGCAAATACTAGGTACCTAGTTGAGAATCAAAATAAACGCATGCACTATCTTACTAATTGTTCTCGGATCACGAGACTGTTTGTCGTGTGTTTACAACCGCTGATAAGTTTACTTTCATGCAACGGTCTAGTTTACATTTTTAATATTTCACACATCTAAAGGAGACATTCGATGTTATCTTTATGCCACCGAGTATTTGGCGTGTATCCAAAAGGATGTTGTGACATCTTGAAATGAATCAACGCTAATCATGTACGGAATTACGAAACACGTAGGTAAAATTTGTAAGGGTCGTTCGCTTTATGAATTATGTTTAGAGTTCCTTAATTTCAAATACTGCTTTTATACTAAAAAACCATTGATTTTGTGACTAGTTTGTGTCGAACTAATTAATCAAAAATTAATCGGGCCTTTATTATCCTACTAGCTGTGTCTGCGACTTCGTCCGCGTGGAATAGTTATTTTGGCCATCATATTTATTTTTGCAAACAACCTCTTCAGCTTTATAAATTTAGCTGTTACCCACGACTTGAACCGTTTTCGCAGTGCACGCAACGGAAGCCCTCAAAGGTGAATAATTTTCCCCGTTTTTCCAGATTTTCCATCGTTTTTTCGCTCCTATTAGTTTTAGCGTGATGTTATATAGCCTAAAGCCTTTCTCGATAAATGGTCTATTCAACACAAAAAGATTTTTTCAATTCGCACTAGTAGTTCCTGATATTAGCGCGTTCAAACAAACAAACAAACAAACTCTTCAGTTTTATAATATTAATAAGTATTAAGTATAGATAAATCACGGTGCAAGATTCTTGTGCATCAGATCAGATTAGATCAAACGATCTAAAACGATGCCATCAATATTTACTATAGCACAGTCGTTAGCGGTCGAGTTTATATCAACACATCGTAAAAACCGATCTCATGTCACCTAATTCCCTGCCATCAATAACGGCGACTTTAATTTCATGTCCAGTAACACTTTATACGAGTACGGTCAAGTATGCGGTGCCGCAAGAGAGATCCACTTGTTTTTCTCAACATCAGCTGCTCTGAATGACATTTTCACATCAAGGCTTGTGAGATTAGCATAATCATACCCATATGTATATGGATCTATATCGATGATACAGCTAGGATGCCTTTTCTTCTCGTAGGAAAATAATTTCTAATTGATTGATGACTAGAAGGTGTCATTATTACTAGAACTTTGATAATTTCACACGATTATTATTGTCTACTATAAGTTTAAATAATATAAGTGTAGATTAGAACCAACTGAAGTCCATGATTGATGGTGCTAAAATACGACTGAGCTATCACCACTTTAAAGTTACGAGTAAAATCGTGTACAATTTCAAGGTGGTTTCTGCGACATGCAATACCTTCAAGTGCCAGCCTCTATAGAAAAGTAAATTGGCCTTCCGATGATTTGTTTCCTAGAAAGCTAGCTCCATTTATCTGCAACGTGATACTTATGCATTTGCAGAAAATGCAAATGCATAAGTATCACGTTTTTAACCGCAACTATTTTAATTTATTTTCGGTTTATTGAACTATACGGTCTAGCTAGCAATCGCCACATTAGCATGAAAGCTTCATAAAATGTTGATAGTCATTTGATTACTTCATTAACGCGATATTTTATGAACACTTTCTATATAGATAATAATTAATACCCTGACAGGCCCATCAATGTGTACGCTTTTCATAAAAGAGATATTAATTTCCTCCACGAAAGTGATAAAGTTAAGCTGATCAAGTTTTCTATTAGGCATGGTTTCAAACCACTTCAGGATTATGCCATGGTTGGGGTTTTGTTTGGCCACTTTTCCTTTGACTGTAAACTATTGTGTCCATAAGAAATTATACACTCACGACAGTGTAGTCTATATTGGTTGTTCCGTCCCAGTAAGTGTTTGAGGCACGGTTTCCGGCGCAGGCGCCGTCCTGGGGCCTTACCACTATCATCCATACTTAATACAGATATTAGTTATTCAAACTTGAAGCATATAGCATGGTAATAAAGTTCAGGATCCGATGTTACATTTGCATCGCCTGAATGGCGCTAAAGAGTCCAGGGTACGGTTGCTGGCGCTATAAATATTGTTGTCTCACCGCGGAGTCATCGGCCGCGGGCCGCGAGCTCCCGCCACTGGTCTCTGGCATTCTGATGCAGCCCATCTGTCACTCGCGTCTCTAGAAACACCTCCGCGGAGAGGAATGCACGCATTAATGATCAGAGATGCGTTGAAAATAACATCCTCAACTCGGCCGTAAAACGCGATGCAAATCTAAATAACGACAGATTACATAATGAAGAAAACCTTTAACGGCTTCTAAGTCTTTAGTCTTGGCAGTAAAAGCAGTCATTATGTAATTTAATAACATTTAAACGTCACCTCATAAAACCGAGATGAGTAATCGTATGCAAAACTTTAGGTATAGGAGTGAAAATGAAAGTGCTCTGATTATAATTGAGCTGAATGTTGTTGGACTAGTCCTATAGTTATATAGTATAGACAGTCGAGTAATGTAGTGAATGTTGAGGCGCGGCATTGCTCGGCTTTGGTAGGCGTGAACTGGTTACAAAGCGGTTAGGGACTTAGGGAGTGAATCAGCTTTCCCGTGACGTCACTCCCACGGCCCATCAATTTGGGTTTGTTAACAAAATCATCCGCTACTTTATATTAGGTACAAACGACTGTTACAATGTTACATTACATGCAGAGAATTTTTGACACGGTTATTAGTTTGAGCGTAGTTTGTTACGCATTAGCCATGTGCAAGCGCGGAAATTTTTGTTCAGTGTTGCTCTGACTGGCTAATACAAGTAGATTATATGAAGACCTTGTTCCGTAAAATACTTTATTGTTACTACTATAGTTTTTCTTAACGCATAAAAAGTTCATGTTTGCCTAGTCTGCCTGATGTTAATAAGCACCAGTGTAGTCGAAGATCTTACACGCTTCCCTGGGAAAAAGATATCCACTCTAGATTTGAAGACTCCCTGATTGTTACTCAATTACTGTAGATGGTTTTTTAAAAGTATCTTGAGGAGATACATATTTACCAATGTCTTTCTTTCTATTGTCTAAGTTCATAGACTATAGCTTTCAAAATAAGAAAAACTGGATGTCACAGCACAGGAATAGACCTAGTGTGATGTCCAGGGTTTGCCTATTAGTGTACAGTGTTACACAAAGCCCTAATTTATATAATCCCCTATGTTCAATCAACCTTACTGTAAAACCCTTGTGAATTTTGAAATAAACGCAAATAATTTAAAAATTAATTGATTAATTTAAACATAATAATAAATAACTTTTAATGGTCTTTTTTATATGTTTTATAGTAAAATTTGATGTCTTACTTTTAACAGCTAATTGTTACTGCTATACTAATCCCAATAATTTGTACTATTACAGGCTACGAGAACCAGGACTGGTTCATCCCGTCGCCAGCGCTGCCGGTCAGCTCTCAGGACCTCGCACTATCGCCTGACCAGATCAGGGAGACGCTTAATTACTTTCGTGAGTATTATGCATGATAGGATAGGATAGGCTTAAGATTAGGCCCACTGGCACAAGTTTTTTTAAAAGTGTTTAGCGACTATGTTACACAGAAATGTGGCTAAACACGTTTAAGTGACGTTGTGCAAGTGAGCTTTAGACTAGACATGTTAAAGACCTGGGTTTGACAAACTCTAACCAAAATTGATTGCTATCACATTGATTGATCAATCTACTGTTGGTTTAAAAATCAAAAAGCACACTAGAAGAGATTACTCAAATCTGGTGTCAGATAAATCTTTGTCAAAGATTTTGTAGTTTTTCATTCTTCGTCATTAAGAATTGTTAGATTTGCGTTTTTCAATTCTGAGCGATTATAAGATTTATATGTAACTTACTTTAAACTAATGTTTATAATTGCAATATAAAGAGCTTTCTTAAATATATTTCTTAGATGTCTTTAGATATTCTGAGTCATGTGATTTAGCGCAAACCTTGGACAAAGCTGTGCCGGAAATGGCAGGAAAACGTGCGGAAACTGTCAATCTTGTCTTTTTCCTTTGCAAATTGCTGTAAAACCTAGAATAAGTATATGAAATATTTATTAAAATTATTTCATTTATGTACTAGTATTTTATATCAGTGTAGTTTTCTCTGCGGCTAAATTGATGAAATACGTAACATGTAATATATGAACATGTAAAAAGACTGAAATATCGCGGTATTTTAAATAAAAAAAGAATTAAGTTCATAAGATATTTATAAAATAAAATAAGGTTATTTGTAAAATAATAAATACTAAAATAATATCACACGATCTGTAGTCAAGCACGAGTCTAAGCGAGTGAATGCAAGAAAAGGAAGAAAGAAAATCATTTATTAGAGCAAATAATAAACAAGAAAGTACAAACAGGAAATATTTAAAACTACGTAAATAAAATACATATTTAATTAAAAATAATAAAGATGAAGATAAATTTATTGTAAACAAAACAATATGTTACACTTTACAAATAGCTCTGCCTCTTACATTAGTAAAAAACTGTGTCGTAGAGAGGCAGGTTCTTCCGGGGGTTCTTGTTTACAACTTAGTTTTATATTAACAACTTAAAATTAATGTAGTATGTTAAGTGATTACAAAATAATCTATGTCTAGTTATAATCTACGCCTACTAATAAACTAAACCTAGCACAGAGGTTGACCGCACTAGCCGCATTTCCTACACATATCTTGGCTCATTTTATCAAAGCACTTCCGCTTCAACCGCCCCACATAAGCTTAAGATTTATTTTAATTCCTCTATAATAATATTATGCAGTGGCCGCTGTTATTCTTGGCA
This sequence comes from Macaria liturata, assembly GCA_964023185.1. Lineage (NCBI taxonomy): Eukaryota > Metazoa > Arthropoda > Insecta > Lepidoptera > Geometridae > Macaria > Macaria liturata. Next base: position 7,767,962 of record OZ026812.1, on the reverse strand, counting down.
CATAGTTTAACTCAAGTGTTATTACTGCTATTAGTTACCTAGAAATAAGATAGATAAGTCTAGATTTTAAAATAAGTCTTATTTATTATAACAGGAACTGTTTGAAATATAAATGATTCATTTAAATGGCTGTCAAAGAAACAATTAATTGCCTATCGACAAGATATTATTTTCTGTTCAGGGTTTACCCGATATCTCAGCTTAGTTGTTGATAAGTCTTTCTACGAAACGCAAATGAAATTAGTACCTGTTGCAATCTAAATTTAAAATATTGTTAACTGATCTCCGTAATAGATGTAAGTGACTTCGTTCGCGTCGTTTCGAGATTAAATGTGGCTTATACCACTTTCAGGATCATATGTTGTCACCATACCAAAAATTGTAATGACCTGTCGCTTCGCTGCGGCCTCAAAGCGTAACAAATAGACCAACAAACATACTTTCGCTTTTTTGTAAATGGTATATGATTACTCCGATATATTCATTATGTTAGTGAGTAGGATTTTTCTGACATCCTATGCAGTACTAAAATACTCTTAATCAAATTTTGTAGTTAAAAATCACGTTTAAATTTAGTATTGTTCGTTTACCACTCACAAATACATCTGACGTAATCCCTGCGTAAAGATGTCTCAAAGTTGTCATTGACCTTTAGATTTATCATTAAAATTTATGAGCCCGTCTCTGTAGCTTCTAGTCACTAAGGAGTATTTTGCTCTGTTGAAACTACGCACGTGCGTAAATTTTAGAAATAACTATGTTTAGTTTAACTATGAATTATTTGATATGATTTTTACATAATATGATCTTTATATCTACATAATTAATATAATCTGGCAACACCATGTATATCATTATATTATACTTGACAAGGCCCCTATACAACCGCTTTTTATTTAGAATCTAAATTATTTTATTTATTTGTTTATTTTATTAGGTACACAACACAATACACAGAAGATACATGAGTGACAGCATAACTGATCCATTCTGTGCATCAAACACATGCGTGCACAACATGATTATAAACAAATCCAATGTTCAGTAAGTTAAACTAAAGTGAAACTATTGAAATAATACATATAATACAAAAATTACAATAAATCTAAATATTAAGCAAAATCATAAAAAAACACGACTAAGGTACAAAAATAATTTGTGTAGCAAGCAAAACAAGGTGAAATACATAACATTACATTGTTGTGGGTTAACGTTGCAGTACAACAGCACTGATGTACACTCGACGCGTTGCAGTGCAATGCAAGATCACAATTAGAACACCTTATATAAATTATTTCTAAAAGAACTGAGACTAGTTCCGAATATGTCTAGATTTACATTAACAGATTGTTCATCATTGTTATCCGAGGCGTTACAATTCTCAAGTTCGTTATAGGACCGACACATACGCACCACAGGGCTATTTTTAGACACATTATTTCTATATAAGTCATTAGTGTAAAATACATTAAATGAGCTGCGTCTGAGATTATATTTTAAGTTTATTTTAACAGAAGCAAGCAAGATTTATTTTATTTAAACCATTATTGTAAATTAATTCTATAAATCTTGACAAATTGTCAATTATGAAATGTATTTTTTTTTATAAATTGTAGGGGTGTGAATGTATCATAACGCAATTGATATTAAATAATTTCATTTCATTAGACTTGTATCAGGCTGTTTATTCTGAATTTATGTGATTATTTCCGCTCATTTCTAATTATGTTTATTAGAGTAATTATGAATTCTAATGTTTAATTAATTTTAACATTAATAGGGTCACACAACAACGACGCTTAAAAGCTTTTAGCGACAAACTACCTAGTGAAAATAACATTGGGCCAGTCAAAAAATCGAATTGAAAACAAACATCGGTCGGTTGGTCGATTGGTCGACATCATAAGGTTTGCAGATATATTATATGATCGTATCAAAAGCGCTTATACGGTGTGTCGTAGTGCGCACGCGCGAGGCGGCCGCATCCACAGTGCCGGTCGCGCCGGTAGACACGCGACACGCGTGCCCTTAGTTAGCCAGACTCCATAGATTTAACAGTTCGTGAGGTCGATCGATACCACGACGCTCCCTGCGCCGAACGCCACCGCCGCCCTACGCGCATCCAAACGCCCGAAACACGTTGCAATTTTGCACTCATACTTATTATTAAACAATTCTTTTTATATCGCACGTGATCTTCGTTTGAACGTGTTTTTTTTTTGATAAACAGATATTGAAAATTTAAGTGATTGTCTGTATAATGTTCATTCATAAATGTTTTGAACGGTACTCAAGTCCGTGATCGATCGGGCTGGAAGCGACGAGCGGCGTTGCAGCAACAGCTGTGAACCAGATCTTTTATTTTGACCGTGAGAGCATTATCTTCATTGTTTATATAATACATTATTGGATGTAATCGGAAATTAATAGCAACCACATATTACTTAATTGTTACACCATTTCTATATAATTACAACAATTACTATATGTATTGCATTATAACTGTAACTAGGACGCAAATTGTAACTGTATACGTAATGGAATACTGCATATTGTTTGATTGTTTATAGTACTTGTGCTGGTAATGTTAACGATTCAGCTTATCGGTTGTTAGAATTAGCAGTAGTCGCTTTTATTATGAAATATGTATGTAATTTTATATATATTTACAATGGCCTTTATTGAATATTTTTAGGTTTTATTATGTCGTTTATTCAAGAACTCTAGACTGTTCAGGAAGTGTTACTCAATCGAATCCTTTGGTAGTGTTAAAGTTTCGCAACAGTTTCAAAGCAGTTCGCCTTATTTCGCCATCTTCGCCCTCGCTCGTGCAATCTCTGCATTGTTTTGATGTTTCGAACTTTCATTTTCTCACAAAATGCCATGTGCCTCCCATGTTTGTGTCCTTGCTCCTTTCATTTCTGAATGCCAATGAGATTTGCAATTTATGCTCCAATTCGATTCAAATTCCCTAATCTTGATCGAGTCGACCCATTAAGTTTATCGAAATTGCATTAATTTGCACACTTTGTTTAGTATTTCGTGCGGTTATTTGCTTGATTTGCAAATAGTTAAGAGTTAAGACATAATAAATTGTCCATTGCTCACAAATCTGAAGTAGGAAATGAAGTACGGCTACTGAAGCATCGTGCGTAACGAATAGTTTCGTTTTAGCCTTTACTGGGTTTAGTCATTAACTTGTCTAAAGTTTCGCTGGCTGATGTGGTTTGAGTTTCTAAAGCAAGAACATGGTATGGGTAAAGAACAGGTTGGTCGGCCGTTATAGGGGATAGGTTAATGGACTTCTGGGAAGAATATCAGGTTTTACAGGTTCCACGGCCGCCTTAGTTAGACCTAGCGATGCTTCCTTGTAAGATAGCATTCTTCTCTCACACGCTAAACTTATACATATGAGGGAATAAGGAATAGATAGACGCTGAATATAGCCAGCCTTTTTTTCCGTAAGTTCCATATTTGGTCTGTTTCCGTCGTGACTTCAGTAACGGACTGAAATAACTTATCTACAGAAGCTAGCTGTAGTAAAAAGCTTCTTATATTATTCCCATAAAAACGTCAGCTTTTTATTTAAATATTCATTAACAAGCAGTTTTGTGATCTTTTTGATGACTTAGTTTATAACTATTGCAGTTAAAAAACCGACTAATAAATGTAATGATCGTGTCATAGACATTATGAATTTACGGAAATGAACCTCCTGGATATTAAATTACTAATACTGGTTTTCATCCAAGATATTTCGGATTTTCTAGTGTTTCTGTACATCAAAGTTGCTAATGACCCATTCTATCTCTGACCTTCGTCGAGTTAACCGGAGAAATGTCCTTGGAAACGTCCTTCAAGATCTTTATCTTGTGATCCATCCTTTTTCTCAGACTAAATCCTTGTACCTACTTTTATTAGGTTTTTCATTTTCTCAAGTAAATCTCCAAGACAATCTTCGCAACTATTACGTCAATCCGAAGAATAGTAAATCTCGCGTGAAAGCAATAATGTCTTTTGGCTTACTTTATGATACCAGAAGTATAAACTCTTTCCTGTTTGATAACTTTAATTATATAATTTTTGCTCGTGCCGTTTAATTTTCTGATGATTTAGTATGGTAATAGAAAGCGCTAATGGCGTAGTGATTATCTTAACTGAATTACGTTTAGCGTATGAATAATTTGTATATATATTTTTTGTTGTTTAACCGCGGTTGCCTTGGGCTTAATCTGAACTATGCAGGCAAGTGAAAGGTTGACACTATGCTAACTTGTCGTAGATCATATTATGTACATAATCAAAATGTCGGGTACGTAAATATTCCGTCGCGTTGCACTATATTAATTTCATTAATGTCATGCCTTTTAAGCATTGGCCTAAGTAAAGTAATTAGATTAATTTTATTGAAATACATATTTAGATCGTTAGCATGAAAATTGTGCAGTAAAAACCGCACCCCTGCTTTGAAATAATTACTGCGAGGGTTGCGTGATCTGAAATAGTAGTTTTGCCTTTGTGATTTACTGGCTTAAATGTTTTAATGGTACACATTACCATTTGAAATGACTGTAATTGCATGCGAAATTCCCACAAATGATGAATGCAGCTAATGCCAATGCAGTGTTCCAGAAGGTTAAGAGTCAAGTCAACATTGTCCTGCACTGTATCCTGTACACATAGTTTCATTTGATAACCGTGTGACTCTTTTGAACCTTATCAACCTTAAGATTTATAACAATTAGAATAATGTTCCAATATCAGTCCAAGTTCTTCACGTAACTTTAAAAAATGCCAGTACTTACACTATAAATATCACTTAATTTAAATAAATTGAACAAAGTGGGCCACAAAATGTGTAACGTATGATAACACCATCCCATTCGAGGAATGATAAGTAACAGATGCCGGCATAATCGCAACAATAATGAATAAAAAAATGCAAATGAGCGTGGAAACTACTATCGTATCGGGCGTGCGAGTTGACCGAGCGACTTGAGTAGTTGAGTTATTCAGTTATCGGTGCGGTATCGTCGGAAGTAGGCGTGTGGTCCGCGCCGCCCGCTTGTGCCGCACATGTGCCCGCGCCTCCAATTCGCGTGCTAACTATCTGCAGACCGCCTGCACTTGATCGTGAAAGTTTATTACCACCGGCCTCAAACGCTGGGACCGTTAAAAAGAAATCGCAGACGAGATAAAGGTTTTTGTACGTTTCAGCCGTCTTAAGTGAATTTCATGATGTTATCGCGTAATCAAGTGGAGTGTGTATTAATTCAATCGTTTTAAATTAAATGTGTTGTGCGGTGTTGTTTGGTTAGTCGGATTATTTGCGTCTGAAGTGCGAGTGTTTTCCTATCTACGATCAGTAAACTATTTACGGACCGTACGGAGTACGGACAGGGTCGAAATTTCGTCATGTGTTTCGTATAACCTACTTTCGTTATTGTAGACTGTGGTAGGTATTGTTGTAGTCGGAATAATAGGCCGATAAATAATTCATTGGTGCTTAAAAATGCAGCGTCTAGCGCTCCATTGAATGTGTAATGCAACGCTTCTATCAGTCTTGATTCATGTGAAGAGAATGCACCGGACTTCCCTCAAGATCTTTGACCAACATTTCCTGTCCGAGAAAATCTCTGTCAACATTTTTTGTCTCTTAGGTCTATAGTAATTGTTACTCGGTCTAGTAACGATACTACGAGAAGTAATCGTCACGCTCCGCTGAGTATCTAACCGACAATGTAGTACTAACTTGAAGTTATCAATACTATTCATTAGGAACATGATATCGTGACGTAAAAATGTTTGTTCATGCATACACAGAGTCAAGGCTACCGTCACGACATCTAACTTACTTGGTGCGAATAGAAAGGTACTTGTGAATTCGAGTTCCTACGTACTTGCATATTCATATTTTCAAGAAGTAATTATTACCTAAATGCATAATTTAGTCAAAACACGCATGTGAAGTGTACAAATGAATGAGCCCTTTTCAAACCCTTTTGTATTTTTAATTTAATATTGTGTATGATATTCATATGTACCTGCACAAGTACCTAAAGCCTTCAATCTGAAAAAGTTATTATACCTAAATCCATTTTCAGTCTTTACTTATAACATGACCTATTTACTTTAAACTGCGTGAAACACGCAACAAGGCTTAACAGATTAGTGCTAAACGCTTTACTTTGTAATTTGTATGTATTTCTTACGAATGTCCATGTTTGCCTTGCCAATTTTATACCCACTAGGTGTTAATTTTATGTAAGGACGTAGGGCATTAAAACTTTCGATAGTGATCTGAGAAGAGTTAAGGAAGGTTAGCCAGATCGTCGCGTCGTCAACCGGTGAATCACGTGCATTCATTCGACCTTCGACACTGGTTTTTTATTTAACCAGGTAATTCCTTATTTTATTCCTCGTCTTGTTTCTGATCTCGTAAACTTCGAGATACACCTTGAACGAAAACTCCTAAAAATAAATGTCTTGAGTGAATCTGAGTATTTTCCCTATAAAGTCCAACTTCATACAGTTAAATTGGTAACAGCGACCATAACATTGAATGGCCTACCGAGGTTACCGTGCAATTACTAACGCAGTAAGTACGTTGGTACGTTTTTCTCCAATTTGACCGTGAAAATATGCTCGTTTGAATAACTAATGGTGGTGATGAACAATCTATTGAATCTGAGCTCGCGGGTAATGAATAGGTTCACATTAACATCAGCCACAGTCCATTGTCATCCCATTGTTTAGCAGGGAGCCAAGTTCTATTAACATATATTATGAAAAAGTCAACAGTCTTCGTCTATCGATTGTTCTAGGTTTATAAATAAATCGCTTCATTCTTTTGACGTTTTTTAGAAACGCAATTCATAATATGCACTTTATTTACATTTTTTTCAATAGAAATCTGTGTAATGACACTTTTATTTCATTTTTGCTAGTATGTTTAACGAATAAACAGATCATTTATTGGCAATACCATATTATTCTAACCAGATAATAATTTTCATTTAAACGTAACACGTACTCGTATGTTCAATGGTAGGTATTCTAGTTGATCTAATTTATCAGTCTAGATCCGCAGTCACCTATGCCTACTATTTTGCGGGCAGTCTGATATAGCTGACCTACTTCTGGCTGCGAGCTATCCACTCCCTCGCGATGTAGGGCGTCATAAAGTTATTCACTCTCCAGCTAATACCTAATTTCCTTGACCCACCATGAATGATAGACACAAATAGAAATGGCCGCGATAATGATGTTTGTGTCGTGACAACAGATAATTATACAATTTGCTTTGCAATGAACTGCTTTCGAACGATTTATCGATCGACCACATCTGAGAGATTTATCCATATCTGTGAGTCATTTGGTTTTCTTCTACATATTAGTAGCAGTATAATACGTAGTAGCAGATGAATCTTTTTGCAGCGTTTCTTGACGTCACGACCTTCACGAGCGTACAATAAGCGACAGATTTACAATAACTATATTTCTATTTTCCTTTTCAACGTTAGCAAAGTCTGTATGCTACGCTTTGCTCGTGTTTCACACATTGTCAGTTTCATAAGAGAGTTAATTTAAAAATCTCGTTTGGCCACCCGAGTGGGCTGCGGTTGCTTACCTACAATATCCGTA